>CM053787.1:45744107-46944107 GCA_028749045.1 Cupressus sempervirens
ATCTTCCTACTTGTTAATTCCAATAGGATCAAGCTCGAGTTAGAGTCAACTTGCAACTATATTCATGAATCACTTTGCCCAACTACAAAATGTGAAAGATTATAGTTACGATAGTTCATCGAAGGTCTAAATGAAATAAATAAATATTATTAGAAAAGGTGATAAAGGTTACGCAATGGAGATGTAAGGACATAGAGGATAACATCAGAAATAAATTACCCACCAATAATAAGTGATAGAAAATAAAGAGGTCTTATATAATAAGAATTATGTTCCCATTGTCTAAGGATATCATAATAAGAGATATTAAAATTTACAATGGGAAATAATAAGAGAGGTAACAAGTAAAGCACTAAACCAATGATCATTGTATAATAAGATTAGAAATTGATAAACATAAGTGAATTAGAAGGGTGAAAGGAATTCAGTGTTATATGTATAATTACTTCAAATGAAACCATGATGACAAGGACTGATGTAGGAGCATCCTGGGTGTAAGAGAAATCTTGCATCACCCAAAAATATTTTTATTTTCAGCCTTTTCTATTTTAATAAGGACTAGTAAAAGAGGGGTTACTATTTCTAGGAACTTACTATCTTTAGTAAATTTTTCATACGAGATCAGAATGTTCTAATTTTAGAGGTGGATGTTCATCTTTGATATCTCAGCCTACCAATTGATTTTCAGTGCCATATCATGTGTATTCATAAATTTATAGTAGTTTTTGGTTTTCAATTCTAGTCAATAAACTTCAGACTCAACATTGGAGGCCTTAGAGTACCTGGATGAGGTCTAAAAACTTGACAAATGGGCACATGCATTGATTCAAGCCAACAGATCAGGAGCTAGGATTTCTGAAAAGTGATTATAATAGCCAATTAGAGCAATGATTTGAGAGTTATGGTCTTATGAAGTTGTACTAACCAAAATGTCCAAAATAAATGTCAAAAATGTATTTGGCCAACTTAATATGTATTTTTGGGGTATGTCAGCCTGAGGTATTAAATTTGAATGTCTAGAACCTACCCGAGTGACATAAAATTTCCTATTCTAGAAATGGTTGAACATTTTCTAGGACAGCTTTGGGTGGTAGTTCACAACTTTGTCTTGCAGATTACTATAATGTAGGTGCCAATGTGGGTTAGCATATTGTAATTGTGAATTCTTTAATTTTGCATTTGTGGTGATGATAAGAAGTCCATATTTTGTTCTTGCATCTTTCGTTGTTTCTTTATTTCTGTTATGTGTTTATGGTATTAAGGGCAGCACCGTTTATCAAGTACTCATTATCCTTATGTATTACATTTATCTACTTATTATAGTCTCTCTCTTATTTGTATTTACATATGTACTATAAGAACTATTTGCATTTTTCTTTTCTTTTTTGCTCCAAGTATGTTTTTGTAGGAAGAGGGAGATTGAGACTCAGAGGGAGCCTAACATTTCATTAGAAGAAACTTTTAAAGAGAGGGAGTAGATAGAGGATATGGTTTAGTTAACTATATGTGATCTCAATCATATTGATTTAAAGGGAGTAGACCACATCAAGATGAATTTTCTAGTCATCAATAAATTGTAGCAATCAATAGGATTGTGGTTTGTGACTATTTGGGCCTAACCCATGTGTATATAATGAGGAAGTGATGACTTTGAAATGGTTATCACTTGTATTTGTAGAATTTATTGAAAGATGATGATGTTACAATAACTTGATTTTCTATTATGATGGATATCTTATGATGTATATGCAAAACATGATAATTATACTTTTCATGGTGGATGTTCATTGTCATAAATGTAAGAGGATTAACTGGGAGGGGAGGAATGAATCAATTACCAAAAAGACAAATCCAAGTCCCTTAGATTTCAAAAATAAGCTTTTACTTCTTAATCCAAATACTTTCTATATTTGGTTAGAACCAAATATTCACTATAAATTGGTTAACAAAGCAATCTTTAGATATCAATGTGTATTATCATTTAATAACTTAGTTGTAGAAACATAAAGCATTAAACAAATAGCATGAACACATGAGACACCAAGATTTAAATGTTACAATATATAGTCCACTGATATAAATGAGAAGGGGCGGTGAATTAGTTATCCAACTACTAACATAATTATCATCCTTCAATAAACTTAACCATATGAGAAATATAAACTGAAACCACAACAAGATACTCATACACAATAACACCAGATACGTTAACTAGGGAGACCCTTGATTAGATCAAAAACCCTAGTGGGGATGGTACCCATAAGATGAAGTACTAATATAAATGTTCCTTATTATAGGATGGACCCTATTAGGAGTCTATGAATACATTTAGTACATATGAATCCCTATTTGGAGACTTTGAATTCCTACTGGGAGTTGTGGAAGATAGGTGGACCCACTGCCCAAATAGCTTCAAGGGCAAGACCAATGAGCCCACTATCCAAATGATCTCTATATTATTCATTTTAGAGTAATATGAATGAAATGTACTCCCTTCCTCTTCTTATGTCCTGTCAACAAGACTTCTACTCCTTCTGATCTTGTAACTAGATCACATATCTTGCATATAATAATCCCTTGGATTGCTTACACACATTCCTTAGGAACTCTACTCTTTTTTTCACTTCACACTTCACACAAAAATGGATAGAACCTACAATCAAGGAAAACATCTTTCCTTTATACCATATCTTTAAAATAATTCCTTGAGTCAGCCTTGTGGCTTTCCCAATTAATTATAATAAGATAATTAATTAATTACAATTATAATAGCACGTTCAAGTCATAGTCTACACAAAACTTCACATGTGATACTAGGGCTTGCACACTTGCTAACATCATTAGCTGACTTTGTTCTATCACTGCCTAAATGTGCATCTTCTTACCAGATCTCAAATTTAATATAGCAAACAAACATTTCTTTCCCAATACTTTTTCTCTGAACTACTCTCTATAAATCTAGTCTAATTTCCATATGTCTTCAACTTAGACTCTGCATACTTGACCATGTCATCAAGATACAATATAGAACATGTCCATGACTACACATCACTAGCTATTCAAACCATTGTTCATACCATTAAGATCTATGTCTTCTATTTAGCCAGTCTTTACAGAAACCATGCTATGTTGACATCAATTAAAAACATAATCATGAGTGCAGCATATCAATAATCTCCAATGCTCAAGATACTTCTCCAATTTAGTATCATCAGCATTCATGCTAACAATATCCTCATTTGGAATTTATAAAAATATTGATGAAAAAAAATCTAAGTTCCAATAATACCAAGTAATATTATGTTTCTATTGTTGCTCTCATCTTCTCAAATCCTCTTCATCAAGCAAGTCTAAAATCGTCTAGATTTTAGGATTGACATTAGGTATTCATAGACTAAATAAATTTTAACACAATAGGTGCATACTTCTTCTTCTTAGACATCAATTTTTTACTTCACACTAAAAAATTCTTAATACATCGGGTGCATATTCCTACTTCCTTTCATGAATCTTTCTAAATCTCCCTAAAGAGATATCTCTCCCCCATTGCTTAGGAGTTCTTCTCCTTCATAACTTAAGAGATATTTCTCATGCATACTCTCCCCCATTGAGATCAATGTCAAATTTCTCAATCTCAATGTTACAACATACCAATTTCTAGTATTTTGCACCAAGTCTTCAACCAACTTGAGTGTCCAAAGAAACTATTTAATGCCAAATACCAAGAGCCCTCGATAAATTAGATCATCACATATACTCCCCCATATGGGAAGCATCAACATTCATTCCATCCTAACAATAACTCTTTGTACCATTGGACTGATGCAGTTACTACATCACATACTTAGAAGTAGGCAAGGGCATAACCCCAAGCATACCTCTCAAGCACTCAAAGGTATCTTTGGGAAAAGGCTTCAGAAAGATATTTGCAATCTAATCTTTAGTACTCACATACTCCAATCGGATCTCCTTTTCTACGGCATTCTCTCTTAGCACATGATACTAAATAGATATATGCTTAGTCTTAGAATGCAATACATGATTCTTAGACATACTCACTATACTTGTGTTATTGGAGTAAATGATAACAGGTTCTTCAAACTCAATTCTGATATCCTTCAACATCTATCTCATCCGCATAACATGATTACAGTTATTTATTGTTGCAACATACTCTTCCTCAACATTACATTATGAAATACAATGTTGCCTCTTTCTTAACCAAGAAATCAATCTTCCTCCAAGAAATAATTCTCCACCACTGGTGTTTTCTCTATCATCCATATTGCTTGCCCAATCTGCATAAGTATATGCACATAGAGTGAAATAAATTGATCTGTCATACCAAAATCCATAAGCAGATGCCCCTTTCAAATATCTAAATATTCCTTTTACTACTGCATAATGATAATCCTTAGGATTAGCTTGAAATCTAGCTACAATCCCAAGTACATATTCTATATCATGTCTGGCATGAGTTAGATACTACAAACCTCCAATCATTGATATGTACTTCTTCTTCTCTACTATAGGTGTCTCATCTTTACATGATAACTTGTGCCAATTATCATAGGTGTACCAATAGGTTTACAACTTTCCAAACCAAACCTTTTCAACAAATAATTCAAGTACTTAGCTTGTGAAATGAAAATACCATCACTGTTTTGCACAATCTGTAATCCTAGGAAAAACTTAATTTCACGTATCATGCTCATTTCAAAATCATTCTTCATCTCTTTAGAAAACTTATGACTTGATTCATCATTACCTCCAAAAATTATGTCATCCACAAATATTACAATAATCAACAAACCATTGTCAACTTCTTTCAAATACAAGTTACCATTTGTCATACCTTTAGCAAATCCAAGCTATGCCAAATAATTGTCCAACATTACATACCAAATTCTAGGTTCTTGCTTTAGACCATATAGAGCTTTATTTAGTCTACATACCATGTCTTTGTCTTCTAATAAAGGAAAACCTTCAGGCTACTCAATATATACATCTTCTCTAGTTCTCCATTCAGGAAGGTTGACTTAACATCCATATGATAAACCTTAAACTACTTATTCTCTGCATAAGCTATGAAAATCCTTACTACTTCCATTCTAGCTATAGGTGCGTATGTCTCCTCATATTCTATGTCTTCTTGTCATGAATATCCCTTGCATACAAGTATAGCTGTGTTCCTCACAATTTTTCCATGCTCATTCATCTTGTTTCTGAATACCCATTTGGTTTCAATCACAATCTTGTCTTTGGGTCTATGAACTAGCTGCCATGTTTCATTCTTCACAATCTAATGTAATTATTCCTTCATTTATTGAATCTAATGGTCATCTTTACATGATTCATCTATGCTCTTAGGTTCAACTAAAGATATCAAACATATCTCCTCATTTACTTTGTTCCTTGTTATCACACCTTTGTCTTTGCTTGCAATTATCTACTCAAGAGGGTCATTCTTTGTCAGATTATTGTTAGAGGTAGGAATTAACATCTCAACTCTTATCTATTCTCTAGGTTTAGACCTATGTTCTTGATGCAGGAGCATCCAGAGGTATAAGGGCAATCCTATGTCACCCAAAAAAAAATGTACTTAGACTTAGTTCATGTTTCATGTGTTTTCATTTCTAGATACCCATTTGGGTCAAATAAAGGTTCCAACTCTCACAGTTCCACTATCAGTGTTCTAGGATAGAGTATTTGAACACCTTGGGATATGTGTAAATGCCAAAAAAATAGGAGTATATAACTGAGCCATCATTTTGGTGAACTAGGAGGTGTAAATTGGCCAGATGAATTTAATTGCAATTTAAAGCATTCCAAAAAAAGAATCAGGTCAAAAGGCCCCACACTTTGAAAGTTATCGCAGTTTTTCAATTTTTGGAGACATGTTAAGAATGCTTAAAAGTTAGGTTAGGGGCATTAAATGACCTTGAAAAGTGCCAAAAAATGGGGGATGAGCAAACCTGGTCCATAGGGCTATAGAGCACTTCGAGAGCTTTCTGAAAATGTAAACGGTTTGTCAATCGAACCTACGGTTCAAAAGTTATGCCTCCCGAAAGTTCGGTTACCATTTTTGGATTTTTCTAGATTTGTACCAACTTCTAACATGGCTTCTGGAGCCTTCTACTTGGTTGGTGGATACCTACTAACACTTTCTACAATGTACTCCTAGTCCTTAACCCTTCGTGGTCTATTTAAAGACATTTTTGGCATTGTAAAAGGCAGTTCGGAGTGGAAATTGAGAGGAGTTACCCAAAGGAGAAATTATCTCCAATTTTGTGCTATTGTAAGCCCTTAGGGCATGTTTTGAAGTCTATTTTCTCTTAACTAAATGTACTAGCTTATTTTCACAGTTAATACAATTCCCCTTTTCCTGTTGTGTCCATTCTGTGTTTGGGTTGTGTCCCCATTAGTTCTCCTCTTTTCTCAATAATTAACACATCATTCTACGAATCATTTTTAGTCTAAAAGAAAATTTCAACATTCTGTCTAACTATTATAGAATTATCTTCTTCTTCATCTGAATTATAATCTATCATCTTTTCTTTAGTTCCAAACTTTTCATCAATGCTTACATTTGTGCATTCAACTATTTTCTTAGTTCTATATTTAAAACATTTGTATTCCTTTCTTTTCAATGAATAACCAAGAAACATACCTTCATCACTTCTTGGATCAAACTTACCAATATCATCATTTCTCCTAATTTAAAATTTTCTCCCAAATATTTTGAAATACTTGACTAATGGTGAATGAACAGACCATAGTTCATTAGATGTCTTGTTTATACCTTTTTTGATCTATACATTTTTTAGAGTGTACACTAGTGTATTGACTTCTTCTCACCAAAATGTCTTAGAAACACCATTCTCAAACAATATCACTCTTGCTACTTCTACTACAAACTTATTTTTTCTTTCAACAATCCCAGTTTTCTTAGGTGTTCTAGGTGAAGATAGTTGCATTTTGATTCCTTTCTCTTCACAAAATATGTTAAATTATCTAGAGATGAATTATCCTCCTCTATTAGACCTCAAACACTTTATCTTAACACCGAATTCATTCTCAAGTCTATTCTTAAATATCTTAAACTTATCAAAAGCTTCATATTTCTCTTTAAGAAATGCTGCCCACATCATTCTAGTGAAATCATGAACAAAATTCATAAAATATCTTTCACCATAGAATTCTCCTGTTCTTGAGGGACCACTTAGATCTATGTGAATGATCTCCAGCTTCTATGTGGTAGTGAAATTCTTGCTCAAAAAAGACACTTTCTTCTATTTAGCCAAAACTATATTCTTTACACACAACATTAGTAGGCTACTAACCTTCACAATATGATCAAAGTTTATGGGATAAAATATTCTATGCCACAGCCAAATATTATCCACTTTAGCTACCAAACATGTCATTTTAGTATGATTCAATTGAAATACATTACCTCTAGATCTAGTGCCAATTCCAATTAGCTTACCATCTCTATCTTTGATAATTCAAGTCTTCTTAGTGAATTGCAATTGACAACCCTTATCCACCAATTTTCCAATACTCAATAAGTTATGCTTCAATCAATCAACAAAATAAATATCATCAATGTTATTTTTACCATCAAGAGTAATGGATCCAATTCTTGTTATATGATAGGATGCATTGTTAACAAATCTAACAATACCTCCATCATGATTCTTCAATTTAACAAAATTATTCATATCACCAGTCATGTGATGTGAACAACCATTGTCAATTATCCAATCAAGTTTCTTTTCCACTTGGAAAATTAGAGCTCTTTCTTCTCTAATTTCTCTATCAAGATCATCTTCCTTGATAGCTGCAAATCCCAATTCATCATCACTTTCACTTTGACCTTTCTCATTAGACTCTTCATCTTTATTTGCATATAAAAAATTTCTATCTCTATCTGTTCTAAGCTTAAAATTTCCCTTATACTTTTTCTCTCTTTTAGGAAATTTAGATGCATAATGACCAAATTCATCACAAGTCAAACATTTAAAGATTTTCTTACCATATTTTTCTCTTCTCACAAGAAGGGCTATTCCTTCCTCCATCCTCCTATTTTCATTAGGTCTGTTACTACCAACAAAATCTCCATGTGTGCTTGAACTCCTTGTCAAATTAGGTCAAATGTTCAAGGCACTGAAAGTTGTTTCCACTCTAGCTAGATCTCCAGACTATCTCAAATCTACTTCTAGAGATTCTAATCTTCAAAGTAATGTTCCCTTTGTGAAATCCTTAGTGCACGGCATTACTAGCTAAATCATCTCAGCTACTTGTTTAAATGGTGGTGTTAAACTTTTCAAGATCTTCAATATTACTTCATCTTCTTCCTTGTTTCCACATTGAGACCAAATTCCTACAACAATTTCTAATATTATACCAATATAACTTCTTAAAAATTCATCTTCCATCATTTTAGCATCTTGAAATGCACATATGAAATTATGTAATCTCATTCGCTTTGCATTTGTATCACCATCAAAAGTAGATTCTAATTCTTTCCAAATTTCATAAGATGTTTCAAGTGACTTAAGCTAACTATATCCATTATCTATAAGAGGTGAAGGTAGAGCTTCTCTTACTCTCATGCTACATATGAATAGATCTCTCACATCTTCATTGCATCCTTTAAGCTTTTCTTCTTCAACAATTTTCTTCTTACTCTTTGTCATGATCCAATATCTTGGAATCATGCACAAAATATGAGTCTTCATCTTCTCCTTCCAACTATCATAGTTGGCCCCATCAAATCTAGGACTATCCTTTCTGAAAATATTAGCCATCAATCTCCCAAATCTATCAAGCTTATCCTTCAAGGAATTGAGGCTTTGATACAAATTGTTAGAATTTATAGTCCACTGATACAACTGAGAGGGGGGGCGGTGAATATGTTATCCAAATATTAACACAATTATCATACTTTAACAAACTTAACCATATGATAAATATAAATTGAAACCATAATAAGATACTCATACACAATACCACCAGATATGTTAACTAGGGAAACCCTTGGTTAGAGGGAAAACCCTGGTGGAGATGATACCCAAAAGATGATGTACTAATAGAAATGTTCCTTGTTAGAGGATGGACCCCGTTATGAGTCTATGAACATATTCAGTACATATGAGTCCTTGTTAGGAGATTCCAACCTATTTAGGAGTTCTTCCAACCCTATTAGGACTTATGGAAGACAACTTGACCCATTACCCAAACAACTTCAAGGGAAAGACCAATGAACCCATTCTCCAAATGATCTCTATATTATTCCTTGTAGAATAATAGAAATCAAATGTACTTTCTTCCTCTTCTTTTGTCTCATCAACTTGACTTCTTCTCCTTGTCATCTTGTAACTAGATCATATATCTCACATCCAATAATCCCTTGGATTGCTTACATGCATTCCTTAAGTACTCTACACCTTCTTTTACTTCGCACTTCATACTATAATGGATACAAATTACAATCAAGGAAAACATCTTTCCTTTATATAATATCTTCAAAATAATTCCTTGAGTAAACCTTGAGGATTTCCCAATTAATTATAATAAGATAATTAATTAATTGCAATTAAAATAGCACTCTCAGCTCATAGGCTATACAAAAATTCACAAATACAATACTAGGGCTTCTGCACTTGCTAACATCATCAAATAACTATCTTTTTTGTTTACCTAACTACACATCTTCTTATTGCATCTCAGATGTAAGATAGAAAACAAATATTAGGAACTACTTTCCCAATACCCTATCTCTAAATTTCTCTCTATAAATTAGGTACAACTTTTGTACATCTTTGATGTAGACTCTATGCACTCAACCATGTCATTGAGACATAATGTATAACATGCCCATGATTGCACACTACTTGACAGTCAAACCATTCTCTATACCATTAAGATCTTTGTCTGCTACTCAGCCAGTCTTTATAGAAACCATTATATGTTGACATTAATGACAAAAACATTCATGAATGAAACATGTCTATACTCTCCAATGCTCAGGATACTCCCCTTCTAGTATCATTAGCATTCATGCTAATATTAAGATGGAAACCCAATTTGGGAAAAACCACCAATGCAACTAGTTAAAATTTTTTACTCCACTGAAGTGAGCCCTGTTAGGAGCCAACCCTATTAAAGGTTTGAAAATACAAGGTATAATGTGACACTCTTAGAGGATTTGAATCACCCTATTAGGAATGACCTCGTTAGAGGTCTTTAGACACTTCAATCAAGAAATGCTACCTTGTTAGAGGATTTACAAAATGACTGTTAAGTCAACTACATTAAGAGATTTCTTTACTACTATAATGGTTAGAAAGAAATTGTAGTTTGATTTTATAGATGAAGCAAACTAAGATCACTTTTTTGGTTTAACCTCTAGATCCTTCTTGATCAGATGTTTCCTTGCAACTTAACCTTCACACTTTCTTCTCTACCTTGTCATTGCTGACATGTCCATCTCTTCTATCATACTTCATACTCTTTTTAACCCCCACAACTTAACATTTCTTATATATCATAAGCTAGGAAAACTCAGCTTGTAAACTCTTTCAAAACATCAGTAAACAACTATGTAGTCATCTTGTATTAACCAAATAATTAACAAACTTAATTTTTTGTTAGCTGGCTAACACTAGATTGAACACTTGGTTAATACAAAACTTTCTTTGATAACTAAGTAATCTTGGTTTATACTAGCTTCCTTCATTGACCGACCTAACTTGGTTTATGCTAACCTTCTTTACTAGCCAACCTGACTCAGTTTATATTATAACCTACTTGGTTGATATTAGAAACTTCTATAATGTTGTACTAATCGTAGTTAACACTAGCTATTCTTAGTTAGATTGTCACATTTGTGTAACATCAATGAAAATATGCAATTGAATAAATATTTTTAATAATCTACCTCTTTTGCATTCATGGAAATAGAACATATCATTATGAAAAGAAAACTTAGAGCAATAGAATGATTTATATTATTTAATAATATTCTTAGGTTTATTCTAATTCTTCATACATGAGAACTCCCTCTGGGATTCTCCCTCTGTCAACTACCTTCAGACTCTACCTTCATACTCTACCTCATTCTCTTATACAAATCTCTTCCTCTAATTCTTTTATTTGACATGGCATTAATCTCTCCCTCTATGATATCAAATTCCAAAGACTTTGTACAATGAATTTGCAATGTACTAGATGTAGTGATTCATATGAATGTGCTCTTAAAAACTTGCATCAACTTGATAAATATTCAATACAACTTGTTTGATGCATCACTGATCTATACTCTAATGAGCATCAGATAGGGAAATGACCCCTAGCTTACCTTTTAGATACAAAAATTCATCCTTAGACAATGGCTTCTTGAATATTTCAGCTATCTTCTCCTTGGTGTTCACATATTCCAATCTCACCTATTTGTCTAGAACCAATTCCCTTAGGAAGTGATATTTGATTGCATTGTGTTTTGTCTTAGAGTGCATTACTAGATTTTTGGATATATTGATTGCACTTGTGTTATCACAATAGATAAGTATTAGTTCCTTGATTTCTTCCTTCATTCCTAACATCAACTACTTGATCCACATTAGGCTAGAACAATTAACTGCTACAACAACATATTTTTCTTCTATTGTGGATTAATAGGATTATTAGGAGACTATTGAGCAACAAGAGGAGCTTGATTAATAGATGTAGAATCTATAGATAAAGGAGTTATGGAAGGTGTAGGAAAAAGACCATAGTTAATATCCATATAAGGTAAACTTAACTCAAGAATCTTATGATGCTTATAGGCTTGATATGAACGAAACGGATGATCAAGTAAAAAAGGAGATGAATTAGTTAATGAAGGCCAAAAGAAGTCAATGGTAGTAAAATCCTTGGACCTAGAAGTATAATATAAACTATGATTAACTATCTTCATTTTGTCATCATAAAAAAACTTAAGACATTTATGAATAGATGAAGCAATAGCATGCATGGCATTTAACCATCGTAAACCAAGCTTAACTTGAAACTGATTAGAAGTAGGAACAACAACAAAAGTAGTGTTCATAATTTTTCCAAAAAGTTCAACTAGTAAATCAATAGAACCAAATGATGGATTAAAAATCATTACAAATTTGAATTCACATATCCAACGTATCATAAAAACCACATTGCAAATGTTTTTTCAAATGATTTTTTTTTTTGTAATCACATTAACTAAGGAGGTATAATCAACAAGAAAACCATGAGTGGGTATCTTAGTAATCTTAGCATAAATATAAAGGGGACCATCTGGAGCTTTAATAGTCTTAGAATCATCAAAGGTAATCAAAAGTTCTCGAGGTTATTTTTTCTTAGGTTGTTATCAAGATTTAGGTTGAGGATTCAATTTAGGCTTAGGTTTTAGTTGAGGTAGGGCTGAAACTTGAGATTAAAATGGAGGTTGAGGTTGAGGTGGAGATATATATTGAACCTCATTCTCCAATTGATTAACAATATGATTAAGATCATTCATCTTTAAATAATAGAAAATATCCATAGAAGATGGCTAAGCAATAGCATAAGTATCATGTGTAGGTAAAGGGTTCGTATAGATTTGCAGATTTTGATTAGGAGGAGAAATAGACTTATTCCCACTATCATCAAAATTATCAACAGATAAAGCATTAGAATAAAGAATAAAATTTCTCAGTATCATGACCATTTTGATGATGACATTGACAAAAAGCTTTCATATCAAAAGATTTAAATGCCATTGTAGCATGTAAAAGAGGTCAAACAAGAGGTAAAGTAATCATATTAGTAGTTAACAACCGATTCATAATAGAATGTAAAGATTCAAAAAGAGGAATAAACATATGATTTAATGGAAAAGTACTGGATGCAAATGTGGCATTATGAGATGCAACAACAACTTGATCAACAACTAAATTTTCTTGTTTATTTATCTTGACATAATTGTTGAATTTATGAACTTTATTTGGATTAGAAGCAACATCACTTTTATCAACAGGAATAGGACACATTGGAGTGGTGCTCTTAAATTGACTCATTTGTATTTGATAATGATGAATCACAACACAAAGTTGTTGAAAAGAAGTAAATTCAATAAGTAGAATCTTATCTCTAATATCCTTTTGTAAATTTGAAATAAACATACATTGAATATCAATATTAGGAATAGAATAGGCAATCTGAGTGTGCAAATTAGTAAATCTATCAATAAATTCAATCATTTTTTCTTTAGAATTTTGTTTACAATGCATCAAATTAGTCAAAAACACTTGCAACCCAATGTTGTTTTGAAATTTTACAATAAAAGCATTAGCAAGTTGAGGAAATGAAGTAATAGAATAAGGAGTTAAGGAACAAAACCATTTTAAATTCTTGTCACGAAAAGTTTGAGCAAAAAACTTAGCTAAAATACTATAATCATGCACATAATCACTACAATGGACTTGAAATATCTTAACATGATGAACAGGGTCTCCCTTACCATTGTGATTCTCAAAATGAGGAATATTGGTGTGTTGAGGAATGGGAGTATGAATAATATCCTGGGACAAAGGACTTCCCATGTCACACGTAGGAATACTAAACATTTTTTGAGTCAAGGATGCAAGTTTTTATTGTAAAGATGACACAGTTTGAGCCAAACTTATAATTGTGGAATCATTAGAAGAAATAGAAAAACTAGCTATATTAGAAACACTAGGCAAAGTGTACAAAGTAATGGGAATAGAAGACACAAATGGAGGAACACTAGGAACTATAGTTGCCATAGGAGTAGAATAAGTAAAAGGAACATTATGATAAGAAGGTTATGATATAGGAAGGGACATAGGAGGTGTTGGTGTTTAACACTACTACACAAAAAATGTTCAATACCAAAGTAATTATACTCACATAACCTAAGGATTAGCCACTTCCTATTCACAATTACATGTGCAAACCACTTGCATCCAACTTCAACAAAACCAAGGGTGGTTTTCTACTCTTTAGGCTCTACAAGGATAAGGTGGGTATACCTAAGGGATTATTCAAATTATATTAGTTTCATTTTGATTCTCATCTTCTATCTTTAAACACATACACAATTTATGTACTACTTGACATCCTCAGATTCATAAACATCCCTCATAAGAAAATTTGGTCATAATTCTCCTTGGGTTTAGAAATATTTCTAGAAATAGTAGCTACCTAACACTCATAAATTAGATATGAATGAGTGTTGACCAACACTATGACCTTGAACAAAATGGAATGAAAATAATTTTGAATTTATAATTGATCTGATATGTGGTGGTAGAAATTACTCTTACTCACTTTTGACTTATGTGACCAATACCTTATCCATTATGAAAAATATTAACTATTGGCGAGAGATCTAATTCAAATAACTTGTAAATGAATCTATCAATTTTAATCACCCACTTCCATTCTTATGAACTATCCATTTCATAAACTCATAAAATATACTAATCTATTGAAGCATTTACCTAATTCCTTGAATTAAAAGCAAAAATAGAACCAATATACAACCTATCCAAACTACATTCAATCAATTAAACCTTATTCAAATGAATTCAAAGTAAACAAGCTCATAAAATGGAGACAAAAATTGGTGATACGGATATAATGTAAGTACCCCTTTGTATTATCCTTTTAGATGACTAATACATGACCAATAGAAACTCAATGAAAAGCCTAGAATATTTATTGATTTTGTCATTTTTATATATTATTAGAGAGTACACAATTGAAAGAAAACTCAAAACAACTACATCAACTGGACCGACTGTACTGTTCTTTTGAAACCTTAACATAAATAGAAAAAAGTAAAAATAGTTGCACATGATAGCTGGAGCATCAAATCTTCAATTTAATATTCTTCTACAACTGCCCCCTATTGGTAAAGCTTTTATCTCTATGATTCCCTCCCATATAATAACTTCTTTCTTTTTTGGCCACTCACATGCTTTGGTTGTTGTCAACTCACCAACAAACTTTTGCCACCTGGCATCTATAATTGCCTTCCCCTTTCTGATAAATCTATTCACTTCAATTTCAATTTTGAAAAGAGTATCAATGAGTTCATTAAAAGAAAACTCATCAGTGCCACCTTCAAAAATGGATATCAACTATGGAAATTTTGCAATATGGTCAAAAGAACTAGACCATTCATTCCAATCTTTTATTGTGCTATTAGAATTGAGGATTGAAAGAATTAAGGAATAAAAGCCATTAATCAACACTTTCGTCTGATTTTGAATTATTTCCAATTTTCCTATAAAGAACTATATCCTTTACTTTATCCATGTCTTCTTTAACAGAAATGACCTTATCAGGAAGGTCTGGCTTCTTAGCTAGTAGAGGTATCAATCTATCCAAAAATTGCATATAAGATCCCCATTGTTGAAAAATGGGGTCAAGCCAACTTATTGCTTCTTTGCACATTTGTTCAATAGCCTACAAATTGGTGAATGCATTATATTTATCTTGAGAAATTTTCTTCAAGATGCATACCCTATGATTTAACATAGTCAACATTACACCCCTTTTTGGTGCACTATCAAATTGAGAAACCTCTACTTCCACACTTACCATAGGCACTGGCACCGACACTGTTACCCCTATGGATATGTCCTCTATTTGGGCCTCTGCTTCAATAGTGTTCTTATCCTCTTTCACATTTCCTTTTGTATGCTCTACCTCTGTTGTAGGTTTGAGTTGGTCCTTTAGGGATGTAACCTCCTCTTCTAGACTCTGAACTTTCCCCTCCAACTCTTCTATTCTTTATTTCTGCACATAGCTTATTTTTAGCTCTTCCTCATACAACTTTCTAACATCTAGACATTCATTATAAGCAGCAACAAGCCTATCCTCAATTTGATCCACATTTGACTTATTCATGAGTGCAAAGTGTTTAACTAGGCTAGAAATCTCTTTGCCAATAGTGTTGTCTAGTGTCCAAACAATCATGTTTCCCTGAGAAGTCTCCTCAATATTCATCATTTTAGGTTTCTTGGTGTTAGGGGCAACACTCCATATAGCTAGGGTCTTTGTATCTATACTAAATCCTGACCCTCTCTTCAATCCTTCACTATTGTTGGCTTCATAACTGATTGCCTTGTCTTGCCTTCTAATTTGGTCAAGTACAAAGGCTCTTTCCATATCCCATCCTAGCACTAGAATCATGCCACTTCTATGCACCAATTTCCTAGCTTCTACATGGGTCATGGTCTCACTATCTAGATCATATGCCAAAAGTTTATCCACCAATTTTTTATTCTTCTCAAGATCTTCTCCTAGCATAAGGCTCAGTGTGGGCTCATTTTGCTTAATTTAATATAAAAAACCTTTAAATTTAGATGATTTAATAAAATCATCATCTTCCATGAGATTCTTAGATTGGATGAGTCCATAATCCAATCTAGAGGCAACAATTTTTAGATTAGTTGAGGTTCTTCCTGCCTCTGTTGCCCTTTCCTACAAGTAGTTTTGTCTGATATCAGCAAAATACTGAACATTTCCTGGCATAACTTGCAAGGCTCTACTCACCACCCTCTCTAGGATGTGCATGGTTTTCTACCTCTTATTTCTTTTTTCCACCCATGTGGAAGATGATGGTTGTTCCTTCTCTTCAACATTAATTTCCAATTGGACATCAGGCTCAAGAGATTCTTTGTTCACTATTGCCTCTTCTCCTATTGGCTCACTTGGCATTTGGGCCATGATATGATCAAAGTTTTCAACCATTTTCCTCAAATTTCCATAATATGGAATCTTTGTGTAGAAATCCTTGAAGTTTGGGTTGGTCCTTCTTAAGGCCTCTTCTACTTTTCTAATTTCTCCATACTTCCCTAGTAACTCATCAGTTTCCCCTATTGCTACTATATTAGCAATCAAATCTTCTACAGGGATGGGTTTGCTGGGAGGCATAATGTAACTCCTAATGGATTTTACCTCATTTTTTATATAATTCTTTGGGTCATACATTCTATAAGGTCAAATAGAAAACTTATACTAACATAGATACTCACTAAGCACGGCCTCATAAGCATTCTTCCCAATTATAAAATCTTCTACCTTAAAACTTCTACAAAAAAATGTACATTTGTGCAAGGAAGAAAGAATCATCTCTTTGTTCATCAGTAAAAATTGCCAAAAGAATTCAATGAT
This sequence comes from Cupressus sempervirens, assembly GCA_028749045.1. Classification (NCBI taxonomy): domain Eukaryota; kingdom Viridiplantae; phylum Streptophyta; class Pinopsida; order Cupressales; family Cupressaceae; genus Cupressus; species Cupressus sempervirens. Next base: position 45,761,319 of record CM053787.1, read on the forward strand.
AGCTAGTCTAGGGGGTATATATTTAGGTAATATATGGGGAAGCTATGGGCATGCATAAACTTTAATCAATGTAGACTCTTTAAAAAAATATATATCACCCCAATTGTTGTCTAGTTACATTTTCTCATCCAAAAAGGAAGGTTTGAGTAATGTTTTCAAAACATTAGGGGCTCTAAAGAAAGTATGGTCTACCATCCTCTTGATCATAGAACTAAACAAATTGAAAAATAAAATTTCATTTGAATAATAATTTTTTTTATCCCAAATGCGAGTCCATAGTTGCATAGATAACTCACCAAATTCATTAGAAGTTTGATCAATGAAATCTTGACTAATGTAATCAATGTTCTTATACAAGATTAGGTGCATCAGCAATGAGTAATGATGAAATTTGAAGTCTCTCATCTCTCCTTTCTTGGCATTGACAATTTGATGGTGCATGCTATCCATGATGAATCCCACATAATCATATTCTCTTTTGTGGAAAGGGTCTTTTATATCACATGCCATTAGAAACAAGGAGCCATATACACAATCCTCTACTCCATCACTTCCCAGAACCTTGTGTAGTCCATACACTATATTTTTGAAATAGTGTTTGAATCTACTTAGTGGCGAGTGATCTTCCACTTTCTTTGGTATCTACCCTACCTTTTTACACTATATGGGATGTGGGGCAGCATAATATTATTTAGATAATGAGTCTTATTTCTCCCAAATTTTCCTTGCAAATCGTCAATATCAATGGGCACATCCATCTGGCCTCCAAGCCAAAAGCTTCTATGAAAGAAGTCTTGTCAAGTGTGCATAAAATACTCCCATTATGTTTGTGGAATTACCTTGTGACTATATTATAGGAGTTTATCAATGCCTTTAACAAGTCCACATCAACAAATGCCTTTGGAAATATTAGTTTCACCATGTTCTGGTTCTATGGGTTTCACACTGGTATGTTCTAAGTTTTTTTTGGTAAAAATATATAAATAGATTAAAACCATCAACCTTATGGTATTTTGCATCCCTACATAGGAAGTAAGGGTCCTTGAATACACGGTCATTCATTGAAATTGCATTGGATGACCCTAGAAGTATCTTTAACCAATTGTTTGCATGCTTGTTCAGCTTTTGGACTCTAGTTTTCTTTTCTATTTTTATTGCACCTTTCTTCTTCTTCCCTTCTAGTATGACCTCTACAACATCGTCACCTTCCTCTTCATCCTCTACCTCCTCAGCAGGAATCTCTTCAACATCCATGTCAGCCATTTTTTCTACAAACCTATCTCAAACTCCTATAGAAATGATACAAAGAACACAAAGCTATGGATGCTTGGAGAATTTTCAGAATAGAAAACACAAGCTCTTCAAAATGGAAAATACTCTGAATGTTCAATCAAATCTTTATATATTAATCATGCAATCTACCAGCTTTAATAAATTCTACATGCACGAGTTTTAATACCACCTTTGTAGGATGTCAGCAAAGAATTTCAACCATGTAATTTGATCCTAAAGTACCTTTCTGTGTTTTATTTTACTTGGCTATGGTGAATTTGTCCTTTTTTCTTAACTGGCATGACACCTCAGCCAATCTTTTTAAAAATTTGGTCTTCCACTCATATGCTAAATCCAAGCCCTTCAATCTTTGTAACTCCAGAGATATAATTAGCAAACCATTATGCCTATTTGGTGATGCTTCAGAAAATTCCAAGCATAGAAGTGTTAGGGTCCTTTGAGCATGGCTTTGAAATTCCTTTTATGCTCTTACATGGCCCCGTTTACCATAGGATCTCAAACCCTATCAACATACCCTTAGAAGCTTACACTTCAACACATCTGATACTAGCATAAAGCATTCATCCCACTTTTCATTTTACCTTTTACATTCTTACACTGAAACAAATCTTATATCCATGGAGGAAGACATGAAACCTCTTCATTCACATGGTATCCTTGCTAATCATAGAAGCTTAAGGAAAAATTTTCTCTTCAAGAAATCAACAACCCATATTAGATTTCAAAAAAAACATCACCATTGATTTAAGCACATGCAAAATGAATGACTTAAGTTATCTTCCATGTGGGATGGGCCCATCTGACATATATTATGTGTCACAACCTGATTCATTCTTCTCATGGCCCAAGTGGCAAATTATCATGTCCCACACAACATGTTCCTTCTTATGATAACACTTTATATTTGTTCGCAAACCAAAGCAGTAGAAGCAAATAAATAAAATCTTACCTTGCTTTGATCTTATGAGCTTCCCTTGTGCATAAAACCATAAATTCATTTGATATTTCCATAATACACCCCTTTTTCCATGACGAGCCTTTACGCTCTTACGCCTTTCAATAAAACATAAGGGCATGAACCAAACTAATTGATCCTTCCACTCATTCACTTAACTTGTTACTCGTAACCTCGTAAATCAACAAACATAACCATTTTAAAACTTATTAAACTCATACACTTAAAGAAAAATGTATAGCTAGAATTACCTTAAAGAATTGCTTTCACTCATTTGGGTTAACTCATCACCGTGGAACCGTAAGGAAAACTTACAAAGAATGAAAACCTTTTACGCACCTTCACTGTAGGATGCATCATATGATCGAAGAGCTCTAAAGTGCACCACTTCGGTATTATGAGATACACAACCATATATCTATAAACCAAAATGCCTTTATGTCTTTACATCATTTAGTGAAGTGTAACTATAATAACAAAAGAAAGACAGATTAATGCTCCTATGGGAAAACCTAACACCATAACACTGTAAAGGAGTGGAACTTAGGAATTTTGCAAAACCTTTCAAAAAATTGAAGACAAATCTAGGGTTTTAACATACTTAGGGAATTTTAATGACTGTGTTGATGAAAAACCTTGAGAATTTAATAAAATTCAAACAGCACAGAGATTCAAGGCATGACTAAGGTAACACAAAATTTTGAATATTTATAAAAAGAGAAACCCTAATCTATAGGACACAATGATTATAGGATTTTTTACACATATTTTTGGAACTTCTTTGCACTGTGAAAAATTAGACCATCAGGAGGAACACTCATAGGGATAGAGGGAATCATTGGAGTCACCAAAGAAGGAGTATAAATAAGAACACTAGGAAAAGGAACAAAAGAAGGTTCTACACTAGTGACAGGAGGAATCAACCCTAAATCTTGAGCTTCTTGAGCTAAAGTTTTAACATTGGAATACACAAGGTGAGTAATACCATGTAAGAGATTAACACCTTGGTCACGATCAGGAAGAACTTTTGTAAGAGCCTTGATAGCTTGAATAGAATCTTGATTATGGTTTTCTTGAAGAAGCTAATTACCCATTTTATCAAGTTCATTTGAAAAATTTTAGGCTTGTGCAGGAGAAACTCTTAAAGCATTATCCTCATCATTAGATGAGTGACAAGAGTTTTGCTCCATAAGAAGATTAGAATTAGGAAAGGAGAAGAAGACTAAGACTCAAAGGTATCCATAAGTCTACAACTATGTCTAACCCTAAGATTAGAAGTAGGACTAGAAGTAATAAAGCTCCTAAACTAATGCAATGCAAATGAACTAAACTAAGAAAACATAAAGCATAAATAATTTTGTATTTTGAAAGAGATTTCACAATTTTTTTTTGAACCTTTGAATTTTTAAATGCAAGAGCATAAACTAAATCTAATCTTAATGCAAGAAAAGACCTAATTAAATATGAAATGAAATATAACACTACAAAACACAATAGAGCATCTATTTCCACAAAAGAAAAGAGGGTAAGTGTGTCAGGCTGACCAAAATGAATAGGAAAATCATAGTCTCATCTAGAATCCTAAGGAAAGGAGAAGAAGACTAAGACTCAAAGGTATCCATACATCTACAACTGTGTCTAACCCTAAGATTAGAAGTAGTACTAGAAGTAATAAAGCTCCTAAACTAATGCAATGCAAATGAACTAAACTAAGAAAACATAAAGCATAAATAATTTTGTATTTTGAAAGAGATTTCACAATTTTCATTTGAACCTTTGAATTTTTAAATGCAAGACCATAAACTAAATCTAATCTTAATGCAAGAAAAGACCTAATTAAATATGAAATGAAATATAACACTACAAAACACAATAGAGCATCTATTTCCACAAAAGAAAAGAGGGTAAGTGTGTCAGGCTAACCAAAATGAATAGGAAAAAAATAGAGCCTATCCTCAACCCAAATTCCCAAAAGGAATGATTCAAATTGATTGAGCACAAGAAAGTGATCAATGCACCAATGTATGATACAATGGATAATAGGGGGAAAGGAGGTCCTATGATCTTTCTATTTTAAAAAGTGTGTGCTTAAATATTGAATAGATAAAAGACAAATACTTATTTTGAAGTAGGATAAATATGAAAAATACTAATTTCTGATGTCTATGTATAGTTTCAAGGAATTATGCAACTTGTTCTAGACTAGAAATTTCGAGACAGAGAAAACCCAAAAAAAAATTCCTTTTGAAGGGAGGTTGACCTTGACCCTAATATCAAGGCATAATCTTAACCTAGCATAGAATTGTACCCCAAAAATTTGACCTTGACCTACACTACTCTGACAAAATTTTTGTTTGCGGATCCTACACATTTGATGAAAAGGGTATCCAAATCTTCTCATTAATTTGATATCCCACACCTTTATCTGCAAGAAAAATTGTTTATTTGTTTGGATGAGGGGTTTACCTTGGTCAAACCCTAGTTTGGAATCAATCTTGAAATGTAATTGAAATTGCAATATGTATAAACAAAGTAAATGGAACTATTCACCTTACTTATATTGAAATCCTTGCGAAGGATTTGAATCCTTCAATCCATAACTACAAATGCTCCAAATGAATGTAAAAATGTATGTAGGATGTCTCAAATCAATGGCATTATATCTTCAACACCAATCTTGAATGTATCTTTTCATAGAAAAAGGTTTGGATGAATATGGATGGAGAAATCTTCAAGAAGAGAGCTTCATAGAGATTGAATCCTTCAATAGCTAACAATGGTCCTCCTTGATGAATTAGATCTTGAATGCTTGAATGCTAGTACATCTTCACTTCATAGTAGGTGGATTCTCTCATTAAAAGTAGATAATAACATTTCTCATAGATAGTGGATAGATTGTAGATCATAGCTCATAGACAGTAGATGTCAAAATGAAGGAAGAAGTGTTGGAAATACAATAGGGAAGAAAACTCTAAGAGGGGTGGGGGGTGGTGAATCAACACTTAAAAATTTCAACCTCAAAAACCATTCACCACACATCCATCTCACAATCTATGCATATAAATTTAAATACCAATTAAACATATACATATATAGCATGAAATTAAAACATTCAACACATGTATGACACAAGATATTTAGTTACCAAGAAACCTGTTGTCATAAAATTTTGCATCCTTGTCAAAAAATTTTACTTAAGGATAACCTTGTGAAACATGGAAACAACCAAAAATCTATGGAACTTGAACTATGAGGCTAAGTCTCTAGAGAAGGCCAACTTTCTTGTCTATTAGGATGCACCTAACTACTCTTGAAGAGGAAAAGGGAGAAGGAATGCATAGAAATCAATTCTACCTACTCTGACCTAAGGGGGTAATGCACCAAAATAGAGTGTTCAAACTAATCTCTTCCCATACATGCACTTTTGAACCATCATGACACAAAATGATATACACATCCAAACTTGTTTTAATCTAAAAATCACAGGCAAATCAAAAAGACCAAATAAATGACACAAGGAAGAAGAGAAATCACTTATATATCATATATAGGCCAAAAAGAGATACAATTATGCAAGATTGTAGAGATCCACAATACACTAATGAAAGGAAAAACAAATTTATATTGAATTTACAGAGCAATATCAAGGAAACAAGGAAGAGTTGAGCTAACAAAATTTAAAAAAATTGCCTTTATAGCGTAAGCATAACTGAGATATTTTTTGTCCTAAACCAAACTCAACCACTATGATTTAAGGTTGCAAAGAAAAATCATTTGAATCTAGAGAAAATCTAATATTGGCATAGATTCAAATACAATGAAATCCAACATTTTTCCAAAATAGAGCTTTGAGAAGATAGAATAGTGCCATTAAATCATTTTGACCAAATAGATGGATAAACCTAGAGATACTAGAGTGTTTTCCTTCATTCACTAGGTACAACATTCATTGGAAAATGGTTAGAATTGATCATGAAGATCGGATCATGCAAGAAAATAATCTTCCCCATGTTTTTGTACTCATAATTCAACAAGGTCAACAAGTCAACCAAATTCTGCAACCAAAATGCACCATGTGGACCAATATTTTTTTTTTTGCCAGCTTGTGAGGTCTTCATGTGTTTGACCACATAACCTAATAATCATGCCAACTCATCTCTTTGTTGCTATGACTAAAGAATATGTAACTTCCTATAGTGACAAAGTGACCACTGTGGATTTTATTGCATTGGATGGTTAGAGGTAGAAACTAAGAACATGTGGCCCACAACCTTAACATGTTAGAAACTTGGCCAATGAAAATGAAGCAATTGGAACAAAATTCCACCTCGGCACTTATCTAGCAACTATCTAGCATTTCCTTTTCAACCTTGGTGGCCCACACTAGAAATAGGTCCTACATGCCATGTGTTGCATTGTCACTTCCCCGCAATGTTTAAACATATCACATCTTTAGGAAGTAGGGAAGCACCTATCAATGATCCATCTGAGATCAAATAGCCTAGAAACATGAAACCAAAAAACTTTCCATGTCAATACCTTTGACCAATGGCATAACACTAAACTCCCTCTATATGCAAAAGTGCTCTGACAGCCACCAAATGATTCCACATTTATTCAAAAAGCATGTTGATGACATCATTGAATCCACATGTCAACAAGGTGCTTTATTACTTTGGTTAAAGTTTCAGCATTTTCATAGAGTGGGCATGTAATGACCATTGATTTGGGAAGATCTGATGACATAGATAAAAATAAAAATATGTAATTCCTATTAGTGCTTGCAACCAACTAGGAACCACCCATACACTAGCTCATTAAACACATCAACACAATAACATTGTGGCCCATAGAATAAAATCTAACCCCACCAATCCACATGGAAAAATAGTGCTACACAGAATGTAGCAAAGTGTCAGTCAATCAAAATGCCAACTCAACTGATAGCCTCCTTTCTTGCAGCCCACAAAGAGAAAATGGACCCACGTGCCACATGGCAATGAATACACTTTGTCAGATGAAATATAGAATACACAGCTTTGCAAACAGACAAAGCGACAACCGTGGATGATGAAAGATCTGATGGTGAGTACAGTGTGGGTGTATGGAATATTAAAGTGTGCAATCACTTAGGAAATAAATTATAACCTGAAGTTTTATATGAAATATTTATGTGCCACACTTTATTTAAATTTTTAAATATGTAGACATTACCATGTTTAAATTCAAATAAGGTCATTTTGATGGGAAGGAAAAAATAAACAATAATTTTTGTAACTCAAGGGGGATGCAAGCCTACTATGCATATGACTAGTTACCTTATGCATCCATTGGGCTACAAAGTCATAAAAATGCAAAAATCTACCCAGTAAAACCCTAAAAATAGTAGAAAACATAACCAAGAACCTCAAAATTGCCTCTTTGAAATGGGAACAAGGAACCACAAATCTTCTACAGCCTCTACAAAACACATGTGCATGTGCACTTCCTAGAAAGTAAGAAAACTATTCTAAATTATATACATGAAATACTCATCCTTTGTCAGAAGTAGGACTTAAGATATATTACATTAACTAGAATAGGAAAAATTTCACCATTGGGCCTGCTTAATTAAAAAGCATTGGCCTATTTACAATCGATAACCACATAGCGGCCACTCCATACTGTATCAAATTTTCAGCGTCTCCCCAATTTTTGCCTATCTGCATCCCATCTTAATACAAGATCACCTTCTCTAAAGATTTTGACCCTAGCCTTCCTATCAAAACATTTTTTTACCTATTGTTGATCTATTTCTAGGGTCTGGATTGTTCGTTTTGTTTTCTCTTCCAGTTCCATCAATTCTATTGTTCTTACTATCATAGCATAATTTTCCATTAACTCCAGCTAATGAGCTAGTTCTAGGGATGGAAAATCTAATGAAATTGAAAGTGTTGCTTCCCTTCCATATACCAACATAAAGGGTCAATTTCTTATGGCTCTATTAGGTGTTATTCTATCAACCCATAGTGTTGTCCTCAACTTTAGATGCCAAAATCTCTAATTTTCCTCTATAGTCCTTTTCATAATCCTTATTAGGTTTATGTTGGATGACTCAGCCAATCCATTGCCTTAAGGGTAGTAGTTTGAGGATGTGCTCAAGTAGATATTATGATCAATTGCCCATGCACAAATCGTAGCTCCTACCAAATATTTTACATTATCTAAAATAATATTTGAAGGGGCACCAAACCTAGTCACAATTCCATCAAGGAATTCAATAATTGAAGATTATGTGGCATCTTCTAATGTTATTGCTTTTGTCCATCTGTTAAAGTAATCTATAGAAGCTAAAATCCACTTGTGACCAAAGCTAGAAGAAATATTGATAGGGCCTAAGAAATCCAATCCCCATTAAGCAAAAGGCTAGTCCACCTAAATGGGATGAAGAGGAAGAGCTATAAGATTTTGCTAACCAGAGAAGAAGGAACATTTGTCACACTTCCTTACATAATTATGACAATCATGGAATAAGAATGGCAAGTAGTAACCAGCCCTCATGATCTCTATTGCAGTTGTCCTTGCTGAGAAGAGGCCACCATTAGTACTATCATGAAGCTCTTTGATCATTCTCTCAGCTTGCTCTGTGTCAATGCATCTTAATAGGGCTCCATTAAAATCTCTCCTAAAAAGGGTACCATCAACTATGACATAACAAATTGACTGTAGCCTATATTGTCTCCTTTTAGTTTTATCCAATCCTTGAGGGTATCTACTTTCTATTAAGAAGGTCATCATTTTATACATCCAATTCTTTGGATTACCATTTCTTGCTTCTTGTTGTTTTTTTAGTATCATGGAAACCTCATCATCTAACTCCTAAGACAAAATTATCTATTTGCACAATTCCTTCCCTCTTATCAACTTGGTAATCTGGAAGTCAACATCATATTCCATTACCTTAGTAATCCAACGAGCTCTCTTCTCACTAATATCTTTGTTGAAAAGGAAGTCCTTCACACTTGCATGGGGTACCAACAAATGGATCATGTTATGAGAGAGAAGTTGTCTAAATTTATTCAAGCCTCTAATGACTACAAGGGTTTACTTCTCTACATAATTGTATTTGTCTTCATATCCCTTAAGCCCTTTACTAAAAGAGGCAATAGGTTGTTCTTCATTCTTATCATTCCTTTGAGTAAAAATAGTAGAGATACTTGACTCACCACCTAAAGTATAAATAATGAAATCCTTCTCAAAATTTGGATTGATAAGAGTAGGGGCTGAGACTATAGCTCCTTTGTTTTCTTCAAAACTTACCTTCCCTTCCTTGGTCCACAAAAGACCATATTATTCTTAAGCATGGTTGTAAGAGGTTTCACCATGGTAGCTAAATTAGGGATAGACCTCCTCACAAAATTTATTCTACCAAGAAAACTTTGCAGACCCTCCTTATGACTAGGAAGAGAAAGAGAAAGTATTGCCTTTGTTCTCTCTAGATCAATAGTTAAACCATCCTTTGAAACAATGTGTCCTAATAATTTTCCTTGATTGGTAGCAAAGACACACTTGCATGCATTAAGGGATACCCCAAACTCTGTACACGTTATGAACACCTGTCTGAGATGGCCAAAATGATCTTCTACATTCTTTGAATACACTATGATATCATCAAGGTAAACCAATACAAACTTTTTAATCATATTTTTGAAGACCATCTCCATTGCCTTCTAAAATGTTGCACCTACATTGGTTATCCCAAAAGGAATCTTACTATAAACATAGGTGCCCCACTTGGTGGTGAATGCAATCTTGTATCTATCAAACTCTTTAACCAATACTTGATTGTAACTAGAGAATCCATCAAGAAATGAGAAGCTCTCTTTGCCACTAACCTTGGACAAAATATGTTCCATGGAAGGAAGGGGATGGTGATCCTTAAGGTAAGCTTGGAAAAGATCCCTAAAATCCACACATAATCTAATCTCTCCATTCTTCTTCCTAATAGGGAAAATTTTTGCTACCGATGATGAGTGCTTGATAGGGAAAATTATATTAGCCTCAATTAGCTTGGACAGCTCTTTTCTCATTAATGGCTCAATTTTAGGATTCATTGGCCTCTATTTTTGTCTTATTGGTTTAACACTATCAATTAAGTCTATGGTATGCTAAAACAACCTTGGGTAAAAACCCTTTAAATCATCATATGTCCATGCAAATATATCATTAAATTATTGGCATAGATGAATAAAATTTTCTTGCTTAGTTTTAGAGCAAACATTCCCCATGTTTAAGGTATTTCCATCAGCAACCACAACTAGTGTATAATCCTCTTTGCTAGCAGCTAGGTCGATGACTGCCTCTTGCTTGGTCATTAGGGTTGAAAACACTCTCTAAGGTAATGATACCTTTAGGAAATTTGATGGAACTGATATTGATGATATGATATCCATACTAGTCATCTAACCTAGATTGGTTTCTCTCTAACAATTCTACCTCATTTTGTAAGAAATTCACAATCTGTGCATCAAATTCAAAGACTTTCCAATTGGTGTTGTTGTTAGGAATTTTAGGCAGAAATAAAATTTTGATTCATTGCCTCTTCTCTTCCTCAAGATTCCTTGGTACATCATAAGATGCACCTACTACTAAAAGCCTATTAGCATGTCTATTTTCTTTTCTAGGGATGCTTTGAATATTAAATGCATCAAAATTATCAAGTAAATTCCATACTCTATGTTTATAAGACTTGAATAAGTCATTCTTAGTGATATTCTAATATCTCACTTGATTAACCACCAACTCACTATCTCCATATACATTTAAGAGTTTGATACCTCTTTTGTGAGCCACTAGAAGACCCTGGATCAAGGATTCATATTCGGTCACATTATTGGCACAACTGAATTGGAGACTAAAGGAGAAGTAGTACCTTACTTGTGTAGGAGAAATCAACACCACACCCACCCCTAATCCATTCTTATTCCTTGATCCATCAAAATAAATGCTCCATATCCCACTTAGATCTTCTTTGGTTTTGCATATGTTTAAGGACAATAGCGTCCTTTTCTGACATATAGTATATAACAAGACCCATCTCAAGGGTTTATCATATGGGATCAAATTGATATGCATTACCTCATTCATTTAAGAGAAAATTAGGTATCTTTGCTAGAGAAGTGGCAGGCTCATTCACTATTTCATTCTCATTGATTTCTAGGATAGTGCAATTCATATTGATGAGATTAGGGGTGTAAGGTTCAATATGATGGAGGGCTAGAGGCTCTGCTTTGATTGAAGCCTTATTCTCATATCTTGTTCTAAAAAACATATATGACCAATCAGAAGATATATAACCACCTATTTGGGTTGTAAAGTCTCTTGACCAAAAATGAAAAATGTGGCTTAACTTTCACAACTGATATATGTTGAGTTATAGTACAACCAAGGCATGCATGTTGGATTCCTAAGGATCCCTACAATCTTGACAGTACTACCATCTAACTATAATATATCCCTAACAATGGGCTCATATTTCATTTCTAAAGCATCAGCAACACACTTAGGCATCATTGAACTACTAGCTCCTGAATCAATCATGCAATTGGGAACAAGTTTATCCCCTATAATTAGAGAGACATAAATGGATGAGGTCTAACCTTTTTACTTGATTCTATCTCCTTTGATGGTTGTACTAGACTTGTGGCACTCTCTATGCTAGGTGGATGATCCTTTGGTTCAATACTTTCTAATTCTTGTTGCAACAACTTCTTTTGCATGTGTATAGCAGCAATATCATCCCACATGCAAATATTCACATTTTTCTTCTTCATCTACTCTAACATGCTAAATGAGGCATTAGGTTCTCTGGTAGAAGCCTTGGGAGCTGCATGTTTAGGAGGTTGAGTTGGAATGACTTGGGGTTCATTTGCATCTCCTCTGCTATTATTATGTCTTTGTTATTGAGGAACATTAGGTTGGGCACTTGCTACTTATATATGAGGCACTACATTTGATGTTGAAGCCTGATTAGGAGGAGGAGGAGTAATATGTTCAATAGCTCTTCTTTTGCTCCTAGTGTTGTGAGCAATAGAATCTTGGTTTACATTACAATGTTCTTCCACCTAATGATTAATAAAGGAGTAATCACCCTGTCTTTACATATATGAGGCATCTTTGGATTGGTTCTCCTCACATGATTGTCCTACTGTGGGCTCTTGAGTAATCAAAGCCAAATAAGATTCTATCTTTTGACATATGCAATTGGCATAGGAGTGTTGCAGGAGGGACAAAAATCTTGATCCTGAGTCATATCATTTTGAGGGACTATGGCCCTACTTTGATTTGTATTTGAAGTAGAGGCATGACTATTCTACCTACTCTAATCAAAAGATTTATTCCCATAATTATAATTTGGAGGCCTAATATTGTTTGGAGTTTGATATTACAATTGATGAACCTTGCTACCTTGAGTTTTCTGCCTTTCTAAAGTCAACACCTTGTTTCTTACCTTCTGCATCACAAGGAAGCTATCTTCCAACTTCCTCTCTTGGACCTACAATCATTTATCTATGTTCAACATCATATACTACATCATCTCCTTGATTTCATCTATTCCATTTGAAGATATGGAAGCTTGAGGGACTAAAGCAAGGGATTGTAGTATGGAAGTTGTAGGAATAGGGGCTATCATTGGTTGGTGATTTGGGACATCAAGGAAGAAGGGCATAGGAGGTCTTGAGGATAACTTTCCTCCTTGTATCAATATGTTTTTAACCCTTATTGCAATTTCATAACCATCAGGTAAAGTATCTCCTTGCATGGCTTGAATTGTAGTGGCAATGTCATTGTTAAGATCTCAAAGGTAATGTAAGAAGGCATCGCTAGGGGTAGGTTTTACTGAAGTAGGTATTCTATCCCATGTTTTCTGAAATCTATAATTGAAATCATTCATACATTCATGGGGGGCTCTTTTTATAGTAGTTAGTTGTTCCAAAAGTGACAAGTAGTCACTTTTGCCCTCAAAGTGTCTACACAGTCCTACTCCTAATCCATCCTAATATGTTATAGAGTTATGAGGCAACCCTTTATATCATTGAAGTGCTTTCCCTTTTACAGATGAAGCTAGAAGCCTAACGAAAACATTGTCCTCAGATATACCATGAATATTACAAACATTTGCAACCTCTTGAATGTGTTCTAATGGAGAGATAGGAGTTTCACTAGTAAAATCCGATATACTTTTAAGTGTAGCTATTGGTATGTCATGTCTTTGGGCCAATAAAAGAGGACTTCCACCATTAAAGGTTGCAAAAGCATGATCTCTAGCCATATAAGCAAGTGATCTATTGATATGAGCTAATGGTATTCTAGATTGAGACCTAACAATAGGAGGAGTGGAAATGGATCTTGCAAGCGTATGTACTTCTTCTGTACTCCTAGCTAGTGATAGAGACAATCTAGTCTTTCTTCTTCTAGGATTTGAGAATGAAAGCTCTTGATGCTGAAATTTACCTCTAGAAGATGCCCTTGTTTTAGCTTTGGGCATGACTCACTACAACTCTAGTCTAGAAACCAAATATGAAGTGTGTTGTAATACCCCAAAATTGGCTCATTTCCATGATCACCAATTATGGTCTATTCTGATTAATCCTAAAGTCCTATTCTACTAGGCACTTGTTATTCTAATTTTTTCTATTTGACCTAAGTGTCGAATGCAGAAAACCCTAAATCTACATTAATTAGACTATCTATTTAATTTTGAATTATTGACTTGAATTAGTCATATTAAACCTATTGATTAAAATTTAATTTAATTTGAAGTGTTTATACTTTAATTAAATTAAATCATATCCTAAGGCTAATGTATAAAGGAATTAAAAATATTTAATTTAATAATTATGCTCACTTTAATTAATTGAATGTGATTATTCAATTAAATGAAAAAGGTATTTATGAGGTCATATCTCACTTTATTAAATTAAATAATATCTTCAAAATCTTCTCTTCAGTTTTAAAATGGAAACTCTAAGTGAACTACCTCTTGAATTGGAAGCAATCTAGTTAACTTGTTCTCACACTCATAAAAAGTTTAGTTAACTACTCATCCCATTCAAATCTGAAATAGTTAACTTCACTTGCACAAGGAAGTTTCTATTTTAACTGAAATCTTCTATCTAATCTTAACCATTCATCCAAATTGATCCTGACCATTGATCAATTCCTGGATTCTATTTAAAAGACTCTCAATCCCTCATTATGAAGGTTGAATTTTGATTCTATTGAATTGTTGTTGAACTGAATACTCATTTTTATAGCTTGCATATGTACTTTTCATTAGTATTTTAATGTCATCTAGTTAATAATCCGTACATCTAGCTTAGTTTCTTTTATTATTTAATATAATAAATTGTGCATCATATAGATTACTTGCATAATCATAGCTTGCATAAATCCTACATTCTAGAAAGGTTTGGTTGCTTGCATCTTGTCCTAAGAGCCCATAGGCAAAATCCTTCTAGATAGAAGGCAACAGGTCGCATTGTCGTACCTCTTGGATGAACTATCCCACGTTCATTCCAGGATGAATCCTCATGTAATAACCATGTTGAAGTGTAGGTGAAAGATCTGAGGCCTCATTTTCATGTATACAAGTGTAAATCACCAAGTACTTTATGTAAATTAGCCTCTTAATGCTTGGAATACTAAGAATAACATTTTTTCCAAAGCATCAACTTGAATTTTTTTAATTTTTTGAGATCAGTAGACTTGAATCTTCTAGAATATGTCCCATTTTGTGTGCCAAAAACTATTGTCACAAAAATTTGCACCCTTGTCGAAATTTTTTACCTAAGGACAACCTTGTGAAACATGGAAACAACCTCCAAACTATGGGACTTGAACTCTGTGGCTAAGTCTTTGGAGAAGGCTAGCTTCCTTTTCTATCAGGATGCACCTAACTATGCTAGTAGAGGAAAAGGGAGAAGCAATGCATAGAAAGAAATTCCACCTACTCTAACCTAAGGGGATGATGCACCAAAATAGAGTGTTCAAAATAATCTTTACCCATACATGCACTTTTGAACCATCATGACGCCAAAAGATATATACATCCAAACTTGTTTTAATCTTATAATCACATGCAGACTAGAAAACCCAAATAAATGACAAAAGGAAGAAGAGAATTCACTTATATATCATTTATAGGCTAAAAAGAGATATAGTTATGAAAGATTGTAAGGATCCACAATACACTAATGAGAGGAAAATAGGTCTTTGCACAAGTCATCAATTCTAAAGAGATAAAGTAGAATGTCATATAGGTTCAAAGGCAAAGGGTATTTATAGTGAATTTGTAGAGCAATATCAAGAGAATAGAGAAGAGTTGACCTTAACAAAATTTACAAAAACTGCCTTCATCGCTCAGGCATAACTAAGATATTTTCTATCCTAAACCAAACTCAACCACAACCATTTAAGTTTGTGGAGAACAATCATACAGATCTGAAGAAAATTTAATCTTGGCATAGATTCAAATACAATGAAATCTAACAATTTTCCAAAATAGAGCTTTGAGAAGATAGAGCAGCACCATTAAATCATTCTAACCAAGTAGATGGATAAAGCTAGAGATGGTGGAGTATTTTCCTTTGTTCACTGGATGCAGCATTCATTGGAAAGTGGTTGGAATTGATCATGAAGATTAGATTGTGCAAGAAAAAAATGTTCCCCCTGTTTTGTGCTCATAAATCAGTAAGGTCAGCAAGTCAACTAAATTCTACAACCAAAAAGTACCACATGGACCAATATTCTTTTATTTTTTCACCACCTTGTGAGGTCTTCATGTGTTTGACCACATAACCTACTAACCATGCCAACTCATCACTTTGTCGCTATGACTAAAGAATGTGCAACTTCTTATAGTGACAAAGTGACCACCATGGATCTACTTGCATTAGATGGTAGGAGGTAGAAACTAAGAACATGTGGTCCATGACCTTAACATGTCAAAAGCTCAACCAATGAAAATGAAGAAATTGGAACAAAATTCCACCTCAGCACTTATCTGGCAACTGTCTAGCACTGCCTTTTCAACCCTGGAAACCCACACTAGAAATGGGTCCTACATGACATGCATTGCATTGTTGCTTCCGCACAATGTTTTAACATATTGCCTCTTCAAGAAGAAGGGAAGTGCCTATTGTTGATCATAGCCCAGAAACATGCAACCAATAAACTATCCATGTCAATACCTTTGACCAATGACATAACACCAAACTCCCTCCATATGCTAACGTGCTCTGACAACTACCAAATGATTCCACATTTATTCAAAAAGTAAGGTGATGAAATCACTGAATCCACATGTCAACAAGGTGCTTTACTACTTTGGTTAAATTTTGAACATTTTCATAAAGTAGGGATGTGATTCCCATTGATCTAGGAAGATTTGATAGCATAGATACAACTAAAAACATGTAATTCCTGTTAGTACTCACAACCAAATAGGAACCACCCATATGCCAGCTCTTCAGACACATCAGCACAATCACACCATGGCTCATGGAATAAAATCTAACCTCACCAATCCACATGGCATGATGACACTTGCCCACATTGTCAAAAAGTCTAACAAAACATAGAATGTGGGAAAGCATTAGCCAATCAAAATGCCAACTTCACTGGTAGCCTACATTTTTGTGGCCCACAAAGAGAAGTAGACTAAAATGGCACATGGCAGTGAGGTTTCTTTGTCACATGAAATAAAGAACATGCAACTTTGTAAAGTAACAAAGCAACAACTATGGATGATGAAAGATTTGATGGTGAGTAAGGTGTGGGTCTGTGGAATACTAAAGTGTGTAGTCACTTAGGAAATTAATCATAACCTAAAGTTTTATATGAAATATTTGTGTGCACCACTTTATTTGAATTTTTAAATGTGTGGACATTACCATGTTTAAATTCAAATAAGAAAATTTTGGTGGGAAGGAAAAAATGACCAATAAAACCCTCCAAGGAGAAGGTGAACTGGGGTGTGGATGACACCCACAAATCTCCACTATTGCAATAATAAAGTGTATCTAATGAAGGTTACAATTTTTTGATCATGAAACATGATCTATCCTATGAATGGTATGCCATATTAAAAGTGTGCCTGGTAAAAGGACTTCAAATTACAATGAAGTAAGCACCCTATTAAAGGATTTACAACAACCTGTCAAGACTACTCTATTGAGAGATTTAACTAATTTACCCATTAGAATGTCTCAATAATGATCCTTTAGTTAGCACTCCATTGGTTGATGTTAGATCACCTCTTTCCTAATGTATACATGATCCTTTCTGATCATATGTATCTCTATTGCCTTCTAATTCCTTTCCTCTTTTCTCTTATAACTAATTCTACAATGTAACTCAAATTATAACTCCTTAGTCACCATGAATGCTCTATTTGCACATGCAAACTTCTCTCCTTTCTCCTTACACATTCATAAAATTTTTAGGGCTTGTCCTCCTTAAGAAGACTTAGGTGACTTAGGGTTAGGTATGAATCAATGATAGTGATACACCCATATTGTTGCTTAATCCTTCTCTTTTTCTAACTAGATGCATCTAATGCATAAGGATTCACAATTAAGATTCATCCTTATCATCTAAGATCGTAAAAAAATGTTTAATTCAGCTCAAAAATAGTTTACATACAAGTTTTTTCCATTACAAACAACTATCTCAAAACTGTATAACTTGGCACTTGAAGTCCTTGATGCTTGGCATCGACTACAACTTCAATGCTATAATTTGGGCTTTGAATGACTCAATATACATTGATCACTCAACTTGTGAATAGCTTTGCACATACTTTTTTCTTGGCACTTGAGTGACTCGACACTTACTAGTTGGTTGCCACATACTAAATATCCTTCGCTCGGCATATCCTATCTAACAACTTATGCTTGACATGTATTACTTTTTCAACATGAAATAAGTAAATGACTTAATTATATTATCACTCATATGTCAAAATCAATCTGAGTTTAACAATCTCCTCCTTTGACATAAATGGCAAAAATACTTGGTCATGCATGAATAACTCTAGTCTTTCAAGTATAACTTGGATACTATCCATTTACATACAAAATTTTAAATCTTCAAGCCTTACCTCAAAATTTAGTAACTCCCCCTGAGTTGATTGTGCTTTTTTGTATCTGAACCAAAATCATTCATCCTACTGAGTAGATTTGCATTAACTAATCTATGTACTCTATTTCTGTCGTTGACTCTTATTTTCTTAAAAATAGTAGCTCCCCAAAAAATATTATCTCCATCAATATCTCCTCCAATACTTATTTCTCCCACATTTTGATACTTATGTCAAAGGGTTATACACTTATAGTGTGTTTGTCCAAAAAAATTTTGTGGACCTCAAGCATAGTTTTCAAAGTAGCATCCCTATTGTCACAAGATACCTCCAATGATTTAATTTGGATGGCCAGCTGGGTAGCAAGGTGTTCTAATCCTTCATGAGTAGAAAGATGTGGATATTTCTTCATGAGTGTTTCAGAAAAGACTAGTTCTTTGTGCAATATCTCCATATGTGGAGTCTGGATGGACTGGATGCTAATTAGTTTAGCCTTAGTGTTTGTCTCATCTACATGTAGTACTGCTAACTAACTCTGGGAGTTCAGGAGATTCCTAAAATGTTTATCACTTTGGGCTAGAGATCTTGGTAGAGTTAGACCAGATGAGTGCATATGACTCTCCAAACTCATTATGTGGCTCCTGATTTCCTATGTGAAGAGTGTTGGATTGCACAATTTGGTGTATAAAGAGAAAATGTTCTCTAGTACCTTCTTCACATTGTCAATTTTGGTTGCTAACTCAACCTATAATAGTTCAATAGCACTTGATATCTTTTCATTGACCTTACTTTGGAACTTTATTTAAGACTATCAACTAAGCTAGTTAGTTACTCTATGATAAGCTTGGTTTCTTCTAGTGCTGGTAACTCAAATGAATCAAGAAAAATTTCCTTGATGTCTAGAAAAGCATGCTTCTACCTATGCTCCCTTCTGAGTAGTACTTGTTCATTTTTCCTTGCAAGAGCATCCTGTAGGATGCCCATTTGTTCAATGTGATGGTTTCAAGATTAAATTTTGGTAACTCAATCACTTCATCCAAGTTTGCATCACCAAATAATGTAACTTCAAATACCTTGGACGTCCTTGGACTCAACCTTGATGATCATAAATGTATAGCTTTTATACTCAGCCTATGAATAGCTTGACTTGGAGGAGTAAAAAATTCTAGTAAAGTCACCAGTATTTGTATTACAAGTTGCTCCTCAGGTTTTTTAGTCAAATGTAGCTCTTTAGTCCTATCTTGTACCTTCTCTACATTCTCAATTACACCTTGATCTTGTGTTGTAGGTGAAGGAGTAGCATCAAGTCCTATTTTTGTTTGATTTCTTTCACATTCTTATGCTTCATCTCTATGTTTTCCAATTGTCTCACCCTTGTTAGTTTTCTTGACCTTTTCATGTCTTGAGACGGGAGTACTTTGCATGAATGTACTGATACTATCCATTTACATACAAAATTTTAAATCTTCAAGCCTTACCTCAAAATTTAGTAACTCCCCCTGAATTGATTGTGCTTTTTTGTATCTGAACCAAAATCATTCATCCTGTTGAGTAGATTTGCATTAGCTAATCTATGTACTCTGTTTCTGTCGTTGACTCTTGTTTTCTTAAAAATAGTAGCTCCCCAAAAAATATTATCTCCATCAATATCTCCTCCATACTTGTTTCTCCCCCATTTTGATACTTATGTCAAAGGGTTATACACTTATAGTGTGTTTGTGCAAAAATGTTTTGTGGACCTCAAGCATAGTTTTCAAAGTAGCATCCCTATTGTCACAAGATACCTCCAATGATTTAATTTGGATGGCCAGCTGGGTAGCAAGGTGTTCTAATCCTTCATCAGTAGAAATATGTGGACATTTCTTCATGAGTGTTTTAGAAAAGATTAGTCTGGATGGACTAGATGCTAATTAGTTTAGCCTTAGTGTTTGTCTCATCTACATGTAGTACTGCTAACTAACTAGGGGAGTTTAGGAGATTCCTAAAATGTTTATCACTTTGGGCTAGAGATCTTGGTAGAGTTATACCAGATGAGTGCATATGACTCTCCAAACTCATTATGTGGCTCCTGATTTCCTATGTGAAGAGTGTTGGATTGCACAATTTGGTGTATAAAGAGAAAATCTTCTCTAGTACCTTCTTCACATTGTCAATTTTGGTTGCTAACTCAACCTATAATAGTTCAATAGGACTTGATATCTTTTCATTGACCTTACTTTGGAACTTTATTTAAGACTATTCAGGTAATTTCACATTTGAATCTAGGTCTGTGTTGTTAACCTTCTCAACTAAGCTGGTTAGTTACTCTATGATAAGCTTGGTTTCTTCTAGTGTTGGTAACTCAAATGCATCAAGAAAAATTTCCTTGATATCTAGAAAATCTTGCTTCTACCTATGCTCCCTTCTGAGTAGTACTTGTTCATTTTTCCTTGCAAGAGCATCCTGTAGGATGCCCATTTGTTCAATGTGATGGTTTCAAGATTAAATTTTGGTAACTCAATCACTTCATCCAAGTTTGCATCACCAAATAATGTAACTTCAAATACCTTGGACATGCTTGGACTCAGCCTTGATGATCATAAATGTATAGCTTTTATACTCAACCTATGAATAGTTTGACTTGGAGGAGTAAAAAATTCTAGTAAAGTCACCAATATTTGTATTACAAGTTGCTCCTTAGGTTTTGTAGTCAAATGTAGCTCTTTAGTCCTATCTTGTACCTTCTCTACATTCTCAATTACACTTTGATCTTGTGTTGTAGGTGAAGGAGTAGCATCCAGTCCTATTTTTGTTTGAGTTCCTTCACTTTCTTATGCTTCATCTTTATGTTTTCCAATTATCTCACCCTTGTTAGTTTTCTTGACCTTTTCATGTCCTAAGACTGGAGTACTTTGCATGAATGTACTGATAGTAGAAGTTGTTGTTTCCTTCCTTTAATATACCATAATAGGTAATGTAGTAGGTACCTTGGTGGATTGAGGAGGGGTTGTAGATGTCTCTTTAGTTTTAATTTCCTCCCCTATAGAAAACTTGTTTGCCTTGTCAATCTCATCAACACTTACTAGTACAAGATTTTCACAAATTTTTTCCTAGATAGTGGATTCTACTAGTATCTTCTTCAAGTATTCCTCTATAAGGGCATTGATGTTCTAAGTAAAAATATTAGAAACATCCTTTATCTTTATAAGATCATTGTCTAGACTCAACTCATGTTGAGGACTAGCACTCGGCACTAGTGTATCTAATACACTCTATTCTATCTGTTGCTCATCCTTAGTTTGTGCCTATGGATCTTCATGTGTCTTAGTGCCTTCCTCATGTGAAACTATCTAAATGTCAACTATGGTAGCCTCAATTACTTTTTGTTGTTCATCTTTGTCTTTGCCTACCTCAATAGGTGTCTACATTATTGCCTTGAGTGTTGTCAAACCATATAATGACTTCCAAAATTATGTGGTCTTCTATACAACATCCTCAATATCATTCTATAACATTTTGAATGCCCTATATTTAGGTGCAAATTTCCCAGTATGCTTCTTTATTTCCTTTCAAATTTTTTCCCTATCTAATTCTAGCATCAATTGTGCAAGTGTAGTCTCTCTAATTTGTCTTTCTATATTGAGACTATATTGCCAGTTCTGCTCAACTCTTTCACATAGATCTTTTGGTAACAAGTTGGTAGTCTCAATTTGAGTTTGTTTGAATGTTTCCATCATGGCATATATTGACTCCTCTACATGGTTCATCTCAAATTTTCAAAGTTTATCAAACTCAATATGTCTAAGACTAGATAAATCAACATTATTCCTTATGTTCTCACATATATTATCTAAATTTGAGGAAGAACTATGACTTACCACTTTGAATTCATTGTTGTCATCAGATTCTACCCTCTCTTCATTAGATTTAACTTGAGCTGTAAAATTTCTCTTTGATCTCTTCTCAGGATCCTCTTCTTTACTAGCTGATCTATCCCACTTCTCTTTTGGCTTATCTACCTCTAGGGCCTATTTGGTAGTAGCCCTCATGCTGGTTCCAGTTGCTTGAACTATAGGCTTAGGTTTTACAACCTTTCTTGGCTTGCTAACTATTGGGGCTTTAGCTTTCCTCTTCTTTTTCTCAAGTGCATCATTGGCTTCTTCTCCCTTGACACCTTCTTCAATGTCTAACTCTTCTTCTTGATCTTCCCCTTAACCTTGAGTTAAGGCTAGTGGTTCTTGAGAAGGTATATACTCTTCTTCTTCTTCATTATCATCTTCTTCTTCATCATTCTCCTCTACTCCACCAAATTTCTCCTTAACCTTCTTAACAATCTTGTTTTCCTTTCTTATGACTAAGGCAATCTTCAAATCCATTTTTATATTACATTTAGCCACATCATAATTCCCAAAGGCACTAGCCTTAGCATCTACATCTTCTATAAGTAATGTTGTAATTGTTGTAAAGGCTTCATCCATATTGATCTCATATCATAATGGCCTTATCCACCTTGCCCTTGCAAAAATAGCTTGAACATATGTAAAATCAGTGTTAACTAGAAAGAAAACATTATTGAAATGTTTCTCAACTAGTGAAACTAATATCCTCAGTCTTTTCTTCATTGACTAATTAAAATCTTCAAAGTAACTAATCATTATAGAATCAAAATTGTTCCCAAGTTGCTCAATAAATTCACCTATTTGCACTACAATAGATCTATTTTTTTTCCATGTAGGTGTAACAAATGTAGGGAATGTATTATGTAAATAAAATAATATACATCCAAGAATTAAACCAAATTTACATTGTGAACTCTTGGTCTTCCTTATTGCTCCCAAATTTTTTGACAATTGTTGCACTTGCAACTTGGTAAGGCCACAGGTATGATCCTTCTTAACTATCTTATAGCCCATGCCAAAAAAAATATAAGGTACACTATTGAGCCTTTTAGATTGATAGAATTTATGTGCTATAATACCTCACTAAAAAAGAAATTAAGGGATCTGAGATAGTGTCAATTGTCATTCCTCGTTTGTTCCACACTGCCCCTGTATTATTTTCAATAACTTCTTTAGATTCACTCCTCATAGTTTTAGATTGGTCAAGGGTTGGATACTCTATAAATCTATGTACAATTTTCTTTGTGATCTTTACCGGTCCATTATCCAACCATATAGAATTATCATGAATTCTGCTCAAAACTATCTTTATCCATTCAATTTTGAAGACATTGGGGAAATCTAGGGCACAAGTTAACCCTTTTCTCTCTATAATTTTGAATTCATCTTTCAATGCTCCATTTTCACACAATTTCCCATGGGTTTCTCTAATTTCCATATCACCTATGCTACCTACCTTGAATGTGTTGCAACATCTCACGTCTTCAATCATTAAAACTTGTGGTGGTATCATCTATAATGCACTGAATGGATCTTTCTTATAAGCAATATCAGGAATAGCTCTAAAATTTGATTATCTGATATCATTGCTTATCAATCATACATTTAAAACTTCTTTACCCTCTTTAATCTTAGGAGTATAAGAACTAGATGCCATTATGAAAACTTAAGGTTTGCAAAAATTTAAACTGTGTAGCTTAGCTCATGATAAATACCTTTGTAAATCTACTGAGATGATGTCAAGAAACTATTGAATCTTGTTTGCAAACACTTGGAATGAACTCCTCAATTTTCCTTTTTCTCTTTGTGCTCCACTTCAAATTTGAATGATCTCAAATGAGTAGAAATCAAACATATATACCTTGAAACCTTGCATTTAATGCCCACTGCTTACATAGCTATAAGCTCGACTTTAATAGAAATTTTAACTCAATTGGATTCCATGAATTTTCATTTTTTCTCAAAAAATACTAGGAGCTTAGTGAAAACTATCACCTATGATAGCTCAGCATTAACTAACATTTCACTTGGTAATCATAGTGAAACTTTTATTGTTTGATAGTAACATGAAAACTAACAAAAGTTAATAATTTCTTCTAGATTCTTAGCAACACTTTGCATCTTTCTTCATGCATATATAATATTTTTAGAACTAAATTCTTGGAACTGATGTATAGTATGTTTTTTAAATATTAGTCCCACACATACCTCTTGATTTCTTAATTGGAGGTGGTGTTATCACCTGACCCATTGGGTGAAGTGATTCCATCTGAACTTGATGTGTTGCAATCTTCCTTTCTCTTCCATGCCTTGTTCATCTCATCTCTAACATTTTCAATAGTTTCCTTTCCTTTTCCTTTGTTTAACTCACTTCTCAATGCCTTTGACCTTGTTGGACAATTCATTCTTATGTGACCAGTCTTTAAACAATTAAAAAATGTAGTTTGACTCAACCATCTTTTGTAGTCACTTCTAGAGTGTGTTCTTATGCAATTTTTGGTAACTTGTCCATACTCTTGGCAATAGTGACTGTTATACCTAGTATTATAATCCCAATTATAAGATTTTCCATTGTTCTTTGCCCTTGTTTTCTTGTTTGATGACAATTTAGGGTTGGATCTACAATTATATGCTCTATGTCCATACTTCTGATAGTTATAGTAGTATCCTTCAAATCTTTGTGCACTTATGGTCTTGGTTATACATTCATGTGCCTAATGTCCTTGTTTGTTGCATTTGTTCCAATGACCCATGAACTTCATTCATGTGCCTAATGTCCTCCTACAAACATTGGCAGTATGACCTATCTTACAACAATTATGACAAGTAGGTTTGGAATTCTTACTTTTGTTACTTCTTTCTTCACCACTTTTGGATGATTCTCCTTCTTTAGTACTAGTGTAACCCAATCCAAAAGTATCACTATTGAATATAGTAGATCTCATCAATTGCTCAAAATACTTGATGGCTTCACTACGTTTTTTGAAACTTTCAGCAAGCTCATTTTATCTTTTTAGATCATTTCTTAGTTGTTCATTTTGCAACTTTGGCATTGTAATCCCAATATCCTTGGCATTTAGTTCATGATTTGTAATCATCATTTGACTCAAAGCTTCCAATTGCTCAGTCACAATCTTATTTACCTTTGATGTTTTTTCTTCTAGTTTATTGGTCAAAATCCTTCTGTCATCTTCAATCATGAATTTTTCCTCTTCAACTTTCTTTTTCTGCTTGGTCACCTCACATAGTGATACTGATTGGACTTATTGTTCTCTCTTAAAAATGTTGACCTCTTCAGTTAGGGTTCCAATATTTTTCATTAGATTTGTAACTTTTTCATCAAATTCATTAGTGTTTCCATCTGCAAACAATTCAATAGTGTCAATCTCTTGGTAGTGTATGCCATTCTCTTCAATAGCTATTTCCTTCCTTCTTTTCAATGATCACTTTAACTCATTTCTTTCTTCATTCAACTAATGTAGGGAAAGATTTATTTCAATCTTCTAGTTCTCAATAGTCTTTCCCAACTTGTATACTTCCATCTCCAAGATCTTTCCTCAAATATGCAAAGCTTTACTTTCTAGAGAACTCTTCTTTAACACCAATTGTCGAAAATACAATAGGGCAATAAAATTTGGGGGTTGGGGGGGTGAATCAACACTTCAAATTTTCAACCTCAAAAACCATTCACCACACATCCATATCATAACTTATGCATATAAATGGAAATACCAAATTAAGCAAATACATCCATAGCATGAAAGTAAAACATTCAACTCATGTATGATATAAGAAATTAGGTTACCTAGAAAAACTCCAAGGAGAAGGTAAAACTCAGGTGGGGATTACACCCACAAATCTCCACTACTATAGTAATGAAGTGTATCCAATAAAGGTTATAATGTTTTAATCATGAAACATGATTTACCCTATGAAACGTCTACCCTATTAAAGACTTTCAAGAATGTTAGATCTTACCCTATTAAAGGATTTCAAAACCCTATTAAAAGTGTGCCTAGTAAAAGGACTTTAACTTCTAATGAAGTAAGCATCTTGTTAAAGTATTTACAATAGCCTATCAAGACTACTTAGTTAAGAAATTTAATTGATTCACCTACTAGAATGTCTCAACAATTATCCTTCAGCTAGCACTATGTTTATTGATGTTAGATCACCTCTTTTTTGATATGTACTTGATCCTTTTTTATCAGATGTATCTCTATTGTCTTCTAATTCCTTTCCTCTATTATCCTCAAACTTATTTTGCAATGTAACTCAAATTATAACTCCTTAGTCACTGTGAAATTTTTTTTTGTACATGCAAATTTCTCTCCTTTTTCCTTACACATTCATAAAAAAATTAGGCCTTGTCATCCTTAAGAAGACCTAGCTGACTTGGGGTTAGGTATGAATAAATGATAGTGATTCACCCATATTATCACTTAATCCATCTACCTTCTGATTGGGTATAGGGATTTACAATTAAGATTCTTCCTTATCATCTAAGGTCATAAAACAATCCTTAAGTTGGCTCAAAAAAGGTTTACATATAATTTTTGGCCATTACAAAAAACAATGTCAAAATTGTATAACTCGACACTTGAAGTCTTTGATGCTCAACATCAACTACAACTTTAGTATTGTAACTTAGCCTCTAAATGACTCAGCATCCATTTATCACTCAGTATCTAAATAACTCAACACATACTATCTGCTCAGCACTTGATTGACTCTGTACTTACTAGTTAGTTGGCACATATTAAATTTCCTTCACTCGGCATATACTATCTAACAACTTATGTTCAACATGTATTACTTTTTCAGCATGAACTAAGTAAATGACTTAAGTATAATTTCACTCATATATCAAAACCAATTTGAGATTAACAAGAAGGCTTCCTTATATAGAGATCTAGGTCACAAACTCCTGGAGAAGGCTAACTTGGGAGAATTAAATCCAAATTAATCTTAACCCCTAAAAATAGACTTAGATTAAATTAAATTTAAGAGTCTACCATTATGAAACCTGAAATAGCCAACCTAGAAGTGGGAAAATGAAACGTTCTAAATCCCTATCTTGAAACTCTCAAAAATTGAAAAATAGACCTAGGGTCAAGGATGAGGTCAACCTTTCCCTAGGTTAGGGTCAAGGTCGAGGTTGACCTCGACCTAAAAGGTCATCCTTTGCCCAAAAATTCAAAGTCCTTATTTTCATAGACAAATTTGTTAGAAATAGGCCGGAGAGAGAGAGAGAGAGAGAGAGAGAGAGAGAGAGAGGTAGAACAAGGGAAAATAACTAGATCCATGCAAAAACCCATTTTTAAGGTGCTTGACATGATCCCAGACCACTTACTTGAACAGCTAAACACTCTTAACATAGAAGTGCTTCCATTTTAAGATGATACAGTAACATGATTTCTTACCTTTTCCTTTGAATTCCTTGTATCTTTTTATGTGTTTCTTGCCTTTGAATGTGCTGAAATTCTTTTCTTCTTTATCTTCCTTGTTTGGACATCCTAGTGCAATGTGGCCAACTTCTTCACATGAGAAACAAATTACTACAATCTTTCCTCTAAATTTTCCTTTTTTGCTTTACTTCTCTTTTTTCAAGGAGAGCCTCAAAAACTTCAAGGCACTCATTTGAATCCTCTTCATCTTCACTATCAACTTGTTTTCCTTTTGAGATTCATGATTTTCTACCAAGGGTTAGTTTAGCTTGAATATAGATTTAAGATTATTAGAAGAAGTATAATTATCAAAGTTGTCTAACTCAAAAGTAGTCAATCTTCCCACAAGAGTATCTAGTGTTATACCATATGTAGGATTTCATCTAATCTCTTGAATAGATGAAACTCTAATTGCATAAATGGGAAGAAGATTTCTATGTACCTTTTTTATTATTGTTTCATCATCAATTGTTCTTGTTGAAGCTCTGATTAGAAAACACTTTCTTTAACATTTCATTGTACTAGATGATGTTTTGGCCTTCTTTCATTTTCAATTGATCAAAGTTTCCAATTAATCTTTCTGTCTTAGGTTTATGCACATTTTTGTCACCTCCAAAGACTTTCTTCAATTTTTCCCACATGTCAAATGTAGTAGGAGAATCCTTGACTTCATAAAATTTAAAATAGCTCAAAGAGGATGTAATATTAATCATTATAATGTTGCGCTCCTTTTCTTCTTTGGTTGTCTCCACAGAAATAGGCTTAGGTGGTGCCACATATTTGTTCTCCTTATAGAATACACCATCATCACTGATGCTTGATATATGAAGCTTCATTCATTCTTTCCATGTTGAAATGTTTTCTCTATTGAGTTAAGGAATCTCCCTTCTGTAAGACATCATGATCCTTGGCTAAGGTCCTAAAAAACCTTTTTCCTGCAAGCACCAATGCTCTAATACCAATTTTTATGAATTTAAGAGGAGTAACTAAGAGGGGAGGGATGAATTAGTTACCATGAAAACAAATCCAAGTCCCTTAGATATCAACAATAAAATTTTACTTCTTAATCCAAATACTTTCTCTCCTTAGTTAGAACTAGATATTCATTGTAACTCGGTTAACAAAGAAATCTTGAGATATTAATGAGTATTATCCTTTAGTAACTTAGTTGTAGAAACATAAAGCATTAAGAAAATAGCATGAGCACATGAAACACCAAGATTTAACATGGAAACCCAATTTGGGAAAACCACCAATGCAATTAGTTATAATATTTTCACTCTTCTGAAGTGAGACCTATTAGGAGCCAACCATGTTAAAGGTTACAAAACACATAGTTAATTGTAACCTTTTTAGAGGATTTGAATCACCCTATTAGGAGTGGACTTGTTAGATGTCTTTAGAAAATTCAATCAAAAAATATTACCTTTTTAGAGGATTTACAAAATTACTATTAAGTCAACTCTGTTAAGAGATTTATTTACTACTACAATGGTTAGAAAGAAAGAGTAGTTTGACATAATTGATGAGGCAACTGACTTTTCAATTTTAGATCATTGTTCTAGCTTAACCTTTCGATCCTTCCTAATTAGATATTTCCTTGCAGCTTAACCTTCACACTTTCTACTTTTCCTTATCTTCACTCACATGTTAAAAAACACTATACTTTTGTTAATACAAAAGTTTCTTTGATAACTGACAAAACTTGGTTGATACTATTCCTTCATTGACCAACCTGACTTGGTTTACACTAACTTTCTTCATTGACTGACCTGACTCAATTTATATTGTAACCTAATTGGTTGATACTAGAAACTTCCATAGTGCCCAACCGACCTCAATTAGCACTAGATATGCTCAGTTAGAGTTTGACATTTTCATAACATCAATAAAAATATACAACTAAATAATTATTTTCAATAATCTCCCTCTTTCGCATTCATGGAAATAAAACGTGTCATTATGTAAAGAAAACTTAGAGCAACATAATGATTTATAAGATTTTATAATATCATTAGGTTCATTCTAATTCTTCATCCATGAGAACCCCCTCTGGGATTCTCCCTCTGTCATCTTACCTTCAGACTCTACCTTGAGACGCTACCTCATGATATTATACAAATATCCTAGTCTGATTCTTTTCTTTGACATGACATCAATCTCTCCCTCTTTGACATCAAATGCCAAAGACTTTGTTCAATGAATTTTCAATCTACATAATGTACTTATTCATATGCAATGTTCTCTGAAAAACTTGCATCAACTTGATATATCTTCAATACAACTTGGTTGATACAATACTAATATGTACTCTATTAAGCATCAGATAGGGGAATGACCCCTAGCTTACCTCTAAGATAAAAATTTCATCCATAGGTAATAGCTTGGTGAATATGTCAGCTATCTTCTCCTTGGTGTTCACATATTCTAATCTCGCCTATTTTTCTTGAACCAATTCCCTTAGGAAGTGATATTTGAATGCAATATAGTTTTTCTTAGAGTGCATTGCTAGATTTTTAGATATATTAATTGCACTTGTGTTGTCACAATAGATAACTATTCGTTCCTTGATTTCTTCCTTCATTCCTAACATCAACTACTTGATCGACATTATGTTAGAATAATCAATTACTGCATAAACATATTTTTCTTCTGCTATGGATTGAGAAATAGAATTTTTATTCTTACTGGTCAAAGACACTAGCCTCTTTCTAAGAAAAAAATGCTCCTCCACTAGTATTTTTTCTATCATCAATGCTTCTTTCCCAATCTACATCACTGAAGGCTCTTAATTCAATATTTCCTCCTTTCTTGTACCATAACCCATAGTCCTCAAACCTTTTTAAATATCTCAAGTTTCTTTTGAGTGCTATCATGCTATTTTCTTTAGGATTAATAGATCAAAATCTTGCAACTATGCCAATTGCCAATGCAATATTAAGTCTTGTGTGAACCACATACTAAACATTTCCAATCATTGATCTATTAGTAGTGTAGTGTACCTCTTTTGAATCATCATTCTTTGAGAGATTATGTCTAGTAGACATAGGTGTTCCAACTAGTTTGGAATCTTTCATTCCAAATAATTTCAATGTTTCCCTTATGTATTTTGATTGAGTGATAAATATCACATCCTTCATTTGATTAAATTGTAGACCCACAAAGAATTTGATTTCACCAAACATAGACATTTCAAATTCTTTCCTCGTTTCTTAAGAGAATGATTTACATAACTTATCATGTCTTGTAAATAAAGTACCTCTACAAATATTTTTGCAAGAAATATCATGTCTTGAGGTCCTTCCTTGATATAAAAATTGCTATTATCATTTGTGTTTTCAAAACCAATTTTTACTAGGTATCGATGAAGTCTTTCATACCATGCTCTAGGAGCTTGCTTTAAATTTTGGTAAAAAAATAATTACTAAGTGATGATAAGACAAATTTTTGGATATTAATCCATAAATTAATTTATATTGTGGCAAGCATGTGAACACATGAAGGCCAACTAAGCAGAGTTTAGTGAATGTGCAAGGTATAAGTAAAGATCTTATATTGTGCAATTAGTGTGAAGTTGTTTGAAGTCATAAGATGTTGTAATTGTGATGCAAAATATTATGCAAGTCTTATGTGATCCGAGTTCTGATGTTTGATTAGAGCAAGTTCAAGTTACAATAATAAAGCAAGTATTCTATGTATACCTATCTTGTAAAGAACTGAATTGTATTATTGCATTTTATGGTAGTGGGCTCTTCTTACATACATTGTATTTGTTCTACCAACTCCTAATAGGGTTAAAGCTTCTAACAACACATAGTCTCCTAATAGGGACTTGAGACACTATATGTATTTAATGGACTCCTAATAAGGTTAATATCCTTAATAGGATCCTATTGTTTAGTGAATCTTATAATGGGTATCATCCCCACTAGGGTTTTCCCTTGGCCATGGTTTCCCTAGTTAACAAATAATGGAGTTATAAGTTATCTATGTGCATGGTAATATTTATTGATCAGAATTGCTGGTTTACTTTCATATGAGTTATAAAGTAATTAACAATATACAATTTTTGGTAATAGAATACTAATTCACTCCCCCTCCCCCTCAGTATTATCTATTTCTTAAAATTGATATCAGAGCATAGTTACTTTAAAGAGGCTTAGTAGCTTAAGCAAAATCCCAGTGAATATTGAACAGTTGAAAAAGAATTTTGAAGAAGCTCTTGATCAGATTGATATACTTACAAAAGAAAGAGACACCTTGAAAGATAGATACAAACATACAATAGTGTACATTGGCAAACTAAAAGATGAGATCGATGATCTAAAATATGGAAGGGATTCAATCGCACAAACTAGTTACAATGATGAAGTAGCAAATCTTTAGAAGGAAAATGAGATCTTGAAACATGAACTGAAAATAGTTGAGCTTAAGTTAACTCTTAAGAAAGATGATGCCATTATTGAACTATGACTAAAAATTGAGAATGTGGATCTTAGATCCCAGTTAAGTCAAGTTACATCTGAATTAGATACTACCAAGATTGAACATGCTCAATTAGAGAAATACAAAATTATTATGAAAGGAGAATTGACACAAGCAAAACAACAATTAGAGAAACTTTATTCTAGTAGTGAGAAGATAGACCAATAGATATTTCATCACAAACCTTTTTATGACAAGACAAGACTTAGATATTTGATTGGAGAGAAATCAACCAAGAAAGTTGAAACTAGGAGAGAACCAGATCCAGTTATTGAACCCCCTAAGGAATCTAATCTAAGTAAGGTAGAATCAAACATAGCTACTGAAGTATCAAAGGAAGTTGAGTTAATTGATTTGACAATTAATCCTAATGAACTTAAGAAAATAGAGAAAGTTGATAAACCTAAGCAAGATGAACCACTTAAGGAAGTAAGACATGAATTTAGAGGTAGATGCTTCATTTGTAATGAAATTGGACATATGAAGAGAGATTGCATAGGTAAGTCTTTCAAACCCATTACTACTTTCTATCATTATAATTATCATGGTTATGTTACATAAGGTAGTAGAATGTAAGAAACCTAAGTTTGATTGTAATAATGTAAATATTATAATGTCTACAAATACTAACCTTGCAAGTAATGAAAGAGGAAGATTACAAGATAGATCCAATAATGGAGAGACATCTAATGGAGAAAAGAACTAGTTTGCATGTTACAAGTGTAACAACCCTAGACACATTGCAAGGAATTGCAGAGCACCTAAGAATTGGAATGGAACCAATCAGAGGAGGAATGCACCTGTATGTTAGTTATAGAATAACTTTGGACACATGAAAATTTTTTGTAGAATGGACAGAAGGAACAAGAAAAAATATAACTGAAGGAATGAGAATGGAAGTGATAATAGTTAGAAAGAAATAGTTATGGAACATGTTGATGAGTTCAAGGAAGCATTTGTGAAAGCTTGTAATCTAGAGAGTTCACATACAATATTGGAAGAATAGTACTATGATGCATCTGATAGAAAGTTGAAGTCACATGTTGTTTGTGGCTCATCCTACTTCAATTAAGTAGTTCTAGAAGAGACAAAGAATTAGTTGGTTAGAACTGATGTTAGAGAGAGAGAGAGAGTTAGAGGTTGCACAGTTAATAGAAGGTAGAAGACAAAGAGGAAGCTATGGTTGAGTGCACGAGTCTTGATATGATCATAGTAAGCAAAAAATGTGAAAACAAGGTCACTAGTAAACAAAGACAATATTTTAAATTTGTGGTTGATATGCATTTAATGTGTAGTATGATATGAAATGATTTAAGGATTGAAAGAAAGATTGAGTGTACCATTTGTTCATGAAAAGTGTCTTGAGTGAATTGAAGAGAAATTTGATAGTGATTTGAAGTGCGCAGTAAAGTTTGAGAATCCAAAAGATGCAGAAGCCCTAAATGGAAAATTTGAGATATTTTATAGAATATTGAATCTAGTTTACTCTAGTATTTATAGATGATAGTCATATGGCTAGTCAAAGAGTGTATGATGTTAGTGATAGACCAAGGTATGAGTTCAAGAAACACCTATCTATTTCTTTATTGGATGATCCATTAGGTGCATTTTAGCAAGTTATCAAAAATGTCTTACATGTAGAAGATATCAGAAGTTATATACACTGCAATATTAAGAGCATTGGTGATGATGAGATTCACAAAGATTTAGGTGATATGTGTAAAAATGACTTATCCCTAAAATCTGAGTATGCACACTTGGAGGAGTTAAATTTAGTGAATTATATGTTTTATACAAAAATTGACAATCATGAATGGACCTAAATCATATTGATTAGGGTACATAATGATATGTTTTGGTTAGGTGATATTCCAATTTTCATTGACAATGACCAAATTCACAAGGTCACAAGATTAAGCGATAAAGGTTATAATCTTGTTAATGAGAAGAATGTCAAAAAAAAGGTTGAGACAAACCTAAAAATGAAGTTTGATGGAAGGAATGTGAAGGTTAAACCTATTCAAATCAAAGGATTTAAGTTGTTAACTAAAATATAACGGTACAAGTTGAACCATGGATCAAGGGTTAACTCTATACCAACAGGATTTCTTCATGCAGCATGTGTGATGGTTGATGAAGGAAGGAAAGTGAATCTGTATGACATTATCAAATTGTAATTATTGGACAATATTGAAAAGATCAAGAGAATAAAGAGTATAATGTTTACATTTGAGCCCCTAATGAATCATTTATTTTTCTATGTTACAAACAAGTTTCCTGGATTAATTAATTGGGATAGCAGCAAGTGCGCAATGAAGATAGTGACTCAATGCTATAGATCAAAGCCTAAAAATGTTAATGACTTAGAAAAAATGATGAAGAGAAAAGTATAAGAAGAAAAGAAAAAGAAAGAAGAAGAGGAGGAGAAAAAAATGTAGAAGAGAAGAGGAAGAATAGAAGAGGAAGAATAGAAGAAGAAAGAAGGAGATGAAAAGAGGAAAAAAGAAGAGGATGCAAGGAAAGAGGATAAGAAAAAGAAGAAAGAAGAGAAAAGAAAAGCTACTATACCTTAAGTAGTATCAATAGTTGGAACATCAGTAGTAGTACCTATTCCATCTAATGATAAAGATTGGAAAGAGTTAATGGGAACTTTGAGCAAGTTTTTTGAGAAAAACAAATTGGTTAAGTCTTTGGAGAAGACTCTTGTTGAAGTCTTGGAACAAATGTAGAAGATAGTTTCCACAGATGTAGAAAATATAGACTTGTAGGTTAAGGAAAAAGATTTGGCGAAGACCTTTGATAAGGAGATCACAACTTTAGCTGAAGTAGTAGTAGCACAAGTGCAAACACAACATGATGCATCACTATTTGACATAGTATGCACAAATATCAGGAATGATATGAAAAAACTTAGATGTATGTATAAAGGAAATAAGGAATTGATTAGATGATGGTAAGAATTTGTACAGATAGTGCATAGTGTCTTAAAATTAATTATCATATTTTGATGCAAATACCAAAGGCTAGAAGAGTGAGCTTCAGACACTCACTACTAGATTATAGCAACTAGAGGCCAGAATTGAAGATTCTGAAATCAAAATTGAGAAGATTCACAATGCTATCAAAGGCATTGAGTCTGACAAGGACAAGGTGATAAAGAGATTCTCTATTCTTCAAGAATATTTGACAACCAACATTGTCATTTTATAGAGGTAGTTGGATGAATGTCTTGTAGTGAAGATAAACTATGACAAATTTTCTTATACTAACTTGAGCGTAGTTGAAGTGGCATATTATGCACATTTTGCACTCCTCAGTATATCAAATATAGTCCAAGGCAACTAGAAGAAGGATTTAGATAGGCTAAAGCTTGATTTTGTAGATTTTATATCTAGAATCATGAGCTAATCATCTGCAAACAGCAAGTTTTGTGATATAGTTTTGACACCTTTGTCATTGATGTCAAAGGGGGAGTATTATGTAGAGAAAATTGTATAGATGTAAATGTATATGTAAGGGGGAGCTTATGTATGTATGAATGTAAAGGAGTGATAAGGAATGTTTGATCCATCAAAAAATGAATAAATTGTTATGTTTTGAAGGTATTTTTTGTAGTTACTTTATTTTTGTTTTTTATATGTATGACATCATTTTGGGACTTAACCAATTTTCCCAAATTTTTCCATCATTTCTAAAGGGCAAGATTGTTGGAAATATGTTCAAATAGATGTATTGTTGGTTATCATTTATGGAAACATAAATTCACTATTTGATTTAGGAATTTAGTGTTAGAAAATTGTCTAAGCATTAGATAGTTTATAGCAATACAAAGAATAGATCTTAAGAGTATGGATGACTCATTGAGAGTTAGCTTATGTGTAGTTAAGGAAAGCTTCATGATACTATCACGATGATGTGGTTAAGTGCATAGATGTGTATAGGAAGTATAATGTAAGATATGATTAAACTACTAGTGCGGGTATTTAATAGAGCAAAACATAGCATATTAGTAAATAGAGTTGTACAGTTTGAGGAATTATTTTGGTTACAAAATAATTACTAATTTATGATGAGCTAACTTTTTGGATATCAATCCATAAGTTATTTTGTATTATGTCAAGTGTCTGAACACATGAAGGCCGACTAAGCAGAGTTTTGTGAATGTGCAAAGTATAAGTAAAGTTCTTATATTGTGTAGTTAGTGTGAAGTTCTATGAAGTCATAAGATGTTATAAATGTGATGTGAACTATTATGGACGCCTTATGTGATGTGAGATCTGATTTTTGATTAGATATAGTGTGAGTTATAGTATTAAAGAAAGTATTGTATGTATACCTATCTTGTAAAGAACTGAATTTTATTATAGCATGTTAGGCGAGTGATCTCTTCTTGTATACATTGTATTTGTTCTACCAACTCCTAAAAAACTTGAGGCTTCTAACAAGGCCTAGTCTCCTAATAGGGACTCAAGACACTATATGTATTTCATAGACTCCTAACAAGGTCAATATCCTTAACAAGATCCTATTGCTTAGTGAATCATCTGGTGAGTATCATCTCCATTGGGGCTTTCCCTTGGCCAGGGTTTCCCTAGTTAACAAATAATGGTGTTATAAGTTATCTATGTGCATGGTTATAGTTATTGTTCAATATTGTTGCTTTAATTTCATATGTAAGTTATAAATTCATTAACAATATACAATTGTCAGGAAAAAATTGTAGAATACCAATTAAATGCCCCGCCCCCACCCCCCCCCCCCCCCCTAGTATTATCTATTTCTAAAAATTGGTAGCAAAACATAGATAATTTGAAGAGGCTTAATAGCTTAAGTAGAATCATAGTGAATATGGAACAATTAAAGAAGAATCTTGAGGAATCTCTTGAGTAGATTGACCTTATAGAAGAAAGAGACACGTTGAAAGATAGATACACATATGCAAAATTTTACATTGGCAAACTAAAAGATGAGATTGATGATCTGAAATCTAGCAAGGAATAAACTGTATAGACTAGTGAAAATTATGAAGTAGGAGATCTTTAGAAGGAAAATGAGATCTTTAAACATGAACTGAAAATAGTTGAGCTTAAGTTAAGTCTTAAGAAAAATGGTAGCATTAGTGAACCGGGACTGAAAACTAAGAATCTTGATCTTAGATCCCAGTTATGTCAAGTTACATCTAAATTAGATACTATCATGATTGAACATGCTAAGTTAGAGAAATGCAACATACTATTAATCGGCCCACAAAGATCCATACAACCTAGTTCCAAAACATCTTTAGAGTTATAGGACTTACTTTTGAAAACAATTTGACATTGTTTGCACATTCCCATCTCAGTTTATTTTAGATAAGGTATGCCTCTAACTCTGTTATTCTTTCTTGTGTTTACAAGGTTATCAAATTTAACATGACACATCCTTTTATTCCATAGCCAACTTTCTTCAACTTGAGCTAATAAAGAAGACCTTTCATTGAGATCTAGATAAAACAAATTACCTTTAGTATGATTTCCAGTTCCAACCATTTCCCCCTTTCCATCAAATAGTTTATCTTTTTCATTCATGAATTCAACTTTGTATCCTATATTGTTTAGCTAAGCTACATTGATTATATTATACCTTAATCCTTCAACACAATATATATTCTCACATTTTATATCATGAGTCAATGCAATGATACCTTTTCCTTTTACATAACATGGTTTATTGCTCACAAATCTAACACTTGCACCATCATAATGTTCTAAATGTTTTAAAAAAAATTATCACTAGTCATGTGATAATAATAACCACTATCTATGATCCATGTATTATTTTTCCTAACATAAGAGATAAGTGCCATTTTTTCATTTTTCTCATCATCAAATTCATCTTTGACAACAATCTAAACTACTTCATTTCATCAACATCGATATTAGAATATTTTGCAATGTAGCATGATTTCTTACCTTTTCCTTTGTAGTCCTTGTAACTTTTGAAGTGTTTCTTTCCTTCACATTTTCTTAACTTCTTTTCTTTTTTATCTTCCTTGTTTGGACATCTTCTTGCAATGTGGCCAACTTCTTCACATGAGAAACAAATCAATGGAATCCTCTTCATCTTCACTGTCAAATTATTTTCCTTTTGAGTTTCCTCACTTTCTACCACAGGTTAGTTTAGCTTTGAATGTAGATTCAAGATTGTTAGAAGAAGGAGCATAATTATCAAAGTTATCCAACTTGAAAGCAGTCAATTTGCCCACAAGAGTATCTAGGGTTAGATCATGTGTTGGATTGCATATCATCTCTTGAATAGCTGAAACTCTAATTGCATAAATAGGAAGAAGAGTTCTTAGTACCTTGTTGATTATTATTTCATCATCAATTGTTCCTCCTAAAGCTTTGATTGCACTAATACTTTCTTTGACCCTTTTATTGTACTGGGTGATGATCTTATTGGCTCCTGATTTAATAGATTTAAAAATAACCATGAAACTAGACCTATGATGAATGCACTTGACTGCAAATCTTGGGCCAACTATAAGGCATTAACTCCTTCACTTTAGGCTCTCCAACACCTAGGCAGGTTAGCCTTGAGGTTCTAATATATGGTACCAATGAAAAATAACATAAAATCTAAACCTATTAACAGTAGATGAAACCCTTATATCTTCTGATAATTATGCAATAACATATGAATGAAATAGATACAAATCATAATCTATGAACCCATAAGCTAAGTTGAGGTTAATTACTTTCAACCCACTATAGAACATGCAAAAATTAAACTAATTTGATTAAAATGATTTGTGCAAATGACCTTCATCTCAACTTGCATGTGATCTAGTGATTAGTGCTTTATCCATTGTAACATAGAGTCACTACCAGGAGGATGACCTAACTTGATTGCATTACAATTAAGTTTATCAATTGAAATCCCCGAACTCCTTTCTTTCTAGCATCCTTTCCATACACCCAAAAACCCTATCAAATTATTGAAGCATTTACTTAACTCCTTGAATTAAAAGAAACAATAAATCTGACGCACAACTCATCCAAGCTATCTTAAATTAAATGAACCTTGTTCATTTAATCACAAAGTTAACAAAATATGAAGAATTAGGAGACATAATAAGAGAACACAGATAATTCATTGTAAATCCCCTTTTGTATTTATCCTTACAAAAATAAAATACATTAACTGGTAACACTAAATGAAACTCAAGATATATTACATGGTCTATAATCAATTTGCATTATCTCAAAGAAACAATACATGAAATGAACCTAGAAACCTACACAAGAATGGATGTGTGACCTTCACCACTAGAGCTCTACTTAATAAATAGAAAGTAAAACCAACCAACCCTGGTATCACAATAGTGAGAAATTTTCTCCAAAACTAGAACCCTTACAATGGATGAGAAAGAGAAAGATATAGAGAAAGAATGGAATCCTAGATTTGATTTGGAAATGACATGTGTCCACTTGAATCTCCATTCTTTGTTGCTGTAAAACCTATCTCATATTTCTACCCATGAGATATGATTTGGTTTTTATCACTGTTTTGTAACAAACCTGAAATATCTTATCCTCAATGATGAAAAACCCTTTTATTACTAAAATATCTAAAATTCATCATGAAAAACTAATAATATTTTGATTTAATTGATTAGGAGGTGACAAAACTCACCCACAACTACATTTTTATTACCTTTTACATTTACTCAGCTCACCATGTCATTAGAAATTAGATCTAAATTGCCTCAACTGAATTAAACTGAAAACTAAGCACCCAAGAAAAATCCTTGTGTAACTCTATCTAGTGACCTTCTATGCAAAAATTAATTATAGAAATGAATAGTTCAACTCTTGCCTATTCCAACGATATATTACACTGCATGTTTCTGATGAAAATGGTGCCTCTAAGGTCAATTTGAAATTTCCCGGCCAAGGCCATGAATTGTCATTAAAATAAAAAATTTAAAAGATCATATAGTTAATACTATATACTACATTAAATATATTCAAATCTTGCAAAAATTAACCTCAAATGTGTGCTTAGACTCAATTGCTTTCATTTTACTTTGATTGCCCTATCATTGGCTAACACTTGTTAATTTTTCATTGGCTAACTTACCCAGGTGGCCCTACATCATCTAATGCATTTGAAACACTTTAAATGTCTCCCTCTATGATATTATGATTTGATGTTGGTATAATATCTTAAGCCTTAAACCTTCATTTCACAATCCTACAAAAAAGAAAATTTTGTGACATCTTAATTCTTATTTCTTACATCCCCAATCCTACACCTTATCGATCTTATGCCACATCACAACATTAGAGCTCCATTTTTCATTGCCTCAAAATCTCTCGACAAATCATAGGATCATGACCCTTTCGTTTTTCTTCTTTGGTCATACAATAGACTCTAGGTTGATGCCATGTGTCATATTTCCATTTGTTGAACTACTTCTCAAGCAAGCCCCACATCTCCTAACACATCCATTTGAAAATTCCCCAACCACATGACAATACGATATTACAAACTTGAACTCATCATAACATCAGAAATAAAGATTTTAACACCTCTGATCATATGCAACTATCATAGGATCATAGCCTTTCGTAACATTGTTGACCCCTCCTATTCTCTTCATGATCTCACAATGGTTGCAATGTCCTAAGTCATCATGCTTTGTCTATCCACCACGTTACCATCCATTTCCTCTTCTAATCCTATCAAAACCCAACTTGGCATAATATCTTAAGGGTTAAACCTTCCTCTCGCAATCTCACAGCAATGGCATAATATCTCAGACCTCTAAGGCATCTGATCTTATGCCCCATTATAGCAACATAATACTGTGTTTCTTACTTCCCCAATCATATGCCATAACTATATCATCTTACTTCTCCTCACCATGTTTCACAATCTTAGACCATTGTAGCTCTCCATTTCACTTCTCCTAACCTTATGCTAGGACTCCCAAACATACCATGTGGGACTCCTCCATCAGTGTTAAAGGTCAAAACATTTTGACTTTGTCACCAGCCTAGCCATGACAAGCCTATCCCTATAAGCTTCCATGTCTTTAAAAGATGTGTGTCTTTTAGACACCTCTTTAGTTCATGTTGGGGCATTTATACACATTAACACAACTACACATAGGGGATGTGTGACTATAGAAACAATGTCATCTTCATTACACATTCTACCATGGAGCCCCCTTTCTCACATCCTATTCTGCTCCCACTTTGCCTTCTTTTTCTTTAGACTGCAACTCCATCTTGGTTGTGGACTATTCATCATGGCTCCTACCTATGGATCTCCTCATGCAGTTCAAAATACCTGGTGCTACCCTATGTTGTGGGATGCTCTGCTCATGGAAGTTGTTGCCTTCTTTCTTCAACATCATGGATGATTCTTTATGATGTCTCTCCTATCGCTTGTTCAATGTGATTTCATCCTATTGACTCCCAATAAAACAATTTCATCAATCAAAGATAATTGGAGGAACAAATTCCTCAACTTTTGGCAGATATTCAAATGCAAACTAGGCCTCCTATCACTATTTGACACTTAGGAAAAAATGCAAAATTGGACACTACTCAAAACAAAACTTCATAGAATGACTCAAAATTATAGTTTATCATTATAGGATGCATAGAAAAGCTGAAAGAAAGGTGTTAGGAACATAAAACACCTATTAGGACTTGAAATGATAGCTTGATACACAAATAAGAAAAAAGGGTTTATAGGGCTCAAAATGACTACAAATTTGGAATGGTACTCAAAATGGGGAATGCAAATTTGAGTCTCATTAGATCTCACCTTCATTAATTTTCAATCAATCAAAATTTCCTCTTTGATGTAGGATCATCCTAGGTTTCATTTCTATACATCATGTTTACTGAGTTTCTTAGTTGTTGCCGAGTTGCAAAGTTTTGTATTGTCGAGTTGCAATGTCTTGTATTGCTGAGTTATCTATGCTTTTCGAGTTTGCAGTCATATCCATATTCATAGTCATTGTCTAGTTTTCAATTGGTTCCCAGCTTGTAGTTGTTGCCAAGTTCCTTTGGTTTTCAATTTTTGTCTAGTTATTTTGTTT
The DNA here is from genome assembly GCA_028749045.1 of Cupressus sempervirens. Taxonomy (NCBI): domain Eukaryota; kingdom Viridiplantae; phylum Streptophyta; class Pinopsida; order Cupressales; family Cupressaceae; genus Cupressus; species Cupressus sempervirens. Next base: position 45,803,593 of record CM053787.1, read on the forward strand.
GCCAAGTGGTTGTCAAGTTCCTTAGGTTACTGAGTGATGTCAAGATCCTTTGGTTTTTAAGTATTTATGAGTTTGCTTAGTTGCAACATTTTGTTTGGTTCTTCATTTCCCAAGTTTTTTGTGTGCAATTTTTGGTTGGATCCAACCTTTACATTTAATTTTTGATAGGTATTTGATGAGAGTTGACATGTGGCTATTTTTAGAATTTAATTTATGGGTTTATTTTTGTGTATTTTGCAATAGGCTGACTTGTTGTTGTGCATGTACTTAAGGAGTCTTTGGTGATTTTTAGGAAGCAAGTTTTAGGGGAAGGTAGAAGTAGCATAGGAATAGAAGAAGCGAGTTAGAAGGCTTTACAGCTAGGCATGTATTTGATACTTTAATAAATCTATGAAATAATTTTCTCCTCTATCTCATCTATTTATTGTATTTCGGTGTTTGTTTTCTATTGTGTTTACTCTTGCAAATAGTTTGAATAGTTGGGTGCACATTTGGCCTTGGTTATTTCATCCCTCCCTATGTTAGGTGGTATCAAAAGAGAGGTTTTTCCTTCTGGAGATTGGATCATGTAGAACCCTAAGTGAATTTGGTTGTAGGGTTGTAGATCTGTGGATTTGACATATAACTTGTAGAGGATTAAGATCTTGTAGGAACCTAATTGTAAATATTGTTAAAGGTAGAGGAAATTTTTACAATGGTGTATTGGCTACATTGAGACAAATTATAGCCAGATTAGATATTGTAGAGACAACCCATAGAAGAGAAGCATGTCTTGATGATGTGAGTGATGATGAAGCAGCAACACCAAACCCTAATCCAAAACCTAAAGAAGATCAAAATGAGGTGAGGTTGTTGAAAGTATTGTCTAGGGAAAATTCAAACCCTATTGTAGAAGTTATTCCTTATGATGGAAATTGGATACCAATGTTGTGTTGGATTGGATCTCTAAAATGGAGTTCTTTAATTATTAAGAAACTCCTCATAATAGGATGGTGAAGATTAAATTTAGTAGGTCGAAAGGACATGCCTTACTATCATGGGAGCATTTACAAACTCATAAAAAAAGGAGAGGAAAGGAAAAGATCAAGACTTGGCTAAAGATGTTGAACAAGGTAAAGAACAATTTCCTTCCTACTAATTACCAAGTTAGCTTATTGAGAAAGATGAAAAAATTAAGACAAAGAGACATGACTGCGGAGGACTATACGACGGAATTTTATAGATTGGACATCAAATCTAGACATGTGGATGATGATGTTGAGAAAATTGCAAGGTACATAAATGGATTAAGATCTCAAATTTAAGATGAGATAAGTTTAATGAAATTTGAAAGTGTGGAGGAAGCATATCAATATGTCTTGAAAGATGAGGAGATCTTGACAAAGAAGTATGAACAAAGAAAAAGAAGTAACAATGCTAGATTCTAGAGAGACAAAGGTAGATCTTATGGAGAAGGTGGTAGATCTGATAGTTCTGTGAAAGATAAGGGTAAATCTAAATGAAATAATGATGATAAAGGCAAGACCAAGTGGAAAGGTGGTGATTCCTACTGAGGATGTACTAGTTCTTACCAAGGAAGAGGTAATTCTTATTCTAGAGCTGGTTTTCATGGTAGTTGTATTAGATGTGGTGAAGAAGGGCATAGAGAAAATATGATGGTGAGAAGAACCTTATGTAATAAGGGAAGTGATGTGGAACCTTTCCTAAGGAGAAGTGTTTTCAACACCAGATGTAACATGGCTCAAAAATTTTGCAAGATGATCATTAGCAGTGGAAGCTCTACAAATTTGGCATTAGAAGAATTGGTTACTAAGTTGTAGTTATAGAAGTTGGAGCATCCTAAACCTTATCATGTTTCATGGATCAAAGATCAAAATAAAATGTTGATAAGTAAATAATGCATTATCAAGTTCAAGATTGGGCATTATTTTAATGAAGGTCTATGTGATATTATGCATATAGATTGTTGCCATATTCTATTGGGTAGACCTTGCAAATATGATAGATATGTTGTACATGATGGAAGATTGAATCAATATACTCTTTGGGTGAATGGGAAAAATAAAATATTTTTGCCTTTGATTAAAAGTCTAGATGAGGTTAAGTATACTACTATGAGAATTTGAATGGTTAATGGAAAGAAATTTGAAAAGGAAATGAAGAAGAATTAAATATATTTTTCCATAATCCCTAGGACAACAAGTTGTGCTAGTAGTAGTTGAGTGTTAGAAACTAGTGTTAACTGAGTTCCAGTTAGTAGTGATCAAGTAACATAAGCTAGTGATAACTAGTGACATCATAAATTGGTAGTATTGACTGAGTGCCAGTAGAAATTACTAAATTATTGAAAGAGAATAAAGACATTTTTGTAGAAGATATACCTGATGGTTTACCTTTAATGAGAATTATAAGTCATTGTATGGATCTAATTCCTAGAGCTAGCTTTCCAAATAAACCACCATATAGATTGACACCTACTAAAAATGAATAGCTTAACAAGCAAGTGCATGAGTTGTTGTAGAAAGGTTTGATTAGAGAAATTTTGAGTCAATGTGTTGTACCTATTGTATTAGCACCTAAGAAGAATGGAGAATGGAGAATGTGTACTAATTCAAGAGCTATTAACAAGATCACAATGAAATATAGGTTTTCTATGTCAGGGATGGATGACATAATGGATTGTTTGAGTGGAGAAAAATATTTTACCAAGATTTATTTCAAGAGTGGCTATCATCATATTAGAATCAAAGAAAGCAATGAATCAAAGACTGCTTTCAATAGAAAAGATGGTTTGTATGAATGGTTGGTAATTACTTTTGGTATGACTAATGCACCTAGTACTTTCATGAGATCGACAAATGAAGTTGTGAAGACATTATTGGGTAAGCTAGTGATTGTTTATTTGGATCATATTCTAATATTCAGTAAGACTAAGGAAGAACATATTGAACATGTTAGAAAAGTATTGCAGAGATTGAAAGAGGAGAAGTTGATGATTAATCTAAAGAAGTATTCTTTTATGCAAGAGGAGATTGTGTATTTAGGATTTGTGATTTGAGCCGATGGTTTGAAGATGGATCCTGAGAAGGTTAAGTCAATTTTAGAATAGCCTACACCTAAGAATGTGGGGGAGGTAAGATCATTCCATGGTTTGGCTAGTTTTTAGAGGAATTTTATATGGAATTTCAATTTTGTTTTTAATGCTATGGCTAAGACAATGAGAGGACATAAAAATGAATTCAAGTGGACACATGGAGATCATAAAAGTTTTGAGACTTTGAAACAAAAGGTTATTGGCTTACCTATATTATCTTTTCCTAATTTCAATAAGGTATTTCAAGTTGAACATGATGCAAGTGGTAGTCCAATAGGAGCTATATTAATTCAAGAAGGTAAACATGTTGCTTTTTTTAGTAAAAAGTTGAATGATGCTATAAGTATTATGTGTATAATCAAGAGTTTTATGCTATTTTTCAAGAATTGAAGAAGTGGAGACATTGTTTGATTCCTAAGGAATTTGTGTTGTAAAATGATCATAAACCCTTACAGTACTTGAGAAGTCAACATAAGTTGAATCAAACACATATGAAGTGTGTTGAGTACTTGTAGAGTTCCACATTTGTGATTAAGCATAAGAGTGGATTTAGTAATAGAGTTGTTGATGCATTGAGTAGAAGACATTCTTTGCTGATCGAGATAAAAGTTGAAGTTCTTGGTTTTGATGAGTGAAGGAGTTGTATATTAGTGATCCTAGTTTTTCTAATATGTGGAGAGAGTGCAAAGCACCTAGTTTGATAGAACAACAAAGTAAGTTTGATAAATATCTTATTAAGAAGGTATGTCATTTAAGGGTATTCAGTTGTGTATTCCTAAGAGTTCTATGAGGATGAATTTGATTACGAAAAAGTATAGTGGTGAATTGGCTGAACATTTTGGAATTGATAAAATATTAACTTTGTTGAAGGAGAAACATTAGTGGCTTCAGATGTATAAGGATGTCCATAAGTTTGTAGAGAATTTTGGAGTTTGTTAAATTGCAAAAGGAGCAAGTCAAAATGCTAGAATATATACACCTATTTTTGTTCCTGAGAAACCTTGGAGTGAGATCTGTATGGATTTTGTTCTTGGATTGCCTAAGATAGTGAAGGGCTATGATTCTATATTTGTTATTGTTGTAAGAAGACATCAGATGTTGAGCATGTTGTTGATATTTTCTTCAAAGAGATTTTTTAATTGCATGGATTACCAAGAAGTATTATTTCTGATGGAGATAGTAAGTTAAATGGTTACTTTTGGAAGAATTTGTCGAAGAAGATGGCTATTGAGTTGAAGTTTAGTTCTACATTCCATCAATAGACAGATGGACAAAAATAGATCATTAATAGAAGCTTGGGTAATTTGTTGAGATGTTTAGTTGGAGATAAGCCAAGTAATTGGGAGTTGGTATTAGCATAATTTGAATTTGCACGTAACAATTTTGTGAATAGGAGTATAGGGAAAACACCTTTTGAGATTGTCACTAGAATGTAGCCTAAAGGGATATCAGATTTAAGGGATGTTGCTAGTGAAGACAAGAGAAGTGTTGCAAGAGAAGACTCTATTAATTTTATGAAGTCTTTGCATGAGGAAGTAAAGTTAAGATTGGAACAAAGCAATATTAAGTATAAGTAGAATGTCAATAAGTTTAGAAGACATCATGTTTGGTGATGAAGATTTCCTATTGGAACATATAGTAAGCTGGAGATGAAGAAGTTTGGACCTTGTAAGATCTTGAAGAGGTTTGATAGTGGTCATGCTTATGAAGTTGAGTTACCTAATGACATGGATATATCTCCTATTTTTAATGTTGCTAATTTATACAAATATCATGAGTCAGATGATGAATTTGTTGTATCATATAATTATCTTAAGAAGTAGATTGAAGAGGTTGAATAAATACTAGATCAAAGAAACAATAAGAGAACAAGTGGAAAATATTACTATGAATATTTGGTAAAGTGGAAGAATAAACTAGCTGAAGATGATGCATGGATTTCTCCCAATCAGCTTAGGTTTTGACATCACAATGATTTAGGAGAATCATTTATTTCAACCCCAGTTGTTTGACATAGGAGCATCCTGGGTTGCATTTCTATTATGCATGTTTTATGAGTTTCTTAGTTCTTGTGAAGTTGTAATGTCTTTCATTGCTGATTTCTCTATGCTTGTCAATTTTGTAGTCTTGGTTGAGTTTGCAGTCATTGTCAAGTTCATATTTTTTTCCAAGTTCATAGTTGTTGTTGAGTTCCTTTGGTTTCTAGGTGGTTTATGAGTTCTTTTGATTGTCCAGTGATTCCAAATTCCTTTGATTGCCGAGTGTTGTTGAGTTTTCCAAGTTGTAGCATTTTGTTTTGTCTTTCGTATGTTAAGGTTTTTGTGTGTGGTTTCTAGTTCAAGCTAACCTTTGTATTTAATTTTGTGATAGATATTTATTGAAAACCAACTTGTGCCCGATTTTATCATTTAATATAAGGGTTTTTTTTTTCAATAGGTGAATTGAGTTCATGCATCTATTTAAAGGGGTCTTTGAATCTTAGGAGGCAGGTTAGAGGGAAGGGGGGAGTAGCATAAGAAGAGAAGATACAAGTTAGAATGTGAATTTTGATTATTATGGATTGAATCTGAATGTGGTTGTAACCCAAAAGGCCTTACAACTAGACATGTATTTGATATTTTGATGAATATCTGAAATCATTTGTTCCTCTATCTCATATGTTTGTTGTGGTTTGGTATTTTTTTTCCGCTATGTTTACTCTTGCAGGTGATTTAAAAAGTTGGGTGTGCCTTTGGCTCTGGTTATCTCATCCCTACCTACGTTACCCTTAAGGTTTTTTCCTTAGGTCTTTGCAAATTTTTGTTACCTCCAAAAACTTTCTTTTGTTCTTCCCACATGTCAAATGTAGTAGGACAATCCTTCACTTCATCAAATTCAGAATAGTTCAATCAGGATATAATATTAATCATTATAATGTTGGGATCCTTTTCTTTTTTGATTTTCTCAAGAGACATAGGCTTGAGTGGTGCCACATATTTTTTCTCCAAATAGAATAAACCATCATTACCTATGCTTGATATATGAAGCTTTATTAACTCCTGCCATGTTGAAAAGTTTACTCTGTTGAGTTTAGGAATATCCCTTCTATAAGACATCCTAATCTTTAGCTTACATCTTTAAAACCTATTTCCTACAAGCACCAATGCTCTAATACCAATTTTTGGAATTGTAAGAGGAGTAACTAAAAGGGGAGGGGTGAATTAATTACCACAAAAATAAATCCAAGTCCCTTAGATATCAACAATAAAATTTTACTTCTTAATCCAGATACTTTCTATGCTTGGTTAGAACTGGATATTCACTATAACTTAGTTAACAAAGAAATCTTAAGATATTAATGTTTATTATCCTTTGGTAACTTAGTTGCAAAAATATAAAGAATTAAGAAAATAACATGAACACATGAGAAACCAAGATTTAACGTGAAAAACTAATTTGGGAAAAACCACAAATGCAAATTGTTACAACTTTTTACTCTTTTAAAGTGAGCCCTATTAGGAGCCAACATTGTTAAAAGTTAAAAAAACACATGGTTAAGTATGACCCTATTAGAGGATTTGAACCACCCTATTAGGAGTGGCCTTATTAGAGGTCTTTAGACACTTCAATCAACAAATGCTACCATGTTAGTGTTAGAGATAATAGTCCACCAAGATAACTAAGGGGGGCAAGGGGGTGAATCAGTTATCCAATGATTAAAACATCTATCAACTTTAAACAATCTAATACATTCAACCAAAGTAAAAAACAACCATATAAAGATGCACATAGACAACTACACTAGATATGTTAACTAGGGAAACCCTTCATCAAGGGGAAAACCCCAGTGGGAATGATGCCAAAAAGATGATGTACTAATATAAATATTCCTTGTTAGAGGAAGGGCCCTATTAAGAGTCTATTACAAAATTTAGTATATATTATTCTTTGTTAGGAGACTATGAATCCTTGTTAGAATATTCCAACCCTATTAGGAATTGTAGTACAATGTATGCAAGAAGAGCCCACTGCCTAAACATGTAATTTCAATTACAAGAAGAGCTCACTACCCAAACAAGTAATTTATTGTTAAGTTAATCTTTCCTCTATTTTTTCAACCAAACCAATCACTATTAGGCCTTGTACATGAGGTCATGAACCTCAGATCCAAGCATCCAACTTCGGATCACTCAATAAAACCTTGACAATGAAGTTTCCTTCACTTCCACTCTGCTTTGCTCAACTTTTCATTCTGCTCTTTGTACAACTTACAATTACTTCTCTTTAATACATCATGATAAAGGAAAATTTCCTTCCTTTATATCAAATTCATAAACCAATTCCATAAGTTGGCTATTAAACCTTCTCAATTAATTATTATATGACCACATTAAGAACATGTTACACTTAGCAATAACATTAATCTTTCACCTTGCATCTTGAATAACTTTCTATACATGTGTCATTATGATTAGAAAAATTAGCCATGTCATCGCCAACATGTATTCTTCAAATCTATAACTTTATCTTTTTAAAATAATAACTCTGCTAAGAGATATAACAAGTTTACAAGAACATGCCCCTATAAACTCTATTTCAGAATATTCCTTACCAAAAATTGCATAACTTTTTCCAGACTTAATATCTTATGCTTCCGAGGTTAGATACATATACTAGACACTTAGTAGTATCTCCCTTTAACCTTGCTAGTGAATGTACACCATGATCTATCCATACCAACTTGATCTATTTGTTGTTCTTCTATTAGATACCACAAAAAATTGCTATCTTGACATCAATAACAAACACAATCATGAATGTAACATATCATCATGATAACATATCTACAATACTCCCCCATAAGAATATCATAAGCATTCATGCTTAAAACAAATTCCTCCTTTAGCATTGATGGTAACATGGATGAAAAACATTTAGTTCCAAGAATACCAATTTTAAAATATAGTTAATATTTTCTTTTCAAATAAACTTCATCAATCACTCTCCTCATACTAAACCTCTCCCAAACATGTTATACTTGTTCTTGCTTATTTTTCATACAGAACTTATCCCCCATTGACATCAATTTCAAAAGTTTTAGCAACCAACAATCTCTACAACAACTAATTCTTAATAGCTAAAGTGTCCAAGGACACTATTCAAAACAACATCCAACAAGAGTTCTAGATAACTTTATCCATCACAGATACTACCCTATATAGGAAGCATCAGCTTTTAGTCAAGAAAAACAATGGTTCTCAGTTATATTGGAATGATGCACTCTTGCATCATCTACTCTGATGTAGGAAGGGGCATAACCCGTAGCATACTTTGAAAATACTCAAAAGTCTCTTTGGGAAGAGGCTTCGTAAAAATATTTGCAATTTTCTCTTTAGTGCTCACATACTCTAATCTTGTTTCCTTTTTTGCAAATTTTTCTCTCAACATGTGATACTTAATAGAAATTTTCTTAGTCTTAGAATACAACACTGGATTCTTAGACATATTTATTGTACTTTTTTTGTCACAATTTATGGCAATAGGTTCACTGAATTCTATCCTTATATCTTTCAGCATTTGCTTCATCCAAACAACTTGATTGCAATTGTTTATTTCTACAACATATTCTACTTCTAGTATACTTTGTGAGGTATAATCATGCTTCTTACTCCAAGAAACTAATCTTCCTCTAAGAACGAAGGCTCCACTACTGATGCTCTTCCTACCATCCATATTGTCTTCCCAATCAACATCAGTATAAGAACATAAAGTGAAATCATTAGATCTATCATACCATAATCTAAACTTAGATGTTCCTTTTAGATATCTAAATATCCTTTTGACTACTGCATAATGTGCTTCTCTAGGATCAACTTAAAATCTTGCAACAATTCCAACTTCATTTGCTATATCTAGCCTTGTGTGAGTCAGATATTGCAATCCTCCAATCATAGATCTATATTTCTTCTTCTCAACATTAGGAATCTCATCCTTCATAGATAACTTGTGTCTAGTTACCATAGGTATTCCAATGAGTTTACATGTTTCCAAAAAAAAAGTTTTAGTAAATCTTTCAAACACTTAGTTTGAGAAATAAAGAATCCTTCTGTATCCTATACAATCTATAATCCTAGAAAATATTTTTCTTCTCCAACCTTGCATACCAAGTTTTGGGTGCTTACTTTAAGCCATATAATTCTTTCTTCAATCTGCATACTATGTCCTTGACATCTGTCAAAGTACAACCTTTAGGTTGTTCTATGTGCACCTCTTCTTCAAGGTCTCTATTCATAAATTTTGACTTGGCATCCATCTAATATGCTTTGAACTTTTTATGTGCTACATATGTTAAGAATAACCTTACTACTTCTATTATTTCTATAGGAGCATAGGTCTCATCATATTCTATTCCTTCTTGCTATGAGTAGCCTTTACATACCAATCTTCTTTTGTTCCTTACAATTTCACCTTACTCATTCTTCTTATTTCTGAATACCCATTTAGTTCCTATCACATTCTTGTCTACTAGTTTGGAAACCAATTAACATGTCTCATTCTTTACTATCTAATCTAATTCCTCTCTCATAGCTTGTTTACAATAGTCAGCCTTACATGCTTCATCTACATTCTTAGGTTCAAATTGAGATATCAAACATAGTTCTTCATTGATTCTTCTTATTGTCATCACACCTTTATCTCTACTTCCAATGATCTACTAGGGTGGATGATTCTTTTTCATATTCTTACTTGAAGTAGGAGTTTCTATCTCAACTCCTAGCTCTATTGGAGGTTATGAGCTTTGTTCCTACCTTCACTCTCCTTCATTCTGCAAATCATTGTTATTGTCAAAGAAACTTCATCATTCATTGGTTTAGTAACAATATTCTCATCATCTAAATTGTAATCAAATATTCTTTCTTATATCTTGAATTTCTCATCAACTCTTATATTAGCACTTTTCATAATAGTTTTACTTCTCAATTTATAACATCTTTATACCTTGATTTTTAATGAATAACCAAGAAATATACCTTCATCACTTTGAGCATCAAACATACCAATATCATCATCTCTTTTGATATAACACTTAATGCCAAAAATTATAAAATACTTAACTATAGGTAAGTGACCAAACCACAATTCATAAGGGTTCATGTTCATGTCTTTCCTAACTTGCACTCTATTCATAGCATAGACTGTTGTATTCACATCTTCTTTCCAAAACATCTTGGATACATCATTCTCAACTAACATAGCTCTTGTTGCTTATGTTACTAACCTATTTCTTCTTTCAGCAATCCCATTCTATTTAAGAGTTTTTAACTCAACTCTTTCTTCTACTTTAGGATAAAATCTCAGTTCTTCAATCTAATTCTCATTCTACAAATCATTCTTAATGATAACTTCCACATTTTCATGGTTAGCCTTTGGATCAAAAATAGTTACCAAAGCTATCTCTTCTAATACTTCCTCTTTCTTAACCAAATTATCCTTGTCACAATCATTCAAGAATCTTTCCATACTTGCTTTAAATTCTTCATCATCATCATAAAGTAAACTCTTTCTATTTTTCCTTATTCTCTTAGGACATGTAGATGTAAAATGACCAAACTCATTACATGTCTAAAAAGAAAAAATTTCCATAGCTTCTTTCTCTTTTTTCATAAGAAGATCAATACCTTCTTTGATCTCCATGTTGTCTTCAGATCTCAATCTATCTTTACTTATGCCTCTATCTAGAAACCCAATGCTCAGTTATGTACACAATTTTGATCTCTTACCAACAAGCTCCATCTTCTAGGCATCAAAATTTCCTACATCAGACTTAGGACTATCTTTTATGAAATAACTTTCCATTGATCTCCCAAAGTTGTTAAACTTTATCTTCAATGACCTAATGCTCTAGTACCAAATTTTAGTAACAATAGTCCACCAAGATAATAGGGGGTGTGAATCAGTTATCCAATGATTAAAAAATTTATCTACTTTAAACACTCTTATCTATTCAACCAAAGTAAACAACAACCATACAAATATGCACATAGATTAATACACTAGACATTTTAACTAGGGAAACCCTTGATTAGAGGGAAAACCCTAGTGGGAATGATGCCCACAAGATGATGTAATAATATAAATATTCCTTGTTAGAGGATGAACTCTATTAGGAGTCTATTACAATATTTAGTAAATATGAGTCCCTACTAGGAGACTTTGAATCCTTTTTAGAAGATTCCAATCCTCTTAGGGGTTGTGCCAACCCTATTAAGAGTTGTAGTACAATGTATGCAAGAAGAGCCCACTGCCCAAACATGCAATTTCAATTAAAAAAAGAGCTTACTATTCAAACAAGTAATTTAGAATTAAGTTCCTCTTTTCTCTATTCTATCAACAAAACTAATCACTCTTAGACCTTGTAGACCAAGTCATGAACCTCATATCCAAGTATCCAACTTTGGATCACTCAATAAAACCTTGGCAATGAAGTTTCCTTCAATTCCACTCTACTCTGTTCAACTTCACATTCCACTCTCTATGTTGCTTATAGTTAATTCTCTTCCATACATCATAATAAAGGAAAATATTCCTTCCTTTACATCGAATCCATAAAACAATTCCCTAAGTTGGTTGTTAAACCTTCTTGATTAATTATTATAGGACCATATTAAGAGCATGTTACACTTAGCAATGACATTAATCTTTCACCTTGCATCTTGAATAACTTTCCATAAACATGTTATTATGATAAGTGAACTTAGCAACATCACAATCAATGTGTCTTCTTCACATCTATAACTCCAACTTCTTAAAATAATAAATCTACTAAGAGATATAACAAGTTTACCAGAATATGCCTGTGTAAACTCTATCTCAGAATAGTCTTTACCAAAACTTTCATAACTTCTTCTAGACTTAATGTCTTATGCTTTTGAGGTTAGCTACATATACTAGACACTTAGTAGTATCTCTCTTTAACCTTTCTACTAAATGTACACCATGATCTATCTATACCAACTTGATCTTTCCACTATTTTTCTGTTAGATACCACAAAAAATTGCTATGTTGACATCAATAATAAACACAACCATGAATGTAACATATCATCATGATAAGATATCTACAATACTCCCCCATAGGAATATCATTAGCATCCATGCTTCCAATAGTTAGAGGATTTACAAAATGACTATTAAGTCAACTATGTTTAGAGATTTCTTGATGTGACAACCAGTCTTGCTCCTACCCTAGCTTCTTTAAGGGTCACCTTAGATCCTTCTCTTGACCTAATATTTTTTCTAGTTACCCTATTCTCCTTAGGATACTAAGAGTGAGGTGCTAGGCCATTCAACTAGTGCACACCAATTACTAAGAATGACAACTCTCCATCACCATTCTCTAAGCTTGATTCAACCCTTTCTACTTCTTCACACCAAAACTACAACCAACCCCAAAAACTCAAATGAAACTCCAAATTGAGGAATTTTCATCTAGGAAGGCATTTTAATTCCCTTCGAGGTCTAAAACCATAACTAAACTTGAAACCCTAATCAAGTTCCAAAAATCATGCAAGATTACCCAAAAATGCTTGTAATAGGGCTACAAGCAATTAGCCCTCCTAATGAAGAAAATCCAAAATAAATTGCAAAATTCCTTAACAAGGGGGAAAATAAACCATTGATCTAGACAACCTTTTTAGTGAAATCAAGGATTTGGTGGTCTTGGGTCCTTAAGCAATCTGTATAGTACGGCCACAAATTAAGCCTAAAAACAAGGGTCTTAAGGGTTTCGTAGGTTGTCTAACAAAAAATATGTTTTAATCTCCTTAGAAATTATTCCAATGCCTCCCATTAAGGTTAGGGATTCTTCACACATGCTACTATCTTTCCTCGAGCTTGGATTGAAGCAATGTGAGCATTTTATCCCTCTTATTAGCTATACGCTTGATTGTGATCCCTAACCATGCATCTCTTACTCGCCTAGGGCATGACCATAAAAATTCTTGTCTTGCTTCATAGGGCCCCTCCCTCACTATAAAATATCTTAAATGATTCATCTTCATAATCCCAAGAGACTATATAGATCCTATGCTGGGAAGAGGAGTTATGACTCTATTTTGCTTAATAGCCTGGTTCATAACAACAAACATGCTAGAACCAAAATAATTTATTGAACTAGATCAACCTCTACAAAATCACAAAAAAAAAATTATAAAAAATATTAAATTGAACACCTCTAACACTTACAAACACTATAGACCCAAATTCAATCCATGAAATAGCCTAAAACCTTAGAAAACATAAATTGTAAATGATTTCTTGCTGACAATATACACACCAAAATTTAATCAAACTTCCAACCATTTCAAAAGGTCAAGGATGGACTTATAAACATATCCCAACTCCTATCCCAACTATTTTAGATAGCTACTAAACTCCGACTAAAAATTTATTCGAATGCAATAAAAACTTGGCAATGTTGTCAATGATAACATTGACAATTTTTTAGCAACTTTTACATCTTGTAATGTTTGACCCTCAAACTTGCTCCAAAGGTTACCAAACCTTTCCAAAAGTCTTAAATGGTTATAAAACATACTAAAAGGAAATTTAAACACTTATTTGGCCCTTCTACCCTTCAAAACAAATAAATTCCTTATTTGACCTAATCATGCAACCAGGGCAATTAGGGCCTCAAGAGGCTTTCTAATCTTAACCTAACTCAACCTAGGACTAGGTTAGTCCTATTATTCACCTAGTGGTGTGAATAGCACCACTACAAGAAAAAACATCTTAGGAGCCCTAGGTCTTCTATAAGCCTACCTAGGTGCCCCTGCACCATACTCCCCCACAAAAGAAAACTATGTCACTCCTGTGGAAAATAGGTCTTGAGGAATACCCACCTTGTTGAAGTCTTCCATAGCAACCCAAGTTTCTTCTAAATCTAGCTTTCCCTTCCACTTGATGAGGTGCTCCATGTACACCTTTCTCTTACTCTAGAATCCAACACTTGTTTAGCTTCCAACTTTCTTGATGAAGGTACTACTACAGGCTCTAGATTAGTACTGACCCGTTGACTTCTCTGAGTTAGTGTACCCTTGAATTCAACCAAATGTTGGACATTAAAAATAGGAGAGATGCCTAAATCTAATGGTAAAAAAAAATTATAGGCATTAGCTCCATATTTGGCTATGATTCTGCAAGGCCCTACTCTTTTCATTTGTAACTTAGTTGGCACACCCTTTAGCAACCTAGACCTGTTCAAATGTACCATAATATAATCACCAACATCAAACTAATTATCCTTCCTTATTTCATCCACCTTGGCTTTCAATTTTTGTGTATTATCTTGTATAGTCTTCTTGACTTGCTCTTGAATTTCTTTCATTGTTTGGGCAAAATCTTCAACATACCCACTTTTATGATTCATTCCTCCAAGATCCCTCAACTCGCATACTCCCCTTTGATGCATTCCATCCACAATTTCAAAAGGGATTTTTCTGATGGTCTTATTCCTACTATCATTATAAGCATACTCTACTTGGGGAATGATGGCATCTGATGTTTTCCAATACTCCTTAGTTAGGGCCCTCAAGAGATTCCCTAACACCCTATTAACCACATTAGTCTGACCATCATTTTGAGGATGGTATGGTGAACCAAATGAGAGGTTTCTACCAAGCCTTCTACACAAAGTCTTCCAAAAGTGGTTCATGAACTTCAAATCTCTATCTAAAACAATGTTCAATGGAATTCCATGAATCTTTACAACCTCCTTAAAGAATTGGTGTGCAATGTGGCTAGCATCATTGGTAGTCTTACATGGAATGAAGTACCCCATCATATTGAATCTATTAACAACCACATAAATAGTGTCATTAACCTATTTTGTCTTGGGAAGACCTACTATGAATTCCATGATCATACACACTCCCATGGCCTATTTGGGAATAGTAAGGGCTGATACAAACCTGCATTAGTCATTCCACAGTTAGCTTTCATACACACCATGCATTTCTTTACATACCTAGTCACATCCCTGACTAGTTTATGCCAATAGTAGAACCTTTGGACTAGTTCTAGATTTTTTCTCACACCAAAGTATCCACTTAGGCTTACATTGTGCTTCTCTTGTATTATGTTCTCCCTTATTGATCCCCTTGTTACACACAATTGGTTGCCCTTAAATAGTAATCCATTTGGTAAGGTAAATTCAGAGAACTTGATGTGGAAATGGTTCTCAAAATCATAACATAACTTATATGCCCCTACAAAGTTTTCATCCTCCTTATAGAGACTCTTGAATCTCTCTACCCTAATGATATGCAACCAAACCTCTTGGAATGGTAATAAACTCCAACTTAATGCATTTGCCATCATGTTCATCTACCCTTTCTTGTGCTTGATTTTGAAGATGAAAGCTTGCAATTACTCCATCCACTTCAAATACCTATTACTCAACTTTTATTGAGTGTTGATATAGTTGAGTTCTTTATTGTTAGTTAACACAACAAGTTCCTTCGAAAATAGGTAATATCTCCACTTCCTAAGAGATAGAACTAGGGCATAAAGTTCTAAATCATAGGAAGAATACTTCTTTTTAACCTCATTAAGCTTTTAATAAAGAAGGCTACTGGCCTACCTTCTTGATTCAACACTCCCCCTACTACTAAGCCACTTGCATCACACTCTATAGTGAAAATTTTCTCAAAACTAGGCAAAATTGCAAACCAAGTTGGGTAGCTACTTTCTTCTTAAGCATTTCAAATGATTTATCTACTTCTAACATCCACTTAGACTTGAATCCACCCTTTATGATATCTAGCAAAGGTACATAGACTTGACTCCACCCTCTATGGTATCTAGCAAAGGTACACATATGCCACTAAAATTCCTAATGGATTTCCTATAAAACTAAGCTAGACCACAAATAATTCTTACCTCAATAGATGTAGTAGGTGGTGGCCAGTTGAGGATAGCAACAACCTTCTCTTGATCCATCTTCAAGGACCTCTTTGGCATCACAAAGCCTAAGTACACAAGTTCTTACTTGAAAAAGTCACATTTCTTAAGGTTTTTAGGAAACTTCTCCTCATGATGTCTTTGCAATACTACTTCCACATGCTTGATGTGCTCCTCCTTTGTCTTGCTAAAGATTAGTGTATCATCTAGATATAACACCGCAAATATCATAGTGAAGTCTTAAAGAACTTCATTCATGAGCTTCATCAATGTGCTAGGAGCATTAGAGACCAAATGGAATCACTAGCCATTCATACAGCCCATATGTTGTCTTCAATGTTGTATTCCATTCATCTCCCTTCTTAATCCTAATTTTTTGGTATCCTATTTTTTGATTGGTTGCATGTAATTGAATAGGGAATCCAACTTAAGATTCATCCTTATCTCCAAAATATTGTAATTCATCCTTAAGTCAGCTCAAAAATGGTTTACATATTTTTTTGTGTCATTACAAACAAATATGTCAAAACTATCTTACTCAACATTTGAAGTCTTTGATGCTCAACATACACTAATCTCTCTATTGTGACTTAGCGTCTATATCACTTGGCATCGACTATTTACTCGACTCTTGAATCACTCGGTATACACTATTTACTCAACACTCGAGTGACTCGACACATGATTGGCTTGGAACTCACTATGAACTCAGCATGTTCTATAATATATATCTGCTCAACATGTACTACTTGTATAGCATGAACTAAGTAAATAACATAAGTGTGTTGACACGCACTTGTCAAAACCAATCTAAGATAAACAATCTCCCCCTTTGACATGAATGTCAAAAACACTTGAGTATGCATTAATATCCTTAATCTCATGAGCATAACATATCTATAACTCAGCTTATATAAAAAACTTCAAAGTTTCAAAATTTTGTAACAACTTAGATACCTCAAAATGTGATAACTCCCCCTAAGTTGATATGTTTGTTCTATATCCAAAATTTGTGTACTCCTGTTGAGTAAATATGTCTCATCTAATACTCTTTGACTTCATGCTCTATTTTATGCTTGTTCTTGCTCCCCCTTAGCTTGATCTAACTTTCTCTATCCCTTTTCTTACTTTGCTTACTCTCCCCCATTTCATACTCTCCTTATACCTTTCCAAAATTGTAATTATTTGCCCCCAAAATATGTCTCCCCCTTTGTCTTATTGTCCCCCTTTTTGACACTTATGTCAATGGGCTATACACTTATAGTGTGTTTGTCCAAAAAAGACTTATGGACATCCAATACTATCTTGAGAGTTGCATCCAATGACTTTATTTTCATAGCTAGCTTGACAACAAGGTAGACTAGACCATCTAGTATAGTAAGATCAGAGTCTTTCTTCATTAGGGTTTCACCATAGCCTAGTTCCTTGTGAAAAATTTCCATATGGGGGGTGAGAGTGGTCTAGATACTAATCAGTTTGGCCCTTATGTTGGCCTCATCTGTTAATAGTGTAGCTAACTAACTCTGAGTTTGAAGCAATTCCCTAAAGTGCTTCTCACTTTGAGTTGGATTCATAGGCAACTTTGTACTTGATCCATTGATGTGGCTCTCCAAGCTCAAGATGTGACTTATGGTCTCTTATGTGAAGAGTGATGGATTGCACAATTAAGTGTACAATGAGAATATGTTCTCAAGTACCTTCTTCACATCCTCAACCTTAGTTGCCAATGCAACTTGTGTTAGTGCTATATCACCTAATATCTTTTCATTCACTTTGTTTTCAAACTAATTTTCTGACCATTCTAACAATTTATCATTAGTATCTAGGTCTTCATTACTAACCTTCTCCACTATGTATGTCATCTGTTCCATTAGTGGCCTAGTCTCATTAGAAGTTGGTAGGCTAAATACATCTAAAAATATGTCTTTTATATCCTATTGTTCTTGCTTTTTCTTGTGCTCCCTTCTAAGCATTTCTTGAAGCTTCTTCCTTGTTAGGCCTTGTTGGAGTATGCCCATTTTTTCTATGGGCATTGTATCATAGTCATACTTGGGTAAAATGATCTCTTCATCAAGGCTTACATCTCCATACTATATGACTTTATCTACCTTTGATGAACTCAGGCTCAGCACTGAGATCTACAATGGAGTTGCATCTGTGCTCAACTTCTAAAGAGTGTTAGTGGAAGGAGTGTCATATGTTGGTAAGGTTACTAGGGCATGGATGGAAACTTTCTCTTTCACCTTAGGTGTTAGTTATACCTCTTTAGGCTTTCCCTTGACTTTGACAATGGCTTGTCTTGCACCTTCATCTTGTGTTGTATGTATAGATAAGTCTATCTAGCCTATTTCTTGTTGTTCTATAATAGTAACTTATGTTTCCACTATGCTCTTCTCTATTGTATCAATATTGGAAATTGTATCAACCTTGTCAAATGTATCTTGTAGTATTTGGACCAAAGGTTGTACATTAGTGATTTGAGGGATGATAGAAGGCAGTTCTTGTGGGTCCACCTTTTCCCTTGAAATATCAATCATTGACTTTTGTAGTTCATCCATGCTAACAAGTAAAGGAATACCACAAAGTTTTGCCTATAGTCTAAAGTGATCTAATATCTTCCTAAGATCTTCCTTAGTAAGGGGATTTATGTTCTGAGTTGTGATATGAAAAACTTCCTTAACAGTAATTGTTTCAGTATTCATACTTGTTATACATTGAGGACTAACACTCGGCAATTGTGTGTCTTACACACTTTGTTCTTCATGTTTCTCTTCCTTAGCTATTGCCTTGTAATCTATTTGTATTTCTACTCCTCCCTCAATAGTGTCATAATTTTTATCATCTTCTTCATCATCCTTCACTTCAATGGGTTCTTCCCCACCTTCCTTTGTTATAGATAACCCATAAGTTACTTTCCACATTTGTGTGGACTTCTTAACTACATCTTCAATATTATT
Organism: Cupressus sempervirens; assembly: GCA_028749045.1. Classification (NCBI taxonomy): domain Eukaryota; kingdom Viridiplantae; phylum Streptophyta; class Pinopsida; order Cupressales; family Cupressaceae; genus Cupressus; species Cupressus sempervirens. The sequence continues at coordinate 45,822,583 of CM053787.1, forward strand.
TTGTAAAATTTTGAAGGCTTTATATTTAGGTACAAACCTAACTGCATATTTCTTCTTGGCCTTATCAATCTAACCATTAGTTCAAGCATCACTTGTGCTAGATATTTTTCTCTAATTCATCTCTCCAAGTTTAAACAATAGTGTCATTTCTGCTCAACTCTATCTTATAAACTCTTTGGCATAGAGTTGGCAAGTTCTAGTGGGGTAGTCTTGAATTTTTCCATCATATCATAAATGGCTTCCTCCACTTGATTCTCCATTTTAACCAAATAATCAAAATCCATATGTGTAAATCCTGATAGATTTGCACTATTTTAAGATTTTCACATAAATTTTCTAAGTCTAAAAGAGGATTGTGACTCACCACCTTAAATTGGTTGTTGTATTCTAACCCTATTTTCTCTTCATCAAACTCAGCTTGTGCCACATATTTCTTTCTTGGCCTTTTCTTCTCTTCACCTCCTTGCTTTTTTGGTTTGGCCTTTTCCTTAGCCTTTTGTGCCATTATACATGTACTAATTCTTGTAGTAAGTGCATTTGGCTTGAGTTGGCTTGGTTTTGACATTTTCTTAGCTCTTGCCATAGGTTGTGCCTTTTCCTTCCTATTCTTTGGCTCAGTAGGAGTAGGTGCTTACTCAACTTCTTCTTCCTCAACATCTTCAACTACTTTAGTCTCCTCCTCTTCTGCTTGATCTTCACCCATAACTGAGTTAGTGCAAGAGGTGCTTGTGCTTGAATTTTTTCTTCCTCTTCATCCTCTTCTTTTTCTTCTTCTTCTTCTTTCTTGGCACCCTCTCTAAATTTGGTCTTTAGTTTCTTCACTAGTTTGACCTTCTTCTTGATAACTGACACAGTTTTCAATTCCATTGTGATTTTTGACTTTTCAAATTCATAATTGCCAAATACCCTAGCATTTTTATCCACCTCTTCTACAAGTAATGCACTTATAGCTACAAAGGCTTCATCCACATTTATTTCATAACCTAAGGGTCTCAACCATCTCATCCTTGGTCTAGCAGCTTGTAAAAAACTATAGTCAGCATCCACTAGAAAACATACATCATCTTAGTGTTTCTATACTAGTAACACTGGTATTCTCAACCTCTTCTCCATTGACTTCTTGAAGTCTTCAAAATAACCTATCATTAAAGAATCAAAATTCTCACCTAATTGCTCAATAAATTCACCAATCTACACTGCCACTGATCTATTTGTTTTCCATCCCACAGTACCAAATGAAGGGAATGTGTTTTGAACATAAAAATATGCATATCAATATAGAACCAAATTCACATTGTGCACTCCTTGTCTTTTTTATTTCTCCCAGGTTCTCCATCAATTGTTGCAATTGTAGCTCTGCTAGAACATATGTGTGATCTTTCTTAACAATTTTGTATCCCACATCCATAGCTATATAGAGCACATTGTTTAATCTAATCAAATGGTAGAGCTTGTGTTATATAAACCTTACCGAAAAGTCTATCTAAAGATCAGTGATTGTATCAATTGTCATGCTTCCCTTGTTCCATATAGCTCTAGTATTTTTCTCAATCACCTACTTTGAATCACTTTTTAGTGTCTTAGGCTGATCTAGGGTTGGGTAACTAGTAACCCTATGGATTATCCTTTTATTAATTTTGATAGGTCCATTGTCCAACCATAATGAACCATCATGAATTCAGCTAAGCACTATCCTTATCCATTATGTTTTAAACACATTTAGAAAATCTAGGACTCGTGTCAACCCTTTCTTCTAAGCAGTTTTGAATTCTTCCTTCATTTGACTTAGAATGAGATGTATTTCAATCTCATGATTCTCAATAGTCGTTCCCAACTTGTATAATTCTATTTCAAGATCTTTCCACAAAGCTAAAAAGCTTATCTTTTAGAGAACAAGGCTCAAATACCAATTGTTGGAATTAGAATAGGAAAGGTAAACTTTTAAGAGGCGGAGTGAATCAATAGTTTAAACTTGGACACATAAAACTTTCACCACACATCCATCTTATGCATTCAATGTATAAACTGAAATAACATGTAAAGCATATACATCTAAAACATGTAATCAAGTAAACATTCACACACACATAACACCAAATATGATTACCTAGAAACCCTCCAAGTGAGAAGGTAAAACTAGGGTGGAAATGACACCCACAAATCTTCACTACTGTAGTAATAAAGTGTATGCAACGATTATTACAATGTTTTTACCATGAGACATGATCTACCTTATGAAAGATCTACCTTGTTAAAGGCTTACAAAGACTCTTAGGTCTCACCTTGTTAGAGGATTCCCAACACTGTGTTAGAAGTGTGCCTTGCTAAAGGACTTTAACTCACAACTAAGTAAGAACCCTATTAAAGGATTTCAATATAGCCTATTAAGACTACTTTTATTAACAGATTTTGGCTGAAATCATCTATTAAAATGTCTCAACTTTGATCTTTTGGTTAGCACTTGATTGCTTGATAATAGATCACCTCTAAATAATTGTCTTCTTGATCATTCTTGATCAAATGTCTCTTTGTTTTATACACTTCTCTTTCCCCTATTCTGCTCTAACTGATTCTACAATGTAGTCTCACTTCATAACTCCTTCGCCACCATGAATGCTCTATTTGCAAACTTCTCTCTTCTCTCCTTCAACTTTCATATAAAATTTATGGTTTGTCCTCCTTAAGAAGACTTTGAAACTTACGATTAGGTATGAATCTATGGCTTTTGCCACTTAATCCTTCCCATTTTCTGATTGGTTGCATGTAATTGCATAGGGAATAAAACTTAAGATTCATCCTTATTTCCCAAATATCATAATTCATCCTTAGGTTGGCTCAAAACTGGTTTACATAGTTGTTTGTGCCATTACAAGAAAATATGTCAAAACTATCATACTCAACATCTAAAGTCTCTGATGCTCGGCATAAACTAATCTTTGTGTTGTAACTTGGCATCTATATGACTTGGCATCCACTGTTTACTCATCTCCTAAATCACTTGGCATACACTATTTACTTGGCACTTGAGTGACTCGGCATATGAGTGGCTCAGCACTCACTATGAACTCGACATGTTCTATAATATACATGTTGTGATCAACATGTACAACTTGTTCAGCATGAACTAAGTAAATAACCTAAGTGTGTTGGCACTCACTTGTAAAAAACAATTTGAGATCAACACTTTGTTGAGCCAAGTCACTTTATATGGATTCACATGGGGTATCTTAGTTAGTTTAAGATTTTCAACTACCTCATCTAATATTATGTTATCAATAGAGCCTGAATCCACCACTACCATAAAAAATTTCCCAAGGATCTTGCATTTGATCCTAAATAGATCTCTCCTATGCTTTGGCTCATCAAGAGAAGGTTGCTTGATCATTACCCTCTTGAACATAAGGTTCATTGGTGTTTAGAAACTACAAGTTGTTAATAATCCTATACCAGGATGAAGAAGATAAATAAAATCCTAAGGACTAGCTAGATCCAATATTTAACAAAAATAATCTTAGATCTAGACCAACTTCAACAAAGCACACACAAGGGATTTCTACGTTTTAGGCTTGGTGGCTCCCAAATTAACATCTTTTTGATAACCCAATGATAGGAACAAATACAGCTAGAGGTAGCTAATTCCCATCTTCAACATACCCATTTAGACATCAGGGCCAACTATATGGATATACTCCTTCTTTAGGCTTTGTACCACCTAGGTAGGAAAACCTATAGATTCTATTATGTAACCAGTTCCTAAAACCATAAATATGAATATATATTTAACAAATGAAAACCCTTGAATCTTCTCTTTATTATGCAAACAACATAGACATGAAATAACCAAAATCATGACCTATGAACTTGATAAACTAAGTGAGGAAAAATCCTTTCAGCTCTTCAACAAAAAGGGAAAAAATGTTGATTATAAGATTGATATCAAAAAAATCCAAAATATGCAACAACGAGAACTTGCTGATCCTAAAACTAATCAATGCCTTATCTATACATCCTTAGACATCAGTGATATATTCCATATATCAAGACTCCAGATCTATCCTATCACTTTATGAATCAAACAACATCGTTGAAATTGAACCTCATACTCATCAAATATCCTTTTATGAAATATACAACCTTGTCAAATATATCAAGCATTTACTTGGCTCTTTGTTCCAACATAAAAATATATTGAGACATACAACTTTAAAGAGTTGTAACTGGGTTTAAGCTCTTTGTTCAAAAACCACAAAACATTACAAGCAACAGAAATAGGAGACAAGAATCAGAATGAAACTATAACACTATGTTTCTTTTTATTTATTTCCTTTTCTCATCCTTATTAGCTTGAGCTATCAGATAATTTCTCTTTACATTATCATAATATTGGCTATTCCTTGGTTAGATCTATAAGGCTTTTTGTTGAGATTTTTGTGGAATTTATACCATTTTCTGCTTCTTACTCCTTTGTTGAGCCCACTCTAAACTTTCAGCTTGATCCTCTTCTTCATCACTTACTTCTACAAAAATTTCTTCACCAAAAGACTTAGTATCAACCTTCCTTCTTACTCAAGGGTACTCCCCTTAATACCATAAACCATAATAGAAAACAAAGAAACAACAGCAAATGCAAGAACAAAATATGGACTTCTTATTTGCACCACAAATGCAAAATTATAGAATTCACAAGTGCAATATGCTAACCCACATGGGCACCTTAATTACAATAATTCAAAAGACAAGTTGTGAACTTTCACCCAAAGTTTTTCTTGACAATGTGTGGGCCTTTCTTAAATAGACAATTTTATGCTGCCCGAGAAGGTTCTAGACATTGAAACTTGATACCTAGGGCTGACGGACCCTAACAATACATATACAATTAGCCAAATACATATTTGACAATTATTTTAGATATTTTGGGTAGCCCAACTTTAAAAGGCCATAACTCACAAATCATTGCTCTAAATGGCTATTATAACCACTTTTTTGAAACACCAGCTCCTGATCTACATGTTTGGAATGTTACAAGCACCTTTTTGTTAAGTGTTTGGAACTCATATAGGAACTCTAAGGCCTCTAATAGTGACCCTAAAGATTTTTCTACAAATATTTCCACCAAAAATTTGTAATAACTTCTCTGATACTTAACCTAGAGCAATGAGATTTTTATGGTAGGCTTATAACTCTCAAATGAACCTTCATGTAAAAAATGAGAACATTTCGAGCTCATATGACAAACTTATTAAAAATAGCAAGTTCCCATAAATAGTAGCCACCCTATCTACTAGTCCTTATTAAAATAGAAAATAATAAAAAGAAAATATTTTTGGGTGATATAAGATTGCTCTTACACTTAGGATGCTCCTACATCAAACACCCAGGGTAATTTGAGAAGTGATTCCATCACATCTCAAGAGTTCAAGGGAAAACCAAGATGTTGAACCTCCTCCCTTGCTAGCCATGTTGAATCCTCTACTAGCATCCCTTTCCATTTAACTAGGTATTCCTCATAAAAAAAATTCCTTGTACTTTTGCCAACACAACTATCTAGTTTCTCCTCAATCTCCTTTATAATCAAACTAGCTACTAGAATACTCCTTTGTGCTTCTACAACTTCATCTCCATCACCTCCTTCATAATACTCTATCAAATCTAAAATATTAAATACTGGTGAAATATTCACTTCAATAGGCAACACCACTTCATAAGCATTTCTAGTATCATGCCTTTTCACTATCTTGCATGGTCCAAACTTCTTCATCTTAAACTTATTATATGTACCCAATGGAAAATGCTCTTTTATCAAATGAACCATGACTTCATCTCCAATCTAAAATTCCTCATACCTCATTTTCACATATTCCTTAGCTTTATATTGTGCATTCATCTTTATGATGTGTTTCCTCACCTCCTCATGGATGTTCTTAAAATGTTCAAAAAATTCTTTTGCTTCTGCACTAATTATTTCTATTTTATCTAACTGCCACAATTTAGAAGCATTTCTAGGACTACTCCCATATATAATCTAGAATTGTGATTTACCAGTACTCATGCTCACAAAATTATTATATGAAAATTTTGTCTACGGTAAAATCAGATCCCATCCTTTTGGCTAGTCTCCAACCAAACATCTCAGCAAGTTTCCCAAATAGTGATTCACAACTTCTTTCTATCCATCAGTCCATGGATGATGTGATGAACTAAATTTAAAATCTATCTTCAAATTCTTCCATAATGTATGCCAAAAATACCCAACAAATTTGGTATCTCGATCTAAAACTATATTGTTTGGCAAACTATGTAGTCTCACGACTTCTCTAAAAAACAACTCTACCACATGAACAATGCCACTAGTCTTCTTGCAAGGAATAAAATGTGCCATCTTTGAAAATTGGTCAACCACCACAAAAATAAAATCATGCCCTCATTGTGTCCTCAGCAATCTAAGAACAAAATCCATGCTAACATCCTCCCATAGTTTCTCTAGTAAAAGTAATGGTTGATACAACCCTATATTCTACTTCACTCCTTTTTCCATCTAACATACTTTGCAAGTCTATACAAACTTCGTCACATCTTGCTACAATTGTGACCACTAATAATTCTTAGCAACCAAAGCTATGGCTTAATCTCTACCAAAATGTCTAGCCATTCTTCCACTATGCTTCTCCTTCATGATATTCTCTCTCATTGAACTTCTACCAATGCACAACTTACTTCTTGAAAACAATATACTATCCTAGATCATTAAATCCAACCACTTTGTCCTATCAAGTGTAATAGGTTGCGTATAAGCCTTCCATGCTTTACCAAAATTAGGATCATTTGGATAAAAAGTATTCAGTTCCTTGAACCCAACCACCTCTATCTGCATTTATGTCAGCAAAATTTGTCTCCTACTAAGAGCATCTACAACTCTATTAGACTTCCCACTCTTGTTTTTCAAAACAAATGTATATAACTCTACAAAAAATTAACTCACTTCAAATGCCTTTGGTTTAATTTTTCTTGATTATTCAAATATTGCAAATATTAATGATCAGTATACAAAACAAACTCCTTAAGAAAAAGATTGTGTCTCCACTCTTCAATGTTTCAACTATAGCATAAAATTCTTGATCATAAACAGAATATTTTCTTTTTGCATCATTCAACTTCTCATTAAAATAAGCAATAGGTCTACCTTCTTGGATCATAATAACTCCTTTTGCAATACCACTTGCATCACAATCTACTTGAAATACCTTGTTAAAATAAGGAAGTCCTAAAACATGGTACTCAGTAACATTCTATTTCAATAGATTAAAACTCTTATCTACTCCTATGGTCCACTTAAATTCTTTCTTATTCCCTCTCATTGTTTCAATCAAGGGTCCACAAATACTGCTAAAACCTCTTATGAAATTTCTATAAAAACTATTCAATCCATGAAAAGATATTATCTTTGTTGCACTCCTTGGAGTGGGCCATTCAAGGATAGCCTTCACTTTCTTTGGATCCATTTTCAAACCTTTGGTTGAGACTACAAATCTTAGGTACACCAACTCCTTTACAAAATTACACTTCTTCAGATTTATCAACAACTTTTCTTCCCTTAACTTATCAAACACTTTGCAAATATGGATCAAATGATGCTTCAATGTCTTAATAAAGATTAAAATACCATCTAGGTAAATAATGGCAAATCTACACATAAACTCCTTTAGTACCTCATTCATGAGCCTCATGAAAGTGCTCGGTGCATTGCTTACCCCAAAAGGCATTACTGGCCACTCATACAATCCTTCCCTTGTCTTGAAAGAAGCCTTCCAATCATCCCCTTCTTTGATACAAATCTAATGGTACCCACTATTTAGATCTATCTTTGTGAAATACTTAGCTCTACTCAGACAGTCCATAATATCATCCATCCTTAGCAATGGAAATCCATACTTGATTTTGATCTTGTTATTAGTGCAAGAATCTATCCACATCCTCCATTATCCATTCTTCTTTGGTGCTAATACACACTAGTACATTTCAAACCATTTTTTGACCATTATTGGTTAAAATTTTGACCTAGTTTTCACCCAAATTTGACAAACCCATTGGTCAGAAATTTTTTAATCAAAATTTCAACCAACCTACTGGTTGGTCAAAATTTTGACCAATATGTTGGTCAAAAAACTTCCATAGCCATGGTGCAAGTTCTGCCAGGAATTGGTCAAAATTTCAACCAATGAAGGTAGAAAATTTTGACCAATGATGGCCGAAAATTTGACCAATGGAGGAAGAAAATTTCAACCAATAAAGGTAAAAATTTTGACCAATGAAGGTAGAAAATTTTGACCAATGAAGGTAGAAATTTCAACCAATGAATGAAGAAAATTTTGACCAATAAAGGTAGAAATTTTGACCAATGAAGGTACAAAATTTTGACCAATGAAGGTAGAAATTTTGACCAATGAAGGTCAAAAATTTTGACCAATGAAGGTAGAAATTTCTACCAACGCCTGGGTGTAAATTTCTTTTCAAGCATTCTATAAAATAGTTCACATGCCTCACGTATGATATGACATTTTGCATGCATCCTACACTCTCTTATCTGGCTGATGATGGATTACAAAGAGTGATCTAAAATGATGATGCTAAAAAACACACACAATCAAATCCAAAATGAACTTGCATTACAAATGGATTGTGGAAATATGATATTGTTAATTTTGCATGCATGTCTACCAGGACAATCACAACTTAAATATATATATTTATATCTTTAAGTTGTGATTGTCCTAGTAGACATGCATGCAGAGAGTGCAGGATGCATGTAAAATGTCATATCATATGCAGGAATGTGAACTATTTTATAGAATGCCTGAAAAACATCGATAGTAACTAATCAAATTGTCGTAAACAGTGATAGTAACTAATATGCTTCTTCATTAATATGCCTAATACAATAAGAAAACTTGGAAACTATGCACAACAAGTTATACACTAAAAGGAAATCATTTAGGAGATACAGAATTTGAACAACCATATGTTAAGATTCTACAATTTGTATCACTTGCCTGAGTCTAAAAGTTGAGAATAAGTTCGTCATCCTCCCTAGAGTATGTTCTGATGGCCTGCACATCCACAAAAGTTCTAGCATCTTGAATTTGTAGAATATGAATTTGTTGGTAGTGAATGGACATGACTGACAATAAATCATCATATAAAAAGACTCCCATGTGAAGCATGAATAGAAAAGGAAATGAATATGGATGATAGGGAAGAGAATTCAATAATAGAGGCTCTTAACTTTAGTTATAGTCATGATATGGGTGATGCACAATAGCCTCCTGGATTCACATTCCATCCCACTGATGAAGAGCTCATAACACATTATCTCATTAGAACATTTTTTGATAGCAATTTCACAGGAAGGGCCATTGTTGAAGTGGACCTCAACAAGTGTGAGCCTCAAGGAGGGTTCAATTCCTCCCTTTATTATTCACTATTTGTATAATCCCACACATCCATTTGATCTCAAATGATGATACGTACTGAATGCTGAGTGTTTTTGCTGAGTGCTCGAAAACCATCCATTTCATGCATTAAATGAATGAGCATCCAAGGGTAATTCTAGGTTAAGCAAAAGCACCTTGTGAGTGATACAAGGTTCAATATCCCACAAAGCATTAAATTAGCAAACTAATGACATTTGGAAATGGCTTATGTTGCATTAAATGAATGAGCATCCAAGGATAATGCTAGTTAAAGCAAGAGCATCTTGTGAGTGGTACAAGATTCAATATCCCACAAAGCATTAAATTAGTCCACTGGCAAAGGCATCTTCAATCAAAATTCATGTTGAGCATTAATGGGCAAAGCATCATTGTACGGAACAAAGACTTAATCTGAATGAGAAAAGAGAAAAATGTAGAGTCAACCCAAAATGTGAATAGTTAAGAAACAAAATGTTGGAAAATCAAGATACTCTGAAAATAACTAAATTTAAAACCTTCAATGCACATTATGGCTAAAGTCCATAATTGTACCTTGAAGCTATGCAAATGAGAGACAAGATTCATGATAGTATTTTGGTGTCACCATGTCTTGTGTACTATAGTAAAGACCAATTTTCCAATTCCAACTCTTTAAATGGGCAAAGGAAATAAAATTATCACAATAGAAGTAGATGCAAATTTCAGTCCTGATATGATTTGAATTAGAATTAGATGCAAAATTGTCTCTATTTAAGTTTTCTCATTTGAATTGCCAGAAAATGTCAATCTTAAAGATAGACACATACCTATAGACTCTCATGACAGATTTGGATAGCCAACTTAGTTTCATAAATGCTCTTGGAGACTACATGTTGATGAAAAATCATACACAAAAGCATTATAGTACAGACTATTGTAATATGCAGCCAACCAGAGGGCCCTATACTATGCCCCATATCCTTCAAAATGTACAAAAAAATTGGGTTTCATGATCATGTCAAACATACAATATTGAAGGAATGTTCTATAAATAATCTATGAATAGTATCCTTCCAAAACCAAAAGGGAGGCACATGCCTTGGAAACTGTTTGCACTTTAATTGCATATGCAAACTTGCAATTTTGCATCCAACAGCTGCCAAAAATAACTGGCAGGCTACAAAACTTTGGAGATTCCAATAAAATCTATCCTTAAACAAAACCTTTAAGTAATAAATGGCATATTTCTATTTGAATGTATTAAATAGGACTCTATAAATATGATCAAGGAGAAGATACACACACTAATACATTATAGTTTATGCTCTCAACATTTTCCTGATCAGAAGGCCCAGAGCTAGGACCCCAATAGCTGTGATCCATTAAAAATATTGGATTTAGTTATTGTGCCAAAAAAGTAACTTTCAAGGGATATTCCAAATATATATATAGAATGAAAACACTCCAAAAGTGTAGAACCATATCCTTAAAAATCCATTATACTTCTGTTGTATAAGAAAAGTTATAGCTTGACGTGTAAAACCTACTCATAATGACCTATACTACCATTGGAGGGTCCCATATTTCTATCCCTTTACAATACCTTAGGCTTCTATCCCTTTGCAATACCTTAGGCTAGTAAATAGGAGTTCTTCTCAAGTGTGCAACCAATAGAGCCCAATAGCTTTAGCACATATTTAGTTTATAGTTCATCACAAGAGTTGTTGTACCTATAGATTTATCTATATAACATATATATATCTAGTGATAAGTAGATTAAATCTTCGATTTGTATATCACGAAATCAAATGGTATCATAGAAGATGATGTCCAACAAGGATAACTACAGCATTCAAGGGTGATCTATAGAGGTCTGGTCATCAGACAGTAATAAGCCGTCACAGTTGTAGATTGCACTAGCTTGACCAACTTCTTGCACTAATATCAGCATAAATGAAGAAAAACCAATCTGAGGAAGAAATTTTTGCGTCTAAGAAATCCAAGATTAACTAGCTAATTGTTATGTAGATAATATTAAAAAAAAGCATATCGATGCTCTGAACATGATAAGGACAATAATGCCTAGGAAAAAGGACTAGAATGATGAAAAATTTAAAATTTGCCTATTCCAAAGAAAAATTGCATCTCCTCTTTCAATCTTAAATTTTAGTTAGATAGCTCAAAAGTTAGGAATGATTAGCAGTGCAAGTGTAGCAAGCTGCCCCATGTGGGAGTACATGTTCGAACTTCAATGAACCCTTATTAGTTTTAAGAGCCTATTGTTTTATGAGAAATGCATGCCAAAAATTAGCAATAATCCAGTATCTGTGCAAATACATGCTTCCTTTCTTCAAACTAAAAGCCCCATCTTTGGATGACACGCCTGTTATTATGAAATAAATAGAAAAACCCCTTTGTTAACAAGGTGGAAACAAAGCAACTGGGCAACAAAACACCTAAGTACATATTCACACAAACCTTCAGTTCCAACCTTTGATCGATCATCAAGATTGATAGTTCCTCCCCATATAAATGCTTTGCCACCAGGTACATCATCTACCTTGAAATATTCCACAAACTCTTCATACAAGCGAGCTGCTTCTTCATCTACTCTCTACACCGCAAGAACAAATCATACAAGATACCTTAACAAGGAGATTATATAATCAAGAAAAAAATCATTCATGACTAAATCTCAAAGTCGATGATATGTACCTTTTTCTTAGCCTCCTTGTCTTCTCTATGCTTTTGAAATGGACTCTTCTTCTAAATCACAGAGAATGAAGTCATCTTCTCATCAAACGATATATGTTGAAAACATGGTTATTTAAGAACAACTAGATTTCCACAATCCATGAGATATTTGCAACTTGCCAGTTGTGTAAATATTTATGCATCAACCTTTCAAATAGAAATGACTAAAGTCTCTTCATCTCATTTTTGAGCTCCAAATCTAGCAACGAAAACATAATGGAAGGTTTTGTCACATAAGTAAATCTTTGCCTTACGTACAACAGTTAGATGCATCTGCAATATATCATAATACCAAGACTAAGCTTAACAGTTACAAAAAAAATTTAAAAGACCAAAAACTTACTCTCCATATGTTGTGCAAGAATATTATTTTGCCACTCTATCTTTTCCAGTTCTAATGACCTCAACCTACACAAACGTGACAATCACAAGCACATGATATTCATTTTCCAGCATCAAGAAAAAATGTAGTATTAAAAATCTTTTTAAAAATAGTGTATACCAAGCCAACCCCAATTAAAATTATTCAAATGAACAAACCAGTCATTAGTAAAGAATATACTTGTTAAAAAAAAATGTGATTTTTTCATCATCAACATTTAACTTCAACCAATTGTTTTCCCTTTTTGTTTGTTCAAGAAACTCCTGCTGAGCTATAGAACAATAGTGACAAAAGAATGAGAAGTATTCACATAATGTTTAGTTTTTAGTTTTATATTCATGCTAAGCTTTCCACAAAAAGAGACTTGCAATGAGTCTGTGACAAAAATCTTTTACACAAGTTGCACTTGATGTAAAAGAAAAAAAATTGAGTGCACTTTTATAGTACAGTTTCTTAAATTCTAGATGAAATGTGGAAAGATCTTGTTAGAATATTGTCATTGACAAGATTATTGATCAGTGTTTTTGTCATTAATGTCACAATGATTTGATTATAAGTTAAAGGAAATGTCAGGGCAAGGTTGGAAGACATAGAGCTAGTTGAAGGCATCATAAAGATGAGTCAAGATGAGATAAGGTTGAATGCATACAAATAGTTGCAATATAAATATAGCTGATTCAATATGTAATTCTATTAATTCATTACATCGAAATGGCACTAAAACTAAATGGGAATCTGTATGAGTATGCTGATCTCAACATTAGCATATCTCCTTTTAAGTAGCAAAGAAATAGTTCATGAAATTGACATATCTCTAAAATCTGATGCAGGAGCATCCAGAGGTATAAGGACAATCCTATGTCACCCAAAAAAATGTACTTAGACTTAGTTTCTGTTTTAGGTGTTTTCATTTCTAGATACCCATTTGGATCAAATAAAGGTTCCAACTCTCACAGTTCCACTATCAATGTTCTAAGATAGAGTTTTTAATCACCTTGGGATACGTGTAAATGCCAAAAAAAAAAGGAGTATGTAATTGAACCATCATTTTGGTGAACTAGAAGGTGTAAATTGGTCAAAATATTTTCATTGTAATTTAGAGCATTCCAGAAAAAGAATCAGGTCAAAAGGCCCCACGGTTTGAAAGTTATCACAATTTTTTAGTTTCTAAAGACATCCTAAGAATGCTTCAAAGTTAGTTAGGGGCATTAAATGACCTCAAACATGGCTAAAAAATGGGGACAAGTGAAGCTAGTCCATAGGGCTATAGAGCACTTTGAGAACTTTCTGAAAATGTAAACAGTTTGTCAATCAAAGCTACAGTTCAAAGTTATGCCTCCCGAAAGTTCGGTTACCGTTTCTAGATTCTTCTAATTTTGTGCCAACTTCTAATGTGGCTTCTAGAGCCTTCTATTTGGTCGGTGGATGCCAACTAGCACTTTCTAGAATGTATTCCTAATCCTTAACCCTTCGGGGTCTATTTAAGAACATTTCTGGCATTGTAAAAGGCAGTTTGGAGTGGAGTTTAAGAGGAGGTACTAAAAGGAGAAATTATCTCTAGACTTATACTATTGTAAGCCCTTAGGGCATGTTTTGAAGTCTATTTTATCAATACTAAATGTAATAGCATATTTACACAGTTAATACAATTTTCCCTTTCCTATTGTGTCCATTTTGTGCTTGGGTCGTGTCCCCATCAAGTGGTATCAAAGCATACCTTTGTCTGTGGTAGCAGAGCGTACCTCCATCAAAATCTAAGCTCCAACGCAAGAGATAGTGACCTACAATGAAAATTTTAACATAAAAGAAAATATATACTTATTATAGTTAGCTCACAATATCAAGATTTTGAAAAAATTTTGGATGCAACTATATTTCGTTGGAAAAAGATGGTTGTAAACATAGAAATTCCAAAATAAATTTAATTATAACTACAATTTAAAATTGAGGTCACTAATAAAAAGAGTATAAGATGTCACACGTCCTGTAGCCTCATACAGCCTTTCTTTAGATGAATTTAAAAGTCCTAGAAATTAATTTTTATTTTTTTAATGTACAAATATTCAATCACATGTTTACAGTTTAACTCCTTATGCTCAGTACTTTGGAAGGAGACAATGTAATTACCCCTATTTCAATTATTAAAATTCCAAAAATTTTGGATTTCGATAGGCATGAGAAATAAAATCTCATACAGTAAATTAAAGATATCTCCAATGAACTATTTTGAGGTGCCTCACATTATAATCAATAATGCAAACCCAACATTGTGCTTGATTTCTAACAGCATTTTTATCGCCTTCATCTTTTCTAGACAAAATATATGAATTATTATAATGGCATGTAGCCAAAGTTTGAAAGGTAAATTACCATCCACAAGGATGAATTGCTAAAATACAGCAAAGAGGAATCTTGTATATCAACATCTCTAATGATATGGGAATAACAAATATTCTTGATACATAGTGGAATCTAGGTATTTCCATGATTAGAAATATATAGGTTGATTAGGTCACTTCTGCATAGCTAAAATTAAATATGAAAATAGAAACTTTTAGCCATTGAACCCTCATGAGGAGCATTTGTATGGGAAAGAGAAATACAACTATTGAGATGAAATGTACAGCACAAGTCAAAAGAATTAGAGAATTAACAAGAAATTATACCGTTCAGGAAGACCATCATCAATTATTGAGATGAAGTGAATGGAGCGCGTGGTAAAATAGATTGAGTTAATCTCTCTTCATCTTCCAAAAGTTTATATGGGTCAATGTAGGTAGGAGCTACCACTTGTTTGTTGTCAACATGTATGAAGGTTGGTCCAAAATACTGCATCAAGAGCATGTTCAACATAGTTCCATTCATAAATGGATAATAAAATTGAACTTGCCAAGAATTTAAATAGGACTAGACATGAAATTGCTAAAAAGATTTAATTAAATTTGAAAAAGGAACTATTCCAAATACATAGTGGAAAAAATAACCATGCTTGTCCTCTGAATAAAATTAAATAGAAAATAAATTCTTAAAACTAGAAACCTTTTCTTGAACACTAGTTGCTTCTGCTAATAAATGAATGCTCATAGAAGATTAAAAAATGTGGCTTTAATAGCTGAAGTAAATCATTATCTAATAATCAATGGCATGTGATAGGATCCATGCATTCTACAAGTTTTGACTTTCAAAAA
This sequence comes from Cupressus sempervirens, assembly GCA_028749045.1. Classification (NCBI taxonomy): domain Eukaryota; kingdom Viridiplantae; phylum Streptophyta; class Pinopsida; order Cupressales; family Cupressaceae; genus Cupressus; species Cupressus sempervirens. The sequence continues at coordinate 45,838,353 of CM053787.1, forward strand.
TGTCTTGCCAACAATTCAACGATTATAAATGGAAAAGAACATAGTTTTAAAATAGAGTATTGGGATATAATATTCTTTTAATGTAATAGGATGAAGAAAACTTACAAGAAGCTTTATAATCATCAAAATACCATGGTAAAGCATTTGACGCTACAATTACAAATATTGAGAGTATTTATAATGCCATATTCCAGTCATCATAACACTCGCAGTAATAAATGAATACTCATTGAAGATGGAAAATGTGGCTTTAATAGCTGAAATAAATCATTAGCAAATAATCAACTACACGAGCTACGATCCATGCATTCTACAAGTTTTTCCTTCCAAAATCAGCTTTACCAAAAGTTCAGCGACTTTAAATTGAAAAGAACACGGTTCTAAAATAGAATATTGAGATATAATATTCTTTTAATGTAACTTAAAAGAAGCTATATAATCATCACTGTTGGTGCTCAAAATTGTGTTCTCATTTTGAGCGACCATTTAAAATTTTGAATCAAGTCAAGCCTATGAAAGCCCCATAAATGCAAATGTACTCGGCTGTACCCTTAAGGCTTGTGAGGTGTTTAATGTTTCTAACACCTTTCATTCAGTTCTTCTAAGTGTTTCATGAAGTTCAATCATCATTTTGAGTCGTTTGCTGAAGTCCTGTTTTGAGAACTCAAATCTGCATTTTCATCTTAAGTGTCAAATAGCGACAGGAGGCTATGTTTTCCAATGAATATCTTGCACCCAGAAATGTATCATGACTTTCCATTTTGAGATTATCTAGTGTCCATACCCAAGAACCTATGTTTTAGGTTTCAAGTCGTTTTGAGTCTGTTTGACTAGGTTTTGAATCCCTCAAAGTTGGTCAGTTACTATTTTCACGCATTTGCAAAATGTTCATAATTCTGGGAAGCCCTGTTTGACGAGTTATAATTGTTGACCACTTGACCCAAATGTTGAATTTCATTTTGCATTGCATTATAGATGTCAGAGACTTGTCATGTTTCAAGTTTCAGCTCTTGATGAATCCGTTTGGTCAGTTTTCAAGCGTGATTCCAAACGCAATTTATAAGTTTTAACCGGTGTCAGTAATTGCAGATTGATTGTAACCCCTGTTCGGGATGTCATATCTCCTGATCTGTGATAGGTGTGATCAAATGGTTAGTTTCCTTGTGTTCTATACTAAAAGTACTTTAAGTGTGCCAGTTTGCAAGTCATGACGAATCCATTTGCACACTTTTCCAGGTCAATTCCATTCGCAAAAAAATGTTTTTAGTCAGCATGTCCAGTCTATAAATTTCTGAGTAGCCCACTTTGACTGAACGCCATTTGCGTCCTGTTATTCATCATGAGCCTAAATCATAGATCTGTAATGTCCTCATGACAAAGAATGAGTGTCCCAGTTTTCGTTTTCCCATGTGCTAATTTGCCCAATTTTCAAGGTCAATTCCAAACCCAGTTTATTGCTTTCTAACGTGTTTCTCTGTAGGTAATTTTAAGGAGGCAACTTCAGAGGTCGATATCTTTTGACCCCGATGTCTTCATGCAACGAGATCTTGCAGACCTACTGAACATGTCAGAGAAATGATATATCTAGAGTTTTGGGTCTTTGTCAGATGTTTGAATCAGTTTTTAAAGGCAGGCAACAGGCCTCCAGACACAAATTTCACAATGTTGTGGAAATGATTTTAAAATGAATTTTAACGACCAATCAGTGATTAAATTTGATTCTAGTTAGTTCAAGATGATCGATGGATCAATTTAGAGAATCAGTTGTTCGAAAATGAAAAAAAATTTAGCTGGGCCCACTCTGGGACTTGACTGATTCCATCAGAGTAATGATAATTGTGTGCAAATTGAGAAAGAAAAGGAGAGCCTTCAGTTTCAAAGCCGTAGAGGAGGCATTTCCATGTCTTAAATGTAAAAGAATTTGTTTTAAAACAGGCTGACATAGCTAAAGAACACCATGATATAGCATTAATATAAAAGCATTCAGAGGTGTGAGCTTATTAACGTCCATGCTAAAACCAAAGGTTATCCATGCAAGCAAAGGGGTCAAAAAAGACAGAGGAGCAACCCATAAAAGAGGAGGTTGCAATTTCAATAGGGGGCATCCACATTTCAACATAGTTAAGAAGTCGGCGTATATAAAAAAAAGGGGACACCAATTTATAAAAGAATAGACAACGCATAAGATGGTGAACTTAAACAACCTGTAGCAAATGGAAAGAGGAGAGAATTGGGGACGAGGCCGTGAGGAGGGATTCTTGTAGATAGAAGTGTTTCAACAGCTGTCACAAAGATGTTACCAAGTTTCCTCATGCTCGAGGCTTTTCCTTGTATTCTATTTTCACATTGCATAACAGGAAAAGAGGGAGCCCACGGCTCAGAAAGGAGGCTCTAGCCAATAGTTATAAATAGGAGTGGGCATAAAAATGCAGGGTAGAACCTTAAATAAGCTCCCCACAATCAAAGAGGAGGCATCTTCAAATATCCACGCAAAGTGTCAAAGACCCCACGCTGCCAAGGCAAAGCAACACAACAAAACATATGAAAAGGATGCCAAGTTTTAGCAGAGAAAATGTTTGAAAGACAAAACCAAAGCAGAACCAACGTCAAAGAAGAATAGAGGCGTGAAGAAAGAAAGTCACGCATTTTCAAAGGGAGTTTCGCATGTTGGTTGTAGGAATTGGTTCAGCGTTTTATCCCACATTGTACATGTGGTGACTTTTAAAATGTTTAAATCCACTAACCCATGCAGATTAAGTTGTCTTTAAGACAATGCTCTTTGAAAGAGCTAGCTCTATGTTGGTGGGTCCTATGCTGATGCGGTCAAATGAGGGTGATGTCAGCAGGTCGAAAAAAGTAATATTTTAATCGAACTTGCACCCGTGATGAGTTGGCACTTAGATTGGAGATCGCACCAGACGCCAACATGTGGCAGCATCCTACGGCATGCGCGTCCCCACAAAAAGAGATGCGCACGGGATAAATATTGTGGGGATGCGCCTGAGCACCATGTGGCATGGTGGGTCTAAGGAATAATGACGTGGCGAGAATGAGCAGTTCAAACAGAGGCACGGGATTTTGCCACGTGGCGAGATCCGATGGTCCGCGCATCCCCATAATATGGAGTTGCGAGCGATTTTAAAAATGCGAGAAGGCAAGATTTTGCCATGTGACACAGGCCCACCTAGTGATGATGTGGCACTGCATTTGAGAGGTCGACCAATCATGGAGCGCCATGTGGCATCGATCAAACAAAGAGTTGACCACGGATTGAAAAGATGAGGAAAATGTTGAAGAGTAAAAATTAAATATTTTAATCATTTTCTCGGTTTTAGTTGCATGTCAGAGTTTAAAAATTTCAAAGGGATTAATTCTAAAGTTTTAACTTTAAAACTTTATTTTTCAAAAATAAATTTAAAAATCAAATGGAAGACCTGATTTTTCTAGCAGAGGAGTCACTTTCAAAATGACTTTCAGGAGGTTTCCAAGAGGTCAGATAGGCAATGTTATATATTGCCGAAATTGGGAGAAGGCAAACTTTTCGATTTTGGAGTCAATTTTTGCATAGGTAACAATGTGTTCCTGCTACAGGGGGTTTTGTCCCAGGTTTCCAGATTGCAACCGTTTTTAGACCAGGAAGTTCAGTTGTGATTTTTGTCAAGTTAATAGCTTGAATATGCCTAAAAGACAAGGAGAATTCAGTTGGGGGCATCTCTGAGTCAGTTAAAGCAAGTTTTATCAGCATTTTGATGCAAATCAGATTTTTAGCAAATAAGGGATTTCATCATTCAGGAGGGGATATTTTGCAAATCAGTTGCAATGTAATGATGAAACAGAAAATCAAATCAGATAGAAGAAAGAGGTTAGAGAGAGTCTTTACAGTTGCAGGAGATGGATTTCTAAGTCGACAGATGGCAGTCGCAGGTTCAATCCGGGAATTCATCTTCATCCTATATTATTCTTTCTTTCTTCCATTTGAAGGGTTCCAATTTTTGTTACTGAGAAACCAGTAGGTTCCAGTTTCTGGGAAGAAGAAGTTCATTGCTGTGATACCATTAGGGATTCCAGTTTTTGCACTATGAGACCATTGGTTCCAGTATTTTGACATGTTTCCATGACTGTAACACCATTTTTCTTCAATAGAACTCTCATGTGAACAGCATTGTAGAGATAATATAGATAGTTCTGAGATATTAGGTTGTTTCATGTTTTAATTTTATGCATCTGAATGTATAGTTTCAAGGAAATGAATACATATGAGCAACAATTTCACTAGTTTTGTTCTAGTTCTTGTCTCCTATCTCATCAATCTGTAAGTCTTATGTGGTTTTGGAAAAAAGATTTGAGACCCATTTGCATCCCTTTCAGGTTGTATGTTTGATGTATTTTTCTGTTGGACCAAAGGGCCAAGTAAATGCTCGATGTGTTTAAACAAGGTTACTGGTTGTTTGAGAAGGATATTTCATGAGAATGAGAGCTGAATGAACACTGATGTCTGAATCACAAGGTGGTTGGATAGATCTGATGTCTGGGTATATGAGATACATCTTGATGTCACATATGTATGTTTTGAATTCATGGAATTGCCTAATGGATTAGGCATTGATCAGTTATAGGATCACTGGTTATACTGTTGCATATTTGAGGTTTTGTTGAATCAACATCTTTAATCAAATGAATTTCTCTTTCATGTTGAAGAGCTATAATAGGAGAAATAAGGGTTTCTATCTTCTTTGTTTAGATTCAGTGTATGCTTTGATAACTGGTACCATATAAGAAATCTATAGGTTCACCCCCCTAGGTTTTGCAGAGCCTGAAGAAGAAGAAAGGTCATGCCTTATAGTTGGCCCTGTGTCTGAAATGATATGTTTAAAATGGGAGTTAGCTGCCCCTAGATACGTTAGGTTCTCATGGGGATAATTGGAAATGGGTAACGTTTTCAAACACCAACAATCACAATACCATGGTAAAGCATCTGAGGCAACAATAACAATAGTTGAGAGTATATACAATGCCATCTTGTAGTCAGCATTACACCTTGTCTATAATTTGTTATAACTCGAGATTTAGCTCTTTTGGCTACTAGTTTTGTCTCCTCTCAGCTTCTCTGTGCATAATATCTTGAGCTGTAATAGGCCTATTTCTTGATTTCCATGGGGTGTATTCCTTGTTATGATTTTTTTCTTCTACATAGAGAGTGATCATCATACATTACATTATCTTTAGGTACTAATGTTAAAGCATTGCTATTAACGCCAATTTTATTTGATGGCTGTAGGATCTTTCTCTATAAAAATGCATTATACAAAAGTATTGGTTGGCTCAAAAGTCATTATATATATATATATATATATATATATATATATATATATATATATATATATATATATATATATATATATATATATATATATATGTGAGATTAACTTGCACCAGTGATTAACAGTGGTAGACGAAAGAAAAGAAGGAACAACAATTTATTATTCTCCTTAGCATTGCAGAGATGTAAAACAATGAGAAAAAAACTAGAGTTCTTATTGTAGACACATAAATCCTTTAGAAAATAAAGTATTTTTATTTTCTGAAAAAATTTCTGATGACATCATCATTTATTAATTAATTTTTTTTTATTTTTTTTATTTTTTTTTATGCCATTAAATCCCTTTATCTTAATTAAAAATATTTAATTAAAGAATCCCTCCCAAAAATGTTTAAATCTTATCTAAACATTATCTCCTTATTTATTAATTATTTAATTAATAAATTGACCAAAAAACCCAAAATAAATAATAATAATAAATTTTGCCCAAAACTTGGCCAATTTCCTTAAGACCACTAACCTCTTCCAAAATCTTCTAATCCTTCTTTAATTTTGATTAAAGGCTAATCCCATCATTTCTTACCCCTAATCCCAACTCAAAATATTTAATTAAGATTAAATGTTAATCATCATGTTTATTAAAAAAGTTTTAATAAATATCTCCTCAACCCAAACCCTTGAAATAAATAAAATTTTATTTATTTCCTAAAATCTAATTTATCCTCATCCTAAGAAGTTGTACACTCTTCTAGAAAGTCTTCATCCTCATCCTAGGAAGTTCTAGACTATTCTAGAAAGTCTTTAGCCTCGTCCAAAGTCTAGACTCTTCTAGAAGATGTCTTTAAACCTAATCCTAATCCCCTCCTAACCTTGTCACATTCCCTAAACATGGGTTAAGACTTACTAACCGAAGCAAAAGTTAACAAATATCTCCTCCTTCACCCACCCTCATTAAATGCCATCCACTTGCCTATCCCTAAGCTAATCCTAAACCATACTAATCCATCCTCTAATCATTTTCACAATCCTAAGCAAGCTTAAAACCTTCCTGATAAAGCCCAAGTCAAAATTCTTCTAATCTCCCTCAAAATATCCCAACCATAAAACTTTATGAAGCCCACTAGGCCATAAATGACTCTTCCAAGCCCTTTCATTGCTCTTTCAAGCCATTATGAGGGTCTTTATCAAGATTTTATCCCTTGAGCCTCCTTTGTTGACTCATCCTTCCCCTTTCCTCCATCCTCTCACCCTGTGACATGTGTCACTCCTTGATTGGCTGTAAGGAAGCACAATCCATGTGCTCTCCTCTCATGCAATCTGAGCCCTCCATGAGCTTTTCCCCATCCTTGCATCTTAGCCCTCAATCCCTCAAGCCTCTGTCCTATAAATTGGATCCTTCCCCTTTGCAAAATAACACAATCCATGAAGTAAAGTCATAATGCCATTTTAAGAAGCCATTTTACATCAAAACCATACACCCACACCCAAATTCCAACTCCATTCGAAGCCCTTTTTGAAGCATAAGCTTGAGCATACATCCTATCTATTTAGACAAAGCCACTCAACAAGAGAACTTCTTATTGAGAGAGTCCATTAATGGCTCATATTCTCAATTGAGAGCTCATCTTAGTCTATCTTGAAGTTTATGAATTTTGTTTAGTTTGTAGAAGCTTTACTTAAATTTGGTTTCTATTAGCATACTAACATTGCTCATATACATTTTGGCACGCCTGGTGGGACCCCATATGGGTCATCTTCATTAGCTTTTTTAGTCAAGTTTTGTATGTCATTTGCTAATTTTGGCTAATTTTGCTTATTTTTGTGATTGGTAGGATTGTATAAATTGGTTTTTTAGGTCCACATGAGCATGAAGAAGAGAAAGGAACTCATAGTCTATCTCATAGTATTTGCAGATTTTTCAAGCTTATAGGTGGACAAAGCACTTGGAATTCTTCTTCCTCTTCTTGTCTATATTCTTCTTATTCCATCTACTTCTTCTTCTTCTTCTTGTGGGAGATCTTGGCCATTTTTTTTTAAGGAAGAAAAATCATACACACTTCTTTTTAGTGCTTAAAATGAACCCCCAAATCATACTTAAATCCATTAAAAAATTAAAAATTTGCAAACAAGAAAAAATCTTTTAACAAGTGAAACTAAACCAATCCAATCATTTGCATCCTTGCAACATCAAGGTTTTAGATGCATTCATGCAAAGTTAGGAACACTTCATTTTTGGGAATTTAAAAAGAACTTCAAGTTTCCATTTCAAAAGGTTCAAAATCAACACTAAGTGCACACTAAAATCTGAATCAAACTCAAAGCATCAATCAAGGATAAAATGAACCTCATTTGAAAATATTTTAAAGTTCTTTTAAAAATCTCATGAAAACTAAGAGTCCTAAATGGTTGCCAAAAATTGTCCTAAAAGCTTTGTTATTTGTTCCAAACAAATGTCTTGTTGCAAAATCTTGAATGTTTCTTAGGTTTTTCATGCATCAAAACAATCTAGGAATATCATTTTTGGGCTTAAAATATGCAAACTAGAACACAAAATCTTGAATGAAAAGAAAAGTCCAAAGAGTCATTTTCACTTTTGAGTCCAAAACAATCTTGAATGATCTAAGTTTAAAACAAAGCACTTCAAAGTTCTTAAAACAACACACAAAATCTCAATCTTGAATGCTCAAAGGAAAAAAAATTGAATGTTTAATCACTTGTCTTTGAATGCATGTTGCTAAAATCACTCTTGAGTGCCATGGATTAAAATCAAGTTTGTTTTTTTTATGAATGCATGATTAAAACAAAAAATCCAATCTTGAATGCAAAAGGTCAATTAATCATTACAATATCTCACAATTCATCTTTTGGGGCATAAAAAGAATCTACATTTTAGAAACTTTCTAAGTTATAAAAACAAATAAAGACCCTCTTTAATCACCCATCATTCTAACCATTGGTTGCAATATCAGTGCCATATATGGGGATGGGTCTACCTAAGAAGGTGTTAAGTGCTCCACAAAAATCAAATTCCACTCACTTAAGTTTTTATTGGTTTCTCTAAGTTAGAAAATTCCTTGAATGCACATTAGTCTTGCTAACACTTCATTTGGGCATAAAAAAAAATGAACAAATCTTGACATGGAGGGCCTCCAGGCGTGTGCTTGAAATCATATTTCACACATCTTTTTTTTGGGCCTAAAAAAAACTACACTCAATCTTGAATGCCTTAAAGAAAAATCAATTGATACTTGACATGAAGGGCCTCCGGGCGCGCGAGTTTACTTTTGTTGACCCTAAATCTTCTTGGTGTATTCATTCTTCGATCGATCTTACTTTTGTTAATGCTTCAAGTTGGAATTGAACATGTGCATCCTAAACATGTGTGTTTGCAAGGTCTAGATTAGAAAACTTAAACGTCAGTTGGAAAAGAATTATGTCTTTTAGCCCAAGATCATCCAAGTCTTCTCTCCCCTTGTCATCTTTCGAGGCCATCTTGGGTGCATAAGATTAGGATCCAAAATCTTGTTTAAGTTTTAGGAGGCCTTCTTGGGGATTTCATCACCCCTTGGGATGACCTCAACTCCAGTATTTCGATGGAGTATAAAGATCGGGAGGTGAATCCAAAGACACCTCTCTTGGAATCAAGATTTTGTCAATCAGGCTAAGCCTCAAGGAACTTTATACCCTTGAGAAGTGAAAGAGAAGAAGTGGGTTACTGCTCCTCTCAGGTGTGTGACATTGTTTTAGTTTCATCTATGGATTCGGGCCTCACGTATCTTAGGTATATCGAGGACTCCCTAGCTAAACCAACTATTAGCCTTGTAGACAACCATCTAAGATGTTAATGTGTTTGAAGTGACTGATTGAAACATTTGTAGAACATACACACTCCGTGGCACAAGTATCACATTTTGAGAATCACAAACTTCTATCTGGTTTTTCGTATCTATTTCTTGATTTTTTACTTGTTGAATGAATGTTTGCCAAACTTGGTCAATCCCAGCTTAGGGCACACTTAGCATAGTCACTACCTGTTCCAGAAGTTGAACAAGTTGAAGCAAAACAACCAAAATCTCTCTAAGCCAAGCTTGATAAATAGCAAGCTAATATGCAAATATAAAACTAAAAACAATATCGGACATTTTAATCTACATGGCAATTTTTAAACATTTAGCAAGGGGGGTGGAATTTGTGAGCTGATGTGACATTTTTGGCTGCAGGGTATGTACCCAGGCAAGTACCCAATATGGGATAGGCCTACTAGTACCTAGTACACATACCAGGAGTCTAGATAGCATACATGTGCTATCTTGATAAAAGGGTGTGGGATAGGAAAACATTTAGTAGTATAGAGATAGTTATTAAAGAAATATGAAGCCAATTTGTATTACTTGGCAAGAGTTTTTTCTTTAATTACTTATGTTTCCATTTGCAATAGACATATGTGATGACAATTAATACCCTTCATAGGCAATACAGTCGAATCTATGAAAAAATTGGACAAGATAACACAGTCCCATTTTAATTAGTAATAGGAGTGATTAGAGTAAATACCTAAATAAACTATGCTTGCGGACCTGCTTATTCCTAAGATTGTTCAACAAAATCGTGAAATACTAGGAAGGAAACTCAACATTGGAAATGAAAAACTGCATTGGAACTCCATAGCTATGATGCATTTAACATCTTCAAATTCCCTCCTTTATACAATATGACAATGAATTGTGTAACAATGGAAGAAACTAATCCATCATCAATGCACTATTTCATGGAATCAATTGCTTCCTGAAACTTGTTTTGGACTGTCAATAAAATTAAAGACTAACAATAACCACAATATCAGCAAGATACCTTCAAAAGTGGACGAAGAAAAAAACTCCTAGGAAATAAATTCTCAAAGTTAAATTCTCCACCTGGAGTAGATACAGAATTGTTTTGGTAACTGTCCTCACCACTAAGTGATAAAAGAAAAGATGGCAGTGATTCTTCTGCACCTTCTCCAACAAAGATATGAACCACAATTTCAATGAGCTTCTAACAAGAGAATGGATATCCTCCAAGTTTTTTTAGATGATATCCCTCCTGCAAATATAGAAAACCAAAGATTTAGAACTAAAATTTAAATAAGAAAAGTAAATATAAGCACAAATCATTCTTCGTGTTCTAAGTCCCTGAAATTAGAACACGTGAAACTATTTTCTAGTCTTTTATAATAATATTTTGACTGCACTGCATCCTACAATTAAGAAAATGTGTTGAACACATGACCAATTGCTTCCCAAAAACAAGACCCTTGCAAAAAGAAGAAAAAAGGTGATTCAAATATCGGATGCTGCTCCATCTAAAGTAGTATCTCCCTTGTTGGATATTATGCAATATCATTAGATTCAATACAGATAGACTTCACAAAAAAATCCCAAGAATGGCCCAAAAAATCACCAAAACTAGAAGCATTTTGGTAAAGTTTCAATTTCAAAACTCAAAATGAATTATTATGCTAGCTTTCCAGCTTTCCCAAATAACTTTTTACAACTTAAAATTAGTCTTATCAATCATCCATTGAAAAACTTATAATTACTTTTCATTTGAAAGATACTAAATTCCTTCCTTAAAAAATACTAGAAGTTTCCATTAAAAAAAACCTAAATTTAAAAAGAAAAAGGGTTTTTTTAGTAAAATCCTCAAAAATTGTCACCAAAATGCTGCCCAAGAAGTTTTCATTTTCTTTCCATGCCCAACTTAGTAATTTGTGAGTTCATACCAAATTTTTTAATTTGCAAAAGTGATAAAAATTTGTTGCCAACTTGTACCTCAATGCATTGACAAGGGCTTTAAAATAGAAGCTAACTTCTAATATATCTTATCAGTTCATTACCAGACCAAATGTGAAGCATTTCAATTAATTGCACTCTACTCATAATGCATATTGATATGAGTTTATTGATTCCAATTGCAGAAGAATACCTTACAATAAAATAACATCGAAACATTCATACTGTGTCAGTATATCATTATCTCCTAAAAAACTAAATTCAAGATAATTATAGCACTTGGAAGAAACCCAAATTGGAAATCTTGTTGAGGTCTTAGATCATGCAACTATGGATTTAGGAGCTTTCACAAATCAAAGAAGAATCATGGCAATCCACAATACTAAGAAAATATAAGCCAAGAAATTGACACCATCACCCACAAAGAAAGCATAGAGCAACCAGAAACTACTCTCATCATCCATGTACTACTTCCCCAAGAAGAAGGTAGTCCACTTCACTTACTACCACTTGAACAACTCAAGCCATACAAGCAATAGCATTTAACCTAGTCATTTAATCAACATGAACAATCCTATAATTTTCCTAGGTTGATCTAGAAAGGACCTACTTGATAAGGCTAGAGTAGCATTGCAAAGAACCTCTTGCAACATTTCTTGGAACATCTAATGGCATGCACGACTGTAGGGAGATAGTTGTATTTGCACAACATGACTATTTTATTGCACAACATAGTTGCTACTTGCACAATGCCATTACCTTACATAGCATTCTTGTAACCTTGGGTTGCATCAATAACTTGCACAGCAAGGTCATTGTCATGCAAAAAAAATCTACTTTATGTATACCATGACATTAGCATATTGCACATTAAATGAATAATAACCATACATAATTAACCCTTGTTTCTCACACATGGTCAAAAGTTGTTCACCAAAAAACTTTACCTAAACCATATACATGTCTTCCTAAACTACAACCAAATACCATCCATGGTTTTTGGTAGTGGATACAAATACCTAATTGCTTCTAACTACTTGTGATACCTATTGAGTATATCTAGAACTTCACCATACTCTAAGATGGCATAGCATGTATCTCAACAACACCACAAATACACCTACACTATCATCCACACTCAAGTAACTTAGAAAAGTAGGAGGTTGTGAGTTGTCCAAATGGTTTGCAGTTCCATTAGTGATATTGGTTTCATGTCTCTATGCCCAACCAAACCTTTTTTTTTTATTCACATTTGTAGTTAAGGATGGTACAGATCTGTTCTTTTGTGGTGATGTTACAGATCCCTAGGACTAGGATTGTGGATCTCGAAAGATGAGGCTTGGTAGATTGATTTGGATTGGTGGATCCCTAAGACTAGGATTGTGGATCCCTAAAGCTAAAGGTGAGGAGTGATTCAAAGAGATACTGATGCATAAGCTGGGGTAGGAGAGACGGATGTTGGATATGGATGGGGGATAATGGAGATGAAGGAAAACCATTGAAACTTTTTGAGTGGGGGGATACTTCAAAGAGAAGTACCACCATGTAGTTGAGCACTAGATTTTCCATAGGACTATTGGTTAATTGCCAAGGTTACTAAGAACATCAAGGCCTTTTCACCAACTGTCCAGAGCACTGACGAACTGACTCAAAACAAACATGCAAGGATTGCCCCAGCATCACACATGATTCCTAAAGGAAGCAGCGTGGAACTAACACTGGGTAACCCACAAGCAGAAAAGAAAAACAAATGAAAGACCTGATCAAGACCTTACGCTCAGATTGCCCCATTCACAGTATACCATGATATGGAAGATCATGGAAACCTTGAGGAGGGAACAAAAGGATTTCTTGGAAAAGATACTTCAAGACCCAAAAGGGAAGATTCCAAATCGAAAGAAAGTGAAAATCCAAAAGAGAACTGTTTGCCAATGAGATGGGTAGGACAAGGTACTAACGGACCAAGATCAAACATGAGGAAAGCTATATCCTGCAAGGATCTATCGGAGAGCACCTAAGCTAATGGATCTAGATGAGTGATGCATCTGGAAGGCTGAACTAAGAAGGATAACACTTTGGTGATAGGAGATCTAGTTAAAGGATGCATTGGAATAGCTAACCAAGGGTTGTGCGATGTGTGCAAGATGTTGATCAAGGAGGAACTAACATGAAAGCTGGATAGATACAATGGTACTAAGCTAAAGAGGATGTACAAGCTGACGGACCAAGATATTTACAAGCGGGCTAATCAAGATATGGTACAAGCTAACGGACCAATGATAGGTATGATACAAATGGATAAAAAGCTCAGGATGAGAGGATAGCAGGATGGCTCAATTTGGTGCAAGAGGCAAAAGCTAAGGATGGGGTGATAGTGAAAGATATGGATTTGGCAGGATGCATCCAATGATGCTGAGAGATTTTGTGACCAAGGATAGCTAGAGGAGCAGGATGAGATGGCTAGATAGGATGGTAGATAGCTAGGATTATGATGGATATAAAGAGATGACATTGGGTTTGCATAAGGATAGCCTAGAGCTAGATACCAATGACAAGGGAGGATGGACAAGACAAAATCTCCAAGGAATATAGTGCCCCCAATCAGAAGATAACATGCGGAAGGAGGTCTTATGATGGATGTGATAGGATTGAAGCTAGGATGGAAAAAGCTGAAGGGGCTAGGGAGATGGATGATAGCTGGGATGGTTGGCTAAAGCTGCAGGAGATAAGTGGATGGTGTGAGATGGAAGATGGAGGGTGGAGGATAGGTGGATAGATTGGAAGATGGAGTTGGATGTCAAGAGATGACCAAAAGCATGAGGGTGATAGGCTAAGCTAGGGATGGTGGGATTACGCATGACACTTGTTTGCCAAGTTTTCATCATGGTACTTGTCCAAGGCACTTAAATTGCCAAGTTTTCACCAGTGGATGCTTTATTTTTCTTTTTCTTTTTTTTTTTTGACTTTTTGACTTTGGACTTAGCTGGAATGATTTTGGCTTTCTTCAGCTATTTTGGCTTTTTTTGGGATTTTTCACTGGCTATTGGAATGTTCAATTTTGTTGCTAGCTGTTGGTACACCAGATGTGTGATTTATGCAATAGATTGGATTAGATGGGATTGACAGTAGGAGATGGAGGGATGAAAAGGTTGCAAAGGAGCATGAGATGGGGATGCTTACAAGAGCAACATTGGCACATGTTGGGCTGAGTGTGAAAAGAGCATATGGGGGATAAATGGTAGATGCGGGCGTGATGGAGGATTTGTGGAAGCATGCTTGGGGATATAGGCACCCAAGATGGAGTTAGGATATGGGGGACATGAGTCACTGGATGGAGGATTAGCAATGGTGGATGCCATTATGCATTGGGTTTCAACTTTTTTCTTTGGGATCCACATGGTTTTGAATTTTCTTTTCATAGGCTTTTGCATTATTTTGCATTCTTTGATTGGATTTTTCCTTTTTGGAGTATGTCTTTTAGAATAGACATATGATTTCCTAGGATCTAGATTTTTAGCTTAATGCATTTTGAAGTTGGCATTTACATTGCTATGGTAAGATTTGGGAAGATGGTTAGGAGAAGCTTTGTGAGATGGAGAGGATATGGGAGAGCATGTAGGGGGATGATGATGGATGATGTGCCTCGATATGTGCCTTTGTTGATCTTGCATAGGAATGGAGGGAATAGGATTTGAATGATGGCTGATAGGAGGATGGAGGATGGTAGATTTTGGGACATAGGGACCCAAAATGGATTTAGCGGATAAAGGGGGGATATGGTAGGTTGTTTTAGGTTGCAAAGATGGTGGAGGGGGGATGACATAAGATTTCTGGAAGGAGTTATGGGAGGCTAGCATGGTGGGTTTCGAGATAGGCTTGGTTTGGGGGCGTGGTGTACCAACACCTTTAGATGGTGAACCTTTGGATACATATCCAAGACCATGAAATCCTAGATTCTTTTGTGCAATAATAGGCTTTCTAATTCCTTGCTCTTGTGGTCCTAAACCTTGAACTTGATAATTCCATTGATTGAGCATTTGAGCTAGCTGAGCATACTTTTTGCTTGCAGAAAATAGTGGAAGTGCTTTATCAGATGTACAACAATGGGGAGATATTGTTCTTAATTCTTCTGCTGAGAGGAGGCCACCATGGATGAACATAAGTGAACCAAGAGGGTAGATTATAGATGGTGGAATAGCTTAGATAGGTGGTAAGATGGAAGCATGGAGTGGAGGAGATGGTAGGATAGGATCTTGATTTAGCTGATGGGATGAAAAGATATCCTGTAGTAGAGGAGGTATGGCTTGAGGTTTTTGAGATGGAGGGGATGGTGATTGCACTATGGATGGAAGACATGATATGATGATATCTTTGTTTATGCATTGGGGGATGTCAACATGCTTTTGGGCAAGATCTTGATAGGATTGGATTGGAGTG
The DNA here is from genome assembly GCA_028749045.1 of Cupressus sempervirens. Lineage (NCBI taxonomy): Eukaryota > Viridiplantae > Streptophyta > Pinopsida > Cupressales > Cupressaceae > Cupressus > Cupressus sempervirens. The sequence goes on from CM053787.1 coordinate 45,853,881, forward strand.
GATGGTGCGATAGGAGGTGAAGGAATGGATTCTTCAAAGGCAGCAGATGGATAGGTGGGAGATTCGGTAGTGGGGATGGGTGAGTAGAAGATGGATGCATAAGGGTCATTATGGGAGATTTGGGAAATGCTTGGAGGTGATGTGGATAGGATTTGGAGGGTTTTGATAGATGGTGGGATTTTGATGCTTGCGAGAAGTGGAAGGATTTTAAGCAATTTGATGGATAGTATGGGGATGATAGCTATTGGAGATGGAGATTATACTATAGATGGGGAAGCTTCATTACTGACTACTTCACATGGTTGGATTAGATGACATGGCTTATCGACTGCTGGAGGCGACTTTTCTTGTATTTCCTCTAGGAGATTCCTTGGAGACTCATGTGTCGGAGGTGGAGGTGGATTGATAGGAATAGCTAGTGTGATGGGGGTGGAAGATTGGAAGCTTGGTTGATTGGGTGATGGAGGAGAAGCTAGGATATCAGATGGCATGACTAGATAGTTTGGAATAGCTCTTGGATTTTGGGGGATGGTTGGTGGAATGTTTCTAAGGCTCTCAAGATACCCTTCATAGTCAACTAGATTTTCATCATCATTGGAATAGGAGGTGGAAGGAGCAAGGACAATACAACTGAACACATCATGATAGGATAGGTACTTCATACTTTGACGATGAGTTTGATGGGGATGGGATCTTACATATGGATGAACACAGATGCTCATGGTCGGATTCGGATTAAGCTCAGATTTTGGAATGGCTGATGAAAGATTTCCTAGGGAGAGTCAAAGCTGTATGACAGACCTAAGGAGGATTGGCTGGAGATTTTTGGCTTTCCTGTGGATGGAAGACTTTCAAGGGTATGCTGTCAAAAAGTGAGAGTTTTTCTTTCCTATGTGCAGGATTGGTGGAGATTGTGTCAACTTAAGGATAGACTAATGATCCTATGGGCATGACACAAGATTGACCACTTGTGGATCCCAACCTTTAGCTCAAGGTGATGAGGGATAACAAGTGACAAAGCTAGATTACAATAGAAAAAGCTCTGCCAAAGGGACAACCTTGGTGAGGCTGGTGGATTGGTCAGATTGATTGGATAGGAAATTCTAGCAAAATGACAACAACTCTCTAAAGGCTTGGGTGTGATTTTGGATTGGGTTGCTAGCTGGCTGGGGGGGATGATTTGGAGAGACTTTGGATTTGGGATTGTTCTAAAGCAAGGAACTAGATAGATTCGGTTGCAGCGAGGGAGCTTGGATGATTTTCTGATGAGGCAGTGACTACGCTAAGTATGCCTTGAGCTGGGAGATTTTTGCTTTTTTGGGATTTTGACCAAAGTTGGCAAACATTCTTTCAAAAGCTATGAACAAACAAGCAGACAAAATTTTGGAGCAAGCACGTCAAACACACCAACATCCTAGGAAGCTTTCTACAAGGATGAAATTTTTTATAGCTAGGGAGTCCTCGATATACGCAAGGTACGTGAGGCCCAAATCCGAAGATGAAACCAAAAAGATGTCACACAGTCGAGAGGAGCGGTAACCCACTTCTCCTCTTTCACTTCTCAAGGGTATAAAGTTCCTTGAGGCTTAGCCCGAGTGACAAAATCTTGATTCCAAGAGAGGTGTCTTTGGATTCACCTACCAATTTTTATACTCTGCCAAAATGCTGGAGTTGAGGTCATCCCAAGGGGTGATGAAATCCCCAAGCAGGCCTCCTAAAAAGTGTAAAACAAGACCACATACATGATCTTGGGCTTTAAAAGACACGCATTTATTCCAATTAATGATTTAGATTTTGTAAGCTATGATTGAAGACACTTGTGATTATGGCATACAATGTTTATTCCAATTTGACAGCATCGTCAGCATAATGAAAGTCGAGAGATCGTCAACATAAGAAATGCAAGTGTCATTGAAAATGCGTCCAAACCATGCAATGTTCATTGATTGTTAGGCATTCAAGATTGAGTGTGAGTTTGTTTTAAGCCCAAAACAAAAATGTGTGAAACTCGATTGCCAAGCGCGCGCCCGGAGGCCCTCCACATCAAGATTTGTCCAATTTTTATGCCCAAATGAAGTGTCAGCGAGATTAATGCACATTCAAGGAATTTTCTAACTTAGAAAAACCACTAAAGACCCAAGTGAGTGGAGTTTGATCTTTGTGGAGCACTTAACACCCTCTTAGGTAGACCCATCCCCATAGATGGCACTGAGATTACAACCAATGGTTAAATTGATGGGTGATTAAAGAGGGTGAGTCCAACTACAAACTTACTCAAAGCGTCTTTATTAGTTTTTATAACTTAGAAGATTTCAAAAATGTGGATTCTTTTTATGCCCCAAAAGATGATTATTTGATCTATGGAATTCAAGATTGGATTTGTTGTTTTAATCATGCATTCATAAAAAAAAAAACTTGATTTTAATCCATGGCACTCAAGAGTGATTTTAGCAACATGCATTCAAAGAAAAGTGATTAAACATTCAAGTTTTTTCCTTTGAGCATTCAAGATTGACATTTTGTGTGTTGTTTTAAGAACTTTGAAGTGCATTGTTTTAACCTTAGATCATTCAAGATTGTTTTGGACTCAAAAGTGAAAATGACTCTTTGGACTTTGGTTTTCATTCAAGATTTTGTGTTCTAGTTTTCATATTTTAAGCCCAAAAATGATATTCCTAGATTGTTTTGATGCATGAAAAACCTAAGAAACATTCAAGATTTTGCAACAAGACATTTGTTTGGAACAAATAACAAAGCTTTTAGGACAATTTTTGGCAACCATTTAGGACTCTTAGTTTTCATGAGATTTTTAAAAGAACTTTAAAATATTTTCAAATGAGGTTCATTTTATCCTTGATTGATGCTTTGAGTTTGATTCAGATTTTAGTGTGCACTTAGTGTTGATTTTGAACCTTTTGAAATGGAAACTTGAAGTTCTTTTTAAATTCCCAAAAATGAAGTGTTCCTAACTTTGCATGAATGCATCTAAAACCTTGATGTTGCAAGGATGCAAATGATTGGATTGGTTTAGTTTCACTTGTTAAAAGATTTTTTCTTTTTTGCAAATTTTTAATTTTTTAATGGATTTAAGTATGATTTGGGGGTTCATTTTAAGCACTAAAAAGAAGTGTGTATGATTTTTCTTCCTTAAAAAAAAATGGCCAAGATCTCCCACAAGAAGAAGAAGAAGAAGTAGATGGAATAAGAAGAATATAGACAAGAAGAGGAAGAAGAATTCTAAGTGCTTTGTCCACCTATAAGCTTGAAAAATTTGCAAATACTATGAGATAGACTATGAGTTCCTTTCTCTTCTTCATGCTCATGTGGACCTAAAAAACCAATTTATACAATCCTACCAATCACAAAAATAAGCAAAATTAGCCAAAATTAGCAAATGACATACAAAACTTGACTAAAAAAGCTAATGAAGATGACCCATGTGGGGTCCCACCAGGCGTGCCAAAATGTATATGAGCAATGTTAGTATGCTAATAGAAACCAAATTTAAGTAAAGCTTCTACAAACTAAACAAAATTCATAAACTTCAAGATAGACTAAGATGAGCTCTCAATTGAGAATATGAGCCATTAATGGACTCTCTCAATAAGAAGTTCTCTTGTTGAGTGGCTTTGTCTAAATAGATAGGATGTATGCTCAAGCTTATGCTTCAAAAAGGGCTTCGAATGGAGTTGGAATTTGGGTGTGGGTGTATGGTTTTGATGTAAAATGGCTTCTTAAAATGGCATTATGACTTTACTTCATGGATTTTGTTGTTTTGCAAAGGGGAAGGATCCAATTTATAGGCAAGAGGCTTGAGGGATTGAGGGCTAAGATGCAAGGATGGAAAAAAGCTCATGGAGGGTTCAGATTGCATGAGAGGAGAGCACATGGATTGTGCTTCCTTACAGCCAATCAGGGAGTGACACATGTCATAGGGTGAGAGGATGGAGGAAAGGGGAAGGATGAGTCAACAAAGGAGGCTCAAGGGATAAAATCTTGATAAAGACCCTCATAATGGCTTGTAAGAGCAATAAAAGGGCTTGGAAGAGTCATTTATGGCCTAGTGGGCTTCATAAAGTTTTATGGTTGAGATATTTTGAGGGAGATGAGAGCAATTTCAACTTGGGCTTGATTAGGAGGGTTTTAAGCTTGCTTAGGATTGTGCAAATGATTAGAGGATGGATTAGGATGGTTGAGGATTAGCTTAGGGATAGGCAAGTGGATGGCATCTAATGAGGGTGGGTAAAGGTGGAGATATTTGTTAACTTTGGCTTGGGTTAGTAAGTCTTAACCCATGTTTAAGGAATGTGAAAAGGTTGGGAGGGGATTAGGATTAGGTTTAAAGACATCTTCTAGAAGAGTCTAGACTTTGGATGAGGATAAAGACTTTCTAGAATAGTCTAGAATTTCCTAGGATGAGGATGAAGACTTTCTAGAACTTCTTAGATGAGGATAAATTAGATTTTTAGGAAATAAATAAAGTTTTATTTATTTCAAGGGTTTGGGTTGAGGAGATATTTATTAAAACTTTTTTAATAAACATGAGGATTAATATTTAATCTTAATTAAATATTTTGAGTTGGGATTAGGGGTAGGAAAAGATGGGATTAGCCTTTAATCAAAATTAAAGAAGGATTAGAAGATTTTGGAAGAGGTTAGTGGTCTTAAGGAAATTGGCCAAGTTTTGGGCAAAAAATAATTTTTTTATTTATTTTGGGTTTTTTGGTCAATTTATTAATTAAATAATTAATAAATAAGAAAATAATGTTTAAATAAGATTTAAATATTTTTGGGAGGGATTCCTTAATTAAATATTTTTAATTAAGATAAAGGGATTTAATGGCATAAAAATTAATTAATTAATTAATAAATGATGATGTCATCAGGAATTTTTCAGAAAATAAAAATACTTTATTTTCTAAAGGTTTTTAAGTGTCTACACTACTTTCCAAACTACTATTTGTCTCTATCACTGAAATGCTTTTTTGCTTGGATATAGGACGTAGAACTTTTGAGTTTTTCCTTGCTTGTGTAGCAATCCTTGAAACCTATTCTACATTCATTCGAGCTAGTGCCTAAGGGCTAATCTTTATAGACTATCTATTCATTGGGTGTCCTCTTTATATTTTGATTATCTACCTTGATGGATGGTATGACACTATCTCTTGGCAACACAGAGAACTGCAAATCATTGAACTAGTGTAGTAAGTTATATAGATCTGTTGACATAAAATATGAATAACATGTGCACATTGCATTTGTCTCAAAGATTGTAGATTCAGACCTGGTCCTCTACAAAAAGGCATGGTGGAGTGCACCAGGACCCATGGTGTAATGCACTCATAGAACTTGAATGACTCAATCCTAACACTAAACTTGTCATTGACATTTGTTGGCTTTGTGCTCCTCACATATTTTGTTGCTCTTGCTCCCTAATTGCAAAAATGTAATCATATGTGCTGACACCCTATTATTGACATTTCAACCAAAGGAAATAAGCATAAAATACATTCATCATATAACAGAAGGAATACCAAAAAGTTGAATACAAAAAATATCAATATTTCAAATCAAACTTTTTACAAGATTAACAACCTTTCTTATGAGTAAAACATGGAAGAAGAAAAGTTTTCCAAGAGGAAGCATTGCAATCATAGACAAAATAATGCATGAACCTTATAAAATGACCCAATTGAAAAGCTGAACACTACATGATAAAAGGATTATTTTACATAACTCATTATCGCTTCAATGGGAAATATTATAATTCTTATATGCACATAAATTTGAAAATGAGAGGAAAAATATGCAAAGATTATTGCACAACTCACCAAGACAACAACAAATGGTCCCAATGAGAAACTACTACCCAGCTTAGATACAATTTCCACATCAAAGTGACTCCGATTAAGGAAACATCACACTATTACAAAGAGTCCAATTGACCACTAAAGTATAAGCTACAATCCAAGCTCAACATGTACAACCCATGTACCTGTCAATAATAAGTGATAGCCAAATGGGCTAAATGATTGTTTTCTATAAGCTAGAATAAAAGTGGGTTTCAACCAAGCAGAAGGAAGGCTCAATCAAAATACTCCTGGATCTGGAGCATGATGGTTTAAGCACCATGTTGTAATCAGCTAAAAATTAATGCAAATATGTTGGCCACCTATTCTTAGCTTAGGTGCAATGTATAAGGATCAACTGTATTAGTGTTTTATTGATTGGACTACTTATAGGACTGATATTATCATCATCGACTCTTAAAATGCATAACAAACAATGTAAGCCATTGTCATCCACAGTTCCCATGGACATTCAAGGTATTTGTTTCAGTACCATTTGTTAAGTGCAAAAACTTTTAGAGCTTGACATTCAAACACGAATAGCCAAAATAAAATTGTATAGTTGTCTAAAGACTAGTTTCTTCTGATTGAATATATGATAATCAATTGCTACAAACTATAACAAATGAACTATTAGATAAAAAAGCCTCTCACAATGCCATCCAGCTTTTATTAACACAAGACACTCGAAGATAACCAAGATACTATCTCTACATCTTTTGAGTCGGTAGGAAATATTGAACTCAATTTGGCACATTGTAAAATCAAAAAAGACTCATATGAAGCCAAAACCTAAATTGGTAAAAAAATTATAATACAAGAAACTAGTACAGTTTTGTAAGAAAGCTGATCTTTATGCAGTGGCAGCCGATGAAAAGGCATTGACAGCTCTTTTAGCTGCCTATACTTTGCTCACCAGCACCTTCCATTTCACTTCATCCTTCTTGCTTTGTTGTTTCACTTTTTCTTTAAAATGCCTACATGAAGATATACTTTGATCATCTATAACAAAAAGAAGTATGCTTCTAGAAAATGTAATAATACCAATTGTGCATTTAATAACAAAAGCCTCGTCTGTACCTGCATACAGGAACCTTGCAAACATCTGGCTCATAATACATTCTTGAATGAAGTTCAAGAAGTTGCCACATTCTTTTATGGTGAACACATCCACTAGGGACTCATTTCTTGCACCCAGAAAAATGTCTAACTAAAGATTCAAGGCCTTTGGATGCTAGCAAATTGCAAGGTCCCATAGTATCATCTAGGTCTTTATCATGGGGTCCTATTGTGCGACAGCCATCTCTTCAAATGTGAACAAGTGCTTCCATGGCATCATATAATTGTAAATATATTCTTTTCTCCTCTATCTTATGAAGCCTTTCTTTTTTTTTCTGTGAATACAAAGAAAACAAAGGATCACATATTAAAATTATATCAATCTCAACAAAACTAAGAAACTACATTGGCATCAATACCAGCTACTTCTGAGAGATTTAGCTTCAAACCAAGTTCTCTACTTTAGTGTACTCCAAACATCTTTACCTTATTGGATGACTTAGTATTGATTCAACTCTACGACAATTTTTAATTGCTTAAACCTCCTTGCATTTGCATGATAACTGGCAATCTGCACTAATATAAACCCTCTTTTAATCTATAGATATCCAATGACAAGAGTAATCTTTCACCCTTGATATTATTAAGAAATTTCTATTGTCCCTATCAAGCCATGAGCAAGCAAGGGCAGAGCATCAGTTTCTTTCTAGTGATGGCGCCCAACACAAACAAAATGTGAATGATCTCGTGTGCACGAAAAATAACAAACAAGAAATGTTTTTGGTTTTTACATCTAAGCCTCGTGTTGGTCAAAATTTTGACGAACACATTTTTCCCTATATGTGTTGGTCAAAATTTTGACCAATACGAGGCTTAGATGTAAAAAAAAGAAATGTTTGTCTTCTACATTCCGACCAATTTAAAAAAATTTAATTGATGGTCAAAAATTTTGGTAGAAAAATGAGGTCAAATGTAGTAGTGAAAAATGGTACTTCACATGGACTCAAACTCTCTTGAATCAACCCCTTCTGCAACAACTCATGAACTTGTCTATTCAACTCTTCACTTTCTATTGTTAGGATTAAACCACAGACAAAAATAGAAATTACATGCAAATACAAACAATATTTGAAAATAATAGATCACACAAAAAAGAACATAAGACACCAAGGTTTAACATGGTTCACCCAATCCGTAGGCTATGTACACCAAATAGAAATTATGATATTATTACGATGTAGTGATTACAACCTGCTAACAATTTGTAATCGCTTACATCTCAATACCACCACAAGAACCAATTTTTGCATCTCCACTATGAAACAATCCCTAACCCTAAGCCCTTTTATACAAGTATTTTTACCACTTTAGGGTTATAATTAATAATTACATGTAAGCCCAAAATATTGATAAACTAAGGAATTATGGAGTATGTACTATACTTCCCTAATCAATCACCACAATCTAAAAATCTCCCACTTGGGGACTAATCAAGCACCACAGTAAACAACAATTATCTCCAACTTGTCCATGAGGCTCCCACTATATCAAACCACCCTAGACTTCATTGTTCTTTTATTCATGTTCAATCTAAAAGAGCAACTGAAACTAGAGAGGATTTGAACTTATCCCTTTGTTACTACATTTGTAAAAATATTTTTTGATTTTCATCTATATGTATCCTATCAAGCTTTAATTGTCCATCCTCCAAAACTGCCCGAATGAAATGGTACTACAACTGTATGTATTTTTTCGTTGAATGCAAAGCTGAATTCTTTGCAAGATGAATGGTACTCTAACTATCTATAAACAAATAATTATCCTTGTGAAGGTGTCCCAATTCTTCCAAGAAAAATTGAAGCCATATCATCTCCTTAGTTGCCTCTATAGTAGCAACATACTCTACCTCTATAGTGGATAAAGCATTAACCTTCTGTAACCTAGAAACCTAGCTCACGGCTACCCCACCAATAGTAAAGACATAACCTATACTACTCTACCCGGTATCAATATCCCCTTCCAAATTTGAGTCAACATAGACCTTTAAATTGGTAGTAGAGCCCTCAAAGTGTAAACACTTATTGGATGTTCCTCTCAAATATCTGAGAATACATTGACTGCATTCTAATGCTCAATTCGTAGATGACTCATATACCTACTAATGACTCCCAATGCATGTGTAATATCTGGCCTAGTACATACCATAGCATACATCAAGCTTCCTATAGTTGAGGCATAGCCCCAAACCCTGGTGAGAAATTATGGAGTATGTATTATACTTCCTTGATCAGTCACCACAATCTAAATTCTATTAGTGTCATTCTATGTGCTTCCTTGTTTGGAAAAATGGCTCTTGAAACCAAATCCATCTGGTGACTGATCTTCCTCATTGGGGGCAATCCATTAGGTATATTATTTGTTACAATATCATAAAACTCTCCCAACATATCTACAACTTATAAAGGCACATCCTCTACTTCTTCTTTACTATCTTTTAGAATTTTAGCAAAACACATATGCTCATGCTTCATACCTTTGAGAAACTCTTTTCCATCAACAAAACATATTCTGGTAGCACTACATAAATTTTCTTCTTTATCATTCAATGGCTTCAATTTATGCTTCACTCCATCCTTGGTTAGAGTGTAGGTGTTTCCTCACCTATCATGTACAACATGTCTATCAAACTGCAACATCCTACCCAACAACATATGACATATTTCTATAGGTATGATATCACGTATTACCTCATCCTAGTAGCTTCTAATCTTCAACTTCACAAAGCACTAATCATTGACCATGACCTTGTGGTCATCTTGCACCCAAGCAATATGGTATGGATGCGGGTGTTTCTATCTTTTTAGCTTCAACTTGGTGACCATCATTTATGACACCAAATTTTCAATACTTCCACCATCAAAGATCACATCACAACACTTATCTTCACATCTACACCTTGTGAGAAACAAACTCCTTCTTTTATCAGGTTCATTCTCACCACACAGTAGGACTCTTTTTTTAACTAGGACCTATCCTCTTTCCACATCTTCAAAATGTGAGGATCTAGCATCTTCATCAACATCTGCAACTCTGGCCTAGCCTTTTGTTCTTTGATCTATCCTTCCTTAGTGCTAGGAACATTCAATTGCTCTATGTCCTTCTTCTTTGTAGTGAAAACATTTCCTAGGGAAGCCTCTTCATCCAAATCCTTGTCCTCTATCTCTTCCTCTCTAATCTCTATTATTCTAATCATGGAAATAATTGGAATTTTTTTCCCCCTAGTTTTGACTTCTACTTCTAGCCTCATCCTTGTTCTTTTGATCATCATTACAACCACCATAAGATCATCTACCAAATTTTTCACCATGCCCTCTTTTGTTATTCTTGTTGTAAAAATTCTTTTTCAATTTCTCCTCAACTCTTAGGGGAAAATGGTATGCCTCCTCAGTAATATTCATTTGCGCTAGACTCATCTTGTCCTAAATGCTTGGCCTTAACCCATAAAGATAATGGGCTACTTTCTCCTTATCAGCTTTTGCATGGCCAGTTCTAATGATACCTTAGTAGAATTATTTGGTATACTCTTGAACAAATTTTCCCACTTGCTTCAACCCTTGCATTTTCTTCAATAGATCAAGCTCATAATCTATGAGAATGAATTGTCACTTTAGTTTAGCTATCATCCATTCCCATTTGGTGATTTTTTCCTTTCCCTTTCTATTTTTCTCCAACTAAACCTACTACCACCTAATCTTTGCATGCCCCTTCAGTTTTTCCTTCACAAACTTGACCCTGTCAGGATCCTCAATACCTATATACTCAATGTACTCCTCCAATTCATTAATCCAATCGATTAGCTCCTCTAGGTTAAGATTTTCTAAAAATGTGGGAACCTCAAACTCAAGTCTTTTTCCAATCTTGGAGATGGTCCTAGAAAGCCTCTCTTCCTCTGGGTTAAGAACTACCTTTTCTTTGGCATTTTTTTATACTTCATCCTCATAATCACTTTCATCTCTTATGGGAAGATTTATTCCTCTATGTATTTGTTCTTCCAATGCTTGAATTTTTCTTTGTAGGGCTAGGAAAACCTCAACTATAACATCTACAGGTCTTCCACCATGCTCTCTTTGTGGAGGCATTTTTGCACTTTCGCTAAAACCCTAGTGTAACCTACCTCACAATTGGCAATTTATCTAAATGCTCAACCCAAACCATAGTCCTGGTGCGAACTACCTCATAGTTGATGATCTATCCACACACTCAAGAACTCTAGCTCTAATACCACTTGATGAAGGGTGCTCCCCTTAATACCATAAAGCATAAAAGAAAACAAAGAAACAACATCAAATGTGAGAACAAAATATGGACTTCTTATTTTTGCCACAAATGTGAAATTAAAAAATTCACAAGTATAATATGCTAACCCACATGGGCAACTTCATTACAATAATTTGCAACACAAGCTATGAACTATCACCTAGAGCCGTTCTAGAAAATGTGCAGGCCTTTCTTAAATAGGCAATTTTATGCCACTCGAGAAGATTCTAGACATTGAAACTTAATACCTAGGGCCAACAAACCCTAACAATACATATAGAGTTGGCAAAATACATATTTGATAATTATTTTAGATATTTTAAGTATCCCAACTTTGAAAGGCCATAACTCAAGAACTGTTACTCGGATTGACTATTGTATCTACTTTTTGGACATGCCAACTCCTGATCTATAGGGTTGGAATGGCACAAGTGCCTTTTCATGGATTTTTAGGACCTTATTTGGGCACTCTACGGCCTCCAACAATGAGCTTGAAGATTTTTCTACAAATTTTTCCATCAAAAATCTGCATTAATTTCTCTGATACTTAAGTTGGAGCAATGAGAATTTTATGGTAGGCTTATAACTCTAAAATGAACCTTCATGTAGAAAATATGAATATTCCAACCTTGTATGACAAACTCACCAAAAATAGCAAGTTCCCATAAATAGTAACCACCCTATCTACTAGTCCTTATTAAAATAGAAAATACTAAAAAGAAAATATTTTTGGGTGATACAAGATTGCTCTTACACCTAGGATGCTCCTGCATCAGACACTCAGGGTAATTTGGGAAGTGACTCCATCACGTCTTAGGTGTTAAGAGGAAAACCAAGATGGTAAACCTCATCCCTTTCTAGCCATGATGGATCCTCTACTAGCCTTCCTTTTCATTTGACCAAGTTTTCCTCATAAGTTTTGTTCCTTGTAATTTTTCCAACATGATTGTCCAGTATCTCCTCAATCTCTTTTGTAGCCAAACTAGCTGCTAGAATACTCCATTACACTTCTGCAACTTTATCTCCATCACCTCCTTCATAATACTTTGTCAAATCTAGAATATTAATTACTAGTGAAATATTCAATTTAGCAAGCAACTCCACTTCATAAGCATTTCTAGAATCATGCCTTTTCACTATCTTGTGTGGTCCAAATTTCTTCATCTTTAACTTATTATATGTACCCACTAGAAAACACTCTTTTCTCAAATGAACCATGACTTCATCTCAAATATGAAATTCCTTATACCTCATTTTAACATCTGTCCTAGCTTTATACTGTATATTCATCTTTAGGATCTGTGTTTCCTCACCTCCTCATGGATGTTCTTTGAAAATGATTAGCAAATTCTTCTCTTTTAGCACTACTTATCTCTCTTTTATCCAACTACCTCAATTTAGAAGCATTTTTGGGACTACTCCCATACACAATCTGGAATGGTGATTTACCAATACTCCTATTCAAAAAATTATTATATGCAAATTCTGCTTGTGGTAAAACAAGATCCCATCCTTTTGGCTTGTATCCAACCAAACATCTCAACAAGTTTCCCAAACTATGATTCACAACTTCTATCTATCAATTAGTCTATGGATGATGTGATGAACTAAATTTCAAATCTATCTTCCACTTCTTCCATAATGTATGCCAAAAATACCCAACAAATTTGGTATCTTGATTTGAAACTATACTCTTTGGCAAATCATGTAGTCTTACCACTTCTCTAAAAAACAACTTTACAACATGAATAGCATCACTAGTCATCTTGTAAGAAATACTATTTTTCAAACCACATCCAAGCACTCTAAGGCCTCCAATAGTTAGCCTAAAATTTTTTGCAAATATTTCCACCAAAAATTTGCAATAACTTCTTTGATACTTATGCAAGAGCAATGATATTTTTATGGTAGGCTTATAACTCTAAAATGAACCTTCATGTAAAAAATGAGTACATTCCAAGCTCGTATGACAAACTTACAAAAAATAGCAAGTTCTCATAAATAGTACCCACCCTGTCTACTAGTCCTTACTGAAATAGATAAAACTAAAAAGAGAATTTTTTAGGTGATACAAGATTTCTCTTACACCTAGGATGCTCCTGCATCACTTCTTGTCTCTTATGGTACTTGTGATGATATTTTATCAAAATTTTGAACACGTTTGTTAAGCCTAGACTAGTAGTCTACATCAGGATAGAATCCCTCAAAGGATGGATCTTCTTTTTTAATCTCCCACTCAAAACTTGGAACATCTATGTATTTAATCATTCTTTATCTACACACTTTCTCATCTAGATAGTTAGCAATGACATCCTCCTCTCACAAACATTTTATTGGAGGTAAAGTATATCCCCTCATTTTCTTTAAAGCATTTCTATTGAAATGCAAGATTTTACATAATCTCCAAGTCCTCCAAGGTGTAGCTTCATCAAACTTTTCCATGCAAAAAATTTATCTCTATTGAGCTTGGGTACCTCTCTTTTTGACATCCTAATCTTTATGCTTTTAGTACCTTAAAACTAGTCCTCTTAAATAATTGCACTCTGATACCAATTGCTAGAATTCTTTAGAATAATTGGGAGGGGGGGGTGAATCAATTATTTAAGGTCTAGGTGTACAAAATAAAACTTTTCAAATTTAGTGAACCTTTAAAACTTTCTTAACCATGCATGCATTCATTATGTGTTAACCAAAACTAATATGTTACTATTACATCCACATGCAAAAGTATAAAGCATAAAACATAGCACATCCATCAGTACACTTGACATAGTGATTTAACGTGGAAACCTAATTTGAAAAAAACCATCAGTAACATGCTACTCCTTTTTCACTCTTCTAAAGTGATGCCATGTTAAAGGCCAACCCTGTTAAAGGTTACAACACACACTGTTAAATGTGACCCAATTAAGGGATTTCAATCACCCTATCAAAAGTGACCCTTGTTAGAGGACTTTAGGCCATTCACTTGGAATGCCACCCTATTAAAGGATTTACCAATGACTGTTAAGTCAACCTTTCTCCAAAGGATTTACCCTAATCTAATACAATTATTAGAAAGTAATAATAGAGCTTTGATTTGATACAACTTACAACCTTATTTGCAGATTACATATCACTATTCAATCCTCAACTCTACTTGGCTTCCAATCTTTGCAACTCTAACATCTTGTTCACCCTTCAAGCATTCATCCTCTTCAAGCCTTCTTGCTTAGTTCACTATTGTATACTTCTTCTCTTGGGTCACTTGATGAAGCAAAACCTCTTCCTTCTCCTTGTCATATTTTTGCATAAAACTCTCAAACCTTTATCCAACATTGCTTCATGACTAGACATCCCTCCATATAGGAAATTAGAACTCTTTTCCTACTCATTATCCATCTTAAAATTTATGGCTTTCAATGGGTTAGGTAGGATACAATGTATCTACCCCATATCCTATCTTCTCTAGAAACTTCTCCTAAAATACATTTGAATTTGCCTCCAAAATGGTTTACATTAGATTTTGTGCCTCTAGCTCATCAATCTTATCTTCCTCTTGATTCACATGTTCCAAGAAAACAAACTTGTCAACTTTTATTTGGAAAATCTTTGATCTTTTTCATAATGCAGCAACTCGGCATTATCAATTTATTGATGCTTGGCACACACTATGTTACTTGGCATCTACAGTAAAATCACTCAGCATCAACCGGATTTTTCTAGTGCTTAGCAACAGCTCAAAATCACTCATCTTTCACTAACTTTCTTGGTATCCACTAGAAACTTCTTTTACTTGGCTCCAACTGACTTTTTTCTCAGCTTGCACTAATTTTTCTCAGCACCTTCTATCAACTTGGTCAAGCTTAGCAAATAAACTTTGTCCAACCTTATTCTTCTAAACTTTCTAAGTGTAGCCAATCATTTTGTAACCTCAATTAAATCATCAATACATTATGTTATCATTGTCCTAACTAATTCTTACACTTCAATACATAATCATAACTCAACCTTTCCTCTAGGTACTTTTGTTACATCTTGTTGATCAAATCCTCCTCATCAATCAACTAAATGATAGTGCTTGAAAAATATAAGCAATTGTCTTACCAGTATATAATAGGTTTGACATCAGTGACAAAAAAATGGTTGAAAATATTTCTTCAATAGTTCTCTTACTCAATTCATCATTTCAATCATATATCAACACTACATTGCAGGGGTCATATATTCTTGTAGGCCCAGTTGGAAAATTAAAGCTTCTTATGATGCAAGAGCATCTTGGGTTTCTCTACAATGCTACATATTTTGAGTTCTATTAAGTTATAATTTCTTCCATTACCAAGCATTATATTTGATTACTGAGTCATTCCTTTGGATGCTGAGTTCATGTGGTTGCCGAGTGATCCTTTGATTGCCAAGTTCTTAGTTTCTGCCAAGTCATTCCTTTGGATGTTGAGTTCATGTTCTTTCCAAGTGATCCTTTAGTTGTTGAGTTCTAAGTGGATGCTAAGTTATTCCTTTGGGTGCCGATTTCATGTGGTTGACAAGTTTTTGTGGTTGATGAGTGATCATTTGGATGTTGAGTGCTAGTATTTCATGGAGCATTCTTTTTTTGAGTTGTCTATGTCTAGTTCTAGATTGGGCTAACCTTGCTTGTATTTAATTTTGATATAGGTAGTTAATAATTGATGTGAGCCAACTTGTGGCTACACGTACATTTATTGTAAGATTTAATTTTATGATAGGATGACCTGTGGCCACAAAAGCATTTAAGAAAGTCTAGGATTGAGTTTTTAAGAGATTTGGGACGTAGATTCATGGAGGAGGAGAATCAAAAGATAAGTGTCTAGAAGTACAAATTTGAAGTTGGATCATGAATCTAGAAGTTGTAATTTTTGTATTGGTTGTAATCTAAAAGGTCTTATAGTTGGGCATGTATATGAATTATTTGATGAATTTGCAAGTGTTTTCACTCCTTCCTTCTTTTGTTGTTGTTCTTTGTGTTGTGTTTCTACTATGTTAACTCTTGCAAGAGGTTTCGATAGCTAGGTATGCCTTTGGCCCTAGTTTTTCTTTCTTCCTACGTTAGGTAGTATTAGAGCTTGAGGTTTTTCCTTGTGATGATTGGATCCTATAAAACCCTAAGTGAATTGGGTTCTAGGGTTGTAGATCTCCAAATTTTACCTATAACTTGTGGAGGGTTACGATCCTGTAGGAACCTAATTTGTAAAAATGGTTTATCGTAGATGAAATATTGATAATGCAATATTGGATACATTGAGACAGATTGCAGCTAGATTAGATGTTGTCGAGACAACCCAAAGGAGAGGAGCACATCTTGATGATGTAAGTGATGACAAAGCAGTAGCACCAAACCCTAATCTAGAACCTGAAGAAGATCAAGATGAAGCAAGTTTGTTGAGAGTGTTGTCTAGGGAAAATTCAGAGCCTATTGCTGAATTTGTTCCTTATGATGGAATATTGGACACCAATGTTGTGTTGGATTGGATCTCTAAAATGGGAAGTTCTTTGAGTATGAAAACACTCCTAATGATAAGAAGGTGAAGATTATAGTCACTAGGTTGAAAGGACATGCCTCATTGTGGTGGGAACATTTGCAAACTAATAGACAAAGCAGAGGAAAGGAGAAGATAAAAAATTGGGTGAAGATGGTGAACAAAGTGAAAAACAAATTCCTTCTTGATGATTACCAAGTTATCTTGTTGAGAAAGATGCAAAATTTGAGGCAAAGAGACATGATTGTGAAAGAGTATACTGAGGAATTCTACAGGTTGGACATTAGATCTAGACATGTGGATGATGATGTTGAGAAAATTGAAAGGTATATAAATGGATTAAGATATAATATTCAAGATGACATACCAATATGCCTTGAAAGTTGAGGAGATCTTGACAAAGAAGCATGAACAAAGACAAAGAGGTAGAGGTGGTAGATTCTAGAGAGGTAGAGGTAGATCTTGTGGTGAAGGTGGTAGATCTAACAATTATGTGCAAGATAAAGAAAAATTAGAATGGAAGAATGATGACAAAGGTAAGACTGAGTGGAAAGGTTGTGATTCTTACCAAGGTGGTACTAGTTCTTATCAAGGAAGAGGTAATTCTTATTCTAGAGGTGGTTTTCATGGTAATTGTTTCAAATATGGTAAAGAAGGACATAGATCTTTTGAATGTAGATCATCAAAAAGTAGGCAAGATAATAGAAATGCTATGTGTCAAAGAGATGATAAAGGTTCACCAAGTGGACATGAGGCTAGTGAAAATATAATGGTGAGAAGAACCTTAGGTAATAAGGGGAGTGATGAAGAACCTATTTTAAGGAGAAATCTTTTCAAAACCAGATGTAATATGGCTAGAAAATATTAGAAAGTGATCATTGATAGTGGAAGTTCTAAAAATTTGGCATCATAACAGCTAGATACAAAGTTGTAATTATAGAGGCTGAGGCATCCTAAACCCTATCATGTTTCATGGATCAAAGATGAGCAAAAGATATTGGTGAGTGAATAATGTATTGTGAAGTTCAAGATTGCACATTTCTTTGATGAAGTTTTGTGTGACATTATGCCTATGGCTTGTTGTCATATTTTGCTGGGTAGACCTTGGCAACATGATAGATATGCTATACATTATGGAAGATTGAATCAATACACTATTTGAGTGAATGGGAAGAAGAAAATATTGTTACCTCTGATTGAAAATCCAAATGAGGTGAATTGTACTATTGTACAAATTTGCATGGTTAAAAGGAAACAATTTGAAAAGGAAATTAAAAAGAATCAAGTTTGTTTTTCTATAATTCCAAGGAAATTGAGTCATGTCAATGGTAACTGGGTGCTAGAAAACAATGTTCATCAAGTGCCAGTCAATGGTGACCAAGTGACAAATGGTAGTATTGATCGAGTACCAAAAGAAATTACAAAATTGTAAAATGAATATAAAGAGATTGTTGCTAAGGATGTTCCTAATGGTTTACCACCAGTGAGAAGCATAAGTCATTATATGGATCTGATTCATGAAGCTAGTTTTCCAAATAAAGCACCATATAGATTGACACCTACAAAGAATAAAGAGCTTAATAGATAAGTACATGAGTTGTTGGAGAAAGGTTTGATCAAAGAAACTTTGAGTCCATGTGTTGTACCTTCTATTTTAGCAACTAAAAAGAATGGAGAATGGAGGATGTGTATTGATTCTAGAGCTATTAACAAGATCATAGTGAAATATAGGTTTCTTATGCCAAGGATGAATGACATAATGGATTGTTTGAGAGGAGAAAATTATTTTACAAAGAATAATTTAAAGAGTGGTTATCATTAGATAAAAATCAAAGAAGGTGATGCATGGAAGACTGCTTTCAAGACAAAAGATGGTTTCTATGAATGGTTGGTTATGCCTTTTGGCTTGACCTATGCATATAGTACTTTCATGAGGTTGATGAATGAAGTTCTAAAAATATTCTTGGGTAAGTTTGTGATTATTTATTTGTTACACATTTTGATATTCAGTAAGACTAAGGAAGAACATCTTGACCATGTTAGACAAGTATTGTAGAGATTAAAAGAGGAGAAGTTGATGATTAATTTGAAAAAGTATTCTTTTATGCAAGAGGGGATTGTATATTTGATATTTTTGATTTTAGATGATGGTTTGAAGATGGATTTGAAATGGTTAAAGCCATTTTCAAATGGCCTACACCCAAGAATGTGGGTGAAGTAAGATTATTTCATGTTTTGGCTAGTTTTTATAGAAAGTTTATAAGAGATTTCAGTTCTATTTGTAATGCTATGACTGAGACAATGAGAGGAGATACAAAGAAATTCTAGTGGAAACATGGTGCTAATAAGAGTTTTGAGACTTTGAAATAGTAGGTTGTTGAGTTGCCTATATTGGCTTTACCTAATTGTAATAAGGTCTTTCAAGTTGAATATGATGCTAGTGGTAGTGCAATAGGAGCTATATTGAGTCAAGAAGGTAAACATATTTCTTTCTTTAGTGAAAAGTAGAATGATGCTAAAAGGAAGTATTATGTGTATCATTAAGAGTTTCATGCTATTGTTTAAGCCTTGAAGAAATGGAGACATTATTTGATTACTAAGTAGTTTGTGTTGTATACTGATCATAAAGCTTTACAGTACTTGGGAAGTCAACATAAATTGAATCATAGACATATGAAGTGGGTTGAGTACTTGTAGATTTTCACATTTTTCATCAAGCATGAGAGTGGAGTTACTAACAAAGTTGTTCATTCATTGAGCGTAAGACATTCTTTATTGACTGAGATGAAAGTTGAAGTTCTTGGTTTTAATGAAATAAAAGAGTTGTATGATATTGATGTTGGAAACCTGATTGAAAAGATCATTGTTGTTGAAGATAAAAGAGAGAGATTATTGTGAATTAATGTTTTCAATCATTGTTTTGTCATTGATGTCAAACCTACTATTTGTAGGAATGATATTTTCTTACAAGATCCAAGTACTATTACTTAGTTGATTGTTGAAGAGCATTTGATCAACAAGATGTAACAAGAGCACCTAAGGGAAAAGTTGAGTTATTATGTTGTAATGAAGTGCAAGGATCAGTTAAGACAATGGTTAAGTAATGTATTGATGACATATTCAAAGATACAAAGGTTGGTCATGCTTAGAATTATTGGAGGAAGAAATTGTAACAAGGTTGACTGCAAAGCTCAAACTAAGATCATTAGAGGATGTCAAGCAAGTTAGTTGAAGCTAAGAAAATTCTTAGTAGAAGCCAAGTAATAGAAATTTCTAGTGTGTGCCAAGTGATCTTCATGTTTCGAGTGATCTTCAGGTGTTGAGCATTAGGGAAAACATAGTTGATGCCGAGTAACACAGTATGTGTCGAGCACCAATATTTCAATAGTGCCAAGCTGCTGCATTATTTTAAAACATGAAGATTCACCAAATCTAAGCTGACATACTAGTTAAATTGAATTTTGTGAATAATTTGGAGGATAAGGATGATGAGTCGTTGGCACAGAATCCTATGTAAATCATTTTTGGGTGAATTCCAAAGGATTATTCTAAAAGTTTCTAGAGGAAACAAAATATGGGTTAGATGCAATGAATCCCACCTAATTCATGCAAATTAAAATTAAAAAATGGAAGAATCAAATGGGAAAAGGTACTCCAATATTTCTATTTAAGAAGTCATAGACCAAGAAGCAAAGAGCTACTGATACTATTGTTGTTGAAGTTTCAGAATCTATGAAGTAGTGAGAAGGGTGTCAAGGAAAAGACATCTAGGAGAAGGAAGAGCACAAAGGCTTTTCTTTTATGAGTGGTCATGAAGAGATGATTGCACTGGTACATTGAGTATGGAGACTCAAGGAGATAAATCTTGAAAGAACAGCAAGCTGCTAAGAGTTGCAGAGATTGAAGGCTAGGCAAGGGTATGAGCTGAAATGTGATTTGAGATCTGCAAGAAAAGTTGTATGTTGTAGTCAGGTAAATATTTTCTAATACTCTCTAGCAATTGTATTAGATCTAAAAATCCTATGGACTTAGGTTGGCCTAATAGCCATTTGTAAATCCTTTGACAGGGTGACATTCCAAGTGAATGTTCTTAAGACCTTTAACCAGGCCCACTTCTAACAGGGTGGTTAAATCCTCTAACAAGGTCACATTTAATAGTGTGTTGTAAGCCTCTAACAAGGAAAGCCTTTCATAGGGCATCACTTTAGAAGGACAAAAATTGAGAATCATGTTACTGGTGGTTTTTCCCAAATTGGGTTTCCACATAAATCACTGTGTCATGTGTTGATTGCTTATGTGTTTTGCTTGCATGTTGATTTACAATAACTTGTTGATTAGATAAGTTAAAGCTTGGATGAATAAATGGTTGAATGAGTTCACTATACTTAGTGGGTAAAAGCACAAACTTGTGTCACCTTTTATAAAGAAAAGTGATATCAGAATGTGACAGTTCAACATTAATGACAAAAAAAATGGTATTTGCATTTAAAATATGAAGATGATGTAAACTGATGAAATGTGTAGAATTGTATGAATTTTATGCCTATAATTTTTATTATTTTTTTTACTAAGAATTTATTCATTTTATTTTATTTTGAAGTCCCTTTTTTAACTGTAAAAAATATAGGATGTAGTTCCCATCAAACAATCATGTGCAAATCATCTTTTTTTGTTATGATTTGAAAATATTTTATAGATGACATGTATAGCTAGTGCACAAAAAAAGAAATATTTATTTTTGATCTATATTTTCTTTGTTATAAGTACTCAAGTTCGACCTTGTCAAAATCCAACAGTTTTTTCCTTCCGTCAAAACTTCTCTATCAAATCTATACCTTCTTGAAAAAAAATTACATATTCATGAAGAGGATTCTCTCCTCTAGTGATAAATATATTTTTTTTATTTTTTTGATATGATTTACTATTTTTTTTCATTTTTTGAGAGAGCATCTTTTGAAATGTTGAAATATCAACTTATAATAGTTTTAGATTATAACATATTATAACTAATAAAAACACTCAAAAATTTATGTAGTTATGATATTGAATCTGAAATCTATAAAAGGGTATTTTTAGTTTTTTTTTAAAATTGAGTTTTGATAGAGAAATGAGATTTGACCAAAACAGGTTTTTGTATCACAAACGGTGACACAGATCTATGCTTTTACCCTAGTGAAAAGTTTGAATAGGACACTTGGACCCAAAATACTAAGGGATGCACCACAAGATGATGACTGGTACAAAGCTATGAAAGAAGAGATAGATCAGATTGAGAAGAACAAAACATGGTCTCTAGTTCCTAGACTAGTTGATAAAAATGTGATTGGAACAAAATGGGTGTTTAGAACCAAACTTGATGATAATGGTGAGATAACAAGAAAAAAGTTAGACTAGTTTGTAAAGGTTATGCACAAGAAGAAGGATTGGATTATGGAGAGACATTTGCCCCTATTGCAAGAACGGAAGGAGTAAGAACATTACTTGCATATGTTGCATATAAAGGTTTCAAAGTGTACCAAATGGATGTGAAGTCTGCTTTTCGAAATGGTATAATAGAAGAGGAAGTTTACATAGAACAACTAGAGGGATTTGTTGATGAGAAGAACAACGACATGGTCTTCATGCTACACAAAGCACTTTATGGATTGAAGCAAGCACCTAGAGCATAGTATGAGAGGTTGCACAAATATCTTGTGAAAATAAGATTTGAAAGAACAGATGACAACAGCAACTTATACATCAAAGCTGAAGAAGGTAAAGATATTTTGATATCAGAAATCTTTGTTGATGATATAATATTTGGAGGAAAAGATGTTTTATGCAAACATTATGCTGATCAAATGAAGCATCAATTTGAGATGTCAATGTTTGGAGAAATTAAATTCTTTGTTGGATTACAAGTACATCAGTTGAAGCATGGAATATTTGTGACCCAATCCAAATACATCAAGGAAGTACTCAAAAAATTTCGGTTAGAAGACTCAAAGCTAGTCAGCACACCAATGGCAATAGGCCATAAGCTATCCAAGAAAAATGATTCTGGGGAAGTGAATCAGACATTATTTAGGTTAATAATTGAAAAGTTGCAATAGGTTGTACATAGTAGATCAGACATTGCATTAGTTATTGGAATAGTAGCAAGATTTTATGCAAATCCAAGAGAAAATCACTTAATGTCAGTAAAGAGAATATTGAGATACCTAAAAGGAACTGATGACTTTGGTTTATACTACAAGAGGAATGAGAAGTTTGAACTGAAAGCTTACATTGATGCAAATTGGGAGGCAACATTGATGATAGGAAAAGCACCAATGGAGGAGCACTTTTCTTAAGAAAGAGGTTGATTACATGAACAAGTAAAAAGAAAAGTTGCACCTCACAATCCACTGCTAAAGCTAAATATGTGGTAGCTTCTATAAACTGCACCAATATTGTATGGATCAAACACTTGATGCAAGGTATGAAGGAATGGTTAATTGAGCCTATGACACTTTATTGTGGTAATACAAGTGACATCAATATATCAAAGAACCTAGTAATGCATGCTAAAACTAAGCATATTGCAATCAAGTGTCACTATGTAAGAGAGCTAGTGGAAAACAAACAAGTGAAGATGGAATATGTTAGCTCAAAGGAAAAAATTGTTGATATCTTCACCAAAGCACTACCTAAAGATGCTTTTGAGTATCTTAGAGGTAAGTTAGGGGTGATACCCCTTGCTAAGGCTACCTAAAGAAAAAATAAGTATGCCCTGCATCAGATAAGCTACATGTTGAAGATTTTATACATTGATGCAGAGGATGTTTACTTTGGGATCCATGCCTAAAGTAGTAGAAGAGCTAAAATTTCAAATTAGTCACAAGCAAGGTGAAAGGGGGAGAAATTGAATGAACCTGTAAAAGCTACATCTACATCTAAAGATGCTAATATGTCTTTGGCATTGCTGTCAAAGAGGGAGAAGTAGATAATTGATCAAAAACTATTGAAGATAGCAGAAAACTAATTTAATAAAGATAGAGGGAGATTTCAGAGGTTGATCAGAATATCACAAGATGAGCAATATAGAGGGAAAAAGACAAAGAACAAAGATACAGTAGCAAAGAGGGAGAATCTAAAATGAAGAAGGAAATGTGAAGTTACAATTTACTTTTTGGCATTTTACTTACTATTTTAACCTAGCTAGCTTGTGGTTGAATAGTTCAGTCTAATGGTTGATCAGTTTTGTTTGCCATCAATGCCAAAGAGGGAGATTGTTAGAAATCTTATTGAAAAGCTCATTGTTGTTGAAGATCAAAGAGGTAGATTATTGTAAAAGAATATTTTCAATCATTGTTTTGTCACTAATGTCAAACCTGCTATTTGTAGGAATGATATTTGCTTATAAGATCCAAGTACTATCACTTAGTTGATTGATGAAGAGGATTTGATCAACAAGATGTAACAAGAGCACCTAAGGGCAAGGTTGAGTTATGATGTTGTAATGAAGTGCAAGGATCAGTTAAGACAATGGATAAGTAATGTATTGATGGCATACTCAAAGGTACAGAGGTTGGTCACACTTAGAATTATTGAAGGGAGAAGTTGTAACAAGGTTGACTGCAAAGCTTAAACTAAGATCATTAGTGGATGTCGAGCAAGTTAGTTGAAGCCGAGCAAATTCTTAGTAGAAGTTGAGTAGTAGACATTTCTAGTGTGTGATGAGTGATCTTCATGTGCCAAGTGATCTTCAGGTGTCAAGCATTAGGGAAAATATAGTTGATGTCGAGTAACACAGTATGTGTTGAGCACCAGTATTTCAATAGTTTTGAGCTACTGCATTATTTCAAAAGATGAAGATTCACCAAGTCTAAGCCAACATAGTGGTTACATTGAATTTTTTGAATAAGTTGGAGGATAAGGATGATGAGTTGTTGGCACAGAATCCTATGTAAATCATTTTTGGGTGAATTCTAAAGGATTATTCAAGAAGTTTCTAGAGGAAATAGAATATGGGTTAGATGCAACGAAGCCTACCTAATCCATGCAAATTGAAATTGAAAAATGGAAGAATCGAGTGGGAAAAGGTACTCCAAGATTTCTATTTAAGAAGTCATAGACCAAGAAGCAAAAAGCTACTGATATTGTTACTGCTAAAGTGCTAGAATTTGTGAAGTAGTGAGAAGGGTGTCAAGGAGGCGACATCTAGGAGAAGGAATAGCATAGAGGCTCTACTTCTACGAGTGGTCATGAAGAGATGATTGCACTAGTACATTGATTATGGAGACTCAAGGAGACAAAGCTTGAAAGAAGGTCAAGTTGCTAAGAGTTGTACAGATTGAAGGCCAGGCAAGGGTATGAGCAAAATGTGATCTGAGATCTGCAAGAAAAGTTGTATGGTGTAGTTAGGTCAAGATTTTTTAATACTCTCTAGCAATTTTATTAGATCTAAAAATCCTATAGACTTAGGTTGGCCTTGTATATGAGCAATGTTAGTATGCTAATAGAAACCAAATTCAAATAAAGCTTCTACAAACTAAACAAAATTCATAAACTTCAAGATAGACTAAGATGAGCTCTCAATTGAGAATATGAGCCATTAATGGACTCTCTCAATAAGAAGCTCTCTTGTTGAGTGGCTTTATCTAAATGGATAGGATGTATGCTCAATATGCTTCCAAAGGCTTCAATGGATGATTGTGGATTTTTGGTGTGGATAGATGGCTTTAGTATGGATTTGGCTCTCAAAATAGCATTATAACTTTACTTCATGGATTGTGTTAAAATGAATTGGGAGAGGATTCCTTAAATAGGCAAAGGGCTTGAGGGATCAAGGGCTAGGATGCAAGGATGTGAAAAAGATTATAGAAGGCTCAGATTGCATGAGAGGAGAGCACATGGATTGTGCTTCCTTACAACCAATCAAGGAGTGACACATGTCACATGGTGAGAGGATGGAGCAAAGGGGAAGGATGAGTCAACAAAGGAGGATCAAGGGATAAAATATTCATAAAGACCCTTCATAAGTGCTTGTAAGAGCAATAAAAGGGCTTGGAAGAGTCATTTATGGCCTAGTGGGCTTCATAAAGTTTTATGGTTGAGATATTTTGAGGGTGATGAGAGCAATTTTGACTTGGACTTTATTAGGAAGGTTTTAAGCTTGCTTAGGCTTGTGCAAATGATTAGAGGATGGATTAGGATGGTTTAGGATTAGCTTAAGGATAGGAAAGTGGATGGCATTTAATGAGGGTGGGTGAAGGAGGAGATATTTGTTAACTTTGGCTTGGGTTAGAAAGTCTTAACCCATGTTTATGGAATTTGACAAGGTTAGGAGGGGATTAGGATTAGGTTTAAAGACATCTTCTAGAAGAGTCTAGACTTTGGATGAGGATAAAGACTTTCTAGAATAGTCTAGAATTTCCTAGGATGAGGATGAAGACTTTCTAGAAGAGTCTAGAACTTCTTAGGATGAGGATAAATTAGATTTTTAGGAAATAAATAAAGTTTTATTTATTTCAAGGGTTTGGGTTGAGGAGATATTTATTAAAACTTTTTTAATAAACATGAGGATTAATATTTAATCTTAATTAAATATTTTGAGTTGGGATTAGGGGTAGGAAATGATGGGATTAGCCTTTAATCGAAATTAAAGAAGGATTAGAAGATTTTGGAAGAGGTTATTGGTCATAAGAAAATTGGCCAAGTTTTGGGCAAAAAATAAATTTTTTATTTATTTTAGAATTTTTGGTCAATTTATTAATTAAATAATTAATAAATAAGGAAATAATGTTTAAATAAGATTTAAACATTTTTGGGAGGGATTCCTTAATTAAATATTTTTAATTAAGATAAAGGGATTTAATGGCATAAAAATAAATTAATTAATAAATGATGATGTCATCAAAAAATATTTAGAAAATAAAAATACTTTATTTTCTAAAGGTTTTTAGGTGTCTACAGGCCTAACATCCATTTGTAAATCCTTTAATAGGGTGACATTCCAAGTGAATGTTCTTAAGACCTTTAACCAAGCCCACTTCAAATAGGGTGGTTAAATCCTCTAGCAAGGTCACATTTAACAGTCTATTGTAAGCCTCTAACAGGGTAGTCCTTTCACAAGGCATCACTTTAGAAGGGTGAAAATTGAGCAGCATGTTACTGGTGGTTTTTCCCAAATTTTATTTTCACGTAAATCACTGTTTCATGTGTTGATTTATAGTAACTTGTTGATTAGATAAGTCAAAGCTTGGATGAATAAATGGTTGAATGAGTTCACTGTACTTAGTGAAAAGTTTGAATAGGACATTTGGACCTTGAATAACTGATTCACACCTCCCTCCCAACACCTCCCCATGGCTCTCAGTTATTCTAAAGCAATTCTAACAATTGACCCTAATTTTTCTAAGGCATGGAGAGAGTATAGATCACAAAATTTAATAGATCACATAAGGGATAGATGGTAGATGCAGGCGTGATGGAGGATTTGTGGAAGCGTGCTTGGGGATATAGGCACCCAAGATGGAGTTAGGAGATGGGGGACATGAGTCACTAGATGGGGGATTAGCAATGGTGGATGCCATTATGCATTGGGTTTCAACTTTTTTCTTGGGGATCCACATGGTTTTGGATTTTCTTTTCATAGGCTTTTGCATTGTTTTGCATTCTTTGATTGGATTTTTCCTTTTTGGAGTATGTCTTTTAGAATAGACATATGATTGCCTAGGATGTGGATTTTTAGCTTTATGCATTTTGAAGTTGGCATTCACATTGTTGTGGTAAGCTTTGGGAAGATGGTTAGGAGAAGCTTTGTGAGATGGAGAGGATATGAAAGAGCATGTAGGGGGATGATGATGGATGATGTGCCCTGATATGTGCCTTTGTTGATCTTGCATAGAAATGGATGGAATAGGATTTTTATGATGGCTGATAGGAGGATGGAGGATGGTAGATTTTGGGACATAGGGACCCAAAATGGATTTAGCGGATGAAGGGGGGATATGGTAGGTTGTTTTGGGTTGCAAAGATGGTGGAGGGGGGATGACATAAGATTTCTTGAAGGAGTGATGGGAGTCTGGCATGGTGGGCTTGGAGATAGGCTTGGTTTGGGGGTGTGGTGTACCAACACCTTTAGATGGTGATCCTTTGGATACATATCCAAGACCATGAAATCCTAGATTTTTTTGTGCAATAATAGGCTCTCTGATTCCTTGCTCTTGTGGTCCTAAACCTTGACCTTGATAATGCCATCGATTGAGCATTTGAACAAGCTAAGGAAACTTTTTGCTTGCAGAAAATGGTAGAAGTGATTTATTAGCTGTATTGCAATGGGGAGATACTGTTCTTAATTCTTCTGCTGAGAGAGGGCCACCATGGGTGAATGTAAGTGAACCAAGAGGGTAGATTATAGATGGTGGAATAGCTTGGATAGGTGGTAAGATGGAAGCATGGAGCGGGGGAGATGGAAGGATAGGATCTTGATGTAGCTGGTGGGATGACAAGATGTCTTGTAGTGGAGGAGATATGGCTTGAGGTTTTGGAGATGGAGGAGATGGTGACTGCACTATGGATGGAAGACATGGTACGATGATATCTTCATTTATACTTTGGGGGATGTCAACATGATTTTGAGCAGGATCTTGATAGGATTGTTTTGGAGTAGATGGTGTGATAGGAGGTGAAGGGATGGATTCTTCAAAGGCAGCGGATGGATAGATGGGAGATTCAGTAGTGGAGATGGGTGAGTAGAAGATGGATGCATAAGGGTCATTACGAGAGATTTGGGAAATTCTTGGAGGCGATGTGGATAGGATTTGGAGGGATTTGATAGGTGGTGGGATTTTGATGCTTGCGGGAAGTGGAAGGATTTTAAGCAATTTGATGGATGGTATGGGGATGATAGCTATGGGAGATGGAGGTGATATTATAGATGGGAAAACTTCATCACTAACTACTTCACATGGTTGGATTAGATGGCATGGCTTATCGACTGTTGGAGGCAACTTTTCTTGTATTTCTTCTAGGAGATTCCTTGGAGACTCGTGTGTCGAAGGTGGAGGTGGATTGACAGGAATTAGCTAGTGTGATGGGGGTGGAAGATTGGAAGCTTGGTTGATGGGGTGATGGAGGGGAAGCTGGAATATCAGATGGCATGACTAGATAGTTTGGAATAACTCTTGGATTTTGGGGGATGCTTGGCGGAATGTTTCTAAGACTTTCAATATACCCTTCATAGTCAACAAGATTTTCATCATCATTGGAATAGGAGGTGGTGGGAGCAAGGACAATGCAACCAAACACATCATGATAGGATTGGTACTTCATGCTTTGATGATGAATTTGATGGGGATGGGGTCTTGCATATGGATGAACATGGAAGCTCATGGTTGGATTTGGATTAAGCATAGATTTTGGATTCGCTGAAGAAAGATTTCCTAGGGAGAGTCAAAGCTATATGACAGACCTCAGGAGGATTGGCTAGAGATTTTTGGTTGTCTTGTGGGTGGAAGACTTCAACGGTATGCTGTCAAAAAGTGAGAGTTTTGCTTTCCTATGTGCTGGATTTGGTGGTGGCTGTTTCAACTTGAGGATAGACTAATGATCCTATGGGCATGACATGAGATTGACCACTTGTGGATCCCAACCTTTAGCTCAAGGTGATGAGGGATGCAAGTGACAAAGCTAGATTACCCTAAACAATGCTCTGTCAGAGGGATAACCTTGGTGAGATTGGTTGATTGGTAGGATTGATTGGATAGCAAAATCTAGCAAAGTGACAACAACTCTTTAAAGCCTTGGGTGATTTTGGATTGGGTTGCTAGCTGGCTGGGGGGATGATTTGAATGGACTTTGGATTTGGGATTGTTCTAAGGCAAAGAACTAGATAGATTCGGTTGCATCGGGGGAGCTTGGATGATTTTCTGATAAGACAGTGACTACGCTAAGTATGCCTTGAGCTGGGAGATTTCTGCTTTTCTGGGATTTTGACCAAAGTTGGCAAACATTCATTCAAAAGCTATGAACAAACAAGCAGACAAAATTTTTGAGCAAGCACGTCAAACACACCAACATCTTAGGAAGTTTTCTATAAGGATGAAATTTGGTTTAGCTAGGGAGTCCTCGATATATGCAAGGTACGTGAGGCCCAAATCCATAGATGAAACCAAAAAGATGTCACACAGCCAAGAGGAGCGGTAACCCACTTCTCCTCTTTCACTTCTCAAGGGTATAAAGTTCCTTGAGGCTTAGCCTGAGTGACAAAATTTTGATCCCAAGAGAGGTGTCTTTGGATTCACCTCCCGATCTTTATACTCCGCCGAAATGCTGGAGTTGAGGTCATCCCAAGAGGTGATGAAATCCCCAAGCAGGCCTCCTAAAAAGCTAAGACAAGATTTTGGATCCTAATCTTATGCACCCAAGATGGCCTCGAAAGACGACAAGGGGAGATAAGACTTGGATGATCTTAGGCTAAAAAGCACGCCTGTTCTTTTACCAACTAACACTTAAGTTTTCTGATCTAGACTTTGCAAGCACTCATGTTTAAGATACAATGTTTATTCCAACTTTGAAGTGTCGACAAAAATAAAATTGATCGAAGAATGCGAACAAGAAGAAGAGTTAGGGTCAACAAGAAGGTAAACCCGTGCGCCCGGAGGCCCTCCACGTCAAGTATCGATTGATTTTTCTTTAAAGCATTCAAGATTGAGTGTGAGTTTATTTTAAGCCCAAAACAAAGGTGTGTGAGATTCAATTTCAAGCACGCGCCCAGAGGCCCTCCACATCAATATTTGTCCAATTTTTATTCCCAAATGAAGTGTGAGCAAGATTAATGCGCATTCAAGGAATTTTCTAATTTAGAAAAACCACTAAAAACCCAAGTGAGTGGAGTTTGATTTGCGCAAAGCACTTAACACCCTCTTAGGTGGACCCATCCCCATAGATGGCACTGAGATTGCAACCAATGGTTAAATTGATGGGTGATTAAAGAGGATGAGTCCAACGAAAAACTCACTCAAAGCATTTTTATTTGTTTTTATAACTTAAAGTATTACAATAATGTAGATTCTTTTTATGCTCCAAAAGATGATTATTTGATCTATGGCATTCAAGATTGGATTTGTTGTTTTAATCATGCATTCATAAAAAAAACAAACTTTGATTTTAATCCATGGCACTCAAGAGTGATTTTAGCAACATGCATTCAAAGACAAGTGATTAAACATTCAAGTTTTTTCCTTTGAGCATTCAAGATTGAGATTTTGTGTGTTGTTTTAAGAACTTTAAAGTGCTTTGTTTTAACCTTAGATCATTCAAGATTTTTTTTGGACTCAAAAGTGAAAATGACTCTTTGGACTTTGCTTTTTATTCAAGATTTTGTGTTCTAGTTTGCATGTTTTAAGCCCAAAAATGATATTCTTAGATTGTTTTGATGCATGAAAAACCTAAGAAACATTCAAGATTTTGCAACAAGACATTTGTTTGGAACAAATAACAAAAGTTTTAGGACTCTTAGTTTTCATGAGATTTTTAAAAGAACTTTAAAATATTTTCAAATGAGGTTCATTTTATCCTTGATTGATGCTTTGAGTTTGATTTAAATTTTTGTGTGCACTTAGTGTTGATTTTTAACCTTTTGAAATGGAAACTTGAAGTTCTTTTTAAATTCCCAAAAATAAAGTGTTCCTAACTTTGCATGAATGCATCTAAAACCTTGATGTTGCAAGGATGAAAATGATTAGATTGGTTTAGTTTCACTTGTTAAAAGATTTTTTCCTTTTTGCAAATTTTTTAATTTTTCAATGGATTTAAGTATGATTTGGGGGTTCATTTTAAGCACTAAAAATAAGTGTGTATGATTTTGCTTCCTTAAAAAAAAAAATGGCCAAGATCTCCCACTAGAAGATGAAGAAGAAGTAGATGGAATAAGAAGAATATAGACAAGAAGAGGAAGAAGAATTCCAAGTGCTTTGTCCACCTATAAGCTTAAAAAATCTGCAAATACTATGAGATAGACTATGATTTCCTTTGTCTTCTTCATGCTCATGTTGACCTACAAAACCAATTTATACAATCCTACCAATCACAAAAACAAGAAAAATTAGCCAAAATTAGCAAATGACATACAAAACTTGACTAAAAAAGCTAATGAAGATGACCCATGCAGGGTCCCACCGGGCATGCCAAAATGTATATGAGCAATGTTAGTATGCTAATAGAAACCAAATTTAAATAAAGCTTCTACAAACTAAAAAAAATTCATAAACTTCAAGATAGACTAAGATGAGCTCTCAATTGAGAATATGAGCCATTAATGGACTCTCTCAATAAGAAGCTCTCTTGTTGAGTGGCTTTATCTAAATGGATAGGATGTATGCTCAATATGCTTCCAAAGGCTTCAATGGATGATTGTGGATTTTTGGTGTGGATAGATGGCTTTAGTATGGATTTGGCTCTCAAAATAGCATTATAACTTTACTTCATGGATTGTGTTAAAATGAATTGGGAGAGAATTCCTTAAATAGGCAAAGGGCTTGAGGGATCAAGGGCTAGGATGCAAGGATGTGAAAAAGCTTATAGAAGGCTCAGATTGCATGAGAGGAGAGCACATGGATTGTGCTTCCTTACAACCAATCAGGGAGTGACACATGTCACATGGTGAGAGGATGGAGGAAAGGGGAAGGATGAGTCAAAAAAGGAGACTCAAGGGATAAAATCTTCATAAAGACCCTTCATAAGTGCTTGTAAGAGCAATAAAAGGGCTTGGAAGAGTCATTTATGGCCTAGTGGGCTTCATAAAGTTTTATGGTTGAGATATTTTGAGGGTGATGAGAGCAATTTCGACTTGGAATTTATTAGGAAGGTTTTAAGCTTGCTTAGGCTTGTGCAAATGATTAGAGGATGGATTAGGATGGTTTAGGATTAGCTTAGGGATAGGCAAGTGGATGGCATTTAATGAGGGTGGGTGAAGGAGGAGATATTTGTTAACTTTGGCTTGGGTTAGAAAGTCTTAACCCATGTTTAGGGAATGTGACAAGGTTAGGAGGGGATTAGGATTAGGTTTAAAGACATCTTCTAGAAGAGTCTAGACTTTGGATGAGGATAAAGACTTTCTAGAATAGTCTAGAATTTCTTAGAATGAGGATGAAGACTTTCTAGAAGAGTCTAGAACTTCTTAGGATGAGGATAAATTAGATTTTTAGGAAATAAATAAAGTTTTATTTATTTCAAGGGTTTGGGTTGAGGAGATATTTATTAAAACTTTTTTAATAAACATGAGGATTAATATTTAATCTTAATTAAATATTTTGAGTTGGGATTAGGGGTAGGAAATGATGGGATTAGCCTTTAATCGAAATTAAAGAAGGATTAGAAGATTTTGGAAGAGGTTATTGGTCATAAGGAAATTGGCCAAGTTTTGGGCAAAAACTAAATTTTTTATTTATTTTAGAATTTTTGGTCAATTTATTAATTAAATAATTAATAAATAAGGAAATAATGTTTAAATAAGATTTAAACATTTTTGGGAGGAATTCCTTAATTAAATATTTTTAATTAAGATAAAGGGATTTAATGGCATAAAAATAAATTAATTAATTAATTAATAAATGATGATGTCATCAAAATATATTTAGAAAATAAAAATACTTTATTTTCTAAAGGTTTTTAGGTGTCTACAGGCCTAACATCCATTTGTAAATCCTTTAATAGGGTGACATTCCAAGTGAATGTTCTAAAGACCTTTAACCAAGCCCACTTCTAATAGGGTGGTTAAATCCTCTAGCAAGGTCACATTTAACAGTGTGTTGTAAGCCTCTAAAAGGGTAGTCCTTTCACAAGGCATCGCTTTAGAAGGGTGAAAATTGAGTAGCATGTTACTGGTGGTTTTTCTCAAATTTTGTTTTCACATAAATCACTGTTTCATGTGTTGATTTATAGTAACTTGTTGATTAGATAAGTCAAAGCTTGGATGAATAAATGGTTGAATGAGTTCATTGTACTTAGTGAAAAGTTTGAATAGGACATTTGGACCTTGAATAATTGATTCACACCCCCCCCCCCCCCCTGCCCCCCAACACCTCCCCATGGCTCTCAGTTATTCTAAAGCAATTCTAACAATTGACCCTAATTTTTCTAAGGCATGGAGAGAGTATAGATCACAAAATTTAATAGATCACATAAGTATAATGAATATTTCATTCAAGAAGGTATGTTGTCCAAAGGAATTTAGTTGTGTATCCCTAGAAGTTCTATGAGAGTCAATTTGATCAAGATAAAGTATAATGGTAGATTGGCTGGACATTTTGGAATCGATAAGATATTGAGTTTATTGGAGGATAAGTATTATTGGCCACAAATGTATAACAATATTTAGAAATTTGTGAATATTTGTGGATTTTTTCAAGTTGCAAAAGGAGTAAGTCAAAATATTGGTTTGTAAACACATATTCTTGTCCCTGAGAAACCTTGGAATGACATTAGTATGGATGTTTTTCTTGGATTGCCAAAAATAGTAAAGGGGTATGATTCTATATTTTATGTTGTGGATATATTTCTAAGATGGCTCATTTCATATCTTGTAAGAAGACATCAAATGATAACCATGTTGCTAAACTTTTCTTTAAAGAGATTGTGAGATTGCATGGATTATGAAGAAGTATTGTTTATGACAAAGACAGTAAGTTTTTTGGTTATTTTTGGAACACTGTGGAAGAAGTCAGGTACTAAAATAAGGTTTAGTTCTACATTTCATCCATAGAAAGATGGATAGATAGAGGTTGTAAATAGAAGCTTGTGTAATTTTTTGAGATGTTTAGTTGAAGTTATTAAGCCAAGTAATTGGGAGATGCTATTGGCAGAAGTTGAGTTTGCATATAATAATTATATGAATAGGAGTATAGGGAAAACACCTTTTGATATTGTTATAGGAATAGATCCTAGAGGAGTATCAGATTTGAGGGATGTTGCTGGTGAAGAGAAGAGAAGTGTTGTAGGGGAAGAATTTTCTAATTTTATGGAGTCTTTGCATAAGGAAGTGAAGTTGAGGTTGGAACAAAGTAATTAGAAGTATAAGGAGAATGCTAATAAGTCTAGAAGAAATCATGATTTTGAATTTGGTGATGAGGTGATGGTTCATTAGAAGAAAGGAAGATTTCCTATTGGAACATATAGTAAGCTGGAGATGAAAAAGTTCGGACCTTGTAAGATTTTGAAGAAATTTGATAGTGGTAACATGCTTATTAAGTTGAGTTACCTAATGACATGGATATATTTCCTATATTCAATGTTGCTGATTTATATAAATATCATGCTTCAAATGATGAAGTTATTGTATCAAAAGATTATCCTAAGAAACAAATTGAAGAAGTTGAACAAATATTGGATCAGAGAGTTGGTAAAAGAACAAGAGGAAAAGATTACTATGAATATTTGGTGAAGTGGAAGAATAGACCTATTGAAGATGCTTCATGGATTTCTCAATCTGCTTTGGATTTAGCTTAGGTTGTGACATCTTAATGCTTCAGGAGAATCATTTCTTCCAACCCTGGTTGTCAGATGAAGGAGCATCTCGGGTTTCTCTACAATCCTGCATATTTTTAGTTCTATCAAGTTACAATGTCTTGCATTGTCAAGCATTATGTTTGATTGTCAAGTTCTTAGTTGTTTTCAAGTCATTCATTTAGATGCCAAGTTTATGTTGTTGCCAAGTGATCCTTTAATTCCCAAGTTCTTAGGTTTTGTTAAGTCATTCCTTTGGATGTTGAGTTCATGTGGTCGTTGAGTGATCCTTTGGTTGCGAGTTCTTAATTGATGTTGAGTCATTCCTTTGAGTGTCTATTTTGTGTGGTTGTCA
This sequence comes from Cupressus sempervirens, assembly GCA_028749045.1. Taxonomy (NCBI): domain Eukaryota; kingdom Viridiplantae; phylum Streptophyta; class Pinopsida; order Cupressales; family Cupressaceae; genus Cupressus; species Cupressus sempervirens. Next base: position 45,889,424 of record CM053787.1, read on the forward strand.
AGTGATCCTTTGGTTGCTGAGTTTGTGTGGTTTTTGAGTAATCATTTGGATGTTGACTGCGAGTATTTCATGGAGCCTTCATTTTCTGAGTTGTTTGTGTCTAGTTCCAATTTGGGCTAACCTTGCTTGTATTTAATTTCAATATAGGTAGTTAATATTTGATGTGAGCTAACTTGTGGTTGCACTTGCATTTAATGTAAGATTTAATTTTGTGATAGGCCAACCTATGGCCATACAAGTATTTAAGGAAGTCTAGGATTGAGTTTTAGGGAGATTTGGAGGGTATATTCATGGAGGAGGAGAATGGAAAGATAAGTGTCTCTAAGTGTGAATTCAAAGTTGGATCGTGAATTTGGAAGCTATAAGTTTTGTATTGGCCATAACCCAAAAGGCCTTATAGTTGGGCATGTATACGAATTATTTGATGAGTCTATAAGTGTTTTCACCCCTTCCTCCTTCGGTTGTTGTTCTTTGTGTTGTGCTTTCGCTATGTTAACTCTTTCAGGTGATTTGGATAGCTGGGTGTGCCTTTGGCCCTAGTTTTTCTTTCTTCCTGCATCATCTTAGGAATGCATCAATTTCCTCTATGGCATTCTTCCCTATAAAAAAAATCTCCCACCTTGGTACATCTACACAAAAATGTTCCCTATTTGATACTTCAACCTAGATACTCTCTATTCAATGAGATTAATTGCCCAAAAACTTCTACTAACCCTAGTCTCTCTGGGACATATTTTGGCAGAATGTGAGGTGGCTAAGGGAATCCATAAATTCTAATGATAGTATACTCTTCAAATAGAAAAACACTTCCCTAATCATGCCCTAATTTTTTCCCTATATCAAAACACAAATTGGGCTTAACCACCTTCCTAACACTTTTAGGCACCCTTTCATTAACAAGTCTTATCATTTTTAATATAGTATGCACAACATCATTATAAAAATAAATAGCATTAGATTATGGGATGAATCTTTGTCATTCCCCATTCCATCTTTGCACAGGTAGTCTTTAACCCCATTCCTCTATACACTCAAAGAAGCTCTAATCAAAAAATTCTACATTTCTAAATAGGATCAGATGCATGATCAAGGAGTAACGATGGAACATGAAGTTCTCCATTTGTCCCTCTTGTGCAGCAATAATTTCATCATGGATCTTATTGATGATATAAGTCACAAAATCATACCCAACATTTTTGTTTGGGTCCTTGATATTCAAAGCCATGACATAATGTCCATTGAAAGCATTCATGGTTCCATTTGAACCTAGGGCTTTATTCAGAAAAAAAATAGTATTTTGCATATATCTTTGAAGTAATCCTAGGGGCATAAGGTATTCCACCTCCTTCTTCTTTGAAATTTCTCCTTTTTCTTTCATGGAAATTGGGATGTGCCTTGTCATTCTTCTTCCCATATAGAAGCTCTTATGATTCTTAAAGTTTTCATTTAATTTATCCATGTCAATAGGTAACAACATTGAACCTCCCAAGTCAAATCCCTCTATAAATTTATCCTTATCCAATGCCAAGAAGATGCTTCTATCTTTCCTATGAAAGGACTTGCTAACTAGAATGTAGGACTTTATCAACACCTTGACTTGGTTAATATCCACAATGAACTCGGGCATAATCAGTTTTCCTAGCTTTCTAGTCCAAGGGTTCAAAATTTCAACCTTCTTGGTTCTATTCTTATAGAAAAACTAGAACAATTCAATTACATTCCTATCAGGAACCTCTGCATCTCTACAAAATACATAGGGATCTTTGAATGCAAGATCATTTGTAGAATGTGCATTGGAAGAACTAGGTAGAATCTACATCCATTCCTCTACAAATGAGCTACGGCTCTTTGTTTTCAAAGTAGACTCCTCAATATATGCTTGTGCAATCAATTCACCTTCTTTCTGTGTCATTTCTTCAAAATATTTTAACAATTCCAACTACTTTATGCTAGAAATTTAGTCAAATTCACTCTGCAACTCAAATTCTACTCTAAAGTCTCAAACATGTGTGTAACTACTAATAATATCATTGTTTCTCTTGGAATTTATCAATTTCTACTAAGGGAGTGTGGCATTAATGGCATTTAAAACTAGCATGCTTTAAATCCTACCAATCCTTGAAAAGTTCGTAATTTCTTCACTTTTTCATTATTTATTCTTCCATCTCACATTTTTTTTTTCTAGCTTAGACATGGGAATTCAAAAAAAATTTTATACTTTTAAAATTGGAGGTTGTGAAGCTGTGATTCCCCTTTATTTGCTACTTCATTATGATTTTCTATCTTTCTTTATCTTCGATGTTGCAATGACCATGTTGAAGACCATGTCACTACTTTACAGCTTCTCAAATAGTAAAATCATAAACTAGAGTGATGAAGTGATTGAAAGGATTTCACAACATCATAACTTAAAACACTTTAGAGACAATGACTTATAGCATGAAAATGATGAAATGATTTAGGGATATAAAAGAAATCAATGTATAACCAAGGTTTTCATGTATTCCTATTCGATACTTGTATGTTTATTTATGAACAATTTAAAAAAACACAAGAAATGACCATTGTCCTAGGGCTTTTTCATGAGGAAAAATATATTTTTAGAAACCCTAAGAAACTGAAACAACTTTCTTCCTAATTTTCACAAGATATCACAAAAGAAAATTGTTGGGTGAAAAATCAGGCCATCAATGGCTCTGTCTAGGACTGATGGATAACTTGTATCCATGAAAGAATTCAAAATTTATGGGATGAGCAGACCACATACATGACAACGTAATGACAACTTTGGAGAGAAATGCCTAACAAAGCAGGGGAAAAATGCAGAGAAAATTGGAAAAACCAGACTCTACAAAGATTTACATATAATACACAACATAACTAATGTTCATGGAAAGATAAGAATTTCAAGAGAAATGTCTCTTCAATAATTGTCCATGAACTAGAAATTCTTGAATATTACCTAATAATTCCCTTATGAAATAAAAGTCTTCTCCCTAGTTTTCATACATTAGATATAGGCCTAACAAGATGGAATCAATCTTCCTATGTTTGCCTTTGTCTTCTAATCTAGCATTCCATAAAAATACCATATCTTGAGGGTAAAACTTTCTTGACACTATCCTTTTGTCATATAATTGCTTAACTTGGACTTGCAATTTTGTAATTTTTGACAAAAGCATCCCTTCTTGTTTTATCTAATGACATAATGTCATCCATTCTAATCTACATCTCATCAGTGAGATAATCATCATAGTGCTGAGAAAACTTGTACATACCCCTTAAATTATTTGGAAGAATCTTAGCTTGTATTCTATATACTAGATCAAATGGTGTACATCCTATAGCTTTCTTCATTGTTACTCTATCAACTCAAAGTGCCAATGGCAATTTAGAATGCCAAGCCTTTTTATTTTCTTCTAGGATCCTCTTGATGATATTCAACAAACTTTTGTTGCTTGATTCTACCTACCCATTTCCTTGGGGATGGTATGGGGAAGATGTTGATCTATTAATACCATACTTGTCATAAAATTTTATAAATTCTTTAGACCTAAAGCACATGGCATTACTAGTCACAATATTTTTTAGGGCACCCAAATTTGGTTATAATGTTATTCAGTACAAAGTTATTCACCACCTTACTAGTAGCATTCCTAGTAGGAATAACTTCCACCCATTTTTGTAAAATAATTTGTTTCCACTAGTATCCTTGAGTAACCAGTGCTAGATTTCATTGAAATTTCTCATATGAAATCCAATCCCCAATGTTGGAAAGGTTCTTGTATTTTTACTGGTTTCAATGGCATGTTTCTAGAGAATTTTAACTTTCACTAAATATTTGACAGGGATCACACTTTCTCACAAGTTCATATGTATCTTTGAAAAGAGTAGGCCACCAAAATCCTTCTCTTATCACTTTGTGAGCTATTTATTTAGCTATATAATGTCCTCCACATACTCCACTATGCATTTCATTTAAGATTATGACCGAATGATCTTTATCAACACATTTGAGTAATACACCTTCCATACTTCTCCACCATAGTTGTCCACTCACAATGAGCTATTTGATAGCCTATAACTTTAATTAAGGCCATTCTCTAATTATCACTTAATCCTAGACAAGCTTTCATGTATTACAAGTAAAATATGTTATCCTTATACTAATCACAAATATCCATATCACATAATCCATCTATGCCATTACCATCAAGTTGATTTATCTTATTTGCTTCAAGGTTTGAATCCATTATTAGCTTAGCAAGTCCTTGACCCCTTACCAATTTGGCAATCTAAATGTCTATATTCAATTATTTGATCCTATTGATCCACCTATATCTTCTTCCTAAAACTTCTTGTTGTGAGAAGATGTCCTTGACTACAACACTTGGAAAAAATGCAATTACAGTAGTACCCATTAGGTAACACCTAAATGCCTTAACTTCCTTGACCAATGCATAAGCTTGTTTCTCATCAATGTCATATTCCAATTCTATAGCCTAGTCATCTTGATACACCACTAAAAAATTGTCAACTATAAGTGCAAAGGCCACATCCATGGTTCTCTAAAAGTAGCACCAACATTAGTTTAAAAAAAGGACATTTGACTATAAACATAGGTTCCCCAAGGTGTGATAATGCAGTCTTGTACTACTTTCATTCCTTCACAACTGCCTAGTTATATTCAAAGAAGCCATCCATCATAGACGTCAACTCTAATCTAGTAACTCTTTGCAACATGGCTTCCATTTTTAGCAAAAAATAATTATCCTTTAATGATGATATGTTCAAATTTCTAAAAATCAACACATAATCTGATATCACCATTCTTATTTCTAATAGGAACTAAACTAGACACTAAAGAAGAATGCCTAATCAATTTGATAATTCCAATATCTCATAGCTATACTAACTCTTCTTGCATCTTTGGTGCCAAGGTTGGGTTAATAGGTCTTTATTTTTTATCTGAAAGGCTTAGCCCCTTCCTTCAATGGAACCTTGTGTTGGAAAAGATCTTCTCTATAAGCCTTCAAATCATCATAGGACAAGAAAATGCATGCCTATACTTTCTCAATAATTCAATAAAAGTTTTCCTGATTTTAGAAGATAATTCCTTCCCAATATACACCTTCTTAGGTGCTTCTATGGTTCCAACATTTACCTCCTCTAAATATTGTGTATCATGCTCATTTTCACTTGTCTTAAATCTATCATGATTCTCAAAATTGGTTTCTAACACAACCAGGCCCTTTGGAATCTTATTTGTTTTGAACCAAACAACTTCCTTACCAAAAGTGGAATCATTACCATCTATGGTTTCTACAAGGGTTGTACAATCAATCTTCTACCCCCAAAATTTCTCTTTGCAATTTAGAAATCTTATGATATCCTTATCTTCTTCAAAGACTTGCCAATTTTGGATATTCTCAAGGACTGAGGGTCTAGTTTGTACCTCCACTTTTGACAAACTAGAAAAGCTTATGCCATCTAGCTTGATTCCAATAGATCTACCATCTTATTATTGTTTGTATCCTTCCATGTAATCTCAAAGGCATCAAATTTTCTATCATGTCCCACACAAAATTTTTATATTGCTTTAGCCTTTTATTTTTAGAAACATATATTTCCCATACTTGGGAGGCAATCAATTCAAAATATCCTATAACATGCAAGCACTTTATACCATGTTTATAATCCAATCTCGACCCTAAGAGCAAAGCCTCATATTGTGCTATCTTATTTGTACATGTGAAGTTCAAAGTAAATGAGAACTTATAAGTGAAACCACTAGGAGAGATCAAAAGAATACTTGCTCTTGATCCTTCTTTGTAGTAGGCTCCATCTAAATACATCATCCATAAGTCACCCTTGATTCAACTTCCATCAGAATTGTGACAATGATAGGTTTCAATGCCATAATTGCAATGGACCTGTTGTGGTAATTTGGTATCAAATGTAGTAGTGGTACTATTGGTTGTATCAGGAATTGATAGGTCAATCTTTTAGTGCAACAAAAACCTTGTCCTTTCTAACATAGTTTCCTATATTGTTGTGGCATCTTGAATAGTTAGGAACTAACTCCTAACTATTTTTTGGACCTATTTCTAATAGCCCATGATTATATGTCATCCTTTTCTTAGGTTTTCTTTACTCTTCCAAGATTGGACATATAATGTAATTCAATGCCTAACTAGCCAAATTTGGGATTAGATAAATATAAAAGAAGATTGATTAGATGGAGGATATCATAATCTTAGAGAGATAAGATGGTATAAGATGTGAGGTTGGAACCTTCTTTCATAATTTTCTTTGTATAAGGCTAAAACCTAGAAGGCCTCATAGTTAGGCATGTTTTTTTTTGTATATGTGAAGCAAAAAAATTAAACCTATTGAAATTTTGTATATTCCTTTTATTCCGTGTTGATTTTCTGAGTAAAGCTTCCATTTTTAACTCTTAGCAAGGGGTGTTAATAGGTTTTGTTAGAGTGGGGTTTTTGTTACACCAAAAGATCAATCTATCAATGCCTAATACAACCACTAAACTTATAATACACATGCAGTGGTTAAGCCCTTTCCAAAATCCTAAGGGGGGCACTGAACTAATTTCCAAAAATATCCCCTTAGGCATTACCTTAGGATCTACTTAAAATCTAGCTACAATCACATCTGTACTTTCTATATCTGATCTGGTGTGAGTCAAATATTGCAAATGTCCAATCATGGATCTATACTTCTTCTTCTCTACTGCAGGTGTCTCATCTTTGTTGGATAACTTGTCACTAGTTATCATAGGTGTACCAATAGATTTACAACTTTCTAAACCAAACCTTTTCAACAAGTCTTTTAGGTACTTAACTTGTGAAATGAAAATACCATCACTGTTCTGCACAATCTACAATCCTAGGGAAAACTTCATTTCTTCAGCAAATTTATCCCTTTCTTCATCATTACCTCCAAATATGATGTCATCAAAAAATATTACTATTATCAACAAACCATTCTCAACTTCTTTCAAATACAAGTTACTATCTTTTGTACCTTTAGCAAATCCAAGCTTTGCCAAATAACTCTCCAACCTTGCAAACTAGGTTCTAGGTGCTTGCTTCAGACCATATAGAGCTTTCTTTATTTTGCATGCCATGTCTTTGTCCTTTGAAAAATAAAAACCTTTAGGATACTCAATATATACCTCTTCTTCAAGTTCTCCATTTAGCAAGGTTGATTTAACATCCATTTGATGAACCTTGAACTTCCTATTTATTGCATAAGCCAAAAACATCCTTACTACTTTCATTCTAGCTACAGGTGCATATGTGTCCTCATAGTCTATGCCTTCTTGCTATGAATATCCCTTGCATACAATTCTATCCTTGTTCCTCACAACTTCACCTTGCTCATTCATCTTGTTTTTGAATACCCATTTGGTTCCTATCACATTCATGTCTTTAGGTCTAGGAACTAACTCCCATGTATCATTCTATACAATATGATCTAATTATTCCTTCATTGCTTGAATCCAATGATCATCTTTACATTATTCATTTGTGATTTTAGGTTCAACTTGAGATATCAAACATGTTCCCTCATTTACTCTATTTCTTGTCATCACACCTTTTTCTTTGCTTCTAATTATCTACCCAGGAGGGTGATTCTTTGTTAGATTCTTGTTATAGGTAGGAGTTGACATCTCAAGTCTTATCTCTTCTCTAGGTTCATATTTCTACTCTCTTCTTTTCTAAAGAATTTTCTTCTTCTTCATTTGATTTTCAATCTATCATCTTTTTCTTAGTTCTAAACTTTTCATCAATCCTTACAGTTGTACATTCAACTATTGTCTTATTTCTATAATTGAAACATATGTATGCCTTGCTTTTCAATAAATAACCAAGAAACATACCTTCATAACTTCTTTGATAGAACTTACCAATGTCATCATCTCTTGATATAGCATTTGCTCCTAAATAGTCTAAAATTCTTAAGAGATGTTGAATGACCAAATCATACCCAATAAGGTGTCTTGTTCATACCTTTTCTAATATGTACTATGTTCACAGTGTATACTATTGTATTTACTACTTCTCTCCAAAATGTCTTAGAAACATCATTCTCAAACAATATCGCTCTTGCTACTTTTGCTACTGACTTAATTATTCTTTCAGCAATCCCATTATGTTCAGGTGTTCTAGGTGAAAATAGTTGTCTTTTGATTCAATTCTCTTCACAAAATATGTTAAACTCTCTAGAGGTGAACTCTCCTCCTATATCTAATCTCCAACACTTTTCTTAATGCTAGATTCATTCTCAACTCTATTCTTAAATATCTTAAAATTCTGAAAAGCTTCAAATTTCTCTTTAAGAAATTCTACCCACATCATTCTAGTGAAATCGTCAACAAAAATCATAAAGTATCTTTCATCGTAGAATCCTTTCATTCTAGAGGGACTGTTGTCACAAAAGTTTTCACCCTTGTCCAAATTTTTACCTAAGGACAACCTCCAAGCTATGGGACTTGAACTATGAGGTTGAGTCTCCAAAGAAGGTCAACTTCTTTTTCTATCAAGGTACACCTAACTACACTTGGATCGGAAAAGGGGAGAAGGCATTCACAAGACACTAACCTAATATATCTTAAGGAGGTGATGCACCAAAATAGAGTGTTCAAACCAATCTCTACCCATACATGCACACTTAAACTATCATGACTTCAAAGATATATAGATTTTAACTTGTTTGAATCCAACAATCACATGTAGATTAGACAACCAAAATTAACAACAAAAGGAAGTAGAGAGTTCACTTATATATCATTCATAGGTAAAAAGAGATGTAATCATGCAAATTGTAGATAGCCATAAAATATTGAAGAGAGGAAAGTAGATCTTGCATAGCCATCAATGGCTAAAGGAGATAAGGAAGAATGTCATTAGGTCCAAAGGAAAGGGGATTCACACTGAACTTGCAGAGCAATCTCAGAGAAATAGAGAAGAGTAGACCATAAGAAAGAATTTCAACTTTGCTTGTATAGTTCAAGCATAATTCAGATATTTTTGACTAAAGTTACTCCACAACCACTATCATTAAGTGCTTAGAGAATAATTGAGGCAATCTAAACAATAGATTTGATTTGGTACACTTGCATAGACATAAAAATCATGGAAACCCTAACATGGAAGAAACCCTAAAGTGAAATAAATTATGTTCAATGCTAGAACCCTAAAAATGGACAATCAGGTGGTGGAAAGAATGCCCCTGCATTGTTTCTTGCAACAATAACTCTAGGGTGGTTGGGATCAACTAGAAGGATTAGATCGTGTGAGAAAACCTTATCTTTAACAAAATCAAAAAAATAGCAAGTCAACCCATTCAAGCAACCAAGATGAGCCATGTGGACTAGTAACGTTATTTCATCCTACCATCTCACAAGGTCTTCATGTATTTGACCACTTTAACCAACTAACTGTACCACCCGTAAAACTTCACTCTGATAGCTAACAAAACTATTAACCTTAACCACGATGTAACTACAATAATTACCTTTCAAATGGGCCCATCATGTATACATGTCAACCTCTCACTTTGTTGCATGAAACAATTACCTTGCATCTTCACAAAGTGACAAAGCGAGAACCATGGATCTACCTCCATTTGACGGTCCAAAAAATGCATTAATCTTGTTAGCACAACAACCAATAGGAAATGTGGCCCCATGCCATCTTATCTAACACCTTTCCACCTTGCTTGGGGCCCACAAGGAAATTGGACCCACATACCACATGGCAGCAAGGTGCTTGCCCACATTGCTTAAACATCTTGCATTTTGAGAAAGCAAAAAAGTGTCTATTGTTAATCATGGAAGAGTAGATGATGGAAAAAATGAACCAACTAATGACTACATTGACCAAGGAAATGGGCCCATGGAGCTACATGGTGAATTGTCACTTTGTCGCTATGACAAAAAGTTCTATAAATTCTAACAACAACAAAGTGATAACCATGGATCCTCCTACATCTGACGATGGATATGATAAGGGCCTGTGGAAATATTAAAAAGTGAAAGCCACTTAGGAAAACATATAACCCAAGGTTTAAAAGATTCATTTTGGCGTGCCCTATGTTTGAATATTTCAAATCTATGAACGTTATTGAGTTTAAATTCAAATATTTCCATTTTGGTGGGAAGATGAAATTAACCAATAGGGACCGCTTAGATCTGTGTGAATGATATCCAACTTCTCTGTGGTAGTGAACTTCTTTCTAGGAAATGGTACTTTCTTATGTTTAGCCAAAATACATTCTTTACACACAATAATAGTAGGCTTCGTAATCTTAGGCAAGTCTCTGACTTCAAATGTGCTACTAACCTTCATAATATTATCAAAATTTATGTGATAGAATCTTCTAAACCACAACCAAGTGTTATCCATTTTAGTTACCAAACATGTCATTTCTGTAGGATTCAACTAAAATACATTACCTCTGGATCTAGTGTATGTTCCAATCAACTTACCATATTTTTCTTTGATAATTTAGGTCTTTGTAGTGAATTGAAAATCATAAACCTTGTCCACCAACTAACCAACACTCAAAAATAATGCTTCAATCCATCAACAAAATAGACATCATCGGTATTAATTTTACCATAAAGGGTAATGGATCCAACTAATGTTACATGATAGGCTGTATTATTTCCAACTCTAACAATACCTCCATCATGATTGTTGATCTTAATAAACTTATTCATATCAAGAGTCATGTGATGTGAACAACCACTTTTCATTATCTAATTAGATTTATTTTCCACTTGGGAAACTAGAGCTCTTTCTCCTCTAATTTCTCTATCAATATCATCTTCCTTGATAGCCACAAATCAAAATTCATCATCATTTTCACTTTGACCTTTGTCATCAGATTCTTCATCTTCATCACATAGTGAACTCTTTCTAGATTTTCTCAATCTCTAAGGACATCTAGATGAAAAATGACCAAAATCTTTACATGTCCAACAAACAAAAAATTTCATACCTTGTGGCCCTTTTTTCATAAGAAGATCAATACCTTCTTTTATCTTCATCTATTCTTTGAATCTAGATCTATCTTTTCTTGTGCTTCTATACTTTTGTATGCAACAAATGGATTTTGGATCAGGAACCTCAATGCTCATAAGGGAAATGTAATACATTTTCTAATCTATACTTTGTTTAGAGTGTATACTGTTGTATTGATTGCTTCTCTCTAAAAAGTCTTAGAAACGTCATTCTCATACAACATCGCTCATGTTTCTTCTACTACTAACTTATTTCTCCTTTTAGAAATCCCATTCTGTTGAGGTGTTCTAGGTGAAGATAGTTATCTTTTGATTCCATTCTCTTCAAAAAATATGTTAAACTCTCTAGAGGTGAATTATCCTCATCTATCTAATCTCAAACACTTAATCTTAACACCAGATTCAATCTCAACTCTATGCTTAAATATCTTAAACTTCTCAAAAGCTTCATATTTATCTTTAAGAAATGCTACACACATCATTCTAGTGAAATCATCAACAAAAATCATAAAGTACTTTTCACCATATAATCCTCTTGTTCTAGACGGACCACTTAGATCTGTGTGAACAATCTCTAGCTACTCTGTGGTAGTGAACTTATTTCTAGGAAATGATACTTTCTTCTATTTAGCAAAAATACATTATTTACACACAACATTAGTAGGCTTTGTAATCTTAGTCAAGTCTCTAATTGCAAATGTGCTACGAACCTATTACAATATTATCAAAATTTATGTGATAGAACCTTCTATTCCAAAACCAACTGTTATCCACTTTAGCAAGCAAACATGTCATTTTAGTAGGATTCAATTGAAATACATTACCTCTATATCTAGTTCCTATTCTAATCAACTTACCATCTCTATCTTTGATAGTGTAGGTCTTCTCATTGAATTGCAATTGATAACTCTTGTCCACCAATTGTCCAACACTCAACAAATTATATGTCAATCCATCAACAAAATAGACATCATTAATGTTAGATTTACGATCAAGAGTAATGGATCCAATTCTTATTATATGATAGGTTTCATTTTGGCTAACTCTAACAATACCTCCATCATGATTCTTGAACTTAACAAAATTATTCATATCACCAGTCATCTGATGTGAACAACCACTATCAATTATCCAATCAGATTTCTTTTCCACTTGGGAAACTAGAGCTCTTTCTTCTCTAATTTATCTATCAAGATCATCTTCCTTGATAGACACAAATCCTAATTCATCATCACTTTCACTTTGACCTTTGTCATCAGAGTCTTCATCTTCATCAGAAAGTGAACTCTTTCCAGGTTTTCTCACTCTCTTAGGACATCTAGATGAAATGACCAAACTCTTTACATGTCCAACATAAAGAAATTTGCATACCTTTTGGCTCTCTTTTCATAAGCAAATCAATAGCTTCTTTGATCTTCATGTCTTCTTTGAATCTAGATCTATCTTTGCTTATGCTTCTATACTTTTGTATGCAACAAAAGGATTCTGGGTCAAGAAACTCAATGCTCAATTTTGTACACAATTTTGATACCTCACCAAGAAGCTTCATCTTCTGGGTGCCAAAATTTCCTCCATTAGACTTAGGACTATCCTTTCTGAAATGACTCACTTCTTATCTCCCAAAGTTGTTAAGATGTACCTTTAAGGACCTAATGCTCTGATACTAATTGTTAGAATATATAGTCCACTAATATAACTAGGAGAGTGGTGAATCAGTTATCCAACTATTAGTACAATTATCAACCTTAAACAAACTTAACCATATATGCAATATAAACTAAAACCACAACAACATACTCATACACAATAACACTAGATATGTTAACTAGGGAAACCCTTGATTAGAGGGAAAACCCTAGTGGGGATGCTACCCACAAGATGATGTACTAATATAAATATTCCTTATTAGAGGATGGACCCTATTAGAAGTCTATGAATACATTTAATACATATGAGTCCCTGTTAGGAGACCTTGAATCCCTGCTAGGAGATTCCAGCTCTATTAGGAGTTGTGTCAACCCTGTTAGGAGTTGTGGAAGATAGTTAGACCCACTTCCCAAAAAAATTTAAGGGCAAGACCAAAGAACCCATTGTCCAAATTATATCTATATTATTCCTTGCAAAATAATAGAAATGAAATGTACTTCCTTCCTCTTCTTCTATCCTATCAACTAGACCTCTGCTCCTTCTGATCTTGTAACTAGATCACAAAACTCACATCTAACAATCCCTTGGATTTCTAACTCACATTCCTTAAGCACTCTTCTTCTTTTTTTACTTCACACTTCAATAGATCCTCATAGTCATACTTTATCACAAACAAGGAAAACATCTTTCCTTTATACCATATATTTTTAATAATTCCTCGAGTCAGCCTTGAGGCTTTCCTAATTATAATAAAATAATTAATTAATTACAATTATAGTATCACTATTAGCTCATAGTCTATAAAAAACTTCACATGTGCAATATTAGGGCTTGCAGACTAGCTAACATCATCAATAGATTGTCATCAGTCACTACCTAAATGTGAATCTCCTCATTACATCTTAGATGTAAGATAGTACATCAGGAACTACTTTCCCAATACTCTATTTCTATATAGTTCTCTATAAATTAGGTTCAACTTCCATATGTCTTCAAGTTAAACTCTGCACACTCAACCACGTCATCAGGACATTATGTCGAATATGTCAATAATTGCACATTACTAGAAAATCAAACCATTGTCCATACCATTAAGATCTATGTCTACTACTTAGCTAGTCTTTACAAAAACCATGCTACATTGACATCAATAACAAACACAGTCATGAATACATGTAAATACTCTCCAATTCTTAGGATACTCCCCCAAAGTAGTGTCATTAGCATTCATGCTAACAAATATGACACACTACAACAAATCTATCTTTTCACTTTGTGAAAAAGAAATCAATACTTGATTCAAAATCTCATACTTATCGATGTCTTCCTATGATAATTTCAATTCTCTTGAGTCATCTTAGGCTTTTACATAATCATTTTGATAATAAAAATATATGAGACAAGATATAATTCAAAATGAATTACAAATAAAATTTGAAGTGCTTACCATTGAATTTAATAAAATTGAAAGGTAACACACAAAGAGACAAGATCTGAATTGGGTAACTAGGCTTATCTTCTTTTGTATTAGTTTTCTTTGAAAATAATACAATCCAAGTATCAAAATTGGTGAAAATAAGTCAACTCCCAATAACAAAAGCATACTACAACTCTCAGAATTTCCTTCAAAAATAACTAGACCAAATCTATTTTGTTGCATAACATTGGACCAATATAAAACATGAATATGATATTCTCTTTTTAAAAACTTAGACCTTCAATCCCAGTCTTGGAAATCCTTTTATAAGCAAGGATTGCAACAAGCTTCAGACATGGGAGCATAAAACACACATACCTCCTAATGATAGGATACATAATATAGTTATAGAAGAGACAAAATGTGATTATCATTATCTTTACAAAATAGTTACTATATATACAACTAGAAATTTGCACACTTTGAAGGAAACTTCATAATTTTATAGGTAGGCATATCCATAGTGGGTGAAACACTAAAGATGCCCTATTTAGATCATTTCTTCTTTCTTTATTTTTTCTCACTTGTCTCTTTCAATGGTTGGTTCATTGTTCTTTTCAACAAGAAACCTCCTCAATACGTTTCATAACCTTTTCAACTTTAGTGGCATCATCCTTAATAGGTTTAGAGACATCCTTCTTAATAGGTTTAGTGACAAGCTCCTTAATAAGTTCAAGAGAAACCTTTTTAATAAGTTCAAGGAAAATCTCCTTAATAGGTTCACAGGAAACCTGGTGCAATCCAAGGCAAGAGAATCCCCAAAGGAGATGTCCTAGCCCCCAACAAATAACCACATAGTGGAAATAGAGCACAAGATATAAGATGTGATACCAAACACAACTCTTTATTCATAAAACAACTGATTACATGCAATGTGTTAGGTTGTAAGGCCTTCCCAATTTTTTCCACCTATAAATAAAGTAATAGGTCTACAATATCCCTCAAGATCTAATGGAAAACCTAACTAGTCCAAATCTGTAGCACCATAGCACTATGGTAGAAACCTCCAAGCAAGATCTAAACTTGTATAGATGATTATGAATTAAGACTCCATTAGACCCCTTACTTATACCCAACTAGGCTATAATTCAGCCTTGCAAATTACAACTTAAAGAAACCTTTATATTAAATACATGTTGAGTTACAAGTCCATCTATACCAGATATTAAATATGAAATTCCTTAGAAGGGTTACAAAACTCATTAAATATAGCTAAAATGAATAACCAAGACCCAAATAGGTCCATAAAGACTCCCATAAATGACACACATCACGATCTCAATCCTCACACAAAAAATGCACCAAGTTAGCCAAGCAAGTCTAGAAGAACTTTATCCCGCAAGCCACAGTGTCGAGCATCAACAACCACAAGTGAAGCAATTTCAAGCTCCTATAAGCATTTTCAAGAACATGGTATATGCTAAGGAATAGTACGTGTCAAGCAATAGTATATTTTGAGCTCCTTCAGTGACTGGGCACCTCAACCAACACTACACCTAGTAATGACCACGCACCACTCCTTTGGTGAACAAGTCCTCAACTCCAAAGCCAAAATCCATCCAATATAAAGGATTACTATCTACCTTAGGATGCTCCTGCATTAGACACCCTAGGTGTGAAAAGATGTTCTTAGCATCTAGAAGAACATCTTTTGGGATTTAGTACATAAATCCCAAACTAGTTTTTCACATACATGTCCTCCAAGTCTTTAACGTTCACACTCTTTCTCTTGTTCCACTTCTACTAATGCTTTCCAACAATAGAAAAATGCTTTATCTTCTTCTTAACATCCATCCTTGATTGTCCACAGGTTTTCTTTTAATGTCAATTCCTAACCCTCCTAGAATCCTTCAACTCAACTTGGTTTCCAATACTTAGGTTCCTCCTACTGAGTTCTTCATTCTACAAAGGAATCAAGGAATGCTTATTGCTACCTTTCTCAATAGTAATCACATTATTTAAAATAATATATCTTGTATATCTCTACAATCATACTGCCAAGATCTACCAAAAAATATGTGACAACTACTCATGTCCATAATATCACACAACACTTGATCCTTATATTCCCCAATCTAAAAATCAACAAGACACTACTCCCTCACTTCCAAAGCATGATCATCTTGTAACCAACCAATCCTATAAGAATAAATATGTCTCATTCTCTTCAAACCAAGTTTATAAACCATCTCCTCAGCAAAAAATTTATCACTACTACCACCACCCACAATCACATTGTATATTTTACCATCATTCTTACACTGAGTAAGTAACAAATTACTCCTTTGACAAGGTTTCAATTCCTTCTTACCAAATAGTACTCATTGAGCCAACAAGATCTCTCCCTACTCAAGTTCATTGATATGGTCTTTAGCCTCATTCACAATAGAAACTCTTCTATCACCAACCTTATGTGAACATTCATAGCTTTATGTCCTTTTTCGCCACAACAAAAAAAAATTACCTTGAAAGGAAACCTTACCTGTCCTCTTATTTTGCTAAACATCTTCTACACTCATTTTATCCTTTACTACATGATCTTGCTACTCTTTTCCTTAGGAACTTCCTTGATTTATCCTCTTCAACTCATCCTCTTCCTTTAGAGCATATTGGTAATCATCCTCAAGCAAATCAATCTTTAGCATACCAACCTCATCCTGAATATTGAATCTCAAACCATTAATGTACCAAGCCACCTTCTCCTTAGACAATTCCCTATGTCCAAACTAAATAGTTAGCTTATAAAAACTCCTCAATATAATCCTTCATAGACATATCCTTTTTCTTCATATTCTGCAACCTCTTAAACAACTCAAGTTCATAATCAATAGGAATGACCTTAGCCTTTAGTTTTTTCACCATCAATCACTAACAAGTGATCTTTATTTCATGTTCATCTTTTCTATCTCTTTGCAATTCCTTCTGTTGGTGTTTTGAAATGCTACAGGTTTCAAATTACCCCAATGAGAACAAGACACATCTAGGGGTAAATAACTCCCATTTTCAACATGTCATTTATGACATCGAGCCAACTATAAGGCTAGACCCTTCTTCTACTTTAGGCTCTATAAAACCTACGTAGGTGAACCTCTTAAGATCTAATTATGTGACCAGTGCAATGAGCATAATTAGGATCTAGAATAACAAATGAAACCCCTAAATCTTCTATACTTAACCAAGAAATCACAAGCATGAAATAGCTAATAGCATGACTCGTGAAACTAGTAAGCTAAGTGAGGGTTAAACTTTGAATAACTTTCAAGGTGAGAGGGAAAACATTTGATTAATGATGTTTGAAATAGCAAGACCTAGGTATGAGCAAAAAAATTGAATGATCCTACAATTGATCAGTACCTTATCTATTGGGCAATTACATGAATTACAACCATACATCTCCTAGAAATCTTTGACATAACTCCTACATCAATATCCCTAATCTATCTTTCAGCTTGTGAATAGACATCTGCATCAATATGAACCTCATACTCAGACTATCCTATCATGAAATCTACAAACCCTATGACAAATATCAAGCAATTACATGGCTCTTTGTTCCATCAGCAAGATACTTCAATCACATACATTCTTAAACAAAATGCAACCTAGTTTATGCTCTTTGTTCACAAACTAGAAAAGATTACAAATCCATGAGTAGGAGACAAGATTTAGACTGAAATTAAAACCCCTAGCTGTGATTTTATTCATTTTCCTTGAAAATGAATATATGAAAGATGTACAAAAATACTTCACAAATCACCTAACAAATGAGAACTATCTGCATTAAAACTACAACTATTGTTCATACAAGAAGAATTTTCTAAAGAATATGGTGTCATAGTGATGGAAACACATCAAGACTAGAACCCTAGTTTTATAGATTTGAGTAAACTCTAGATTGGAACACACATGGTATCACAACAATGAGTCATTTTTTCTCCAAAAACTAGAACCAACCAATAGATGAAAGAAAGAAAGATATAGGAGGAGAGTGAGTTCCTAGATCTATTGTGAAGATGACATGTGTCCACTTGAAATTCCATCCCTTGCAGTGAAAAGAATCTCTCTAATCTCTCTTTGCAACTGATAAATCAAATCCTTGATCATTTTTGCTTTCTAACTGAAAATTGGAGCCAAATTATACTAGAATGGCATAATATCCTCAAAATTAATCCAATAGACCTTTTACCAAGTTTTTTTACCAAGCCTGTAACTGCATTTCCAATTTTCACTCATTTCACTAAGAAGGCCCAAATTTTACATTTCTCCCTATAACTCGAACTAATGAATTCCTATGCAAAAACTAACCACATAATCAGAAATTTCATCTTCTCCCAATTCCAGCGATATATAATATCGCTATATTTGCCTCTCAAAAACCCCTTGAATATCAGTTTGAAAATCATACCCCCTAGCATGGCTCAGGTTTGCATTTTTGAATTTCATCACAAATTTAAAATTTTCTAAAGTTCAGACTTTAGAATATATATTTTTCAATTCAAAAGCTTGTATGTACATTTTTTTTAAATAATTTAAAAGTATTGAATTTTTTAATATTTTCAATTTTCCATTACCCTTTAGACTCGGGCCAAACTTGGTTTGACTGGGCTACCAGGTGGCAGCCTCCTATTGGTTGAACCTTGCACATGCATCAAATATTGGACACCACATGGCAGCCTTTGATTGGTCCACCAGGCATCACCACGTGGCAACCTCTCATTGGCTACTTGAACTATCCAATCAACACCCTGTCACATGCCTATCACCTCATCGCCACATGGCATCCTCTAAATGGTCTAGAGTCACACCTGCCATGTCATCATCCTCTAGGACCCACTATCATGTGGTAGCTTGGTGCTTGCCCACATTATTTATCTTCCTTGCAACTTCATTTTTTGGGCAAGCACCCACCGTTGATTCGGGCCACGTGGAAAAATTTGAGCACTTGGTTGTTTGAGCTTCTACTAATCTCATCGTTGCCACTTGTTAGTCTCTGATTTGCTACCAACTTCCATGTCACCTTGTTGTGCAAGTATGCCACATCACCTCTATCTTAGGCCCACTTCCATGTGGCGCCCAAGTGCTTCCCTGCATTATTTAACTATTGAGCACTTCCACAAAGTGGGGAAGTGTCCATTGTTCGAGCAGGACACGTGTCATCATCGTGCATGCTTGGGCATTTGGTGCCACATTACCTCTATCTATGTTCTTGGCTAAAATTTCCTCATTTTTTGTGCCAACTGGCTGTCCATGAGTGGGGTCCTTGTGCATGCCCTTTGCCTTATAAAAGGCATTGTCTTTAAGACACAATATAAGTTGTTTGTTGTTCTATTTAAAGAATATAAAATGTGCCCATAGTAAGAATGTGAGATAAATGATTTTCATTGTTTTCCCTTTGCTCCTACAAATTCTCCATTTATCACTTTCAGACCATGGAGCTCCCCTACCATGTGGTCTTCTTCTACCTATTGCTTTGGACTCACTATGTACTCCCTACAGCTTACTTCATTGATGCTCTACCCTTCATGTGGACTGTATTTTCCACCTTCGTCTCCAACTAGCACATGCTTTAAAGCTTGCGGCCTACTCCTCATTTGATGTTGTGGCTATTGGACATGGAGTGGGCTTCCTACCCTTTTCACACGATTCTACAACTCTCTCTTGATGTGGGGCTCTATCCTTTTATTACTATGAATGATTTCTACCTACAAATCTATGCATTATACCAAAACATGGACTACATACTTCATAATTATGCTAAGGGAGCTCTGGCTTCATTCACATCATGGATGTGCACTGCCTAATGCAAATGGCGTCTACAAAAAATTTATTACTGTCAAACATATCAGATGCCTCTATAATGTAGAGTGTGGGAGTTTTCTTTTAATGTTGGGGTTTGGTTTTTTTTTTTTTTTAAAGCATAATCCTCTACTTGCATGTCATCCTCATAAAAGATGCCTCCCCTATAGTTTTCATGTAGTTTCTTTCTTTGGCATGGGCGGCCTCCTTTGCATAGCAACGAGAGAAAGTTTTTTGGGGAATATCATAGGTAAAACTCTTGGTCCTATTGGTCTTGTTGGTGAGATCCTTAAGTCTTATCACCTACTATAATTCTTCTTCTGACCCATCTTTAGGCAAGCCATAAAGCTTAATAAGAGATGCCCCTATGTTAACTATTTCCAACTGCTCAATGGCCCTTATTTCTAATGACCCACTCAAATGCATAATCCATAGAGCCTCCTTCACATCCATAGTTGGTTGAATCACAGTTAACCAACTCTTTCTTAGACAAGCTTACAAGCTTCCCTATAGATATTGCATTCACACCTTCAATTTCCCCTATTATTGAGAAAGACTAGCAACTCCCACCAATCATAGTTCCTTTTAATCAATAAACATAATTTTTGCAAAAGTTCCACACTATGGATAAGGAGTACACTTGTCAATGACATAACGTGGATAGGAAGTTTGCATTCTTGCCAAAACATAATGGCAAATCTGTTGGGAACTATTCTCTTGCAAGTCATTAGATTTATTAGGCAAATGGGCACTGCAAGAAGGAACCACACTTACTTGGTAAGATAAGTCCATGCGTTCAATTTTATACCCACTCCCCTATTTTTCCCATTTTCATGTTTTTATCTTTTCTTCTAGTCGTGCTTAAGATCTACAATTTAGAGAGATAAAATGGGATCAACAAAACCTTTAAGTTTTCTTCCATTATGAATTAGAGTGTGCTTAGGGCATATAATAAGGTCTATCCTTTAATATATTAAATCTCTCCACCTTATTTTATCACCTTATTAATCTGACAGGATTAGTCGGGCCCCAAAGTGGGTCCAGATAAAAAAAAAAATGTTTTCAAACAATTGACATCTCAGAGTGGTCTACTAGATCATCCGACATTAACTAGATTCAAATTTGATCACTGTTTTGCCATTAAAAACTCATTTTACTATTAATCTACAAATTGTCAAATGTGTGCCAAAAGGTCCTTTGACTGGCCTTAATAACTAACCAAAACACCTGATCAAGCTCTGAAAGTTGGCACACTAATTATTTTTTCCACATACTCCTATCCTGTCGAGTCTTGTCTCATGATGAATTCTCAGTCAAAAGATATTGACTATCAAAGTTTCCCTTTCAGAACTACCTGCACATGAACATGTCAGAAAACACTAAATTTCGTTCGGATTTGGCTTCAAGAACTAGGCAAAATAAAAACTGGGGCATTGGTTCAATGTCATGAGGAGAGTATGAATCTATGATTTGGGCTCATGATGAATAATAGGATGCAAATGGTGAGCGGTCAAAGTGGGCTACTCCAATTTTGCAGATTGAAAAAATGGCAAAAAAGCATTTTTTTGCAAATGGAATTGACTTCAAAAAGTGTGCAGACGGATTCGTCAAGGCTTGAAAATTGGCACACTTAAAGTATTTTTAGAGTAGAACACAGTGCTACAATCCATTTGATCTTACCAGTTACAGGATCAAAGTTATGACATCACAAACAGGGGTACTGGAAAATCTGCACTTCTTGACACTAGTAAAAAGTTGCAAGTTGCATTTGGAATCATGTTTGAAAACTAATCAAATGGATTTTTCATAAGCTCAAAGTTGAAAAATAGAAATTCTCTAACCTCTAAAATGCAACAAGAAATTTTCTCATTTTGGTCAACTCGGTCAAAATTGTGGCAAGTCAAACAAGGCCTCCCAGAATTCTGAACATTTTGCATCATCATGACAACAATAAATGACCAACTTTGAGGGATTCAAAACCTAGTTAAACATATTTGAAACAACTCAAAATCCAAAACATAAGCTCTCTAGTATGGATAATAAACACTCCCAAAGTGATGAGTCATGAAACATTATTGGGTGCGAGATATTCAATAGCAAACACAGCCTCCTATCATTGTTTGACACATGCAAAAATGCAAAATTGGAAATTACTCAAAATGGGACTTCACGAAACAGCTCGGAATGGTAATTTATCTTCATGGGATGAGTAGACATACTGAATGGAATGTGTTAGAAACATTGAATACCTCTTAGGCCTCAAATGGACAGTCGGGTACATATGCATTAAAAGCATTTATAGAGCTTAATTTCTCAATGGTACTCAAAATTGGGGCTTCAATTTTGAGTCCCAACACCTTCCACCAAAAATAAGCATGCCCTTTTAGTTTTGTCTATTCCAACCTCACTCTAAGTGGATCTCTAATATCTTCTAACTCAAATTAGTCTACTAATTCACTAATCTAATCAATTAGGTCTTCAAGATTAAAAGTACATGAGAAATTAGAAACCTCCATTTTATGCTTCAGCTTCAACTAAGATCCAAATCTAGCAAACTGACAAGTCTTATCTCCCATAGGTCTCTTTACAAAATCAATTATGTCCTCACCACTCAATCCAACAACCTCAAAGTCTTCATTAACTTCATCATAACCATCTTTAGTACCCATATGTTGAGGTATACCAGCTATGGCCCTCATGATCTCATTCTTCATTGACTCCATCTTAGATATGAAACTAGTTTTAGCCTTTTCTAAGATCCTCACTTCCACAACATCGTAGAGCTCTTTGATCATCCTAGTATTCAATCTTCTTGGAGGAATATTCAAAGATATTTAGAAACCCCCTACAAAAAATCAACAACATTAACCATATTCTCACTATGATAATATTCACCCCAAGTTTTAGTGCAAATTATTTTAACTTTGGCAATTTGTCTACATGCTCAAGAACTCCTTCGGTCTAATACTATCTAGTGTAGTGCAAGGTAGGAGAATCCCCAAAGGAGATGTTCTACCCCCCTAAAAATAACCACATAGTGGAAACACAACATGATATATAAGCTCTAATACCAAGAACAACACTTTATGTTAGAATATAAAGTTCACCAATATAACTGAGAGGGAGGGGGGGTGAATCTATTATCCAACTATTACAAAAATTATCAACCTTATTAATCCTTAACCATATGATCAATATAGTTAGTAACCATAATAAGATACTCATACACAATTACACCAGATGTGTTAACTAGGAAAACCCTTTATTAGACTAAAAGCCCTGGTGGGGATGGAATCCACAAGATGGTATACTAATATAAATATTCCTTGTTGGAGGATGGACCTTGTTAGGAGTCAATAAAAACATTCAATAAATATCAGTCCCTATTAGGAAACTTTGAATCCCTATTAGGAGTTTCCAACCTTGTTAGGAGTTGTTGAAAGGTAGATGGACCCACTATCCAAATAGCTTTAGGGGCAAGACTAATGAACCCACTTTCCAAATTATCTTTGTATTATTCCTTGCAGAATAATAGAAATGAACTATATTTGATCTTCCACTTCCTCTGTCCTATCAACCAGACTATTCTTCTCCTTCAAATCTTGATACTAGATCACTAACTTCATATCCAATAATCCCTTGGATCACTTACTCACAATTACCAAATACTCTACTCTTGTTCACATTACTCTAATCTCATTTCTCATCCAATACATAAATCCACACTTAACCAAAAGGAAAATATCTTTCCTTTATACATTGTCCTCAAAATAATTGCTTTAGTCAGCCTTGAGGCTTTCCCAATTAATTATAATAGTACCACATTAATATAACTAATTATCTTGCAATCACACAATACTGTCAGCTCATAGTCTTTACAGATTCTCACACATGCAACTTCAGACCTTGCCCCTCATTGACGTCATCATTAGAGTATCCTCTATCATTGTATAAATTTTTATATTCTAATTTTTTCTCTGTTAGAAGATAAAATTCAATCATCAAAAACTCCTTGTCACATACTTTATCTCTGTACTACGCTCTATAAATCACACATATCTTCTATACATCTTCAACTTACTTCATGTGCACTTAAACTCTACATTAGGATACAATGTAGAATATGTCTTTAATTGCACTTTACCTGAACATCAATCATTTATTTGTACAACCTCAATCTCTTTTTGCTACATGCTCTCCAATGCCTAGGATTCTCCCCCAAAGGAATATCATCAACATTCATGCTAACACTTTATTCATAAAACAACTGATTACATGCAATGTGATGGGTTGTAAGGCCTTCCTAATTATAAACAAATACAAATAAATTAATAGTTTTGTAAGACCCCTCAAGATCCAATCCAAACCCTATCTAGTCTAGATCTATAGCACCATAACACTCTAGTAGAAATCTGCAAGCAAGATCTAAACTTGTGCTCACAAGACACCAAGCAGTCTCTTTGTTTCCCAAGCTACAACTGTTAGCTCTTCTCAAATTGTTCTCTTCTTCCACATCCTCTTCTCCAAGATGGATGATTATGACTTAAGAATCAAGAAGACCCCATAATTATACACAACTAAGCCACAAGTCAACCTAGAAAGTTTCAAATTAAATAAACCCTTATATTAAATACATGTTCAACCACAAGTCGGCCTACAACAAATCTTAAATACCAAAAGCCTTAGAAGGCTTACGACACTCATTAAATACACTTAGAAAAAATATCCAAGACCTAAATAGGTCCATACGAACTCCCAAAATTGATCTACATCATGATCTTAATCCTCAAACAATAAATGCACCAAGTCAACCAAGAAAATCCATGAGAACTCCATCCCACAAGCCACACTGCCAAGCATCAACAACCACCAGCCAAGAACTTTTGAGCTCCTACAAGCATTTTCAAGCACATAGTACATGTTGAGAATTAGTACATGCTAAGAAAAAGTATATGTTGAGCTCCTTTAGAGATCAAGCACCTCAGCCAACACTAAACCCAATAATGACCAAGCACCACTCCTTTGGTGATAAAGTCCTCAACTCCAAAACCAAAATCCATCCAACATGTAGGATTACTAACTACCCTAGGATGCTCTTATTAGTGTTTTTACACTGCTAAGCAACAAAAATACCTAACACCAACATGATAAACATCACAATAAACTAAGGATTAACTACTTCCCATAAATAGTTACATGTTCTTCAGATCTGGATCCAACTTCAACAAAATCATGAAAGTTTTTCTACTCGTTTGGCTCTGCAAAACCAAGGCAGGTGCACCTGAGGGATAAAAGATTTTGAAACTGAAACTACATACACATTTTATTCATTCCATGGCATTTTATAGCAATACACATCCATTATAGAAAATTGGTCACAATTCTTCTTAGATCTACTAGTAATTATGGGTAATAGTAGCTAACTAATACTCAGAAATTAAATGTAAACAAGTGTTGAAAAGCTTTGACATTTTTCAAACATTAAGCTAAATTTGATGTTTATTTTAAGGTTAATTCTTATTCATGATTTCTCCATATGCTGATTGAACTAGTTAATCAGTGCCTCATCCATTGGAATTTAGAGTCTATCCAACTTCTTGACCTAATTGATTGCATTACAATCAATATTATCAGCAATTGTTATTAAAACTCATTCTTACACATATCCTCCCTACTACCATCGAGATCCTATCATATTCACTAAAGCATTTACCTAATTCATTGAATTAAAAGCAATAGTGAAATGATATACAACTAAGCCTAATTACATTTAATTTAATAAGTTTTACTCATGTAATTTCAAGATAACCAGTTAATAAAATTGGAGACAAGATTCAAAAAGAAAAGATATGGGGATAGTTCATCTTTGTATTAATTTCCTTTGAAAATTATATAACAAGTGTAATAGAACTCAAAATGACTCAAATAAGACATCAAGATCTTGTAACATCAATGTATTCTCATATACTTTCATAGAAATACATCATAAAGTTTGCATCAAGGACTAGACTGAACAAAACTTAGTAAAACTAAAAATTATACAATGACTCAAACCCTTTCTCTAGCCCTAGAATCTCACTTATATAGTGTGAGATGCAACAAGCTTTAGGCATAAAGAAACTAACAAATGTCCTTAAGACAGAAAAGAAATTTACATTGTTACTATCATAAAAGACAAAAATTTGTACAACAGAATGTCTCTCATCATGAATATTCTTTAATGGGACCACTTTCTACTACACTCCTTTGTTGCTGAGGATTTTCATGATTGGCTTTGTTGTTGTTGTTCTTCCTCTAAATGTGTGATGGTTGGTTCTACACTGATGGACCTAGCTCTGATTTTTGTAGACTTATTTAACCTGAGGCTCTCTATTTACATCATCATGAACTAATAAGACAATAGTTATGTCTGATTCTTCTCTTGCCAAGTCACTGGTTTGGATTTATGTGCCTGCAACTGCAATGGGTTTTTCACCTTTGTCCTCTTCTCCTTTTACTAATGTGTCAATTATTTGTATTTCATCCTGTTCCATATCTTCATCATCAGTTTTAGCATATTCTAACTACTTTGAATGAACAAATTTACCATCCACTTGTCAAGTAGTGTGTTATCTGGCCAATTAAAATTTAGAAGATCATTTTGTTTCTTCATCACCTATTCTCCTAATTTATCAATCTCAATGAAATCTTGCCTCAAAGAATCAAAGAATAACTAAAATTTTACAACTTCCTCAGTTGTGGCTTCCCACCATGCATTTCCCTTTTCATTTATGACCTCATTCATTCAAAGGCACAATAAATCATTTAATTCATGGCCCCACTCCTCCTTACTTTTTAATTTAACTTTTTATTTATGGCATCTAGGAACACTCTGAAGTTAACACTCTTATACTTATCCAGATAACTTATGACTCTTCTCTGCAATGCAAATCTCTTATCATCAAATTCTATTATATAATTGGTCAAATCATAAGTTTTGTCTATATACTCATAGGATAAACTAACAATAGAAAAGTACAGAAGAGTAACATCCTTATTTCTTCTAATCCATTTGTTGACAATCGGCTTAAGAGAATCATCACTTGCTTTTAGCTCTTCCCATTTATTTAATACCTTAATTAACTACTCATAGAAGGATTTTCAATCAATTTTATTTACTAAATACATAATTTCTATCCTTAACCTTTCCTCATATTGGATCTCTAACTCTACATGCAATGCCCATAGTTTTTTTTTTCTTATTCAAAATCCTCGGCAATATAATACTGAGGTCTCTGTGGTGTGTCTATAATCTCAATTAGAGGAATGGATTCAAAGGCTCTACTGGTGGATAAGAATAAGTGATTCTAGGCCTACTAGACTACCCTTGATGTCCTATCATTTTATTTTCTAGTTTAATTCTTTTTTGAACTTCTTTATTGTAGGTAGCTAGAACCTTTTCATACTTGTCTTGTAATTCCAACCTTTCTCTTTTGTCTCTCTAAGTGGTGGCTAAGGTGAAATTAGTTGATCCAACCTCTAGTTCTATGGCCTTTTCACTTGTAGTTTCCTCAACTCTTTTTACAATTAGGTTGCCTATCAAGCCAGTATCATCAAGTTGGGAAGAGCCAATCTTGGACCATTTTCTCATTGACCATATCACCAATGTTGCATGGTCCTCACTAAATTTATCACCTTTCATTTCTTTCTTCCCTTTTTCCTCTATACTCAACTTCTTTGTAACAGAATTGAAAATCATGGCATCTGCAATATCCCAATTGGACAGCAGCAAAACCTCAAATGCTTTTATCATTTTCCTACCTTCTTCAAGAGTTAATCTTTTGAATTCTTGTGTCATTTCTTCTTTTATTTGGTTTTTTACATCTACCTCTTCCATTTCAGGATGCTCTATTTTTAATTTACTACATCTTTCTTCAAACACTCCAATGTTTGTTCTCTAAGAAAATTGGTAGAAGGCTCTAGACTTGACAAAAATGTCATCAAAAATGAACTCATGGCTGGCCTATTCTACAACAGGGGCCAACTCTTTTCTTCTATAATCTACAATAGTTAGCTCAAGACTTGGCATAGGAGGTTCCTAGGAATTTCCTTCCTCCAATTTTTTTGTAGTGATGAAAACTCCCCCTTGGGATCCCAATTGTTCTACCTGCTCCCTAGTGAGTTGTTCATCTCTTATGTGTAATGGGGACTAGGTGGGTGAATATTCCTTTGTTTCAGGTAGTTGATCTTTTTCTATCCTCTGCCTCTTGGATGTGAGCTCATCAGGTCTCTCCTCCAAATGGACACTGGTTGACCCCATTATGTGTTTTCCTTTATCTAATGTAGTCCTTTTATTCTAAATTATACTATAGCTAGGCATTTTTTGAATAATTAATTGCCCTTATCCTACTATAGGGGTAATAGACAATGGCCTCATGACCTATCTATCCTTTTCTGGAAAATAATTAATAAAGAATAGTTTTTTTTCATTCATGACTTCCATAATTTTAGGAAAAGTAGTCATTAGTTTATTCAATTTTTCTACCTCTATTTTTGCACCATCTAGAGGCTTATTTTATTATCAAAACAATTAATGAATTCCAAAACCCTAGAATAAACCCTCCACTTTTCATTTTTTATCTCTTTCTCTTACAAAGAGAATTCATTCCTTATTATATATTCAAGGAAGTAGGGTTGATGTTCTTTTAAACCAAATTTAGCCCTTCATCTGAATAAATCAAAAAATCCCTTAGTATCACAAAAATGGGGATGAGATATAGCCATATTGTACTGGTCCAAAAATTTATACAAAAATACCCATCCACCCTTAGTGATAATGAAATGGTGAGCCACAATACAAGTGGGGAAAATTGAGCCTCTGGATCTTCCACCCAATTGTGCTTCTTCCAATCCCCCTATCTACCACAGAATTTTAGCTATCCCTACCTTCAAAGTCACTTGGTAGGGTAATACATTGGGAGTCCCATGGAAACTATAAACCCTAAACACTATAGAAATAGGGTAAGGGATGATATCTACCTAGTTGTGCCATACTTTCAAACTAGAAGGATTATCCATGGGCCTGATGACATCCAGCAATGCCTTGGGAATTCTAGGATTGTCCCTTAATACAAGGCTTCTTAATCTAGATATGAAATACCTATCAAATCTCACAAAGGTGGCCTCCTCTGCATCTTAGGTCATATCTACACTCTATAACTGGACTGGTAGAGCCTCTCCTTCATATTCTCAGTTTAGAACCATCTTCTTTTCAAAATATGTAACCACTTTAAATAAGAACATATGCATTAACAATGAATAATGGTCAAATGTCATTTCCACCTTGCCCTTTGCAATCCCAACTAATCCTATATGGATCTCTTCTTCTATATAAGAAGAAAAATTAAAACAATATCCACACCAAAAGAAGAGATCTATGTTATCATTTACATGAATTTTATTGGCATAAAATTATGTTCATCTTCACCAAAAACCCTACATAGAGTCATAACTATTTCTATGGCCCTAGAATTGAAGAACTCCTTCTAAAAAGGCTCTTTATTAGATGTTGTAACCAATGTCAAGTTTCTAATTTAGCCCAAGTGTGCCCTTAGTGCACCTTGCCTGATCTTATCCTTCCTGGACAAGTATTCATTTTCTAGTCTTGGTAGGTCAATGGTCTTGTGATAATTCAAGAGTGGTTCCAAACCAAAAACTATTCAAATTTCTTCAACATTTATCCTCATCAGGAATTCTCCATCTATTCTTCTTACTATCCTAGCTGATGGGTCATAATTTTGAGCAATGGCTATGAGTAGGTCAGAATCCATGAAAACACCAAGGACCACTAGTTTTCCCAAATCAAAATTCCATATATGTCCATGGGGAGCAAACAGTTATCTTTCTGAAAACCGCTTCTTAAAAAGATGGAGCCCTATTTTAGAAGTAGTAGCATCCCTAACCCAATTCCCCTTGTTATATAAGCCATCTGTAATCTTTAGCCTAGGGTTCATAGGAATTAGTTTTTTCATCTAGGCAGACTCATTTGTAGACTCAGTTAATTGTTCAAGGAAGTCATCATGTATGTTTCTGCTTGCATGTTCTACTTTCCCTGAAAAGACCTTCTTTGGAGGCATGGTTAACAATTATGAAAAATACCAGAATTCTTTGTTATTTAATGGAATTTATTACTCTTTTACTAAATTTCTACAACAAACAGTGGATACTAGAAATTTTTTTGCACTTTAACTAGGCAAGAAATATCTTCTTCAACAAGCTCTTAACTCTTTGAAAATCTAAAATTTGTTTGCGTAGAGAAAAATTGGTGAAATCCTTCAATATATCTATGGTTCTATTTTGCATGGGGAGCCTTAATTTTCATAAATGGGTTGTAAGGAACATAGGGTGGCACTACCTTCTAATTTTAAAAACAAGCCATTGATCTTAAAAAATTTGATGATCTAGGAATAAAATCATCAGTGACAGCTTCAATTGGCCAGGTTGGCAATCAACCCAATTAAAATTCTCCACATAGGCTTTTCCTATCATAGCTATCAAGTTATTCTAGACCCACGGGCACCTTTGGAAATTTGTCATGCTCTCGCTATGTCACTATCCATAAACATTGAGCAACTCCTCATAGTGACATAGTGACCATCATTGTCGTAGCCTTGATCGAACAATGAACATTTCATAATTATTTTATTGCAACTTTGATGGGTCCTTCTAATGATCCTTTGGTCACCATCTCATGAACACTAAAGATCAAGCAAGTTTCCATAGTTATATGGCAACCACCATTGATCTGGGAGAGATCCGATAGCACCAATGAACAAGTATCTTTTATAATTGTGAATCCACAGTGGTACATGACATAATACCATCCTAACATGTTGGCAAGGCTTTTTATGAAAAGTGGTCTTTATGCCAACACTTTTTAAATTAGGTCCCACCATATTTTCTTTTCACAAGGGGTTTCCATGTTGCGACTGGTAAAATTCTCAACATTTTCGATGGAAACATAGTGACCACCATAGATTTAGAAGAAATCTGATGTCATGAAATAATAGCATGTTCCCTTATGATATATCTTTTATTATGCATAACACTTCTAACATTCCATTATGCTAACAAGGCTTATTAATGACAAACAAAAAATAACAGTGCCCGTCTTTAGGTTTTGTCCTGCCATGCTTCTCTTTTGTGGGAGCTCACCATGTCGCGACGAGTAAAAACCTTGTGATTTATGGTGGTGATATAGTGACCATCATTGATCTTAAAAAGGTCTGATGGTGTGGGTAATTATACTTTAAAACCATATTCTCTTACTAACTGGCTCCTGCATATAATAACTATTTGGTCACCATGTCACTAACGCTAAAAAACTTGCAAATTCTTATAACAACATGGCGACCACCATAGATTTTGCAAAGATCTGATGGTAAAGGTTTATTTAAGGAACTTTAGAGAAATAAAATAAATAGTCTTGTAAAATTTTCTCAGAAAATGGTATTTTTTGAAAAAAAATTCCTGCTCAAATATAAAAACAAGGGAAACAAAATATAAAGCTTACTTAGGGTACAAAACTATAGAACGCTAATTAGGGATTTTCTTAGGGTTAATAATTTTTAAAACAACCAAACCCTAATTTTCTCATGAAGAACCAAGAACATTCACTATGAAAAATAACCAAGAAAGCATGAAGTAAAAACATGTCCAATAGCTCCTACATCAAGAACCACCTCTATTTCATCTTGGTCATTTTCCTTATCCTCAGTTACCACCTATGGATCTTCTATTTTGGAAGCATTCCTTGTTATCCACTCATTGTAAATAGTATCATTAGGCCAATTAAACTCCATGATTTATTTTTCTATGTGAGTAATATCTTTCCATTTTTCCTTCAACTATTTAACCTCATGTTATTTGAAATTTTGAGTCACCATTATATACATCTTCTCTTTTTGTTTCTCTCTTTGAAGTGAGAATTTTTTTATCCCTTTTCATCCCATCTTTTTGTCTCACCTCACCAAGTATGACCCTTGTGAGTTAGATTGATCCCTTCAAAGATCTTTGTGTCATTCTAGGTGTATAGGACTAAATAGATTGTAAAATACCTATGATCAAGTCTTTTGAACTAGTCCAAATCACTTTGAACTAAATTTAAAAAGAGTTCAAACCAATTCCATTGAAGTTTTTTGGACTAATATGTTTTTTGGAGCTAGGACCTACCAAATGAGTTGTGGGTTGTATCCGAACTACTTTGAACCACTTTGTACCAAGGTTTGAAGAGGTTCAAATGACTTCCAATGTCAAAAATTGTGCTAAGAAGTAAGCTTAATGATTGATGGGATGGCTAACTTTAAAATGTGAAAAGTGACATCCTAATAATGATAGAAAGGTCATCTTGGAATCAGTACCATCAAGTATGGATGATGAGTTAGAAGCACAAGTAAAAAGGCAAAATCTTCAAATTAAAGCAAAATCCAAATTGTCAAAGGGATATTAATTATGATTGGGACAATTTTCTCAAGAAATCCTATAATGAAAGGACATCATTATTTATAATAGCATGTATTTTGCATCAGGATTATCTCCCAATTAAGGCCCAAATATTTAGTAGTATTTTCTAGGTATGCAAATCTTTTTAAAACCCATTCAAAGATTACTCTTATTCTAGTCTATTAAATTAAAGGTAAACTGGTGGACAAAGAAGAGAAAGTGTTTGTGGTTTTCAACTGCTTGCAAGGGTTGAAATTTTTTCTTTTTGTTCTTTTTATGTCATTTTTCTTTAGGAAGAAAGAACTTGGGGAGTGTTTATCCTTGTTGTAAGTATGAAGTCTATTATGCATTTTGTTGGGAATACTTCTAGTCTATCATTTTGGTGACCTAGAATTTCTTATACAAATCTAATGGGGGTCAAAGTGGAAAAACTGCAAGAGAATTTTTCGGAGCAAGAAGAGATTAAGGGATATCTTGAAACCTTGACAAGTGGGCTCCTTGATGCAGCTACCTTTTCTCATGCCTTTCCAAGCTCAAGTTTACTCCAATATTATCTTAACCATTATGATTTCAAGTCCAAGAGCATAGTAAAGAACAATGGTGATACCCTTCTATCAATTTTGGGAGACTATCACATCAATCTTAAATTTACCTGAGTCATCATTTTCTAGTTTCAGTCCCACTTAATCCTTGGTTCAATTTTGAGAGGACCCTCAAAATAATCATGATTAGATAGCCAGAAAGTACTAAAACCTTCTACAAAGGAGGTTTAGGGCTCCCAAAGGTGTTAACTAAAGATCATATGAAGTCTTACATATATGACCTAGTAGTTGTGTTGCACAAAGTTAAAGGTTCAACTAATGTCCTTATTTTTGAAGATTGGATATTCCACTACATAGATATTATTTTGGCTAGTAAGAAATTCCTTGATTGGGCTAGATTGATAATTGGTTCATTAAGGAATCACCTCAAGCATTCATAAGCTACCAAGCAATAATTTTGCATGTCCTCCTATTTAAACTATTGTCTTGCATGCATATGTAATCTTACCACAATTCCTCATGAACCATGGAGTGAGGACATCATAGTGTACCAATATTTCCCTCTACTAAGAAAAGATAGAGTATTGGAGGATTTCTTAAAAATACATGATGTCTTCTCAGAAAATTTGTACCTCATACTCACTAGAACCCCGATGCAAAGGATGTCTCTAGAAACCCAAAATTTAGTCCAGAATAATGGAATCTCCTACATATAATTCCCCAAGATTACTTACATAAAAGTAGGGCAGTTTGAGGAGAAACCACTTAGATTGTTGAGTTATGCACTAGACTATTTTGGTCTTTCTAGAGTTTGTAGACAAATGTTTTCTGTAATCAAGGATAATCTCCCTAAAGAAAAATGAGAATATGTGCTCCCCATTAAACTAGGCTCCCTAGCTTGTAATACTATAATGAATGCCTCAACAATTGGGAATGATTTCTTAAATTTCAACTTAGGGTTGTATCATAAAAGGAGGAATTTTGATAATACAAACTTTTCAAAATGAGAGCTCAGTCTGGGAGATCAAAAATAGTTGGTGCCTCACATTGAAGACGTGTGCCTTGATTGTAGTAATGAACAAGATTTCATGAAGAGGGATCACTCAAGGCTATTGATTTCCAAAATCAAGGGACTGCAGGTTAAACTCAATGTGGGGGGACTAGTTGAAGTTGATTTAGATGTGATTGAACTAGGATATAAAGAAAAATAAATAAATAAGCCCTCCCTAAAATTGATATGAGTTGAGATAAAAAAAGATGATATAAATCTTAGGTCCAAGTTCATAATAGAATGTACTAACAATTGGTTGCAAGGGAAAATGTACAAACTAGCCAATTCAATGCAGATGGAAAGAGATACAATGAGTATTTTCTACCACGATCCTCACCTTCTAATGTTCCCCTTTTATCAGATGATATAGGTAGTGTTTCCTCTTCCATGAAGAAAAAGGTGGTAGTCTCAATTGAACCAACCACTAAGGTGCAACCAGTCCATCCCATGGCTCCTAGAATGAGATCCAAAACTAAGTTCATGGCATAGATTCAAATAGTAGTTCAAGATCCCAAATTCATGGATTTGGAACTAGATAGAGAAGATAACCCTATAGTACCTAAAAACCAAGGGATGGATATAGAAGTGCCTGATAATACAAATGTTGCTCAGCAAGGTTTTATGACACCTATTGAATAGGATGAAAGGACAATAGCCACAAGTGATATTCCCCCTTGGCCATCTAGCTTAGTAAAAAAAAAGCATAGCCTCAAGCATGTCTCTCTTATTCAAAGACATAGTTACTAAGTATGCCACAAATAGTCCTCAAAACAAAAAGGTAAAGAATAATGTCTGCTTGACCAAAGATCCTACTACGGGGAAGCTAACTGTAGAGATAGCCACTTATAAGAATAAAGAAGGTGTACATGAGGTGGAGGTTGAAGATTTTGAGGTTATGCAAATGAAATTATGAGTTCTAAGTTAGGATACCAATAGCCATTTGATTAACTTCTCAGTTGATCACATGTTGAACAAGTCTAAAAAGGATAGCCATGAAAAGAGAGAGTTGAAATGGTTACATGTTACTATGGTCGAGTACATCAATTCTCTAATAAATGTTGGGTACTTCCCTTGATCTAGGCTACCCAATCATTTGACCCTAACACCTCTAATAGCAAGCAAATATTAAAGAAAATGCAAAGGGGAAAAATCTTAGTGGAAGAAATGAACACCCAAATAGGGGTTGTCATAGAAGAAGGAAATAGGTTCATCCAAGAGTTCACCACTACCTATGCAGAAGGAGAGATACTACTCAAAGATATTTAGGCCCTCATACCACCATGGGAAGTAGCTAAAGCTAGATGTTAGGTAATATTTTTTCAAGTGCAAGAAGTTGAAAAATATGGAGCGATTAAGTTCCTTGCTGAAAATCCTATGAAAACCATAGACTCTTGCATGCTCTATATATTGAAAAGAAATATGAATTAGAAGAATTAATTTTTTAATCCACAATAGAAGAGGTGCAAGAAATTGATAATGAAATAAAGGAAATGCATAAAGAATCTCTGAAAGAAAATCCAATTAATTAACCCCACTGGCATACTACAATTTGAGGAGGGAAACACAAGATTTAGAGGGTTTGGTGAAGAGCTTTCAAGAGGTTATGGATTAGATTAAAGACAACAATAATCCTACACCCCAAGGTTTTACTATAGTGGATAATGTGGAATCCATGTTGTACCTAAACTGGGAATAGTTTCCCAAATAAAGGAGGATGATCAAAGAAGTCAAATGGCAAAAGGATGCCTACAGAGAAAAAATTCTAAGTTTGAGAAACCCACATTCTCATGCCACTTAGGAGCTCGTGAGTGTTTTTAGGAGTTGGAAGCTAGTTAAGTAGGCCACATTAGGAGAAGATAAGCTTGATGAAGCCGATTAGTTGCACGACATGTCAATTTTTGAATAGGTTGTCTTTTTGAAGGCTTTTGTCTTAAAGACTATTTTTACATAGTTATTACCATAAGTGTTATATAACTAAGAGAGTTGGTTTTTTATGGAGGCCTCTCGTAACTGATGTTATATATGTTTGAGCATAAAATTGGTTAATGGTTAGATTTTAGATAGGGAAAAATAGCTTAAATATTAGTTTTAACTAAGTTACCTTTAGTTTTGAGGTTTTAGAAGGAAAGTTTGGTAATTTGAATGTTTATTTTGAGACTTTGGGCTCAATAACATATATATGCATCTATCAATACATGGAACAATTTATAATTACATGTTTGAACTTTGATGTAATGATTACTTTGTGGATTGTTATATCAACTGCTCTGTGATATTGATTGTTGTTTATCTTGGGTTATCATTCTTTTTGGTGTTTCTTCTTTTAATATCTCTGAATTCTTTTTGCTTTGAAAGCCTGGGTGATTTGAGAAACCTTTTTGTTTCATAATTTACATGCACTCATTTATTTCTTCTAAAAATTTCCCTCCATACCTAAGAGTATGTGATATTTCTGTAAATACTTTCTAGAAAAAAATACACATGTATGCACTATTAAAATAGAAATGTATTGAAAATATTTTAAGATGGAGTCGTACATCTCAAAATTTAGAGGGAAAAGATTAGCATATATTTACCCAACTATTGTGAACTTATATTTTTTCCCAAATAGTGGTATAGAGTCATTTATTTTAAATCATAAAAGGGAGACAAATCTATTTACCAATAGATTTTTGGTGACTCTAGTGGGGAAAGGCCTAGGAAAAAGGATAAACCCTAGAAAAATGATAATGAATCATAATGGTTCTTCCACATAATGATGTTTTTCCTATCCTACAACTAGATTTAGGCTTTGTGATTACACAAGAAGATAGCCTCACCCAAGTTCTGACAATACCTTGAACCTACTCAGTGCATTTAGATCTGACTGAGAAAAGATACACAAGAGGAGAGAGACACAAAGAATTGATTGATGAAAATTTTGAACCTCTTAAAAACTTACACTTCCTTTATGATTTTGACACACCAAAGAAATGAAGAACTAAATCTTGTAGTAGACCTACTTCTCCCCAAAAGGCTTCCCCTATCTCACCTCTCATGCAAGCCTTGACCCCACCGAGGATTTCAATACCCTCTTCTATCGATATCTAGCCTTTAAACTTTAGGTTTCCAAATATGGTCATTAAGTAGTCTTGGGGGTAGAATATAGGCATCTGAACCTAGGAATGAACCTTATGGCATTGCCAAAAGGGGCAAAAAAGATTTTACTTAAGTTTAGCAATGATGTCAAGGTATCCATAGATGATCATTTGAGTTCCTTCTGCACAACATGTGGTGTTATTAGTGTACCCACTCAATAAAGAGGAGAAGAGAAAAAAGAGACATTGGGCATAGGTCTATCCATGGTCTAAGAGATGAATTATGGAAAAGGGTGCTAAAAGGTCTTAAAATGCAAGTGCGTCCATTTTAAGATGGTACAAGTGCGAGTAGATTTCGAGTGAATAGATGGATGAAAAGGAGGGACCTATGGGAAATAGATCCTACATTGAGCTTAACTCCATAAAATAGGAAATTTAAAGAGGATCTATTAGTTTTTATCCAAATTCTACCTAGGAGAAAGAATGAAAAGGGAAGAAGAGATGAAATAAATAAGATTGATGATCTCGCATTAAATAAGTGTTAAACCTTCATTAAATTGGGGTGCTTCAAATTTAAGATGGTGCAAGACTCTTTGGGTTTTAGAGACCTAAGGAGGGTACCATCCAGGCCCCTTCTATATAAGTTTTTCCCTATGATGACATGATGTGAAGCATTTGAGATAAGGTGACACTTCTCATTCTAAGTTAGAGTTCCCATAATAGTCTGGTCATTCAAGTAGGAGTAGATATGGTGGTAGTGAGATGAGTCTTGTCCTATAATAGAACAAATTATCTAGGAGTCAAGAGAGTCATAGGAAGGATAGTATAATGTCTCCACCAAGAACTCATGTCAAAAGTCATTTTTTGGCATTTGAAGCATAGAAGCTAGAGTAGTCATGGCATCAGCTACCTTTTTGTTTACTCGAGGAATTTGTTGAAAGGTGACATATGCAATTTACTTCTTCAAGTTATCTACTATACTTTTGTAAGGTAGTAGTTTCTCATCTTTTTTTTGTTCAATGCAATTGACTTGATTAATCACCAGTTGTGAGTCCAAAGATGTTCAGTTCATCTACCCTCCATTTAGTTGTGATTTTCATCCCATTGATTAATATTCATCAATGTTAATTTTAGAGGGGAAGAGAATCTCATAAGCATCAGTTAGAGAGTATTTATGAGGGATGATGAACAAGGTTCTAGTACTAGATACCTATTAAGTTAATGAACTATTGAAGAACATTTTCCATGTTTGTTCCATCAATAGCAATATAGATTCATCAGGAAATTTTATGTTCATAGGGTTGTGAGCATGCAATGGTGCTTCTACTAGGTGGTTAGTGATAGCCTTCCCTTTGATATTCTTCGTATCCACATATTTGATGTCAAACTCACTCAGTATAATTACCAATTTTTCTAATTTTCCTGTCAAGGTTTCCTTTCTCAGTAGATATTTTATCAGACCAATCTTCACCAGTAAATTTGTGGAGTGGGCAAGCATGTTGTGCCTAAATCCTCTAGGAAGAAAAGACAACTGCCAAGCAAGCCTTCTCAATGACACTATAATTCAATTTTTAGGATAATAGTGTCTAAATGATGTAATAGATGGATATCTCTCTTGTTTTGAGATTCTTGAGCTGGTAGGATACCCAAGGATGTGGTGTTCACTAAGATATAAAAGATTAGAGGGTTCCCCTAAATAGAAGGCATTAGTATAGGTGGATTAGCAAGATTTTTTTTATCTGGGCCAAGATTTTTTTACTCTCCTCATTTCATTCATAAGTCATAACCTTGTGCAAAGTCTTGGTGAATGGTTGTGACCTGTTCGCTAGCCATGAGATGAATAGACAAATACATTAGAGTCTTCCCTATAGTCCCATCATCTAATTGATGTTCCAAGGTGGAGGAATTTCCATGATAGCCTAAACTTTCCCAGGATCCACCTCAAATTCTTTGGCCAAAACAATATACCCCAATATTTTTCCCAATGTGACACCAAACACAAACTTCTTAGGATTCATCCTAAGACTAAATTATCCCATATATTCCAGGATTGGACCCAAGTCTTTAAGATAAGTGTTTCTTTGCATGCTCTTGGATAATGTGTCATCAACGTAATCTTTCATTATTTTATGCATCATGTCATGGAAGATTACTATTGTAGTTTGATGATATATGGCTTTAGCATTCTTCAAGCCAAATGGCATTACATTCTAGTAGAATGTAACCCAAATGAAGGTGAAAGGTGTCTTCTCTTGATCCTCTAGTGTAATATTTATCTGGTTGTATCTAGATAAATCATCCATTAAAGAGTAGATTACATATCTAGCTATCATCCACTATCATATCAATGTTGGGTAGTGGAAAGTTATCCTTTAGAAATGCTTTGTTTATGTCCCAAAAATTCATGCAGACACTTATATATTTATCATGTTTAGAAACCACCACTATGTTAGAGATCTATTCAATGTAGTCAATGGCTCGAATAAATCCATCTTTTAGTAGTTTTCCTACTTCAACTTTGAATAGGAGTGCAACATGTGGATGCATCTTTTGGAGTTTATATTTTATAGTCTTCACACTTGGTGCAATGGACAACTAATGCATGATGAGATTAGGATCTAGACCAAACATATTAGAATATGTCCATGCAAAGTTTATTTTATTTTCCTAGAAGGAAGTGAATTTTTATTTCTCCTCTTTTGATAGGGACTGTGATAGCTGTATGATATGTAGATTTTCTTTAGTAGCCAGGTTTATAAATTGTGTCAATTCTACTAACAGATATGACCTTTCTTGAAAATGACTTGGAAGTGCATCAAATATCACATCTTTGGGTGTCTTAGAGAGGTTTTCTCCTTTATATGCATCTTTTATTTTTACTATTTTAGGTTATGATACTTCCACAACATGGTTTTCACTATCAGGGTACTTGTTCTTTTTCTTTTTGATTGTCTAAGTATGATATTTTATATTAGCTTCTATCATGTTCACACTTTATTTTTTGGTGGAATAAATTGTAGCTTTGACATTATTTAGGCATTGGGAAAGAGCATGGTCATTTTGGAATATGGGGACTTCTTTGGATATAGAATTAGAGTTCCAATATATGAGATCAAGATAGATGAGTGAAAGAGAATCAACTGCTTCTAATGAGTTCATGACATAGTCATCAAAAGTGTAGACTAATAAGTCAAGGCCTAGAGAGATCTTATCAAGAAGTATGTTAGAATGCCTCTGATTCCTAAAGACATTTGAAGAATAAATTTTGACATTAGTGGAATTGGACTCATCAGACCTAACCCTAGACCCCTTTCCTACTTTGAGATAATTTTCATATGCATGAACCATGTATATCTCTCTATGAACAGTTTCACTAGAGAGAGAATAAAACTCATTCTAATGAGAATTAGTACTTTATGGAGGTAGATTGAAGTATTCTCCCATAGTCATGAGTATCCACTCTATACTTCCAATGCCTATTTGATCTTTTCAACCTTTTTGGTCATTAGAGCATAACTTGATTTACCCTGTACAAGTTTTGTGAGCTTATATAGTTCACCTTAGTAGCCAAGGATTTTATTTTTAGATTTCTCTTAGCCACTCCTATGTTAGAGGAGTGAGAGAGAAAAAATCCTCATAATTATTGTCAGTTTCAGTGGCACTGACTCATGGGATGTAGTCATTAGGCTTAGCAAATAGTGTGGCAAGTTCTATAGGAATGGAATAAGGAAAAGTATCCTCCCCATCTAAGACTTCTTCCTAATTTTTAGGTTTTGAATGATATCTAGGTTTAGGTGGACTATCAGGTTTTGGCATGAACTTGTTGATCCTTGGATAAAGGGACTTTCTTGAATCCTAGATATGTTGTATCCTAAGGTCTTTTGAATCTAGCTTCAATTGGATCAACCAAGCCTTTAGAGTTTTGTCCTAGAGGACCATTTCTTAGATTGTGGTGACTAATCAAGGAAGTATTATACATACTCCATAATTCCTTGGTGGGTTATTTTATTAGCATTTTATGGCTAACATGTTTTAACTAATTTTAACCCTAAAGTGATAAAATACTTGTATAAAAGAGCTTAGGGTTAGGGGCTTTCATAAGGTGTGATACAAAAATTGCTTCCTATGGTGGTATTGAGCTGTAAGGGATTATGGATTATAATCAAGTTGTAATCACAGGATCATAATAATATTGGACTTGCTATTTGGTGGATGTAGCCCAGGGTTTGGGTGAACTATGTTAAATCTAGGTGTCTTGTGTTCTCTTCTATGTGATCTATTATTTTCTAATATTTGTTCATATTTGCATGTAATTCTTATTTCTTTATGAGGTTAATCCTAACAAGTGGTATCAGAGTGAGGTTTTTTTTTTTTTTATTCTCTGCAGGAAAATCTCATAGTTGAGTGGGAGTCTCGTGGTTGAGTGGGAGCTATAGAAAAAGAGGCTAATCTGAGGGTTGACAAGTTTAATGGGCAAAAATTTTAGTTATGGAAAATGCAAATGGAGGACTATCTCTATCAGAAGGATTTATGGAAGCCATTGAAAGGAAAAACTAAAAACTAGGGAACTATGTCAAATGAGGACTAGGAGATTTTAGACAAGATGCCACTTGGAAGAATTTGATTATGCCTAGCAGCATCGGTGACATTTAACATTACAAAAGCAAAGACGATGGAAGAGTTCATGGAAACCCTAGTGAAATTGTATGAAAAGCCCTCTACTTCAAATAACGTATCTCTCATGAAGCATTTATTTAATATGAAAATCATAGAAGATGGATCTGTTGCAGATCATTTAAATGAGTTTAAAATTTTTACTAGTTAGTTATCTTCTGTGGGTATTAATTTTGATGAAGAAATTAGGGCTCTCTTGATTTTGTGTTGTTTGCCTGAAAGTTGGAATGGCTTAGTAATGGCTGTGAGTAATTCTATTTCTAGATCTAATACCCTAAAATATGATGACAATGTTATTTTGAGTGAGAAAACTCATAGGAAAACATCAGGTGGATCTACATCACGAAGTGCTTTGAATGTACAAAGAAAAGGAAAAATGAGTGAGAGGAAATAATTCTAGAAATTGTGGGATATCAAGAGGAAAGTCAAAGTGGAAAAGGTCTCAATCGAGAGGACCAAATGATTGTTGGTACTATGGAAAACTAGGGAATAAGAAGAGAGATTGTTGGACTCAAAAAAAAAAAAGGGAAGGAGATAAACCAAAAGGGGACAAGGAGGCAAATGTGGTAAGTAGCAAATCCAAAGAGGATGCATTGCTTCTATCTTTAGAAAGTATTGATGATTCATGGGTTTTAGATTATGGTGCTTCATTTCATGCTACACCTCATAGAGGTTATTTCATTGATTATATCTAAGGGGATTTTGAGCTTGTTTATTTGGGTGATAATGAACCCTATCAGATTGTTGGAAAGGGAAAAGTTAAGATTAAGTTGAAGAATGGGAATCATTGGCTACTACATCAGGTAAGACATGTTCCAAGGTTGAGTAGGAATTTATTTTCAATGGGGCAACTTGGTGATGAGGGTTGTGTAGTTACTTTTAATGATAAAAATTGAAAGGTTTCAAAAGGTTCTCTTCTAGTAGCAAAAGCTGTGAAAGTAGGCACCTTATATCTTTGTAAAGGTCATACTATTCCTTCTACTTTGATTGTTTTAGAGAAAAATAAATGTTTAGGAACAGTTGTTGCAGTTGAGCAGGGAGAAAAAATAGCTGTTGTAGATTCTAATATAGCATTGTGGCACAATAGACTTGGGCACATGAATGAGAAAGGTATGAAATTAATTCATTCAAAGAAAGTTTTAACAGGTCTAAAATGTGTTAATATGGATTTCTATGAAAGTTGTGTGTATGGAAAACAAAAGAGAGTGATTTTTGTGAAGACTGAGAAGGAAAAGAAAAGTAAGAGATTAGAGCTTGTGCATATAGATGTATGAGGAGTGGCTTAGGTATTTTCCCTTGGTGACTCTCATTATTATGTTACATTTATTGATGATGCAACTAGAAAAGTATGAGTTTATTTCCTTAGACATAAATTTGATGTATTTCAAAATTTTAACAAATGGAAATACTTGGTTGAAAATGAGACTAGTAATAAATTAAAATATCTCAGATTTGATAATTATGGTGAGTATTGCAGTCATAAATTTGAAGATTATTGCTCCACTAATGGTATTAATAGATAGAAAATTGTTCCAAGGACTCCACGGGAAAATGGAATGGTTGAACACATGAATAGGACAATAATGGAGTGTGCAAGGAGCATGAGGTTACATGATGGGTTGCCCTTAAACATGTGGGTAGAGGTTGTCAATACTACTATATATTTTATCAACCAAGGTCCCTCTACTCCTTTGGGTTGTGGTATTCTAGAGGAAGCATGAACTGGTAAGAAGGTGAGTTATTCTTTTCTCTAGACCTTTAGTTATGAAGCATTTTCTCATATAGATTCTAAAAATACAACCAAGCTTGAAGCTAGTTCAAAAAAATGTATTTTTTTGGATATGGCATTGATGAATTTGGTTATAGGCTTTGGGATTTTGAAAATCATATAATTGTAAGAAGTAGGAATGTCATATTTAATGAGAAAGTGTTGTACAAATATCTATTGCAACATTATGAGAAGAAAGAAGATGATTATGTAGTTTTGGATGATACTCCAAAAGATGATGTTCTAACAATTCCTCATGATGTGCAACAACCACAACAACAAATACCACACACACTAGTGAATATTAGATGGTCAACAAGGCTAAGTAGACCTCCAGAAAGATTTTCTCCTTCTTTGCACTCTATTTTACTAATAGATGTTGGTGAACCTGAATGTTATGATGAAGTTGTGTAGGTGGATGCTAAGATTTAGTGGGAGTCTACTATGAAAGATGAAATGGACTCTTTGTTGAAAAATAAGACATGGGATTTATGCAAGTTTCCTACATGTAAAAGGGT
This sequence comes from Cupressus sempervirens, assembly GCA_028749045.1. NCBI lineage: Eukaryota > Viridiplantae > Streptophyta > Pinopsida > Cupressales > Cupressaceae > Cupressus > Cupressus sempervirens. Next base: position 45,933,501 of record CM053787.1, read on the forward strand.
TTTGCAAAATAAATGGTTTTACAAGTTGAAAGAAGAGGATGGAAGTAAGAAAGGATTTAAATCCAAGATAGTTGTAAAAGGATTTGCACAGAAGGGCATTGATCTTGATGAGATACTCTTTCCTGTTGTTAAAATGACTTCCGTCTGTACTATTTTAAGTATTGTGGCTATTGAAGATTTGTATTTGGAGTAGCTTGATGTTAAAATAGCCTTCCTTCATGGTGATTTGGATGAAGAGATATATATGGCTCAGCCACAAAGATTTGAGGTCAAAGGTAAGGAGAACCTAATGTGCAGATTGAAGAAAAATTTATATGGATTAAAGCAAGCACCTCAATAATGGTATATGAAATTTGATAGCTTTATGCATGAGCATGGATATAGTAGGTGTCATTTAGATCATTGTGTTTACTTTAAGAGGTTAAATGATGATAGCTATATTATTTTATGTTTATATGTTGATGATATGCTTGTACCTGGGTCTAACATGGATCACATTAAGGGGTTGAAATGTCAATTAGCACATGAATTTTGTATAAAGGATTTGGGGGCAAAAAAATAAATCTTTGGTATGAAGATTTGAAAATATAGGAAGAACAAGAAATTGACATTATCTAAAGCTGATTATATTGCGAAGGTGTTGCAATGTTTCTCTATGGAGAATGCTAAAGCTATTAGCACACTTTTACCTAGTCATTTGAAGTTGACTAAGAAGATGTGTCCCAAGACACAAGAAGAGGAGAACAAGATATCCAAGGTATGTTATGCTTCCACTATAGGAAGCTTGATGTATGCTATGGTATGTACTAGGCTAGATATTGCACATGTTGTGGGACTTATCAGCAAGTATATGAGTCATCTAGGAATTGAGCATTGGAATGCAATTGAATAGATTCTTTGATATTTGAGAGGAATATCTAGTAAGTGTTTACACTTTGGGGGCTCTATTACTGATTTACAAGGTTATGTTGACTCAAATGTGGCAGGGGATATTGATACCAGGCAAAGTACTATAGGTTATGTATTTATTGTTGGTTGGGCAGCAGTGAGTTGGTTTCTAGGTTACAAAAGGTGAATGATTTATCCACTACAGAGGTAGAGTATGTTGTTGCTACAAAGATAACCAAGGAGATGATATGGCTTTAGTTCTTCTTAGAAGATTGGGACACCCATAGAGGGATAATTATTTGTTTACAGATAGCTAGAGTGTCATTCATCTTGCAAAGAATTTAGCTCTACATTCAAAGGCAAAACACAGTCAATTGTGGTACCATTTTATTTGGTTAGTTTTGGATGATGGACAAGTAAAGCTAGACAAGATACATACAAATGACAATCTAGCAGATATGTTTACAAAGGTAGAGACAAGAGAGAAGTTGAAATCCTCTTTAGCTTCAGTTAGTCTTCTAGACTAAATAGAATAAAAGAACAATAGAGTCCAAGGTGGTTTGATCCAGTGGGAACCTCATGGAGTAGTAGCATAGCTATAGGATCAGTCTCCAAGTGAGAGATTGTTGTTTAGTGTGGAGCCTGATTAGTCCCCAAGTGGGAGATTGTTATATTATGGTGACTAATCAAGGAAGTACTATACATACTCCATAATTTCATAGTGGGGTATTTTATCAGTATTTTATGGCCAACATGTTGTAACTAATTTTTACCCTAAAGCTATAAAAATACTTGTATAAAAGAGCTTAGGGTTAGGGGCTTTCATAAGGTGTGATGCAAAAATTGCTTCTTACAGTGGTATTGAGATGTAAGGGATTATGGATTGTAATTAGGTTGTAATCATTGGATTGTAATAATATTGGACTTGTTGTTTGGTGGACGTAGCCCAAGATTTGGGTGAACCACTTTAAATCTTGGCATCTTGTGTTCTCTTCTGTGTGATTTATTATTTTATAATATTGTTTATATTTTCATGTAATTGTTATTTCTGTCTAAGTTTAATCTTAACACCGTTTCTTTTATAGCCTAGTTGTTTCATTAGCTTAAGGCCTTGCTCATATATTTTAGCATTTATTTCATAGTTTTGGATTTAAGTATCAATTGTGTCTTCTCCTTTGTATATCCAAGCTAAAATAGCTATATCTTCATCTTCATCTTCCAAAGGTACAGTTGCCTATACAAAAGTGTCATTATGAATCATCTTGGGTGGTATAGTAGAAGATTTCTTTTCTTTAGATGGCCTCGCATAGTATCAGGGAGGTGGTAGCAATGATTTCAAAGATAGTATAGGTTCTATCTTATAGTTTCCCATGCCACTATCTTGGACTTTTCCATGTTTTTCATCTTTTCAAAATGGTTTTCAGCAGGCTCTCTATTGGTAGGTACAAAGGCATATGCAACTTGAGTGATTGTATTATAAGCATAGTTGACATTGATAGGTATGGTCACTTTCACCCCTTGAAAAGTGAATTTTATGCACTAGTGGTACATTGAAGGAGTTGTCTGCATCTCATGTATCCAAGATCTACCCAATAGTATGTTGAAGGCTAAAGGTATGTCAATAACTTGGCATATGAGGTCTCTCTATATAGGTTTCACTTAGATGGGGTAGTAAAATAATTGCCTTCGATTTTATTTCTTTTTCATCTTATGCCTTTATGGTGATTCTTCTATGAGCACTAATGGACTCCTCATCATAGCCAAGTTGACTTAATAGATTACCAAAACATATGTTAAGACCAGCACCTCCATCTATCAATGCACAAAAAATGCACATATTTTGGATCAAGATCATTGATTTTGAGGATGACTCAAAGATTTATTGTCCTCCTCATAGAAGGATAGGTACATTGGTGAAGTCAAATGAACCACCATGGATTGAAACCAAACGATATCTAAATCCTTAGGTATGTTAGACTCAGTAAGAGCTTTGCCAAGCATCTCCTTATGAGCAGGTGAGATTTTAGCAGTTCAAATATAGTGATATGAGCATTGGTTTGTTGTAGTTGTTCAAAGATGTTGTAGTTATTAGTGCTAGAAGATTTTATTGGTTTTGTGTTCTTGTTGGTAGTCTCGGTGGTAGGTTTTTCTTTACTCTTTTCTTGTTTAGATGTAGAAGTTGTAGGAGATTTGAGCTCTATTTTTTGCATGGGATCGTATGACAACATTTTCACAAAATTGAGATTGTGCTTGATCAAGTTTAGAATATGCAACTCCTCTAAGGACAAATGAGGTTTTTGGTTTTATCATGTTTTTTATTTTCCCCTATATGGTAATGATGTCACAGTACTTAGATTTCATAGGTTCAAGCATTGTTATTATATTGTCATCGTTAGCATACATATAGATGAAATTTGTGTTGTCTTTTGGTTTAGACATCTCTCCTTTCTCAAATGGGGCAATTGGTTCCTTGAATGCTTTATGATCAAAGTTTTTATTATTTCCTTCAATAACTACATTACCATCATTAATTAGATCATGAATCTTGTGTCTCAATTGTATGAAGTTGTTCATTTTGTGACCCTTGTTATGGTGGTATTCACAATAGTTAGCATTATTCCCCCATTTGGGTCTAGGTTGTGGATCATATGGTTGATAGTTTTCTAGAGGAGTAATGATTTTATTTTGAAGTATATTTTAGACCACTTCTAATGGTTCACTAAGAGGTGTATAGTCACATGTGGGTCAAGAGCCCAACGTTAGAAATGCTTTAGAATAACTGAGAGTGGGGGGAGGGGGTGAATCAGTTATTCAAGGTCCAAATGTCCTATTTAAACTTTTTCACTAAGTGTGGTGAGCTCATTCGACCATTCATTCATCCAAACTTTAACTTTCCTATTCAGTAAGTTACTATAAATCAACATGCAAGCATAACACATAACATAGTGATTTACGTGAAAACCCAATTTGGGAAAAACCAACAGTAACATGCTACTCAATTCTCACTCTTCTGAAGTGATGCCCTATGAAAGGCCTGCCCTATTAAAGGCTTACAACACATTATTAAATGTGACCTACTTAAAGGATTTAACCACCCTATTAGAAGTGGGCCTTGTTAGAGGACTTTAGAACATTCACTTGGAATGCCACCCTATTAAAGGATTTACAAATGGCTATTAAACCAACCTAAGTCCATAGGATTTCATATCTAATACAATTGCTAGAGAGTGTAAGAAAGTCTTTGACTTGATTACAAAATACAACTCAACTTGCAGATCTCAGATCACTCTTCAACACTTCAAATTATCTGGCCTTCAATCTCTACAACTCTTGACATCTTTCTCTCCTTTCAAGCTTTGTCTCCTTGAGTCTCCATGCTCAATGTACTGGTGTAATCATCTCTTCTTGACCACTTGTATAAGAAAAGCCTCTGTGCTCTTCTTTCTCCTAGATGCTTTCACCTTGACACCCTTCTAACCACTTCACAATTTGGCACTTCAGCAGCAGCAACATCAGTAGCATTTTCTTCTTGCTCTATGACTCCTTAAATAGAAGTCTTAGAGTTCCTTTCCCGCTCGATTCTTCCATTCTTTAATTTCAATTCATATGGATTAGGTAGGGTTCATTGTAGCTAACCCATATTTTGTTTCCTCTAGAATCTTCTTGAATAATCCTTTTGAATTCACCCAAAAATGCTTTACATAGAATTTTGTGCCACCAACTCAACATCCTTGTCCTCCAACTGGTTCACAAAATTCAAGGCAACCACTTTGTCAGCTCAGATTTGGCAAATCTTTATCATTTGAAACAATGTAGTAGCTCGGCACTATTGAAATACTAGTGCTCAGCACATACTAAGTGACTCGACACCAACTGTGTTTTTACTGATGTTCGGCACCAACTAAGATTTTCTAATGCTCAGTAGTTGATACTTTGCTCGGCACTTGAACTTCACTTGGCACCTGAAGATCACTAGGCACACACTAGACTTTTCATTTGCTCGACTCCAACTGAAAATTTTCTTGGCTTCAACTAGCTTGCTCGGCACCCACTAATGAACTTAGTTTAAGCTTTGTAGTCAACCTTGTTACAACTTCTTCCTCCAATATTTCTAAGTGTGACCAACCTTTGTATCTTTGAGTATGTTATATATAGATCATTTAACCATTGTCTTAACTGATCCTTGCTCTTCATTACAACATCATAACTCAACCTTTCCCTTAGGTGCTCTTGTTACATCTTGTTGGTCAAATCCTCTTCATCAATCAACTAAGTGATAGTACTTGGATCTTATAAACAATTTCCATCCCTAAAAATAGTAGGTTTGACATCAATGACAAAACAATTATTGAAAACATTCTTTTAAGAATAATCTCCCTTTTTGATCTTCAATCTTCTGCTCACAGTGATCTTTTCAATCAGATTTCCAACACCCAATTTATATCTTTGAATATGTTTCCAATTGGTTTATCATATCTAACAACCTTTTCTATAGCTTTAGCTACTTACATGTTGTTCATGAGATTACAGACACTTTTAGGGGGTTTGGGAGTTACAGTGTCCACCATTCAATCATTCACTACATCATAGTTTATGTTAACATATTTTTCCTTATATTTGCTTGAAATAGACCACTATTTATATTATTTTTGTAGGGTTAACTCACCTTTCTTGACCATGAATTCCTTTGTGAGGAAACCTTATTTAATCATCATTTCAAATGTAGTAGGTCCATGGAGTTGTAGTTTACAATCAAAATTGGGTAGAAGGTTATCCATGAAGATGTCCAATTTTCATTTTCAAGGATATTTTGAGAGTATTTGGTATACAGTTGTCCATCTCTTGAGGAAGTTCAAGAATGATTCTCCCATTCTTTGTTTGAGGTTGCAAAGATCTTTTATGTTAAATTAATTTTGAATGTTGTGGAAATATTCTTGAATGAACATTTTCGTGATTTCGTGAAAGGTTTTCATTCAAGTGGGCAACCTTGAAAACCACTCCATAGATTTTTCTACCCAAACTATGTGGAAAAAAGCATATGAGGTAAGTCTAATTGTGCATGAAATCCATAGACAAGGTCCCAAACTACCATAGATGATCTTGGGATCAGAAGTGCCAAAGTATTTTTCATATTTAGGTAGCTCAACTCCTTTAGGAAAAGGAGGCATGTACATGTCCTTGTCTTTCATCATTTGTTGCAATTGTTGCTGCATAGCTTGGATTTATTTATGGAGTTTGGATATTTCAATCTCTTCCTCTTTGATTACCATAGTCTCTACATCATAGTGTGGAGGTAGCTTGGCTCCCATCTTAGCTAGTTCAAGGAAGTACTTTTTAAGTTTTTCCCTTCATCGAGATTTCCATCATTTTTTGAAAGTGTTTTTTTGTTTGACACTTTATGATGTCCTCAGGAGGTATTTCTTCATCTTCATTTTCAAGAATATAGGTGTATTATTTTTATTTTTATTTGGTTCTCCTATTTTCCCCTCTTTCTTGGTTTTGATCATCCATTTTGTCTCTCTACAAGTTTTCAGTATATAGAGATTCAATGTGTAAAGGCTTTATGTTTGAAGCAGTAGGTAATGGTTTCCTATTTTGAGTGATGAAATTAGGTTCAAAAGAGGAGCTATTAAAGATGTAGACTCTTTGTTTCTCTTGAAATAGTGGGTTATGAATATTATTGTAGTTTTTTGGGAAATTATATTTGATGTAAGGTCATTCTACAGGTGACGGTGATCATGATGACTCTTCACTAGGTGTTGGAGATCGTATGACAAGTAAAGGAGGTCATGAGGACCCCTTATTGAACTTGGAGTGTATCAAGAACCTGGTATGACCTCTACCTCTAACTCTTTCTCTCCTAGGTCTATATGAAGAAAACTCTCTTCCACTCCTAGTTGCATTAGTTATAGAAAGAAAAAGTGTAATCAGTTTAGACCAAGACCACATTTAAAATTTATCTCAAGGTAAGAAAAGATGGAAGTGGAAGTGATGTACACCAAGGTATAAATCATCAAAGTAGTTGATAGAATAGTCAAGATGTTTGACTATTGTGATAGCAAGGTGTGACGATCTAGCAAGATAAGTAGGATAGTGAAGTGAGAGACTCGTTTGCACGTGGATCAAAGTGTTTGACCAAGTAATTTAGTTTTAGGTTTGGACTTTTTGCAAACACAAAAATGTATAGAGGATTCCTGGACTAAGCCTAGGACATACTGGGTGATCAAACATAACATTTGGAGGCTCTAAAAAAATGTTTTCTAATGTGCTCATATGAGGAATTTCTTTCCCACACGAGGATTTCCTTGGCTCATATGAGGAAATGCACAATCAAATGAGTGATGAGAACAATTTTCACTTTGGACAACTTTCTGGAAATTTCCAAAAAACTATCATATGAGATAGAATTGGGTGTATTATGAGTCAGAACTAGACCTAGTAAGATGAAAGGAAGACAACCACTTTCTATGTTCTACCACTTTATAGGTTCTACTTCATATGAGCATTCTCACAGGGCTATACAAGTGTTAAGACCAACTTTCTAGTTTGCACAATTTTCAAGGTAGATTTTGAATGTTTCAATTTGTAGGTTTGATGTTTCAAGATAGTGTTTGGATAGAAAATAGAATGTGATGTATTCATAGACAATCCAACCAAGGACAAAGAAACTTGGAAGGATGGAATAGTTTTGACAACTTGAACATGTTTGGACAAGATAGACCCAAAGAAAATACACTTTACCCCTAGAAAAAAATGATAAAGAATACACAATATTTGCCCACAACTTATGTGTATGCATTCACCTAACATAGCCATGTTTCCCCTTAGAGGTCACCCATTATTTTTGTATTTTCAAGGACTCAATAATATATGTTAAAAGGTTACCCTAGTAGTAAAGGCCAATGTCACATACCACCTTCAAGAATATAGGTGTATAACTATGGTGAGTATCTTCAAGAGAGATTCTTCACCCTCCTTGCACAAAGATTGTACCCCCTTTAAGATGTGAAGTAGGTAAGATTATAACTAAGAGGTGTTCAATAGGCCTTCATTCATAATAACCCCTAGTATTCTCACAAGTGATATTAAGACCTCTCAGCTGTAGTAGCACCTACAAGTGTACACCCTTAGCAAGAAAGGTTATGACTAATGCTGCTTAGTGTAATAGGTAGGGAACTTTTAAGATATATGGGATGTGATCAACAAAGTGAAATCACCATGGTTTTGAAATATTTTGATTTTACAAAACTGACTTTAGTATAGTGGGTTGGAATGATTGGTGAAAGGTGTGTACCAACTTGGGTCATTCCTGGAGGTTGAGAAATCCATCAGGCATGCTAAAGATGACTATTGATACTAAGAGGATTCAATCCAAGGGTTTAGTTTTTTGAATCTCCAAAGGAGAAGAACATACTTCCCTATCTTCTTCATGTCTCACAAACATGTTTAACACATAAGTCACTGAGATGGTTCCTCCTCTAACAAAGTCTAGAAGCTTCAAGGTTTTTGATTTTCCCACTAGGAGAAAAGAGCATACTCCCTTCACTATGAGACTTGCTAAAAAATTCACTACCTTTCCCTGTTTCCCTAGGTATCTATCTCTTAGCAGCATCTAGGCTTTGAATTTTTCTATAGTCATCACTTCCACGTAACAAAGAGCCTAATCCCCTATTTTTCTATCAATACCCTTAATAAATTATTAATGAGGCCCTAACTAGACAATGTTTTGAAATTAAAAAAAATTAGACAAAATTATTTAAGTGGGTTTGAATTTGAGTCTTTGAAAAGCATTCTTTGATAGTCATCTTGTAAGCAAAACATTAGTAAGTTTGAGCGAGTTTCAAGGTATCTTCAACATATGTCCTACAGTAAACATTAAGTTACTTGAAATCAAAATATAGACTAAAATATTAGATCAATGTTAATGTTTGAAGTACATGAAAATGCATTAAGAAAACTTGGTAGAAATAGATTCTAAAAATAAAATGAATAAAGACCTTGGATCAAGTCTTGTACAAGATAGAAAAAACCCAGATAAGGATCATGAAAGCTCATACAACCTAGAATTAGACCAAGGACAAGGAATGGAATTCTTTAGGGCTTGTACAAGCCATAATCACATCTAGTATGAGTAAACAAAAATCTTGTACGAGGAAAGAACTTCCCACATGATTCTGTTGTACGATGTACAAAAATAGAATATGCAAAAACATAAATTTGAACAAGAATGAAGCCGAAAAATTGATTTTTCTACAGTGGGTGCCATAAATGTATGTGCCAATTGTGGTATGGTACCTTAGCAACGCACTTTAACATAGTCATTGCATGTCAGATTCATCCAAAGGTGAACATGATTTTTTTCATCTTGAAAAGTCTAAACAAGGTGACCTAATGTCTTCTATCTAGTCCAAGTTTGAAGGACTACTCTCAAAATCAAGAGCTTAGTGACCATAGACCAAACTAGAATGAAGGATTTGTAAATAACATGGATGCATGATTAATCTAGATTTTCTATACAAATAAGTGAGATTAAACTAGATGAAATTCAAATTTAATCTATGAACAGGAAAATAAGGACTTTAAGCTAGAATGTATGAAAATTTAATAACTAATAATGGAAGTATCAAGAAAAATGTAACAAAGCTCTTGACTACATAAATAACAAGTATTCAAATCGACAGAGTTTATTTACTCACAAATTGCATCCCCCCTATGAGAGATGAAAGTTTCCAATTTATAGAAAAGTCTACAATCAATCAATGGTAGAGATTAAATCATATGAAAAATGGATATTGATTGTAAGTTCAATTCAAAGTGGAATTTTCTATTCGGGAGGGAGTTAATTGATTTGTTTCCCTCTTAGATTCAATTTAACTCAAAATTTTCCATTTTCAAACTCAAAAAGAGGTTTTGGACATATTATTCAAATTTGATCTCATATTTTGAATATTAAAATTCAAATAATGAATATGTGGAGACATTTAGTTCAAATAATTAATAAATTCCATTGCCATGTGATTTTTCAAAAGTATAATTAATTTATTCAAAGTATTAGGAATTTTTAATTAAATTAATTAATTTAGTGGGTTTAATAGCCAAGTGTCGATTATTAGGAACTTATTACGATTTTGTTATTATTGTGGATTAATGATGTTCTACAATTGATATTTAAATCAAGTAGGGTCAATTAGGACTAGAAATGCCTAGTAAATTAGGACTTTGTTGATCAATTAGAGATTAGGAGGAAACCAGTTTATTAGACCGATTTTGGGGTATTACACCAGTGGAGTCATTAAGTGTTGAGACTGTGGTACGAAAAGTTTAAGAACACCATTACCTATTTATGCCATTAGAGTTTCTATTATTTGAGAGTTGAGATTTATCCCTGGAAATGATATTATTCTTGATGCTTTGATTGGTAGAGTAACTTATTTTGAGTTGAATAACTTTGATAATTGTGTGATACCTAAAATTGAATCTACTTTCCAGACATCCCTAACTATTGGAAGTTCAAGAAAAGAAAAGAGCACCCATCAAATCAATAATTAATGTGATTATGAGTCTGATGGTATTGACCTAGAAGATCTCAAATCATTTCTTGCTAAGAGGCTAATAAGAGGAAAAGGAAAGTAGAAAGGTAAACTACTCCTGATTTTCTTTAAATGTAACAAGGTTGGTCATGTTGTTGCTAGATGTCCTAATAGAGATAGGAATGAAATGAATGATAAGAGAGAGAATATATACCGAGGAAATATTGTTGGAATTTACAAGTGGGAAGAATACTTCTGAGAGGGGGGATGAATCAGAAGTACCAAAATTTTAAGCTATAAAACCTTTTAACTAAAATCAATACATGCATGTAACACTTCTAATTAACATGAAAGTAAAGGCATGCATGAAAATAGAAAACACAATATGTGATCACCCAAAAACCCTCCAAAATGAGAAGGTAAAACTGGGGTGGGGATGACACCGACAACTTATCACTGCAGCAACATGTAACTTGTCAAGGTTACAAAGTTTGACAATCATTAATGGTCTGCCTTGTGAAAGGCTTGCCCTATTAAAAGTGACCTGTCTAAAGGATTTACAAACATTCACTTGGGATGTCACCTTGTTAAAGGATTTACAATATGGCTATTAAACCAACCTATCTTCATAGGATTTTCATTCTCCTAATACAATGGCTAGAAAGTATAGTAGAATGTGATGACCTGATAACTTACAATCCTCAATTGCTGATTTCATATCCTTGTTCTATCCAATCTAATATGATCCTTCTTGGTCTAATATGATTATGTTCGTAGTGCTAATACTCTGATCTATTAACTGATACTGCAATGTTGTCATTCCTTTAAGTCTTTTCACCCCTTCTCACTTCCTTCAAACTTCACTAGCATTGTCTCATGCATTCCGTTCCTTCCATATTCTACTTAATTATGGGGTTTCAACCTCCTTAAAAAGGTTTCAATACTTAGGGTTAGGTATGAATCTATGATTGAGATTCATCCATCTTTCTCACTCAAATTTTTCTTATTGGTTGCATGTTAATTTCATAGGGAATCAAAAAGATTTGTTCTTATCTTTTAATCCTACAAGATTTATCTTGTGACAACTCAAAAATAGTTTACATTTGAGTTTGTGATGGCACAAACTCTTATGATGATTCTTCATTACTTGGCACTTTCTGATTACTGATGCTCGACACATATAGGAATTTTGTCTTGCTTGGCACCTATAGTTTTCTCAGCACATATACTAGCTTTCCATCTATTAGTCACTCGACATCTAAAACTTTCTCGGCACTATCTATCTTCTTGGCATCTAAATGACTCATCACTTGTTGAATTTCTAGCTCAGCACATATTGTAACTTGACATCTATATTATACTTGGCATCAACTAAGAAAATTTCTTAAGTGTGTTAACACTCAATTGTCAAAACCAATTTGAGACCAACAATCTCCCCTTTTGACATGAGTGTCAAAAACACTTAACTATACATGATGAATCTAATCTTTTGAGTATAATATACATCTATTCAGCATATATACAAAACTTCAAAAATTGTTCAAAATTTTGTATACCTCAAAATTTGTAACTCCCCCTAAGTTGATGTGCCTTCGCTATAACCAAAACTTCTCATGTTGGATATGTCTCATGTTGATTCTGATACTCTTTATCTCTACCTTGCCATTCTTTCTCTATCTATTCTATTCTTTTCTGCCCTACTCTAGTTTTACTCCTGCTTTCACACATGTTTCCTTTTGGCTTTTCTATTTCTCTTCATCAAAATTCATCTTCTTATCTCTCCCCCTTTTTTTATTATAATCAAAATGTTATCTCCCCTATTTTTGATACTTATGTCAAAGGGTTCTACATTAACAAAATACTTAGCCAAAAAGGATTTATTTACCTCCATAACTATCCTCAAAGCACCATCCAATTGTCTTGTGCAATTTCTAGTGATTTAAGTTGGATGGCTATCTCTGCTACAAGGTGAACTAGGCCTTCCAATGTAAAAAGATTAGGGTCTTTCTTTAAAACATTTTCAGCATAGGCCAGTTCTTTCTACAAAATTTCCATTTGTGGGGTGATAGCAGATTGAATTTGTATCAATTTGGCCTTTACATTTGCCACATCTACTATGAGTACAACTAATTCCTTATGAGTGTGAAGCGTAGTTTGAAAATGCTTCTCACTCTGAGCTAGATCCTTAGGTAGTTGCATGCTTGATATTTTAAGTTAGTTGCATGCTTGATATTTTAAGTTGCATCTCCAAGCTCATTATCCGTTGGTTGGTCTCTTGTGTGAAAATTGATGGGTCACACAATTTTGAGTACAGTGAGAATATATTCTCAAGTACTATTTTTACCTTTTCAATCTTCTTAGCTGGCTCAACTTGAGATAGTGCTATTGCACCTAATATTCTTTCATTCACCTTCATTTGAAACTTCTTTTCAGACCATTCTAACAATTTTGCATTAGTATCAAGGTCTTCATTCTGTACCTGGTCCACTATACTAGATAATTGTTCCATAATAGGCTTGGTTTCATCAAGTACCTGTAAGCTAAAAGCATCTAGAACGATGTCTTTTATCTCAATCAAAGCTTGCCTCTGTTTATACTCATTTCTAAGTATCTCTTACGTCTTCTTCCTCTCAAGTGCCTCTTGCACTTCATTTATTTGATCAATGTTCATATTTTCATAGTCATATTTGGGAATGACTATGTCCTCATCTAGTGCAAGGTCTCCATAGTGAAGTACCCTTGCTACTCTTGTTGAGCACGAGCCTGGTGCAAATATTTGTAGTGGCATGGCAAAAACACTTGGCTTCTGAGGCATTGTAGGAGTCCTTGTTGTAGGAAAATTGACAAATGTTTGTATTGCCTCTTGTTCCTTCTCCTTAGGGGTCTCCTCCTCTGTTCTTTCCTTGTCAATTATAGTGATCTTTGGAACTGTACCTTGTACTTGTGTTGTAGAGACAAATGTATCTATCTATCTTGTTGGCTCCCTTGTAGGCTCTATCTCCTCTATCTTTTGTGTCTTTTGTTTAGTTATCAAGACTTGAACTATGGAGTCAACCTTCGCAAATATGTCTACTGCAACTTTCTCTTGGTGTTTTCCACTTGTAGTTGTAGGGATGTGAGAAGGTGGTTCTTGTGGATTCACCTTATCCCTTGTGATATCAACTATAGCCTTTTGCAATTCTTCCACACTCACCAAGACTGGATTTGTACACAATTGAGCTTGTAAGGTAGTCTGGTGAAGAATCTTTTTGAGATCCTTTGCAGTTAGTGGATTTATGTTCTGACCAAAGTTGTTAGGAACATCTTGTATAGTTACTATATCTGCAAGTGTGGGAGTTACATGTGGGGGACTTGGTGGTGGCAATTGTGTGTCTTGCACACTCTATTCTTGTGGTTGCTCCTCAACAGTTGCTACATTATCTTTTTGTGTCTCCTTCTCCATTGTAACATTTGCCTTTTCTTTTTCTCCTTCTTCTTCTTTATCATTGTCCTCTTCTTCTTCTTCATTGTTTCTTCCCTCAAAGGGGTCAACTTCTCCTTCTTTCACAGTTGTCAAGCCATAAATTAACTTCCACATTTTTGTGGACTTTTTCACAACATCTTTAATTTTATTTTGCAAAATACTAAAGGCTCTATACTTGGGTGAAAATTTTCTCCGATGCTTCTTATCTTCTTTGCTAATTTTCCCTGTAGTAAGTTCAAGCATTACCCGAGCCAATGTTGACTCTCTTATTTCCTTTTCCATATTGAGGCAGTAATGCCATTTATTTTCTACAATTGAATATAACTCCTTAGGCATTGTATTGTCAAGTTCAAGTGGAGTGTTCTTGAACTTTTCCATCATGGTGTAGACTGACTCTTCAACCATGTTTTGTTCCTCTCTATTCAACTTATTAAAATCAATTCTTTTTAATCCTAAAAAATTTGCATTATCTCTAATGTTATCAAAAATGTTTCCTAAATCATATTTAGTGGTGTGACTTACCACTCTAAATTAGACATTATCATCAAATTTTGTTCTTTCTTCATCTGATTCAGGGGGTGCAACATATTTTATCCTCAGCTTCTTCTTGGCTAGACCTTCCTATATAGTGGCCTTCTTTGATCTAGCTCTTGTGTTGGCCCTTGTGGTAGGTTTTGTTGGCCTAGGCTTAGCTACTTTCTTGGGCTTGGCAGCTAGTTTGGTGGTGGCTTTTCTTTTCTTTTCCTCTAGTTTGGTGTGTGCTTCCTTGGTTTCTTCTTCCTCCTCGACATCTTCTACCTCTTATGAATCTTCTCTGATGCCTTGGGTCAATGCAAGTGGTCCTTGATCCTACTCTTCTTCATCCTAATTTTTCTCTTCATCATCTTCCTCACCTTCTACAATGCCTTCCCTAAATTTAGCCTTAAGCTTCTTCACTAGCTTATCTTTCTTTTTCAAAACTAAAGATGTTTTTAGTTCCATGTCTATCTTTGATTTGACAACATCATAAGTGCCAAAGGGTTGAGCACTCTTATCAATATCCTCAACTAGCAATATTGTAATTGTTTTTGATGCATCATCAATATTGATCTCATATCCAAGTGGCCTCAACCATCTCAACCTTGGTACTGCTACTTGGATGTATGTGAAATCAATGTCAACTAAGAAACATATGTCATTGATGTGTTGTTCAACAAGAGAGACAAGTATCCTCACTCTCTGCTTCATTGACTTCTTAAAGTCTTCAAAGTAGCTAGTCATAATAGTTTCAAAATTTGCCCCCATCTAATCTATGTATTCATTGACCTATACTACTATTGATATGTTTGTCTTCCAACTTACCTTTCCAAAAGAGGGGACTTCATTCTGAACATAAAAGAATGTGCATAACAATATTGCTCCAAATTTACATTGATCTCCTTGTACCTTTTTTATGGCTCCCAAATTCTCCATAATCTATTGTAATTGCAGTTCAGCTATATCATAAGGATGATCCTTCTTGAAAATTTTGTATCCCACATCTACTGCAATACAAGGTACACTGTTGAGTCAACTTGATTGATAGAATTTATGGGATATGACCCTAATAGAAAATTCTACAAGAGGATCCTTGATGGTGTCAATGGTCATCCCTCTCTTGTTCCATTTTTCCCCAGTGTTCTTTTTTATGGCTTCTTTAGAATCATTCCTTAGGGTTTTTGGCCATTCCAAAGTTGGGCACCTAGTTACTCTATGTATAATGCTTTTAGACAATTTAATGGGTCCATCTTCCAACCATAGGTGTCCATCATGGATTTTGCTTAGCACAATTCTTACCCATTCAGTCTTGAATATAGTAGGGAAATCTAGGGCACGAGTTAAGCCCTTACTCTCAACAATTTGAAACTCTTCTTTCAATACCCCATTGTCACACAGTTTATTGTATGCTTCCCTAATCTCCATATCTCCAATAGCTCCAATTTTATAGTTATAACATCTTCTAACATCCTGTACCATCACAACTTTGGGTGGAATGATGGATAAAGCTCTAACAGGGTCATTCTTATAAGCAACTTCAAGAATTGGTCTATAATTGGGTTGTTTCACTTCATTACTAACCAATTGAACTTCAAATGACTCATTGTCCTAGGGTTTCCTAGAGCTAGATGCCATTTCTTCAAACTAGGGTTTCAAAATGTAAAAATGGCTTAACTGCATGGCTCGGCACTAGTGTAAATACCTTGAATCAATGAAATGATGTTGAATCTTGGCTAGAATCTGTGCAATAGCTTCAATCTCTACTTGGAAACCATTTCTACACTCTTCTTTCTCTTTCTTTGTGTTCGTGATGAAGAAAAGTGATTGAAAACTTGACCTTATACCCTTCATTTCATAGCATTTAATGCTTAGTGCATATACAGCTATCCACTCGGCTCCTTATGCAATTTTTTTTCACTCAGCTTCCATTAATTTTCCAACACTTTACATACACTAGAGTTTCTCTTCACTCAGCATCAATTGGAATTTCCTTTCACTCAACAGCAACTAATCACTCGACTTCCACTAGTTTTGTCCAACAACTCAGCATATACTAGGATTTTACTCGGCATCTAAAGGAAACTTTCCTTACTTCGAAACAATGTGAAAATTTTGAAGTTTTAACTTTACATCTTTATTCATGTTGATCTATCCTTTGTAGTACTAATTCGGTTTTGGAACTAATGTATGATAAAGTATTGTATATTAGTTCCTCGTACCTTCTTTTGCTTAGTTGGATGAAGTATGACCACTTGACATTGGATGTGTTGCTTTCATCTTTTCATTTCCATGTTCTATTCATTTCTCCTCTAATGTGTTCAACATCAATTTTTCCTTTTCCTTTGTTGAACTCAAAGTTGGGTGCCTTTGACCTTGTTGGGTAGTGCTTGCTGATGTGACCAGTTTTCAAATAACTGAAACATGTAGTTTGGCTCAACCATCTATTGTAGCTTCCACTAAAATGTGTTCTTATGCAATTTTCAGGGATGTGTCCATACTTTTGACAATAGTGACAGCTCTACCTAGTATTGCAGTCCCAGTAGTGATGTCCATGATTATTTGACTTTGCAGATTGGTTTGGTGTCCACATAGGCTTTGATCTACATTCAAAGGCTCTATGTCCATACTTCTTGCAATTGTAGCAGTGACCTTCAAATCTTGGTGTCCTGATGGTTCTACTCCTACAGTCATGCATTTGATGACCTTGCTTATTACACTTGTGATAGTGACCCATGTTTTTAGGTTTGTCATGTTGATTGGCATTCTTGCTCCTACATACATTAGAGGTATGTCCCTTTTTACCACACAAATGACAAGTGGGTTTTGTGTTCTTGCCTTTGTTATTTCTTTCTTTTGCAGTCTTTGATGACTCTCCTTTTTCAGTGCTAGTGTATCCTAGTTCTGAAGTGTCATTACAGGATCTTGGTGAATTTAGTAGCTGTCCAAAGTACTTGATGGCTTCATTAGGTTTGTTGAAGCTCTCTTCAATTTCCTTCTCTCTTCTCAAGTCATTTTTCAGTTGTTCATTTTGCATCTTCAGTGTGCAGATCTCAATGTCCTTAACATTCAACTCATGATGAGCATTCATCATTTGGCTTAGGGTGTCTAGCTGCATGTTGGAAATTCTTGCAAGTTCAATTAACTTCTCCTCCAATCTATTGGCTAGGTTTCTCTTGTCATCTTCTATCATAGTTTTTTCTTCAATATCTCTCTTCTTCTGTTCAATCACTTCACAAAGCATCATGGCTTGTGATTCTTGTTCAATCTTGAGAGTTCTAATCATAATGTTCAAGATTCTCAAATATGACTAGTGATATTGGTAAATTTGAGAATCTTGAACATTATGATGGTGGATTTGTTAAAATTGGTAATGATGTTCTATATCCTGTGAAAGGAAAATGCTCTATGATGTTGAACTAAAAGACCAAATGTGAAAAGGAATATTGGGTACAAGGACTAAAGTATAATCTCTTGAGTGTGGCATAGCTAAATAATATAGGTCACTAACTAGAGTTTCAAAACCAAAGAGTAAAGATATATAAAGATGCTAGAAATTTGATTAGTACAGGTGAAGAATTAAGAGGTGACTTATTCTACCTGGATCCTATTGAGAACACATGTTTTATTGCAAGAGTTTAAGATGTTAGGCTATGACACAAGGGGTTATGTCATGTTAATTTTGATAACAGAGTCAAAGTTAGTAGAAAGAGAAAAGTCAAAGGATTACTGAGCTTATCTAAACCTGACAAAGTGATGTGTAAGCAATGTCAAATTGGGAAAATTACTAAGTCAAGTTTCAAAAGTAAGAATTACTCATCTAGGGATGTATTGGTATTGGTTCGCACTAATCTATGTGGTCCTATGAAAGTTCAAAGCTACTATGGTGATAGATACTTTATACTATTTGTTGGTGATTTCTCAAGAATGATGTCAATTATGTTTCTAAAAGAAAAATATGGTGTTTTTCAAATGTTCAAATGGTATAGGGAAAGAGTTGAGAAGGATATTAGTAAGAAATTTAAATTATTAAGATCTAACAGAGGAGGTGAATTTATGTATAATGAATTTACTAATTTTGGTAATCTGAATGGAATAAAGAGACAATTGTTAGCACCGAGGACACCACATCATAATGGAATTGCTAAAAGAAGAAATAGAACCATTGTTGATTATATTATAGAACTATTCATTAAGAAGGAGGTTGCATAGACCTACTAGAGAGAATCTATTGGTACTACAATCTATACACTGAACTGAGTACAATTGAAGAAAGGTACAAACAAGACACCTTATGATCTTTGGTATGGACATGCACCAAATTTAATTTATTTTTAAAAAAAATGGAGGTAGGTGTTATATTTTGACAGATGATAGAAATAGAGAATTTGATTCAAAGTTTGATGAAGGCATATTTATAGGCTATTCCACTAGAAGCAAGGCATACAGATGTTTGAACAAGGCAACTAACAAAATGATTGAAAGTGAAAATGTGAGAATTAATGAGTTTATAGAATATAATAATAAAAGAAGAAAGAAGGAACCTAAATACTGCAATATTTTTTTCTATGTGCAAGAAGGTTTTTCTAATACTTTATCAGGTACACTTCCTGAGCAATAAATAGAAGTCATTGAGCAACAACAACCTAAAACCAAGCAACTAGTTGAGCATGCACTAAATGGAGATAATGCAAAACCACAAAGAATTGAGCTCATACTAGAAAAATATTAAAAGGAATCATTCATCAAACCAAATCATTTGAGACAAAGATGTTGGAGTAGTGAAAAGAACTTAAGAGATAATACATGCTCAATTTATAAATTTTAACCTATAACAATTAAAGATGCATTGGAGAATCATGATTGGATTAATGCTATGAATGAGGAGATTGAGAAAATAGAGAAAAATATTACATGGGCACTAGTACTGAGACCTAAAGATAAGAATGTGATTGGTACTAAATGGATATTCAAAAATAAGTTGATTGAAAATGGAGAAGTTACAAGGATCAAGTCTAGACTAGTTTGCAAGGGTTATGCACAAGAAGAAGGTATTGATTATGGAAAAACATTTTCCCCTGTTGCTAGACTTGGAGGTGCAAGATATTACTTGCATATTCTTCTTTCAAAGGTTTCAAAGTTTATCAGATGCATGTCAAGTCTATAATTTTGAATGGAATACTAGAAGAGAAATTTTGCATTGAACAACCAAAAGGTCTTATTGATCCTAAATAGAGGAACATAGTATGTAAGCTACACATGACACTATATGGATTGAACATGCACCCCAAACATGGTATGAAAGGTTACATTCATATCTAATGAAGATTGGTTTTGTTAGAATTGTTAGCATGAATGTTGATGTTATTCCTATGGGGGAGTATCCTAGTAGTTTTCGAGACATGATTTAGAGGTTTTGTGTTGCATTCATGATAGTGTTTTTCATTGATATCAACATATTGGTTATTCTATGAAGACCGGTAGTGCAACATAAAGAGTTTGGCTTCGCACAATTTGAGGATTGAATATCATCTTATGCACACTTGGGATAATGTTCTAGAGTATGTCTAGATGTTGCAATTAAGAGCGTGTACGCAAATATGAAGATTGGTAAGAGTTATGATGGATTTAATGATGACAAATTTCAAATAGAGTTTCTAGAAAGTGAGTAATTTTGTTTGGATTGTATCTTCAAACAGGGATATAATATTGTTAAGAAGACTTGGATAAAGGTTGAAGACATGTTGAAGATGTTGTGGTTAATTAAACACATTCAGATGCTTAGTGAGAGTAGAGTTATGAAGATTGTGAGCAAATAAATACTTGTAATTGTGAAAAGATATAATGTTGTAATATAACGTTTAATATAATATCTTAAGTTGGTTCCATATTATTACTGTAAATTGGGAAGGCCTCAAGGCTAACTCAATTGCTTATTCTAGGACTTGGTATAAAGGAAAGGTCATTTCCTTAGATGTAAAGTGTGATATGCAATCATATCTATTTGATGTATTGTGCAAACTTACATGCAAATATCTTTTTGATCAAATAAGTTGATCATGTAGTTAAGGCATGGTGAACTTACAAGGAACTGTATTTGGTAAGAGAAGCTGTTGTTGGACAATTGTTGATGTACACTTGTATTAAATTCAGTGAGGATAGTACTAAAGTTGTTTGGACAATGGGTCATTATGTCTTCCTATCAACTCCTAACAAGGTTGGCACAACTCCTAACATGGTTGGAATCTCCTAACAATGACTCAAAGTCTCCTAATAGGGACTCATATGTACTGATTGTATTGCATTAACTCCTAATGGGTTTTATCCTTTCACAAGTAACTTTTATATAAGTACATCATCTTGTGGGTACCATCCCCACCAGGGTTTTCCCTCTTATCAAAAGTTTCCTTGGTTATCTTTTTGTGGCCATTGCATCTAATGTTTACATGTTTTAAATGAATAAGGATATTGGGAGGTGTTTTAATTGCATAACTGATTCACCCTCCCCTCCTCCCCCCTAATTATCTTGGTGGACTTTACTTTCTAACAAGAACAAGTGAGAACAATAATCCATATTTGAAAAGTGAATCTGATGCTAAGCTCCTAATTTTGGAAATATTTTTTGATGACTATATTTGGAGGATGTGAATTGATGTGCATAACACATGCTAATGAAATTAGAAAGTATTTTTAGATGTCAATGTTTGTAGTGATTGAATTCTTTATTAGATTGTAATTTCAACAAGTAAAGGATGACATATACATAACTCATTCCAAGTATATCAAGGATATCTTGAAGATAGTTGGCACAAAAGACTCTATACTAGTTGGCACACCAATAATCATGGGGTATAAACTATCAAAAGAAGATGACACTAAAGAGGTAAGTCAAACATTGTATAGATCCGTGATTGACAAACTACATTATATTGTACATAGTAGACCAGATATTGCTCATGTTGTAGGAATTTTTGCTAGATTTTATTCTAATCCTAAGGAGACACACATGATTACTGTGAAGAGAATATTTAGGCATCTTAAAGGAATAGAAAAGTATGACTTATGGCACAAGAAAGATGGAAAATTTGAGCTACAAGTTTATATTGATGCTGATTGGGATGGAAATATTGATGACATAAAGTGTACTAGTGGTGAAGTCTTCTTTTTAGGAGAAAGGCTTGTAACATGTATAAGTAAGAAACAAAGTTGTATCTCAAATTCCACTACTAGAGATGAATATGTAGTTGATGTTATTCAGTTCTCTAATATTGTGTGGATCAAACAATTGTTAGAAGGAATGTAGTAGGAATTGATTGAACTAGTGACAATATATTGTGCCAATACGAGTTCAATAAACATATCAAAGAATACATTTATGCATGCAAAGACAAAGCACATATTAATCAAGTATCACTATATGAGAGAACAAGTTCAACAAGAATAAGTCAAACTGGAGTATGTGAAGTCTAAAGAACAGATTGTAGATATATTTACTAATCCATTACCTAAGGATGCATTTGAGTATCTAAGAGGTAAATTAGGGGTTGTTCCCCTATCCAGAGTTCACTAAGTGAAGGTGTATGATTGCATCAATTCATGGTTTATCATAATATCTTTATGAAGTTGATGTAGGAGTTCACTCTTTAGGATGCCCTTAAGTTGTGAAAGGGTGTAAGGAAAAAAAAGTGATCAGTACATGCAAGGTACAAGGTATAACTACAAGGTTTAATAAGTTTCTAATTGAAGCTTATTCTTACCTTTGGCATTGTTATCAAAGGGGGAGATATGTATATGAAACATGTTTTACATGAAACAAAGGGAGAGATTGAGTAAGAAGGAGATGATGCATTGGAAACAAAATAGATGATTAAAGTGAATATGATGATTATTGTCAAAGGAGGAAATATTGTGTGTACACCCAATGGGGGAGAATATTTGCAATAAAGTCAATGAAAAAGTTACTTGAATTGATGTTGTAGAAGAAGATGTTGAACAAATAATGAATTATATCCTAAGAGAGAGTATATGGAATATGATGAATATAGGTATAAGTTGCAAATGAAGCAAAGAATCTAATGAAGACAGAGATGCAGATAGAAGATTAAGCTGGACAAAATTAATGTACTACTAAAGATGGTTGATATTGGATGGTTTGTTTCATAATGTGTTGTCTTTAATGCCAAAGGAGGAGACTATTCGACACAATTGATGTTGATGAAGTAAAAAGGAGATTGTTGGATAGTAGTGAAGATAATGAAGATGGAGATCATAATATAAGTACAAAGTATGTGTGAAAGATTCATATCAATTGTTATATTTCCATTGATGTCAAGCCTAGCAAAATGAAGGATATGAGTCAATATGGTCAAACAAGTATGGCATAATATCAATTCATGTAAGTTGAAATCATTTGAAGTATGTGATATTGGATAAAGAAGTTGAAGAAAAAGTATGAATATGTGAATGAAGAAGAGATGCTAACTATGTGAATCTAAAAGGGCAAGTGATAAATCAGTTTATGACAATATAATGTTGGTTTGATTATTTTACATGATTTCATTCAATGTTAAGATCATTTTAGTTTGGTCGGTAAGAGAAGGAATGAAATTAGAAAGTGAATTGATAAGGTGTACCAAGTTAGAGATAGTGGTTGGTAAAAGAAGATGAAGAAAGGTGATATAAGTGAAGAAAATATTAAATGACCACGACAATTGTTAATTGAGAATATCTATTGTTAATTGAGCACAATATTAACTAAGTATAAAGAAGGTCAAAAGAAGAACACCATTCATTAAATAAAGAATAGTTTGTGAGAAAATGATTAAGGGACAAGATCAAGAAAAGATTGAGACTATTCTAGAAGACTCCAAGATAAGGACAAAGTTTGTTAGATAGATCTATAGTTGGAGAAATTTGAACAAGATTTGATGGGAAAGATTTAAGAAGGGTTTTGAGATCTAAGAAAAGGCACAAGTTTTAGGAAGAAGATACAATTGGCAAGATTCATAACCTAGCGCATATATAATTAACCTAAGATCACATGGAGGAGAATAATTCATGGGAACCCTGATTCATGAGATGATGTAGCAAAAAAAATTCTAAATAAGGAAGAGACAAGTATGGAAATATTGTTGGTCCAATGAAGAGGAAAGTGGATACAAAAGAATTGAAGGAGATCTTACCGAGAAGACCAAAAGTGTGAGTTGGAATGAAGTGAATAATTGAGTATATTGGCTCGTTAGTGAGAAGATATGTTGATTGAGATGGAGATCTGAAAATGAAAAGTGAGTTGCATTTCTATCAGATCATTTGACTATTACTCTCTAACCACTATAACAAAAAATCTCTTAATCGAGTGAACTTAATAGTCTTAATTTGTAAATCCATTTGTATGGTGACATTCAATTGAATGTCTGTAAAGTCCTTTAAAGCAAGCCACTCATTGAAAGGTGATAAGGTCTAGATTATCTTTGGGGAAAATCCCCTAAGAGAGTCTCACCTAGCAATGTGTTTTGTAACCTTTATCAAGGTTGGCCCTTAACCAAGCTCACTTCTGAAGAGTGAAAATATTTTGGGTTACCAGTCCCAGGTGGTTTTTCCCTTAATAGGGGTTCCATGATAAAAATTATTGTGTCAACATGTGTATGGATTTTTTGCATGTTATTTACTTTTGCATGTTAAAAATGTTACTATTTTTGTAAGTTGGTTAAAGTTGTTGATATTCGGTATTGCTAGTGAGATCTATTTGATGCATATGAAAGATTAATTTTTTGTGATTACTAAGTTGATTATTTGATAAGTATAAGTTGTTATAAGTGTAGTGAATTCTTTGAAAGGGCTTGAGGATAACTAATTCACACCCCCCCCACTCTTAGTTATCTAAAAACTAAAAAACTATTAATAGCAAACAATTAAAAATAGATGTAGAGCTAAAATATAGAGAAAAATAAACCAAAACGAAGGTCGAACCAATGGTTGAAATCTGGGAACAAAATGTAGGGGCATGGTAGTAGTGATGACATGTACCTAGGACATGTTGGAAATTATGACTTGTCCCTAGTATTTTTAACTAATTGTTTCAAGGATTGTCCAACACTTCTTAATCTTTTGAGATATTTTTCAACAACCCCATAACTCATTCCTAAAGATTTTTTTTATTAAAAAAAAGGAAAACATTGTCTAAATGGATTTTCCTTGGTCTATGGATCATCCTAGTTAACAAAATTTATATGACCCTATCATTTAAAATTTAAAAAATAATCTAGACTAACCATAAAATCAAATCTCCCCTTAATACCCTAAAATTGGGCATCAAGTTAAATTTGGGCCCTTATCCCGGGAGACATGATTCCATCGGAAACATGACCCATGGAGAATGTGATAAATTTTTAGTGGGATGTTGAGATAGGTAAACAAGTGTGGGAATTGAAGAATTAAGTTGCTAGGATCAAGCGTAACAAACATTTAGACCTCAAAATCACCAAAATGGGGTCTAATAGGTGCTAATAAAGTATCCAAATACAAGTGCTAAATTTTTAGGATGGTACTAGTTCAATAAGTGGTGTATGAAAATTCATGACCTTAATGACTATAAGGGAATTTGTATTCTTTCTATTAGGTTTTGCAAACATTCTACCCCTCTCAATAGGTTTATTGGGGTTAACTTTATTTCTCAACATAGGATAATTGCCCTTATATGTCATTTTGAGCTTCAACATTTTGTACCTGTATATGTTGATGCATTTGCAATGACAATAAATAATACAAAGGATGGCTAATCTACACACACATGTATGATCAATAGTGAGCGAAAGATCTGAATGTGTATGTGAGATGAATGACCAAATATCATTGATCTTACAAATGGCTATAACCCCACTAATAATGTTGACAAAGCTATCATCATCATCAATGTGCCCATTTAGAAATTGTGTGTGAATTATTTGACCTAGTGCCTCATGAATGTGCCCTCGTAGCCATTCATCCAAAATGTAGAATCACGAATTTGGCTGGCCTATTGTTTTAGCTGAATACCCCAAATCTAGACACCACCATCTTTAGCATACTTCCATGCATGTTCAATTTCCTACTTCATCTATCATCATAGACTGCACTTGTAAATTCTTGGCAACGACAACCTGAAGAAGTTAGTAGAATAAATTGTAAAAAGCATATGTGTAGTATATGTCGACCTCTAACTTAATACGTCTTCTCTCCATTATATTTTTTGTAGGAACAAGGTACTTGACTGTTTGATAAAGTGTCATATGAGTAGTTGTTGCAATGCAAGGTCAAACTATAGGAATTCTTGAAAAAATCTTTTGATATGTGAAGAAATTTGAGCAAGTCATACGCTACCAGTTAGTGTCATTTGAAATCTTGTGGGACACTATTATCTCGTTTGAACAATTAGTTTATCAACATATCATGTTTTTATGGATAGTTTTGAACCTTGTTTATTCATTATTTTTTTGTTTCAATTTCAAGATTTATTTCCAAAAAGTGACATCATTTATTTGGCTTCCAATTGATTGATTTCATATTTATTTGAAGCTGAATTTAATAGTATTATATATATATATATATATTGGATGATGGTGTTGGGTGTATTGGTTTGATATATTTGTGTTTTCCTTTTGAAGTTCAAGCCAGATTAGCCCTGAATATCTACTAAGATGGTAAAACGAAGGAAGAAGTTTTATGCATTTGCTTTCCCTATGAAAGTATCTTATTCTCCTCTTTCTTAGACAAAGTTGGATAAATTATTTTATTGGATGGTGGTGAGAGATCAAAAAGTTTCATATGATGTGGAGATGTTGGACTTTATTGGCATGTATTGATGCTTATTGTTCTATTTTTTCGAGTGCTTGGAGTGTGCAGATGGTCTATTTGTCAAGTGTGTATGTGATGTTTACTTGTGTATTACGAGAAAATTATTTGACCCAATAGATTTTGTTTAAGGAATATTAAACTAGCCAGCTAATGTGCAAATATAATAAAACTAATCTCGGATAAATTCTTTTGGTATATGAAGAAATTTGAGAAATCATATGCTATTAATTAGTATCATTCGAAATCTTTTGGAAAACATTGCTTCCAGCCATGTTGGGATTTTAATATGTTCAAAGTTTGCAATAGTAACACAAGTGTTGTATTTTTTTTGAAAACTTGCCTTCATGATTGTTGTGCTTCGAATATTAGGAACATTTATGCTTTAGATTTGTCGTATAGAATGATTTTAATGCATCTATATACTATGAGGAACTTGCTCATTTCTTACTTAATATTTTTACAATGAATTTTAGCTACATTAGATTGGCTTTGCAAAAGATTGCATCAGTCCTCCTGAAAAATGAAATAAGAGAACACATTACTTTCAACACAACAGTGTAGCCAAAATAGTCTTTGGAGTGCTTAAAAAGAATATAGCCTACAAGTTTACAAAGATCGATATTTTAAAAATATTTTTACCTATAGTGTTTATTAAGAAAAGCTATTAAAGGTAGACAAGCTACAAGGTATCATTGGACGTTGTTGTGGCAGCAAATGCCTACTCGCTTCCCAATACAAGAGAGCACTCTTAGTCCAAGTTTGATTCGTAGGGTTGCTAAAGATTTTTGGCTAGGAATAATTGGAATGACACCATATTGTAGGTTTGACCCTCTCAATCATTTTGTGAATGAATGATTGATATGACTTCTTTTGTATAATATTGTTGTTTGAATCTACCCAGTCTTATATATATTACATCAAACGACTATTTCATGTTCCTCCTTGAATCTATAGAATGCATGAAGATCAAGTATTGATTTTTGCTTTCATTCCTTCTTTTCTAATCAATTGAAATTGACAAAATATGGTTGTATGTGCTTAGGCAATTTATTGTTTATAGTTCTATTTCTCCAAAATGTGTCTCATCACCTAGCTCCTTCCACTAGCTCCTTGCCTTGTGTATGCATTGAACTTCACCACATTTTCTCTCTAGGAGATACAAAATCCATTTACACTCTCTGTATTGGGTTTATTTGTTCCATTGAACAATTGACTAGTGAATTGATATGCATATAGTCATCTCTGTATATATGTTTTTAAAACTATTTCAATAGATCTCTAACAATTATCAAACTACCCTTCCTCGACAGGAACTATGTTGCATTGCAACTCTTGTTAAATTTGAAAATATTTGCTTATTTATTTTAACTACTCTAATAGTTAGCGAGAAACGTGATAGAACTGTTTAGAAACAATTTAAGACAAAATTCTATAATGATACATATTTAACATTGTTTGAGTGCATTATCTTAGTCCATCACACAATCTTTGATTTTGTCAATTATTCACAAATCTATCGTAGTAGAGATTTAACTAAAGAGAGCTTGACCCTGCATTTCAACATGCTCCTAAACATCAATAGTCCTTACACACAATCAATAAATTCAAATAGCCAACATCAAACTGGTTCATTTTTGTGAATTGCAAAGTAGGGTTTTAGATTTTTTTATTTATTATTATTATTATTATTTAAATTACACTTTGGATATTATTTTGGTCGACTTAGATCTAACCTAGAGTAGACATAAGGTCAATTTCTAGAATGTTGAGACCGACACCTAAGCATGCGCTAAAATTCCAAAACCTTTCTGAATTAATTTCTAATTTATATCATAATATAATTCGTAACTTAGGTTGAAAACTTAATAACACACTTAATTTATTTCAATTTTTATTACATTTAACAATATCTTTAAGAGAAAATGAAGAGCGAGATGACAATTAGCAGACGAACGCGTGAGCACAGCATCCGCGTAAGCTGTAAAAGAAGGCGTACGGCGCATAGGGGGCGGGATGATTTTCTTCGCACTCCACCTGTCATCGTACAAGAGCTTAAGACAAATATGTAACATGTTCATATTAAATACGACACGGGACGTTGAAAAGTGACACCAGCACAAAGCAAAATGATGCGAGTCAAAGGGAGAAAAGTTGTTAGAGCCTAGGAGATCACCCCGCCTTATTTCATTTTCTCCTTGTTGGTGCATTTTTGTCCTCTTGCCTTTACAAGAACGTTGTCTAAACACTATGAGAGTTTCCTTACCATGTCAATGGAGAGAGAGTGGTCTTCCCAAAGATGAATCCTAGGAGTAATGTGCGGGATACCAATGTCAAACATGGAAAATTGGGTTTTTTTAATCATTATTTCCATAGGATTAAGAAGTTCAACAAACTTGTCAAAGAATGGTCAATTAGGGGTTGATATTCATAGTTGTTGTGGTCATATCACTGAGGGATGCTTAGCTAGCCATATTCTAGCAAAGTTTCTTAATTTGCTTTGATAATTTCATCTGTTTGTGTCACTCAATTTATCAAGACACGAAATGAAAAGAGAATGATCACTAAATAGGAACCTATTTCTAATGATATGGACCTTCTATTGTATGGGTCAAACTACATAATCATTACCCTTTCCTCTGGTGTATCGTTATCACTATCTAGTAGCATTCTTTTGAATTGGTTTCAAGTCTTGTGTAGAATTGTAATTTCATCTCTCCCCTTTGTTAATATATAATATTATTATTATTTTCAAGTAAGATAGGTGTTTGTTCATTAGAAATAATGTGTTAATGTAGTTTCCGCAATTGTACCATTTTCCATCTACTTTTGTATTAATTTAGGTAAAATATTTCAAAGTTAAAAATAATATATTGTTGAGTGACATACTTACATATTATGTTTGGTTCATATCTCAATTGATACTAGTATAAATTCTACCGTTATCTATATTTGTTTGTATACATATGTTGTTTATTTTGTCAAATATTCATTCCCATTTGCACTTGCTTTGTATGTTTAGTCCGTGCTCGAATTTCAAACTCCTAAATTCAAATTTTTAAATTTCTTCACCCTTCCTATTAGTTTATATGAACAAACATAGCATACCATTGTCAAAATGTTAGTGTATCATTTTATCTAAGGATGTGTCATAGATTAATAAAATTCGATTTAAGAGTGAAAACAACATCTATAGATAAAAATTGAATTGTCTAAAGTATAAAAGAATTGCATGTATATGATGACAACCAACATGTTGGTGAATGTTACATTCAATATTCTTCATCACTATTAATTCAATCTACCAAGAGGGTTGACCTAAGAGAACATAACCAATTGAGTTGGCAACCTCAAGTCATGGTGTCTCTAAAAATTACGTATAAATATTCAACTAGTGGGAAAAAAAAGATGGGAAGGGTTGCTAAGTTATGCTTCACCAAATCATTCTCACAAGCCACACATCAATTAGGCTTTATATCAAATTCAAAGCTTTATATTAATTAGGCTTTATGTATATGATGACCATCTACATGTTGGTGAATGTTACATTCAATATTCCTCATCACTATTAATTCAATCTACCTAGAGGGTTGACCTAAGAGAACATAACCAATTGAGTTGGCAACCTCTTCATGTTGTCTCTAGAAATTACCTATAAATATTCAACAAGTGGGAAGAAAAAGATGGGAAGGTTTACTAAGTTATGCTTCACCAAATCATTCTCACAAGCCACACATAAATTAGGCTTTATATTAAATACAAATCTTTCCTCCATTCTTATATATAAATTGTTACATGCTAGGGTTCTCGTTGCAACAAAAGATTGGCATGTCAATGTTTGATACAACCAATAGACATATAGAAAACAGGAGGTGGTTAAGCCATGTCATGAATCATAAAGAGGAATTTTAGTAATTAGTCCAATTATCCTGCCCCAACATTATTGGAGGAGATTCAAACTTGTGACCAAGCTCTAAAACCACTTTTTACAAGCTAGGGTTGTCATTATACCAAAACATTGACATGTCAATGTTTGATGCTTCCACTAGAATTATAAAACATGTGAGATGTTTAAACCATGTCACAAATCCCTAAGGGGAGCATTGACAGTTATTCCAACATAAATAACAATATTTTATAAGACTACCTAGGATGGTCACTAAATTGGGGGCATCAGTATTTGGATAGTAACATATAGATTTAATTGTTTGAATGTGAAGTTTATGATATTCATGTTGTTTTCATCAATGATTTCCATTGACGTTAACATATCATATGCATATTCTTGATTTGGTGTATTAGTTGATGTGTATCAATAGTTTGTACATATCAGTAGAGTTTTTCACTAAAGGAAGTCCTTTTAATGTTTGTTCTTATTTATTTCAATGTTGGATCCATTTAGGTGTGCAAAATGTATGGTGGATATATTATTTGGGCTCATTCATATTTAGGGTGTATTCATTTATGTTTTAGTCCCCATAGTTACCTTGTTCATCATATCCATTGGAACTTATGGCGTTGGAGATAGTGTTATGTGTTGGCATGCACGAGGCATGTTATACTAATCAATGTAATCCAAGTTTCATTTATTACCACCACAAGAATAATTGACTATATGACATAGTTCAAATTATTTTTGACAACATGGTTGATTGAATTAAGAATTATAAGAAGTGTATAGTGTGAAATGATTGTCAATGGTAGAATCCCATTTTGCTACATGTATATAAGGAGACAAATCTTAGATTGTAGCCTCTTTTGAAGGAATTAAATTAGAGTAGCATTATGTAAGTGAATATAAGGGTGTTAATGCGAGATCTAGGTCCTTTAGGGATGTTAATTCAAGGATCATTTTTATCATTAAATGTTGAGAGGATGTATGAAAATGGTTGTGTGAAGTATACAGACAGAAAAGTAAGGTAAACAAGCATGCAATGATAAACAACAAAATATTAGATCTAGTCTATCAAAGTAAGTGCTACAAAAGAAGGAGAAAGAATATGCACTCAACTTAAGGATTAGTACATGAATCCTCTTTAGATTTGTAGAAATATTGTTAGGTTATAATAAAATTTGAAATGGACTAGGATCTAGAAACCTAAGAGTTGAACCTTTCCACTATAAAAGTGTGGAATGTTTAGGAACCTGTCGAGCATAGGGTTACTAATACTAGTCTAGGTCAAAATTTAGGTAACTAAACTCTAGAGGGATAAATCCATGGGTCTTGGGACTATAACTATACATGTAATTTCATATCTGCAATTCCAAATCCAAATCTTCTAAATTTGCACCTAGATACGGGAAAAATGGGGAAATTGTTTCAAGAAATGAGATTTCCTTGGTCAATCCTCCATTGATGAATTATCCTTGAAATGAGATAAGTAAAATATGTAAGAAAATATAAGGTATTGCCTTTCTTGTTAAGCCCTTGTGGACACACACACACACATATTACAATCACAAAGATGTATACTTTGTTAAAATTTATGTTGAATATAGGATTGTATAATATATGGTATATTCACTTATGCAATAGATCAACATTTTACCAAATCATGTATGAATGTTGTTGGTAGTGTGCCAACATCCCTCATTGGGACTCATGATATGATTTAATGATCTCTTATGTTTTCTATAAGTTTAGTGGTTTTGTTGGGAATTAACATGGAAATATTTTGGTGCAATGACAACCACTACTTATAACAAGTGGTATCAAAGCTTGGTCAAAAGTTATTTAACCCACACATGACACATCTAGTAATGCTAAAAGTGGGATTGTTGGAAGTACATTTATTGTTAGGAACAAACAACATTGAGGGGGAAGTAAATTAGTATTGCAAAACTTTTAAACAAATTATTCTTTCTACAACCAAGCCATACAAAGTGTTGGAATGGGTGGGGCGTGAATCACTTATCCAACGTCTAGATGTATAAATAAAACTTTTCACAACTTAGTGAACCCATAAACATTTATCTTCATGCATGCATCCATAAGATTATGCAATCACTTAAATCTTGTAGGTTACTATTAAATCAACTTGCAGAAATGTAAACATGAAACATAATAGATTTATCAACACATTTGACACAATGATTTACATGGAAACCCAATTTGGGAAAAACCACCAATAACATGCTACTCTTTTTCACTCTTATGAAGTGATGCCCTGTGAAAGGCCAACTGTATTAAAGGTTACAATGTACAATGTTAAATGTGACCCTGTTAGAGGATTTCAATCACCCTATTAGGAGTGAGGCTTATTAGAGGACTTTAGACTATTCACTTGGAATGTCACCCAGTCAAAAGATTTATAAATGACTATTAGGTCAACCTTAATCCAAAGAATTTTACCTTAAACTGATACAATTATTAGAGAGTAATAGTAAGGCTTGATCTGATAACAACTTACAAATCCATTTGCAGATTACAGATCTCCATTTCAGTCCTGCATTCTGCTTGGCCTTCACACATTTCAACTCTGATAACTTTTTCACCCTTCAAGCATTCATACCCTTAAGCCTTCTTATTTAACATGCCAATGCAGACTCATCTCTTTGGTCACTTGATGAAGCAAAACACTTGACTTCTTGTCTTCCTTAGGTTCTTGCACATTACAAGCCTTACTTATGACCAACTATTCCAATAAATAGGAAATTAATATCTTTTGTCTCTCATTCTCCATCATCCAATTTAGGGTTAGGAAAAACTAGGTAGGATACAACGAATCTACCCCATAATCCATATCTCTTCTAGAAACTTCTCCTTAAATGCTCTTTGAATTCACCTAAAAAATGGTTTACCTTGAATTCTGTGCCAATAGCTCATCAATCTTATCTTCCACTTGGTTCACACAACCTGAGAAAACAAACTTGTCAGCTCAAATCCACTGAATTCACGGTCTTTCAAATAATGCAGCCACTTGATATTATCTGGCTTCTAATACTTGGCACATATTGTGTTGCTTAGCATCCTCTGTGAAATTACTTAGCACAAACTAAAGTTTACTAGTGCTTAGCATCAACTAAACTTTACTTGGCATCCACTATTTTGCTCAACATACACTAGAATAAACTTTTACTCAGCTCCAACTAATTTTCTACTCGGCTTGCACTGACTTTGCTCGGCACCCACTACCTACTAGATCAAACTTGGTAGAAAAACTTTGTTTAACTTGTTCTCCTAAACGTTCTTAATGCAACCAACCTTTGTAATCTTAAGTAGATTATCAATACATCATGTTATCATTGTCTTAACTGATTCTTGTACTTCTTTACATAATCATAACTCAACCTTTTCTCTAGGTGCTATTGTTACATCTTTTGATCAAATCCTCTTCATCAATCAAATAAGTGATAGTACTTAAATCATATAAGCAATTGTCTTACCAACAAATAGCAGGTTTGACATTAGTGACAAAACAATGATTGAAGCATATTGGCCATACTCCTTCAATCTATTCTTCAACAATCTCCCTCTTTAATAATCTTCTTCAATTTGTTCTCAACAATCTCCCTCTTTGGTATTGATGGCAAACCAAACTGACTAGGTTAAAACAATAAGACCAACAAAATACCAAAAATAAAATAATTCTTTGTATTGAAATCTCTCCCTCTATAAACAACTTCCATCTTCTGAATAGGTTACAAAATTCTTCCTTATAACTCCCTTTGAATTACTTCTTGTATCTCCCTCTTACTAGGTAGATGTTAGTTTTCTCTTTCTTTGTTCTCCTAATTAGTGACTATCTTCCTCTTTCTTATATTTCTCTTGATCAATAACTATCTCCCTCTTTGACAATAATGCCAAAGACTTGTCATATTAACATGTAGATATAAGCTTCTTCAATTTCTCCCTCTATCACCTTACTTGTGACTGATTGTAAAGTTTCAGCTCTTTGATTACTTTAGGCAGCTCCTAAAGTAAGATCCATTGCATCGATCTGTTGCATATGAAAACCAGCTTGTTTGATGTAGGGCACTCCTTTTGTTACTTAGATAGCCTTTGATAGGGGTATCACCCCTAGTTTACCTCTTAGATACTCATGAGCATCCTTAGGTAATGCTTTTGTAAAAATATCAGCAATTTGCTCTTTTGTGTTAACATAATCCATCTTCACCTCTTTATCTTGAACTAGTTCTCTTAAGTAATGATACTTGATTGCAATGTCCTTAGTCTTTGTGTGCATCACAAGATTCTTTGATATGTTTATAGCACTTGTATTGTCACAATAAAGTGTCATTGGTTCTGTGATCACATCCTTCATACCTTTAAGTATCTATTTGATCCATACAATGTTTGTACAATTTACAGCAGCAACAACATATTCAACTTCAGTAGTAGATTGTGAGGTGCAGTTTTGTTTCTTGCTCATTCATGTAACCAGCCTCTTGCCTAAATAAATGCTCCTCCACTAGTGCTCTTTCTGTCATCAATGTTTCTAGACTAATTAGCATCAGTATAGGCTCTTAATTCAAATTTCTCATTTTTCTTGTAGTATAGACCAAACTCCTATGTTCCTTTCAAATATCTCATTATTCTCTTTACAACCATCAAATGATTCTCTCTAGGATTAGCAAAAAATCTTGCCAGTTTTATCCCTATAGATAATGTAATGTTAGGTCTGTTATGTACTACATATTGTAATTTTTCAATCATAAACCTGCATAGTGTTTGATTCACCTCAATTGAATCATCATTCTTTGACAACTTGTGTCTTGTCACCATAGCTATACTTATTGGTTTGGAATTCTCCAATCCAAAATATTTCAATATTTTATTGACATATTTTGACTGGGTGATGTATATACCATATTTCATTTGATATACTTGCAAATCCACAAAGAATTTGATCTCTCAAAATATAGACATGTCAAATTCTTGCTTCATTTCATTTGCAAAAGCCTTACATAAAGCATCTTGACCTCCAAATATGATATCATCAACATAAATTTTAGATAATAAAATACCTTTACCTTTCTCTATCTTCATGTATAGACTGTTGTTATCATTAGTCCTTTCAAATCCAATTTTCATAAGATAATTATGAAATCTGTCATACCATGCTCTTGAAGCTTGTTTCAAGCCATATAGAGCTTTATGTAATTTGCATAACATGTTCTTATTGTTAACATCAACAAAATCTTTTGGCTATTCTATGTAAACTTCTTCCTCTAAAATGCCATTTAAAAATTCAAATTTAACATCCATTTGATAAACTTTGAAACCTTTGTATGCAGAATAAGCAAGTAAAGTTCTTACTCCTTCCAATCTAGCAACAAGAGCAAATGTCTCTCTATAGTCAATTCCTTCTTCTTGTGCATATCCTTTGCAAACTAATCTTGCCTTGTTCCTTTTGACTTCACCATTTTCATCTAGCTTGTTTTTGAATACCCACTTAGTGCCAGCCACTTTTTTTTCTTCTGGCTCTAGGAACTAGAGTCCATGTTTTGTTTTTCTCAATTTGTTCAATCTCCTCTTCCATGGCTATAACTCCAGTCTACATCTTCTAAGGCATCTCTCACTCATTTAGGTTCCTTCATGCTCTGTAAACTTGTATCATTTCTCAATATGTTTCTTGTCATTGGTCTCGCATCTTTATCTCTAATAATTTGTGCAATAGGATGATGTCTCTTGACATATTTGGACAATCTCGGTTCAACTCTACTTTCTTCATTTTTTCTTTCAACTTCAGAGTCACTATGTACATCTTTGTCAGGTAGCTTAGCATCTCTACTAATCTTAGAATTAGAATGTGCTTCAACTTCATTTTGTAGCTCAGCATCTTACTATACCTTGGTTCATGAATGCAACTCGACATTCATAGTATGTGACTCAACAGTCACTAAAACTTGTTGTTGGTTTGTAGCTTGATTTACAATATCTTCTTTAGCATGCATACCTTCATAAGAGTATACAAATTATTTTTATTCTTCTGGTTCTTTCATAGGTTCGGCCTCATGTACTTTTGTATATTTATCAAATTTACATTTGCACTCTCCACAACTTGTTAGTGTTGGTATTTAAACATTTATAAGCTTTACTTCTTGTGGAATATCCTAGGAATATATCTTCTTTACTTTTTTCATCTAGTTTACCATTCTTGAAGTCTTTAAAAATGTAACATTTGCTTCCAAATACCTTAAAGTATTTTACATTAGATGAGTATACATACCATAGTTCAAAAGGTGTTGAATGAGTACCTTTCTTGACTTGTACACGGTTCAAGGTATAGACAGCTATACTTACAGCTTCTCTCTAGTATTTTAAAGCAACATTTTTCTCCATCATGAGTGTTCTTGCACAATCCTTTATAGATTGATTCCTCCTTTTAGCTATTCCATTTTGTGGAGGGGTTCTAGGAGCAGATGTCTATCTTTTGATTCCTCTTTCATTGCAGAACATCTCAAACTCATTTTGATGTAAATTCTCCTCCTTTATCAGATCCCAAACACTTCAGATTTTTAATTGATTCCTTCTCAACTCTTGTTAAGTACCACCTAAACATTTGGAAAGCATTAGATTTTTGTTTCAAAAACATAACTGTCATCATTCTAGAATAGTCATCAACAAACAACATAATGTACTTATCTCCTTTGTAGCTTTGCACTTCAATTAGTCAACACAAGTCAGTATGAACAATCTCTAGTATACCTTTAAAGGTATGAGTTTTACTCTTAAAACTTGACTTTGTCATTTTTTTTAATTGACATTATTTGTACATTGTATTATCAGGCTTCTTCAACTTAGGAAAACCTCTAACTTTTCTCATGTTACTGATACTAACCAAGTTATCAAAATTAACATGATGTAACCTTTTGTGTCATAGCCATACATCATGAAACTTTACAACTAGACAAGTAGCATCTTCTATATCAAGATATAATATAATACTTCTAGTTTGATCACCCTTTCCAATTAGTTTTCCATTTATGTCATATATCTTGGCAATCTTGTTCTCAAACTCTACCTTACATCCCAAATTATTCAGTTGTGACACACTCAAGAGATTATAGTTAAGTCCTTCAACATAGTAAGTATTGTCACATAATATCTTATCTATGAGTTTGATAGAACCTTTTCCTTTTATCAAACATGGTGCATCATTACCAAATATTACACTATTTTCATCATAACAATTCAAGGTAATGAACTTACTTTTGTCTCCAATCATGTGATGTGAACACCCACTATCAATGATCCATCTGTCATTCTTGTTCACACAAGTCACAAGAGTAGTTGCCTGATCTTCATCAGATTCATCCTTGATTGCAACACACACCACTTCATCATCATGTTCATCAGATTCATCTTTTGTTTCCTCTTTAGCAATATAGAAAGACTTTTTACCTTTGTCTTTGTATTCCTTGTTATCTTCATCTCACCTACTTTTGTACATGTCACTACCTCTGTAGTTCTTCTTCTCTGGACATGTAGCAACAATATGACCAAACTCATTGTAATTGAAACAAATGATAGGTAATTTACCTTTGAACTTGCCTTTACCTTTGTGGAATCTTCTTGCTAGTAGTGCTTCAAGCTATTCTACATCCTCCTCGTCTGTGTCACTGCCACTGGACACATACTTTATCTTTTTCTTCTTCTTCTTCTCATCAAGTTCCTTGAATGACACTTTAGCTTTGAAAGTAGATTCAATATTTTTAGGTTTGTAATTATCAAAGTTAGATAGCTCAAAAGTAGTGAGCCTACCTACCAGACCTTCAAGTAATTGATTATTCCCTGGTATACATCCTAGTTCTTGAATTATAGAAACTCTAATAACATATATAAAGAACAATGTTCTTAAAGCTTTTCTTAGTATAGTATCATCATCTATCTTACCATTAGCTCCTCTTATTGCATTAGCAACTTCTTTTATCCTTGCAACATATTGAGCAATTTTTTCACCTTCTTCCATTCTCATATCATCAAACTTACCTCTGAGACTTTCAAATTTAGCTCTTAGAACATTAGTGTCTTCTCCATAGATGGTGGTTAAGGCATCCCACATTTTATATGCACTGTCAAGACCTTTGATACAATCAAATTAGCATAACTTAGGGCAGAGGCAATCTCCAACATTGCTTATTTATATTCTTTCTTCTTTTTCATATCCTCACTAGTTGGGGCACTAGCAGGATCAACATGCTAAGTAGTAATGGTAGATTGTGCATGATCTCCAAGTCCTCCAAGGTGTAGCTTCATCAAACTTTTTCATGCAGGAAAGTTATCTCTATTAAGCTTGGGTACTTCTCTTTTGACATCTTGATCTTTGTGCTTCTAGTACCTTCAAACTAGTTCTCTTAAGTAGATGGCTTTGATACCAATTGTCAAAATACTTTAGAATAATTGAGAGAGGGGGTGAATCAATTATCCAAGGTCCAAATGTATAGATAAAAAATTTCACAACTTAGTGAACCCATAAATATTTATCTTCATGCATGCATCCATAAGATTATACAATCACTTAAATCTTGTAGATTACTATTAAATCAACTTGTAGAAATGTAAACATGAAACATAACAGATTCATCAACACACTTGACACAATAACTTACGTGAAACCCCAATTTGAAAAAAAAGCACTAGTAACAATCTACTATTTTTTACTCTTTTGAAGTGATGCCCTATGAAAGGCCAACCCTATTAAAGGTTACAATACACACTGTTAAATGTGACCCTATTAGAGGATGTCAATCACCCTGTTCGAAGTGAGCTTTATTAGAGGACTTTAGACCATTCACTTGGAATGTCACCTGGTTAAAGGATTTACAAATGACTGTTAGGTCAACCTTAAGCCAAAGGATTTTACCCTAGACTAATACAATTATTAGAGAGTAATAGTAAGGTTGGATCTGATAACAACTCACAACTCCATTTGTAGATTACAGATCTTTGTTTCTGTCCTCCATTTTTCTTAACCTTCACACATTTCAACTCTGATAGTTTGTTCACCCTTCAAGCATTCATACCCTTAAGCCTTCTTGCTTAACATGCCTATGCAGAGTCTTCTCTTAGGTCACTTGATGAAGCAAAAGCCTTGACTTATTTTCTTCCTTAGGCTCTCACACATGACAACCCTTGCTTTTGACCAACTATTCCTATAAATAGGAAATTAATATCTTTTTTCACTCATTCTCCATCGTCCAATTTAGGGTTTAGATAGATTAGGTAGGATACATTGAATATACCCCATATTTCATATCTCTTCTAGAAAATTCTCCTTGAATCCTCTTTGAATTCACCTAAAAAATGTTTACCTTGAATTTTGTACTACTAGCTCATCAATCTTATCTTCCACCTAGTTCACACAACCCAAGAAAACTAACTTGTTAGCTCAGATCCATCGAATTCATGATCTTTTAAATAATGCAACCACTCGACATTATCTAGCTTCTATGCTTGGCACAAACTACATTGCTTGACATCCTCTGTGAAATTACTCAACATGAACTAAAGTTTACTAGTGCTCGACATCAACTAAACTTTACTCAGCATCCACTGTTTTGCTCGACATACACTATAATAGACTTTTACTCAGTTCTAACTAATTTTCTGCTTGGCTTGCATTGGCTTTGCTCAGCACCTACTATCTAGTTGGTCAATCTTGGTAGATAAACTTTGTTTAATTTGTTCTTCTAAACTTTCTTAGTGTAACCAACCTTTGTAACCTTAAGTAGATTATCAATACATCATGTTATCACTATCTTAACTGAT
Organism: Cupressus sempervirens; assembly: GCA_028749045.1. NCBI lineage: Eukaryota > Viridiplantae > Streptophyta > Pinopsida > Cupressales > Cupressaceae > Cupressus > Cupressus sempervirens. Next base: position 45,973,438 of record CM053787.1, read on the forward strand.
TATTGTACTTCTTTACATAATCATAACTCAACCTTTCCTCTAGGTGCTATTGTTACATCTTTTGATCAAATCCTCTTCATTAATCAAATAAGTGATAGTACTTAAATCATATATGTAGTTGTCTTACTGGAAAATAGTAGGTTTGACATTAGTGACAAAACATTGATTGAAGCATATTGGTCATACTCCTTCAATCTATTCTTCAACAATTTCCCTCTTTAATAATCTTCTTCAATCTATTCTCAACACAAAGGAACTCATAACACCATCATTTGATCTCGAGGAAATCACCACCAAAGGAAAACCCAGGTGGGAATTGAACCCACAAGATAATGCACTAGTATAAAAGTGTCCTTGTTAGGCGTTAATACAAAATATCTAGTACATAAGTCCATGTTAATGGTATTCAACCTTGTTAGGAGTTGATTGGAGCAAAAGGGAGCTCATTGTTCAAAAACAAAGAATGTTAAAACCACCTTTAAGGACTCATTATCCAATTACATGAAGGATTACATAAGAGTTTTGAGTCATAACTATTGGTATAATTGATGATGTGATGATGACAAGAGTGATGATTTGATTGTGTGATGATTAGTCATTGTATTTTTATTGATGTCAACTATTGACCTAGTATTTATAGTATGTTTCCAAGCGTAATAATGGAGAATTTAATGTTGTAGTGAGAATCATGTGTATGATCATCAAGAGATCACTGGGGCTATGTCTTGAGATTGCATATGTTGATCGTTGTCGGTAAAGTGAAGAATATGATGGCTAGTGAGGTAACAGTGCAACTACTAGAATAATTAGTGGAAAACGATAGGTGATTTTATCAGTTTATCAAATCCACAATGAATGAAGTAGAGAAACATAGGATGATAAGAAGGATGATGTTCACTAGTCATTGAATCAAATATAGTTATGATAGAAACTCATTATCATGATAGGTTAAGCATTTCTAGGATGTAAAGGTGATAGGTAGAATAGTTTTAGGTTATCCAAGTGACCATTGAAGATGTAATAGACAAGTAAATCCATGATAGAAAGGTTAAAGAAATAAAAGATAGGTTAACAAAGAATGAGTTCTTGAGTGATGATCAATTTACTAGAATTAGTAACAAGGAACAAGGTTGCAATGACTTCAGGTGAGTTAGTTGTAATCTAGTAATGTCAATGTGTATGTGGAGTTGATGATCTAGCATCACAATGCTCAATATTTAGTTCATGAAAAAGATTCTAGTGGAAGCTCATGAAAGGTCAAAACATGTTGACCTTTGGAATATAATACTATGAATTAGTTGATGTGGTCACGTAAAGTGTTTTATAGATACAATAACATCTTATGGTGATTGGATTTGAGCACGATATTTTAATTTACCAACAATAATACATTAAGGGTTTGGTTAAGTTAGTGGAAGCCAAAAAAATTGGTATATACAATGGAAAGAAGGACAAGTTTGATGTTGTTGATCATGGTCCAATTTGTGTGCAAAGAAGTAGAAAGTGTGATCTAGCTAGGAAGAAGAGAAATGAGTTGAGAATAGTAAGAGAACTTAAGAGGAACTAATCAAGAAGAGGGAGTGTTGTTTTATAGATCATTTTTTTTTGTTATTCCCTAACAATTACAATAGAAGAAATCTCTTAATCATGTGGAACTTAATATGCCCTTATTGTAAACACTTTAATAGGATGTGACACTTTTACTAGTGTTCAAAGTCCTCTAGCAAGGATACTCCTAATAGAGTAAATCTCTTAATAGGGTGTCACTTAACAATGTATTTATAAACTCTTAATATGATTAAGCTCCTAATAGGGTGTACTTTAGATGAGTGCAAATTATTTGTGGGTACTAATCCCCACCATAGTTTTAATCCAAGTTGTGTTGTCACATAGCAAAATATTTGTGTCATATGTGTGGCTGATTTCATATGTTGAGTTCTTTTATTTGATGCTTTAAGTTGATTACCTGTTAAGAAGATTGAAAGGTGATTTTTTTTTTTGTTTAGTTAACAACTAATTCACCCCCTCTCAGTAATCTAATCACTTAGGACCAATAATTGGTCCGAGAGCTTTGGTATTCAGTTGTGGTGAAAGATTAACAACTTGAGGTAAAGATCCAAAATGATGAAGAAGGAGGCTCCTAAGTTCTCAAGAGAAAACTACCTAATATGGTGTGGAAGCATGCAACTCTATCTCAAAGGTATGCGAGAACAATATTAGAATTGTGTGGTCACATAATATGTTACTTCTACATGAACTCTTAATGAAGATCAATTCAGGGTACAACAAGAATACACAACTATAATGGATATAATAGCAAGCACTCTTTCAAATGTTGAATACATTGATGTCAAAGACTTGGACACAAACTATGATATATGGGAAAAAATAAATACATTTTATGGAAGAGATGCACATGTACAAAGGAAAAGGTGGACATCTTGAAAGGAAAGTATAATTAGATTAGAATGATGGAGAACAAGAACATTGAGTAGTATAACAAAGGACTAAGTATGTAGTTATTATTACCATAGATGTTGACAGAACAATTGTAGAAGATGATGTGGTAAGAAAAATAATTAGAACCCTATTACCTAAATATGTCATTAGAATATGAAGTATTCAAAAGGTTAGATCATTAGGCACTGGTGTAGCTATAAATCAACTTTTGAGCTATAGAAGTCCCCATAGATGACCCAAGTGACAAGTGATTAGCAAGCCAATGCCAAAGATGTGACCTCTCAACAACATCATTGGGGGCGTAAACATAAAAAATCCCAAAGGAATGATTGTTAACAAACAAAAAAAGCCAAACTACTCTTTGCATGGGGTTATATCCGTGATTAACAATTGTAGAATGCCAACGAGGTGAAAGAAGAATGACAAGACCACCTCAACCAGCTTCATGCTAGGAAGAAAAAATAGAACTAGAAGACCAAATCACTTGGCAAGATGCGTTGAGCATAAACCCTACAATTTTGATCTCCTTGAGGAAAAGTACATCTAAATCAACAATTCTTTGACAAGTATCACAAACATAATACATTCTATGGAGGTCTATGATACCTCAAACTTTCCATGAAAAATATTGCATGTCATCTTGGTTCACCAAGGTGGAGAAACTATTATGAGAAAAGGAACAATGGAAATGAAATTGATGGAAGGATCCTTACCACAAAAAATCCTACGCTTATCAAAGCCACCATCTATAGCCTCCATACTCCTAGAAGGACTATATGATAACGTCATTGAGAGGTAGAGGTGCAAAAAGATTTAGTTACTTGAGGTGTGTGCATCCAAGGAGGCTTCAATTCCAATGGAGAAGTATCTTTCCCCACAACAGGGGTCACACTAGGTACCAAAACCCCTATTGGTGAGGGTTTGAAATAGTCGTCGACTGAGTAGAAGTGGGTTGCATAGGGGCTAGGAACACCAGAACCATGTTTAACTTGGGAGCCAAGGGTTTCTTGCATTTGTAAACTACAATAGTCCATTCCTCCTTCTTGGCCACATCTGCTAGCCGAGAGCCTACATCCTTCATGTCCTTCATAGGAGTTTTCATCTGAGGAGTGACCACGAACAATACTTAATCTTGTGATCTATTGATTGATAATGGTAGCAAGTATTGGGCAAGTTGAGATACATAACTTTATGGGTGAAAGTATTGTTACCCACGTGAATCTCAATAATTTTTTTGAGGTCACATGAAAGGTCAACCTCAACACATACCCTTCTTTGGGGATGAGTGTTAAAAAAATGGTCAGGTTCAAGATGAACCACCTTACCCATAGATTGTGCAATGGTTTGCACAAACAACCAATAGGGAAAGAGAAGATCCATAAACTCAACCCACATAGGGACACACAATTCGTTTTCATTAGAGATGCCAAAGTCTTAAGACCACCATTGGAAAGCCAACAAGGAAGAACATACATACCATGACCCATTGCCAAGAATGACATCAACATGCGAAGGGTTGGAAAAGCAAAATAGAAAAAAAGCCTTTGGTAAGGCTTTGCACAACATCAAGGCGAATTCCACGGGGCATCCAAGCTTTGGAAAACGATTCCCACAATATGCTTTTAGGGTTGATCTTCCCACAAAATAACCTATCAAAGTAAAATTTTCAAGCCAGTTAAAAGGCTTTATCAAAATCTTCAACAAGAAGCACAACATCAGGAGACCTATCTTGTGAAAAGCCTTCAGGGTGAACTTGTGGGGTCGTTTGTTTAGAGGAGGTGCCATGAGCATCCAAAGCAACAACTCCAACACTAGTATTAACAATTGGGCTAAACCTAGTCGCAGCCATGATTTAAACCTAAAAATCCTACAATAAATGTGGTATGACATGGTATGGATGCAAGAGGAGACTTATAGTACAAGGACACCAAAAACATCCTTAGCACTTAAGTTTCTCTAAGTGCTCTCTTGAAATTTAATTTTCCACTTATTATTACGCATGTGCTTTAGGGGAAATATAAATAAAAAGACTTAGAAATCAAAATGTTTCTTTTCCAACCAACAAGAACCCTTGGAAAATTCATTTTAAAGGACTGCAAAGTTTCACGAACAGTATCAAAGAACTAATTTTAACAAAAATAAGAAACCATTTGAACTTATTATCTAAACACCAACTTCCCACTCCATAAAATCAAAATCCCACAAGTATCCAAATTATCTTAATACCTTATGTTAGATATCATCTAATAAATAATATGAATTTTTTTAAAACATATTCTAGTCATTTATATTCTTAGACTAATCTTTATTTATGGAACCAAAACCTTTATTCTCCTTTACAAATTAATGTAGTGCTTGACAAAATCCAAAACAAACTACCACCACTAACTTAACATATTTAAGAAAAGAAAAAGAAAAAGAAAAAGCTAAAAAGCTATTGATCAATAATTTGTTCCCTTAGGCATGTACAATTACCAAGGCTAATGGTGTGTAAACGTTCCCTAAGGGACCTACTTATTACCCCACATTCCACTTCGACACAAATCATTCATAATTGAGGTTTCCGACATCCCAAATAATTTTCCTTCCAATGCATTCGCCAATGAGAAAGCGCCTTAAATCAAGCCTTCAAAATCGAACGGTCCATATAAAAGCAAGTCATTACTGACACTTCCGGTCATCCGCATACTCGTGTGGGCGCGCTTACCCATGCAACCTAAATCAACCAGTCATGTGAAAACGACCGTTGGCAAGTAAAAAAGCCCGAAATGTAATTTACCGCGTTGTGAATATCTGCTAACTTACAGCTGTAATAAATAAATAATTTATTTAATTGTTCTTAATGGTATATTTAAGATTGCATCTAAATAGTTTTAATGGTGTATTTAAGATTGTATTTGCAGCAGTGTTGGATATATTTATTTATTGAATGCCAAATTAGTTTGGCCAGAAATAACAGGTGGTAAAGAATTTGACCCATTCATTCAATGTTGTTAGACCCAAAAATACATCCAATTTTGTCATAAGGTCGTCATGGGTTTTGGGCAATTAGGGATATACACATTGTATATACATTTCTTCATTAACGAAACTGTAGATACATTTCTTCATTAACGAAACTGTAGTTAAGCCGGCTTTGCATTCGCCGATCATTCATTACTACAGTCGACTCATCATCTCCATGCACATCGTCGCGCTCAACTCAAAAATAGAATTTGGAAGAAAGTAAGCAAAGGAGGGGTCAGTTGACATTTTCCATCTCCACCCCAGTGTGAAATTCAAAGAAGGACAGAAGTTTGACAAGGATTTCGAAACCAAATTTTTGTCTTCAAACCCAATTTTTTGTTGGGTGTGGATAGGCGTGTTTTGTGAGATGTGAAAATCGACAAGCATTTAAGAGGTTTATAGTTTAAATGGGCCGTGCACGAGAAATGTGGAGAAATGGTAGGGATTGAAATTGTGTTGCAGGCCTGAGAGAGATCTGTTGCTGCTGGCGAGAGATATTTGGGGCTCGAAGTGTTTGAATAAATTGGCTGCATTGGGAGCATTTTGGTGTTTGTACAAGTCCTGCAATCAAATTCCAACATGTAATTTTTCTTTCTTTGGCGTCTCAGATTTCGAAAATTTGTTTTAAGAGTCATTTACTGGATGTTTAGGAAGTCAGTCCTAATCATCTTAAGAGATGTGAGATAAAACATTCTCGAACATTTGATTTAGTGGGTATTGAAACGGTCAATCTCTGTTCAACTTTTTGTTTAGGTAAATAGTTTAATGGGAATCGACTATGTCGGTGATGAAGCAATCTTTCTGATGTGAAATGGAGGTCTCACTTGTTAGGTTTGAGTCTTAAGCAGATTAAGTGGCTCTGTTAGAAACGGCCAATCCCAATTTGAACTGGGCCTATGAGGCTTTGGAATACCTAAGTATTTTCTGTCTTGGATCATTTGGCAGGTATCTGGAGCAGATAATCAAAATGCTGGCTTGGTGTGCGCGATCTCGTAAGGCCTAATTTCTCTGGTTTGATATATTCTTGTCTGTAAGAAACCGTCAAAGCCAATTCACTAGAGCTGGATTTCGTTCTATTGGAAAGCCCGAGAAACTTTTCATGATTTTGTGAGCGAGTAATTGAAACAGGAGATTCTAATGTTGGTTGGTGTCTGAGATCTATTAAGGTCAAAACAATCTGGTTTGGATTCAATTCATTGGGTTCTAAAGCCTCGTATTCACAAATTGCTTTCTGTGACTTTTGTAGTGCATTTTCGTGTCGATTCTGGAGATATTTGCAGATGAAATAACTATTTGTTTTGGGTTGATAATAACGCGGGCGACTGGAATATGTGATGCTTTGGATTCCTTGAAGAAATGCAGTCATTATCATTGCAAGTTCCAATTTTGACTCTTCAGGTTTTCACGGTAAAATTGGGTTGGTTCAATGACGCAGCTGATATAGGAACAAGTCCCAATCTCTGACTTTTTCATTGATTAAACTGGAGTCAATCCGTGGACGAGTTTATTCTCTTTGGAAATAACAGAAACCTCAAAACTTGAAAGTTTCCGCTCGGGTTTTAAGGCCTGCAGAAATCAATGCAATCGCTTTGACAATTTCAGGGACATGAAAGTATATTCTTCACGAAGGATTTTCCTCTGAGAGGAGTGCCCCTTTTGTTTTAATGATGGGAGCCATTTTACTTATATCCAGGTAGAGAATGCATGTTCTGGTTGCTTAAATGTCGTTGCATTGATGATTCAGAGGCTGGATGCCTCGAGAGAATATTATTTGAGCCGACCTGTAATTTATTGGCATAACTAGATTAGGGCAGTGGAGGGAACACATTGAAATTCTTTATGGCAGAACCCAGATGTTTTCTGGGTTGCGGAAGAACATTACAGGATAGGAAATGGGATCATTTTATGTGGAGTAATCCTCTGACGGGCCTTGGCAGGAGTTTTGATGGACAATCCTGGGCTAAATTTGTTTTTCTTTGTACAATTTTCATGATATCTTTTGTGGATGGTACGATCAGTCCTTTTGAATCCGTATTAGCAGTCTCTGTGAATGATACCGATTCTCGTAGATCAGTGGATGATTTAATTCAGGACTATGCTTTCAGAGCAATTAATTTCACACACCCTAGAACAGGTATTATCTACGAGGGCACTCTACCAGCAAACCTATCTGGCATTAAAGTTGATGGAGTTCGTCTTAGAAGTGGCAGCTTGAGGAGGCGTGGCTATCTCTACAACGAATTTACTCTGCCCACGGGCATTGTGGTGAGTCCATATGTAAAAAGGCTAGTTCTTGTTTATCAAAACTTTCAGAATTTGTCTCCTCTGTATTATACTACACCTGGATTTCAGTTAGTAGCACCAATTTTGGGTCTCTTAGCATATGATGCTTCCAATCTAAATGCTACTAATCCACAAGAACTCAGCTTTATTGCAAACGAAAGTCCCATTTCAATTAGGTTCAGTAATGTTTCCTCCACAAAAGGATTGACCCCCAGGTGCATCTTCTATAATTTGGATGGGACAGTGAGCCTTAGCAATGTGAATTCTACAAATGTTTGCTCTGCTAATTCCCAAGGCCATTTCTCATTGGTGATAGAATCCCTTGCCCCTGCCCCTTCCCCCATTTCACTGCCTACGCCACCATCTCCATCTGGCAGTGTTCCTCCCACGATGCCTACGACACCAAGTACTGGTCTAGTGCCCCTACCTAGGAAAACATCACAATCATGGAAAGTTGCTGTTGGATCTTCAATTGGTGGGGTAGCTGCTGTTGTTCTGGTAGGCATCCTCTGTTTTGGGCTTCTCAAGTACAGGGAGAAGTCACAAATTGAGCATATGGAACTTCAGGCAGAACAAGCAGAAGCACTGCAGACTTCAGTGGTCGGAGGGAACAGGACTCTAATAGCAGGTGGCACTAGAACACAGCCCATGCTGGAGAATGAATACACTGCTTAGAATGTGGCGACTTGTTTCAGGATGAAAACCTCAGGGATGGTTAAGGGTTTCGAGATGCAGCCAGAGTTTTGTGGACATAAATTAAATGGCTTGTTTTCTGGCCATCGTTGTGATGACTTGTCCTGCTTAATCCTCCTTTTCGTGCTATTTTGTGCTATTTTTGTGGGGCATTGTGGAATTTCATCTCTGGTGTCCATATCTCTAACGTCCATTGATCATCTTTATTAAGGATGATTTCAAGAGAAAAGTGCATCAAGTCATTTCTTGAATTCTGTTGCTGCTTCCAGGTGATGCTTACCTGGGGAATTGAGTACCGGTTTTCCTTTAATGGTATTTTGTCGTGCTCTCAGGGATCTCTACATTTGTATTGTATAAGAAGTGTTTGGTATTCTAATTCTTTTGTTCTAATTTGTATAGAAGGGCGTTTTAAATTCCATAGAAATTCATTTATATTCTTTCCTTGTATCCTTTTTGGAAAGGCGTGCCCAACCTCATTTGTCACTTGACGAGAGTGTTTTGATCTCTCTTGTTGTGTACCTTCTTGTCTTTTATGCTGGGCACAGATGTCAAATCAGCTGACTTATTGGAGCTAATTCAAAACCATTTCACATCTGTGCTCTAGCATGCAAACTGCTTCAATTTGATTGTATTTTCAATTGTTTTAAAATAAATATCAAAGCCATAAACGTTTGGAGCTTTTGAGTTTTTTGCTTCTCTTCTGAATATATTTACCTTGACAAATAGATAATTCATGTTCCAATTGACACGCCTGTAGGACATATTGAGCTTTAAACATTTTGTGATGTTTTCTGTTTTACAATTACAGCACCAGTAGCACAAATAGACAAATACAAAGATTTAGCCCATTATATATAATGTGTCATGAGATAGATTGATTTTCTTGGTTTAACTAGTTTTGTGCAATGCTTGGATTTGTTTTCCAAATCTGATCAAAGCTTCTAAATTCAAATTGTTTGCCTTATGCCAGCCAGCATAATGTGCGAGGCTGAAACTAATAGAAACTGGAGTCATTTAACAAAAGTTGTCTCAGGTTTTGATGAGGCCTGAGAACCTAATAAAAAAATAGAGTGCATTAAACCCGAGTAACATTCGGTTCTAAACATTTTACAAATCTCAAATGTTTATTGGGTGGTTTAGGCATTAGTATTGTTTTGTATTGCTTGGGTTCATTACAAAATAAGATCTTTGAACCGTATACTTGTAGATTGGAAACTGATATTATTATTAGTGTGAGTGCTGCTGTAGAAGTTGACTGTCTCATATGGTTTGTTTTCTGAAATAAATGTTGAGTTCACTTTACTAATGATGTGTGAACTTGCATAATAATTGGGGGCAGTGGTAAGAAAACAGGCATATATCATCGAGCATGTGCCAATTTGTTTACAAACAAATGTTTTGTGCCTTATCCCATGTTTCCATTGATAATGAATTTGAGAAGCCTGCGGTCAAATCAAAACATGTAGTTTGGATTCAACCAGTACAAAAGGATAACTTCCAGAACAAAAAGCACAGAAACCCAAATTTTATAATTCAAATTAGATGATTTCAGTGCAGCTTCACATAGGTCAAGAATGTAGCATCCTACAAGGTTTCAGTTCATTTCTGAACTTGGTTGTAAAACCATGACTTGGAAGTATAAAATTACATGTAAAGTAGATATAAAAAATATCTTCCTCTTCAGGTTCTCTGCCACGCATTAGTTTTGTACACCAAACCAATGTTTAGCTTGGGCCCAACCTTTAAATAAAATCTAATGATTAAACCCAACCTCAATCAAATCCCATTTTGTCATGGCCAGAATGTTTTCTCTTAAGAAAGAAATGTATATGCATGTGATATGCATGTAGACAGAGAGAGGAAGCCATAATCTACAGTAGCCAATTATGACAGGGCTTGGAATCCCAGATACAACTGGATTGCCGAATGGTTTTGTTAGCCTCATTCCAGTTTTGATATTTGAGTACTGTTCCAGGGTTCAGGTAAACCAACATCAGCTGCCTGATATACTTCCACAAAAATTGCTTTGCCACCTTCAACAAATACTTTGGAAACCTGCTTAGTTCCAAGTTTGCATTTCTTGTTGGTAGGCTTACTTTGCTTAGGTAAATTTTGTCTGTTACTGTTGCAAGTCTGGTTAGATGTCTTAGGTTGGATAATGCTTAATACTCAATGCAGAATAATAAAGATTGCATGGCACTTTGTGAAAAAGTGTGCTAGAACATAAAGATAGACTGCTGAAAGTGTAAGGTTTTACAGGGCAAAAGAAAAAAGCCCGTGCACTATAATAAAAATTTAGCAGGTTAGTTTATTCAGATATCAAAATCACAAATGTCACAAATAAATTTCTACATAATATTTATTCTGTTAAAAATACGCTTGTTGGGAAATTCAAATAGCTTTAAACAAACAAGGAAGTTGTGAAGAAATAGATGCAGCAACACAAGTGTTTCTCAACAACTGATACAGATTATTTTGTGACTCTGTTTTGCCGTGAAAACTTTTGACTGCCGTTAGAGATGGGGACCAACAAAAATTTAAAGCAAAAAAAGCTTTTAATCTCTGGGCTGAATTATGGGTAAATATTCTGCATATTTTTTCTTACAGCATCTTTACCCAGTCCAGGACTTCCCCAGCTGCCCACCACTACTATAAAAAAAACTCTCATCTAAATGGGGAAACAACAAATTTTACGTTCCTACAAAGTAAGATGGTTCCATTAATTTCCTATCAAACCCGCCTGATGGGAATGTGGGAAAATATTCATCTTTAATTTGTCCGCTATACATCGTCTTCCCTATGTTTTAAACATTTTTAACCTCTTGGTTTGAGGAACATGATTTTGTAAACTTCACGAGTTTCTCTTAAGCGAGCTGATTGTTGTTACCTTGCCCTTTGTTTAAATACATTTTATAATTCTGACACATTCTAACAGCAAACTGTGTCTACTAGTTTATCAATCTGCCTCCTTTTTTCCTTGGCAAATGTCTGGCCCATTCTCCCAGCATGTTTTCATCTTGAATTTCTTCACTATCTGCGTGACATGGATAGAGATCCGTGGCATTGAATACAGGAGGATGTTGAATTCTTCAGGTAAGTCTACCAAGTAGACATTCTCATTAATTTGTTTCTCCAGCTTGTCTCAAGGAAATATTCTTTATGCAAGTAAACCAAGACTTTTCGTCCCCTTGATACACTTTTCCTCTTATGCAAATATGCATTTGTTTTATTGATTATTGATTTCATTGTGCTCATTGATTTCATTGATTATTTGCAACTTTGCCTAACCTGTTTGTTCTACGCCTAGTATATGCTTCACAAAGTCCACTGCATCTTGACTGATCCATCTTTAGTGTTTCCAAGAACAATCTGATACAAAAACTGATGCATGTTACTTTATCAAGCATTAGAAACCATTCCCACAATAGACTGAGCAATAAAATTAAAAAAAAGTAGAAATTAAACAAATGTTTACCCCCCACAAAAAAAACCAAACAATTCTTTCCATTTCTGTGCTAAATTATGGCATATGTTGTGAAACTTTATCTTACAATGTATTTCCCGAGCTCAGACTTATTGTCAAGCAACCCAATGTTGGTAATAAACAGAAAGTCCCTGGTTAAAGTGGATGAATCCTATTAATTACCCACAACAATTACATTTGCCTAAATAGAAAACAAATATGCAAAACACTATTTTAAAACTGTCAGGAAAGAAATATTTTGATGTTACCAACTGAAAATATTCACGGAGGACAGAATATACCACATTGCCTAGTCCATTATTAACTCTTACAAGAAAATTCTGCCATTATGGGGTAACTTCATATATTCTGGCAACACAAGCCTTTCAGAGGAAGCACAATGCATTGAAGCAAGAACATGCATACATCTAACTGCATAGAACAACCTCATAATTTCAAATTTTCTTGCAATGAGTATTTCACTCGTGGAACCAACCAAAAGCCTTCTTGACATTGTCTCTTGTACAATAGCCTATATATGATTGAAACACTGGTCATTGCAGATGATGCTTGTAATATCAGATAATAAAAACACTAGGTTAATTGTCAATGCAGATACTAATATACAGTATTGCAATCTTAAATGAAGCGTCCTGGATCTTGGGTGGTAGTTAACGTGTAGTTTACTCAAACAAAAGATTTAACTCTAGTACATATGGATCTAAGTATTAGTAAATAATTTAATAAAGACTTAAGTAAGTATTCGATCACAACTTATCTCTCATCTTGTTAAACTAATCTTCTATTGATACTGGGCGTTAATAACAGATGGTTGGTTGTGTTCCTTGTCACATTCCCTAAGGAGGAGCTTTTCTTATATTGTCTGCATATGGTTTATGCTTGGAAGCCCTATGAATAAAAATTGAATGAGAGGTTGTCAACTGTCAAATTGATTATGGATAAACCATTTACAGATTTGGAAAGAATCACTGTAATGAGGGTGAATTCTGTTGAACTCTTTTGAAGGTTACATCATCTTGATTTTGGCAGAGGTTCAGTGAGCTTGGAAGTCTTTCTAAGAATCGAAAGTGAATGACAGGCAGTCACTTAACATGGGGTAAGTCACCGTAAACCATTACAGAATTTTGGAAAGGACAAAATAGAGAAATGCAGTAAGGGTTGTTTCTGTTGAAAATATTTATAAGGGTGCGTCCTTGATTTTGGCTGAGGTTCAGCAAGTCTCTGTCAAGCTGACAAAGATACAAATTATAGGATGTTATATTTGTCATTTAACTGAGCATCCACTGGTGATTCCGCATTATAGCACGAATATACTTAATCATTTTACACTTAGTGGATTCATTGTCTTTGAAACTGACATATGCATAAATAATGAGTGTTATTTGCACAGCATCTCGTCGACTGTATATATTTCACTACGCATTCATTTTGTTGCTGATAAAAATTATTTTCAGCCATAGGTGGTTTTAGGGGAAAAGCTAACAATTCAAAACTATGACAATAATTACTAAGATTCTTGAAGTACCGCTTAACGGCTAAGCTATCATTGCTAAGATTGTTTTTTGCGAACGGGTTTATTTCTTCCCATAATTGTTAACCTTGTTTAGGTTAATTTAATAGTCATATTTTTAATTGGCAAGTTAAATTATAAACTAACTCCTCGCTATCTATAATTCATTGAGAATTTCGAACAAATCCTAATTTGAACAAGTTCTACAATTCATTGAGAAATTTGAACAAACCCTAATTTGAAGAAACCCTTTCCCTCCAAAACTTGGAACTTATTCGACTTGCGCTCTCATGTGTTTGGTTGTCGATTTGATATTGGCGCTCTGTTTAGCTTTTCTGGCTCCATTTTCATGGTATTAGAGCCAGCCGATTTAGATGCCAGTTATTTTCAAGTTCAGTTGCCATCCGTCGAGTGTTGCAGTAGAAACGTTGATCTGTGGCTTTGCGGAGGTTTTTCATGGCATCACGCAAGTGGTCGAGTTTTTTATTGGCTTTTCAGAACTCCATTAAGGCTTGTTTGGAGGTGACCTAGTTTAATTTCGCTTTGCAGCCTGCTTTTCTCTGATCTGTAGAAGTTTCTGTTTTAAGTTACAACGTAGTTTTCTTTGCAGATTGTGAGTTTAGCTGTGGCAATGGAATCGTCCCCATTTTTGGAAATCTTTGTCGTACAGTGTAAGGAGACCCTCTTTCAATTGATAAGTAGGAGATAATTTTCACAGCAAGTAAAATTGTGATATTGCTATCAAGATTGAACTGTATGATTTTTTGAAAATCTTTGTGCAGATCCTCTTTCAATTGATGAGTAGGAGATAATTTCCACAGCAAGTTAAATTGTGATACTGCTATCAAGAGATCCTCTTTCATACCATGGGCTATGCATCGCCCAAAATGTTTCATTTTTTATATCATAAATTAAAAAAAAAACAGTTATAGTCATGGTACTTGAATTATTAATTTTTTTTAATATTAATTAAAAATTACAGAAATGGTACATGTTGGCTCCTGATTTAACAGATTTAAAAATAACTAAGAAACTAGACCAATATATCTAAGGTTAGCAAATTTCTATGATGAATGCACTTGACTGCAAATCTTTGGCCAACTATAAGGCATAACTCAGGGTCTGCAATACCTAGGCGGGTTGCCCTTGAGGTTCTGCAAATAAACAAAAAATCTGAACCTACTAACAACAGATGAAACTCTTATATCTTTTGATACTTATGCAATAACATAGGAATGAAATAGCTACAAATCATAACCTATGAACCCATAAGCTAAGTGAGGGTTAATTCCTTTTAGTGCACTACAAAACATGAAAATTTGAACTGATTTGTGCAAATGACTTGTATCTTAGTTTGCATCTGATTTAGTGATTAGTGCGTTACCCATTGCAACATAGAGTCACTATCAGTAGGATGACCTAACTTGATTGCTTTACAATTAAGTTTATCAACCAAAATCCCTTAACTCCATTCTTATTTGCATCCCCTCCATACACCTAGAAACCCTATCAAATCATAACATTTACTTAACTCCTTGAATTAAAAGCAACTACACATCTGAAACACAACTCATCCAAGTTGTCTTAAATTAGATGAACCTTATTCATTCAATCATAAAATTAACAACATATGAAGAATTAAGAGACAAAATAAGCGAACATAGATAATTCATTGTAAATCCCCTTTTGTATTTATCCTTGGAAAGACTGTATACATTAACTGATAACACTAAAATGAAACTCGGGATATATTACATGATCTATCATCAATTTTCATTATCTCAGAGAACCAATACATCAAATGAACCCAAAAACCTACACAAGAATGGATGTGTGGCCTTCATTGCTAGAGCTTTGCTCAATAGACAGAAAGTAAAACGAACTGACTACAATCGCTTTCCAAGAAAGAAGAGAAGAAAGATACAAGGAATGAATTTTCGGATTTGCTCTGGAAGTGACATGTGTCCACTTGAATCTCCATTCCTTGCTGTTGTAAAACCTCTCTCATCTTTCTACCCATGAGATCTGATTTGGTTTTCATCATTGTTTTGTAACAAACCCGAAATATCTCTTCCTCAATGATGAAAACCATTCTGTTACTAAAATATTTGAAAAAATCATGAAATGCAGACGATACCTTGGTTTAGCTAATTTGGAGATGACAAAACTCATCCATAACTGTATTTTACTACCTTTTACATTCACTTAGTTCACCATTTCATTGGGAATCAAATCTGAATTGCCTCAACTGAATGAAACTAAAAACTGGGCACCTAAGACAAATCCTTGCATAACTCTAACTAGTGACCTCCTATGCAAAAATTGATTGCATAAATGGAAAATTCATCTCTTCCTGGTTCCAACTATATATTATACTACATGTTTCAGGTAAAAACAATGCTTCTGAGATTGATTTGAATTTCTAGGCCCCGTGCCATGAACAGGGTTCAAAATGAAAAATTTAAATGTCCATATAGTATAAACTATATAAACCATTAAATGTATTTAAAGCTCTCAACTTTTGAATTTTGAGTGTTGAATATCTCTGAACCTTTAATTTTTATTCATTTTTCCTTCCCTCCAATCCACATGTGCCAAGTGTTGAGTTCTGATTTGACCATCACCATTTGGTCAGGCCCCACATTCATCTCCCTCAAATGTAAGATCAGAACCAAGAGAATTCTGACTCCTGATGATATGAGCCTTATAATCTTACAATCATCGAAAGACCGTAATAGTGCATTTGAAGATTCCTGATCTTATGACAAACTTCCTTCTTCATAGTATCGTAAAGCCTTATTACTCAGACCCCGATCTCATGCCATATCGCAACATCAAAGCTCCTTAATGTTCACGTCCCAACCCTACGATGATCGCAGATTTTCGTAGCATCTTAGCTCTTTTATTTGTTCCTTCTAATCTCGTGACCTCAACATAACATTGTACACCTCCAATCTTAGCACTACGATGTCACAGAGCTGTCGTAGCATCATACCAGCGTAGAATTGGAGGTCTTTCCTTTATTATTTTGAGATCCTACGATGAGCTATACATCGTAAGATCGAAAATCATCAAATGCCATTCAAAACTTATTATAATATCTTTTTTGGTCCCATTGATCGAGTTAAGCATACGTCTAGTATTCATACCATAGTCTGGCCAATCAAGAAATGAACACTTGTCTGATAGCACACCATCACTTGTTTACTTGTCATTAATCTCCTTACGATCTTATGACCATAGGTATCCTGTAGCATCCTAATATTTCCTTCACGATCCAATGATACTCCTTGCTTTGTAACATCGTAACACCTTCCTTTCATTGTTCACGATGCCTTGATGACCCTTGTCACAATATCGAAGATCACCAAAATGCAAACTATTTAAATTGTGATACGCTCATACGACACAAAAGAAATTGTATGATTGGAAAGACAAACTTTATCATTCATGATACCATGACAAAACATTTATATTAAGATCAGGACATTGAAAATTCCTCCTTATGATACTCCACTAACCCTCTTGTCGTAACATCATAGAAGACGATGTAAAAGACAAATGAAAACCCGCTTAGCTTTAAAACCTAGGGTTAGGGCCTAGACTTCTAATTTTATGAAGATTTTTCGCCATGTAGGATAAGATTAAAACCCTAGGGCACCAAAACTCACACTTGGGACAACAATGAAATTATTAGATCAAGGCAAAACATGCTAGGGTTTCCTCTACAAATGAAAACAAAATATATAATCCTAATAATTACAACATCAATTCAGTATTTTCACTATAAATTTTGAAAATTAAGCTTAGTGAAAATAGGAGCTATCAGTACATTCTAGGCTTAACCCCTTGAGATGTAAGGCTTGAAACCTTTTCTTTGAAATGAAGATTTGGGCAGGGATAACTTTAAGAAACCTCTTTCTAGAAAAATAAGTGTATATGCTACTTTAGTATGTTAGAAACACTAAATTAAAACAATAAAAAACATTTGCATACTAATTTAACATAACTTCATGAGAGACAAAGTGAAGTCCTCAAATGAGAATATGAGCCATGTATAGGCTCTCTCAATGAGGATGATCACTTGATGTAGAGGTGTGTCTAATAGCTAAGATGACTTGATTATGTATGTATGCTCAAATGCTCAAATGGGCTTCAATGGAAGATTTTTGATAGATTTTGGTGAATGGATTTGATGTAAAAATGGCTTCTCAAAATGGCATTATGGCTTTACTTTCTAGATTGTGTTAAAATGGCTTGGGAGAGGATTCCTTAAATAAGCAAAGGGCTTGAGGGATCAAGGGCTAGGATGCAAGGATGAGAGAAAGTTTATGGAAGGTTTAGATTGAATGAGAGGAGAGCACATGGATTGTGCTTCTTACAGCGAATCAGGGAGTGACACATGTCACAGGGTCATTGGTTAGAGCAAGAGGGGTTGAGGGGTCAACTAAGGAGGCTCAAAGCTTATAAAGGCCCTCATGATGGCTTGTAAGAGCAATGAATGGGCTTGTAAGAGTCTTTTATGGCTTTGTGAGCTTCATAAAGTTTTATGGTTGGGATATTTGTGAGAGAGTTGAGATATTTGACTTGGGTTGGGTTAAGAAAGTCTTAAGCTTGACTTAGGAATGTGCAAATGATTAAGGCTAGGATTAGTCTTGGATTAAGATTAGATTAGGCTTATTAGAGATGGGCAAGTGGATGGCATTTAATGAGGGTGGGTGAAGGAGGAGATATTTGTTGGCTTTGGCTTGGGTTAGCAAGTCTTAACCCATGTTTAGGGAATGTGATAAGTGTTGAAAATAGAGATGGAGTAACTGAGAGGGGAGGGGTGAATCAGTTACCACAAAAATAAATCCACAGATCCTTAGATATTTTAAAATATAGTTGCTGCTAATACTCGGTGACCACACAAATAAATGCAGAAACTTGATAGATGTTCTGTTAACTTATTAAGCATTTAAAGTGGTTAACATGTGTGCATAAAGGAAATAACATGAACACAAGAGACACTAGATTTAACGTGGAAACCCAATTTGGAAAAAACCACCAAGTAACTAGTTACCAATTTTCACTCTTCTGAAGTGAGCCCTGTTAGGAGCCAATCCTGTTAAAGGTTACAAAACACACTGTTAGGTGTGACCCTGTTAGAGGATTTAATCACCCTGTAAGGAGTGGCTTGGTTGGAGGTCTTAAGAACAATTCAATTGAATTGTCACCTTGTTAGAGGATTTACAAAATGGCTGTTAAACCAACTCTATTAAGAGATTTTGAATCACTGTTACAATGATTAGAAAACAACAATGAAGTGATCTGAAATATATGCAACTTATCTTTGCTGAATATAGATCTCTGTTCTGCTTCACTAGATCCTCACTGATCGAATACAACTTTGCAGCTCCATAAGGATATCTAATCCATCCTCAACATTTGCTCATATATTCAATATTCACTCATTCCATTTATATCCATAAATTCACACTCTTATGCATCCACTCTATTTCATGTTCAAGAATTCACAACTTGACCTTTCATATATACCTTACAGATTGTTAAGTCGGCTCAATTACAAGTTATAACAACTGAAAAACATTAAATCAGTCGGCTACAAATATTGCACAAAACAATTAAACTTAATTCTTTAGAACCATAAAGTTCTTCGCTACCCGACCCAGCTCGGTGACCATTGCTCCAGAATGGTTTCCCCAGTGTTAACCAAGTGAAGCTCAGTAAACACTGCAAACCTTGCAACTTCATTCGGAGACCAAGTTAACTCGGTAAACACTGACCTTCCTTCACTTATCGAGTGAGCTCGGTAAAAGCTAACTTTCTCTTTGATGACCGAGTCAACTCAGTAGACATTGAATTTCCCTTTGTTAACCTTGGGAGCTCGGTTAACATTAACTTTCTGTTACAGAATCATTTGATGCCCGAGTGAGCTCGGTAAGAGCTAACTTTCCTTTGTGCTATTCAAGAACGTTCGGTAGACACTGTAAATTGCTTTGCTGACCATCTGAGCCCGGTAGACTCTGTCTGATGGTTGATATGACATTTGTGTAACATCAAGGGCTAGGATGCAAGGATGGGAGAAAGTTTATGGAAGGTTTAGATTGAATGAGAGGAGAGCACATGGATTGTGCTTCCTTACAGCCAATCAGGGAGTGACACATGTCACAGGGTCATTGGTTAGAGCAAGAGGGGTTGACGGGTCAACAAAGGAGGCTCAAAGCTTATAAAGGCCCTCATAATGGCTTGTAAGAGCAATGAATGGGCTTGTAAGAGTCATTTATGACTTTGTGGGCTTCATAAAGTTTTATGGTTGGGATATTTGTGAGAGAGTTGAGATATTTGACTTGGGTTGGGTTAAGAAAGTCTTAAGCTTGACTTAGGAATGTGCAAATGATTAAGGTTAGGATTAGGCTTGGATTAAGATTAGATTAGTCTTATTAGAGATGGGCAAGTGGATGGCATTTAATAAGGGTGGGTGAAGGAGGAGATATTTGTTGGCTTTGGCTTGGGTTAGCAAATCTTAACCCATGTTTAGGAAATGTGACAAGGTTAGGGGGGGATTAGGATTATGGTCAAAGATAAGGATTGACATCTTCTAGAAGAGTCTAGGATTTGGATGAGGGTGAAGACTTTCTACAAGAGTCTAGAACTTCCTAGGATGAGGATAAATAAGGTTTTTAGGAAATAAATAAAGTTTTATTTATTTCAAGGGTTTGGGTTGAGGAGATATTTATTAAAATATTTTTAATAAACATGAGGATTAATATTTAATCTTAATTAAATATTTTGAGTTGAGATTAGGAGTAGGAAATGATGGGATTAGCCTTTAATCGAAATTAAAGAAGGATTAGAAGATTTTGGAAGAGGTTAGTGGTTTTAAAGAAATTGGCCAAGTTTTGGGCAAAAAATAAATAAATAATTTATTTTGAGATTTTTGGTCAATTTATTAATTAAATAATTAATAAATAAGGAAATAATGTTTAAATAAGATTTAAACATTTTTGGGAGGGATTCCTTAATTAAATATTTTTAATTAAGATAAAGGGACTTAATGTCATAAAAATAAATAAATAAATAAAATAAATAATTAATTAATAAATGACGATGTCATCAGGGATTTTTTCAAAAAATAAAAATACTTTATTTTCTAAAAGATTTTTAGGTGTCTACATTTTGCCCCTCTTTGACATAGTGTTGAGACAACACTATTTCAAAGAAGTTCAGGTATAAACGACACGAGGAAGATGTTTTAACAACAAAGTTGCCCCAATCTCGGGTAGAAGAGAGAGAATGGACTGCAGGATGCCCCCTCAAGAAGGCGGCAGGGAGAAAAAATGAGGCTCGACAGTTTCTTGAAAAATACAAGAATCCAGGATGAGCAAGGAGACTCAGATTGGCAAAGAGAAGGGGCTGAATTAGCTCAAACTCTCACTACGGGAGAATGAGAAAGGGAGAATCAGAGGCACAAGAGTAAATAAGCTTAAGACTTCAGGGGAGATGGAGGATGAAGGAGTGAAGTGCCATAAAAAGGAATCCAGGATAAGGGAAGGGATGATGAGATGAGATAAAGCTGAGGCAATAGGATTTCAAAGAGTCAGATTGACAAAAGATGGGTTTCAAAGATCCCTAGGACTAGGATTGTGGATCTCGAAAGATGAGGCTTGGTGGATTGATTGGATTGGTGGATCCCTAAGACTAGGATTGTGGATCCCTAAAGCTAAAAGGGAAGATTGATTCAAAGAGATACTGATGCATAAGCTGGGGTAGGAGAGACAGATGCTGGATATGGATGGGGGATAATGGAGATGAAGGGAATCCATTGAAGCTTTTGGAGGAGGGGGATACTTCAAAGGGAAGTACCACCATGTAGTTGAGCACTAGATTTGCTATAAGACTATTCGTTAATTGCCAAGGTTACCAAGAACATCAAGGTCGTGTCACCAACCATCTAGAGGATTCACGGACTGACTTGAAACAAACACACAAGGATTGTTCCAGCATCACACATGAAACCCAGAGGAAACAATGTGGAACCAACACTGGGTAACTCACAAGCAAAAAAGAAACAAATGAAAGACTTGATCAAAATCGTACGCTCAGAGTGCCCCATTCGCAGCATACCATGATATGGAAGATCGTGGCAACCTTGAAGAGGGAACAAAAAGATTGATTCCAAATCAAAAGAAAGCGAAAATTCAAAAGAGAACTGTTAACCAATGAGATGGTAGGATGAGGTACTAATGGACCAAGATCAGACATGAGGAAAGCTATATCCTACAAGGATCTATCGGAGAGCACCTAAGCTGGTGGATTTGGATGAGTGATGCACTTGGCAAACTGAATTGAGAAGGATAACACTTTGGTGACAGGAGATCTAGCTAAAGGATGCATTGGAATAGCTAACCAAGATTTGTGCAATGTGTGCAAGATGCTGATCAAGGATGAACTGACACGAAATCTAGATAGATACAATGGTACTAAGCTAAAGAGGATGTACAAGCTGATGAACCAAGATATGGTACAAATGTACAAGTTTTTTTGGACAAGATTAGATATACAAGCTATGATACAAGGTATGATACAAGCGTTGGATACAAGATTATTTACAAGTTGTACAGGAGCTCCGGATGATAAGATAGTGGGATGGCTCAAGTTGGTGCAAGATGCAGAAGCTAAGGATGAGGTGATAGCGGACAATATGGATTTGGCAAGATGCATCCAACGATGATGATAGATGTGCGACCAAGGATGGGGACAATGCTAAGGTTGGTGGTAGCTGAGCTAATAGATGGCACTAGAGTGAATGGCTAATGAGAGGATGACATTGGGTTTGCATGAGGATAGCCTAGAGCGAGATACCAATGACAAGGGAGGACGAATAAAACAAGATCTCCAAGGAATATAGTGCCCCTAGTCAGAAGATGACATGCGGAAGGTCTTACGATGGATGTGATAGGATTGAAGCTAGGATGGAAAAGCTGAAGGCGCTAGGGAGATGGATGATAGCTGGGATGATGGGGTGAGGTTGCAGAAGATAAGTGGATAGTGATAGATAAGAGCTGGAGGATGAAAGATAGGTGGATAAATTGGAAGATGGAGCTAGATGGCAAGATGTGACCAAAAGCATGAGGATTATAGGCTACGCTGGGGATGGCTGGATTACGCATGACGCTTGTTTGCCAAGTTTTCATCATGGTACTTGTCCAAGGCGCTTGAATTGCCAAGTTTTCACCAGTGGACGCTTTATTTTTCTTTATTTTTTTGACTTTTTGACTTTGGACTTAGCTAGAATGATTTTGGCTTTCTTCAGCTATTTTTGGCTTTTTTGAGATTTTTCACTGGTTGTTGGAATGTTCAATTTTGTTGCTAGCTGTTGGTACATCGGATGTGTAATTTATGCAATAGATCGGATTAGATGGGATTGATGGTAGGAGATGGAGGGATGAAAAGGCTGGAAAGGAGCATGAGATGGGGATGCTTGCAGGATCAACATTCGCACATGTTGGGATGGGTGTGAAAAGAGCATATGGGGGATAGATGGTAGATGCAGGCTTGATGGAGGATTTATGAAAGCATGCTTGGGGATATAGGCACCCAAGATGGAGTTAGGAGATGGGGGACATGAGTCACTGGATGGGGGATTAGCAATCGTGGATGCCATTATGCATTGGGTTTCAACTTTTTTCTTTGGGATCCTCATGGTTTTGGATTTTCTTTTCATAGGCTTTTGCATTATTTTGCATTCTTTGATTGGATTTTTCCTTTTTGGAGTATGTCTTTTAGAACAGACATATGATTGCCTAGGATGTGGATTTTTAGCTTTATGCATTTTGAAGTTGGCATTCACATTGCTATGGTAAGCTTTGGGAAGATGGTTATGAGAAGCTTTGCGAGATGGAGAGGATATGTAGGAGCTTATAGTGGGAGGATGATGGATGATAGGTAGAGAGATGTGCCTTTGTTGATCCTGAATAGGAATGAAAGGAGTGGGATTTTTATGCTAGATGATAGGAGGATGGCTGATGGTAGATTTTGGTACATAGGGACCCAAAATGGATTTAGTGGATGAAGGGGGGATATGGTAGGTTTTTTTGGGTTGCAAAGATGGTGGAGGGGGGATGACATAAGATTTCTTGAAGGAGTGATGGGAGGCTGGCATGGTGGGCCTGGAGATAGGCTTGGTTTGGGGGTGGCGTGTACCAACACTTTTAGAGGGTGAGGCTTTGGATACATATCCAAGACCATCAAATCCTAGATTCTTTTGTGCAATAATAGGCTTTCTGATTCTTTTCTCTTGTAGTCCTAAACCTTGACCTTGATAATGCCATCGATTGAGCATTTGAATGAGCTGAGGAAACTTTTTGCTTGTAAAAAATGGTAGAAGTGCTTTATTAGATGTACTGCAATAAGGAGATACTGTTCTTACTTATTTTGCTAAGAGGGGGCCACCATGGATGAATGTAAGTGAACCAAGAGGGTAGATTATAGATGGTGGAATAGCTTGGATAGGTGGTAAGATGGAAGCATGGAGCGGAGGAGATGGTAGGATAAGATCTTGATTTAGCTAATGGGATGAAAAGATATCCTGCAGTAGAGGAGGTATGGCTTGAGGTTTTGGAGATGAAGGGGATGGTGATTTCACTATGGATGGAAGACATGGTACGATGATATCTTCGTTTATGCTTTGGGGGATGTCAACATGCTTTTGGGTAGGATCTTGATAGGATTGGATTGGAGTGGATGGTGCAATAGGAGGTGAAGGGATGGATTCTTCAAAGGCAGTGGATGGATAGATGGGAGATTCGGCAGTGGAGATGGGTGAGTAGAAGATGGATGCATAAGGGTCATTACGGGAGATTTGGGAAATGCTTGGAGGTGATGTGGATAGGATTTGGAGGGATTTGACAGGTGGTAGGATTTTGATGCTTGCGAGAAGTGGAAGGATTTTAGCAATTTGATGGATGGTATGGGGATGATAGCTATGGGAGATGGAGGTGATATTATAGATGGGGAAGCTTCATCACTAACTACTTCACATGGTTGGATTAGATGACATGGCTTATCGACTATTGGAGGCGGCTTTTCTTGTATTTCCTCTAGGAGATTCTTGGGACACTCATGTGTCGGAGGTGGAGGTGGTGGGTTGACAGGAATAGCTGGTGTGATGGGGGTGGAAGATTGGAAGCTTGGTTGATTGGGTGATGGAGGAGAAGCTAGGATATGAGATGGCATGACTAGATAGTTTGGAGGAATGCTTGGATTTTGGGTGATGGTTGGTGGAAGGCATCTAAGGCTCTCAAGATACCTGTCATAGTCAACAAGATTTTCATCATCATTGGAATAAGATGTAGCGGGAGAAAGGACAATGCGACCAAACTCATCATGATAGGGTTGGGATTTCATGTTTTGATGATGAGTTGGATGGGGATGGGGTCTTGCATATGGATGAACACGTAAGCTCATGGTTGGATTTGGATTAAGCATAGATTTTGGATTTGCTGATGAAAGATTTCCTAGGGAGAGTCAAAGTTGCATGACAGTCCTAAGGAGCATTGGCTGGAGATTTTTGGCTTTCTTGTGGACGGAAGACTTCAAGGGTATGCTGTCAAAAAGTGAGAGTTTTGCTTTCCTATGTGCAGGATTGGTGGCTTTTGGTGTCAACTTGAGGATAGACAAATGATCCTATGGGCATGACATGAGATTGACCACTTGTGGATCCCAACCTTTAGCTTAAGGTGATGAGGGATGACAAGTGACAAGGCTAGATTACCCTAGACAAAGCTCTATCAAAGGGATAACCTTGGGAAGATTGAGGGATTTGGATAGATTGATTGGATAACAAACTCTGGTAGAGTAACAACAATTCCTTAAAGGCTTGGGTGATTTTGTATTGGGTTGCTAGTTGGCTGGGGGGATGATTTGGATGGACTTTGGATTTGGGGTTGTTCTAAAGCAAAGAACTAGATAGATTCAGTTGCGGCGGGGGAGCTTGGATGATTTTCTGATGGGGCAGTGACTATGCTAAGTATGCCTTGAGCTAAGAGATTTTTACATTTCTAGGATTTTGATCAAAGTTGGCAAACATTCATTCAAAAGCTATGAACAAACAAGCAGCCAAAAGTTTGGAGCAAGCACGTCAAACACACCAACATCTTAGGAAGCTTTCTACAAGGATGAAATTTGGTTTAGCTAGGGAGTCCTGGATATATGCAAGGTACGTGAGGCCCAAATCCATAGATGAAACCAAAAATATGTCACATAGCCGAGAGGAACAGTAACCCACTTCTCCTCTTTCACTTCTCAAGGGTATAAAGTTCCTTGAGGCTTAGCCCGAGTGACAGAATTTTGATCCCAAGAGAGGTGTCTTTGGATTCACCTCCCGATCTTTATACTTTGCCAGAACGCTA
Organism: Cupressus sempervirens; assembly: GCA_028749045.1. Taxonomy (NCBI): domain Eukaryota; kingdom Viridiplantae; phylum Streptophyta; class Pinopsida; order Cupressales; family Cupressaceae; genus Cupressus; species Cupressus sempervirens. The sequence goes on from CM053787.1 coordinate 45,999,287, forward strand.
GAGTTGAGGTCGTCCCAAGGGGTGATGAAATCCTCGAGCAGGCCTCCTAAAACTTAAACAAGATTTTGGATCCTAATCTTATGCACCCAAGATGGCCTCGAAAGACGAAAAGGGGAGAGAAGACTTGGATGATCTTGTGCTAAAAGATAGAGTTCTTTTCCAACTGACGCTTAAATTTTTTGATCTAGACCTTTTGAAAACACATGTGATTAAGATGCAAAGGTTCAATTCCAATTTGAAATGCGCCAACAAAAGAGAAGTGATTGAAGAAAAAATACACAAAGGAGAGTTAGGGTCAACAAGAAAGTAAACCCGCGCGGCTGGAGGCCCTCTACGCCAAGTATCGATTAATTTCCTTTAAGACATTCAAGAGTTGGTGTTTGTTCATTTTAAGGCCAAAAAAAGATGTGTGTAAAGCTCAATTTCAAGCGTGCGCCCGAAGGCCCTCCACGTCAAGATTTGTTCAATTTTTATGCCCAAATGAAGTGTTACCGAGACTAATGTGCATTCAAAAATTTTTCTATCTTAGAAAAACCAATAAAAACTCAAGTGAGTGGAGTTTGATTTTTGTGGAGCATTTAACACCTTCTTAGGTAAACCCATTCCCATATATGGCATTGATATTGCAACCAATGGTTAGAATGATGGGTGATTAAAGAGGGTGAGTCCAACAACAAACTCATTCAAAGTGTCTTTATTTGTTTTTATAACTTAGAAAGTTTCTAAAATGTGGATTCTTTTTATGCCCCAAAAGATGATTATTTGATCTATGCCATTCAAGATTGGATTTTTTGTTTTTATCATGCATTGATAAAAAAAAAAAAACAAACAAACTTGATTTTAATCCATGGCACTCAAGAGTGATTTTAGCAACATTCATTCAAAGACAAGTGATTAAACATTCAAGTTCTTTCCTTTGAGCATTCAAGATTGAGATTTTGCGTGTTGTTTTAAGAACTTTGAAGTGCTTTGTTTTAACCTTAGATCATTCAAGATTGTTTTGGACTCAAAAGTGAAAATGACTCTTTGGACTTTGGTTTTCATTCAAGATTTTGTGTTCTAGTTTGCATGTTTTAAGCCTAAAAAAATGATATTCCTAGATTGTTTTGATGCATGAACAACCTAAGAAACATTCAAGATTTTGCAACAAGACATTTGTTTGGAACAAATAACAAAGCTTTTAGGACAATTTTGGCAACCATTTAGGACTCTTAGTTTTTATGAAATTTTTAAAAGAACTTTAAAATATTTGCAAATGAGGTTCATTTTATCCTTGATTGATGCTTTGAGTTTGATTTAGATTTTAGTGTGCACGTAGTGTTGATTTTGAACCTTTTGAAATGGAAATTTGAGGTTCTTTTTAAATTCCTAAAAATGAAGTGTTCCTAACTTTGCATGAATGCATCTAAAACCTTGATGTTGCAAGGATACAAATGATTGGATTGGTTTAGTTTCACTTGTTAAAAGATTTTTTTTTTTTGCAAATTTTTAGTTTTTAATTGATTTAAGTATGATTTGGGGGTTCATTTTAAGCACTTAAAAAAAAGTGTGTATGATTTTGCTTCCTTAAAAAAAAAGGCCAAGATCCCTCAAGAAGAAGAAGAAGAAATAGATGGAATAGAAGAAGAATATAGACAAGAAGAGAAAGAAGAATTCCAAGTGCTCCATCCACCTATAAGCTTGAAAAATCTGCAAAGACTATGAGATAGGGTATGAGTTCCTTTGTCTTCTTCATGCTCATGTGAACCTGCAAAACCAATCTATACAATCCTACCAATCACAAAAACAAGCAAAATTAGCCAAAATTAGCAAATGACATACAAAACTTGACTAAAAAAGCTAATGAAGATGACCCATGCAGGGTCCCACCGGACGTGCCAAAATGTATATGCTACTTTAGTATGTTAGAAACACTAAACTAAAACAATCAAAAGCATTTGCATACTAATTTAACATAACTACATGAGAGACAAAGTGAAGTCCTCAAATGAGAATATGAGCCATGGATAGATTCTCTCAATGAGGATGATCACTTGATGTAGAGGTGTGTCTAATAGCTAAGATGGCTTGATTATGTATGTATGCTCAAAGGCTCAAATGGGCTTCAATGGAAGATTTTTGATAGATTTTGATGAATGGATTTGATGTAAAAATGGCTTCTCAAAATGGCATTATGGCTTTACTTTCTAGATTGTGTTAAAATGGCTTGGGAGAGGATTTCTTAAATAGGAAAAAGGACTTGAGGGATCAAGGACTAGGATGCAAGGATGGGAGAAAGTTTATGGAAGGTTTAGATTGAATGAGAGGAGAGAACATGGATTGTGCTTCCTTACAGCCAATCAGGGAGTGACACATGTCACAGGATCATTGGTTAGAGCAAGAGGGGTTGAGGGGTCAACAAAGGAGGCTCAAATCTCATAAAGGCCCTCATAATGGCTTGTAAAATCAATGAATGGGCTTGTAAGAGTCATTTATGGCTTTGAGGGCTTCATAAAGTTTTATTGTTGGGATATTTGTGAGAGAGTTGAGATATTTGACTTGGGTTGGGTTAAGAAAGTCTTAAGCTTGACTTAGGAATGTGCAAATGATTAATGCTAGGATTAGGCTTGGATTAAGATTAGATTAGGCTTGTTAGAGATGGGCAAGTGGATGGCATTTAATGAGGGTGGGTGAAGGAGGAGATATTTGTTGGCTTTGGCTTGGGTTAGCAAGTCTTAACCCATGTTTAGGGAATGTGACAAGGTTAGGGGGGGATTAGGATTAGGGTCAAAGATAAGGATTGACATCTTCTAGAAGAGTCTAGGATTTGGATGAGGGTGAAGACTTTTTAGAAGAGCCTAGAACTTCCTAGGATGAGGATAAATAAGGTTTTTAGGAAATAAATAAAGTTTTATTTATTTCAAGGGTTTGGGTTGAGGAGATATTTATTAAAATATTTTTACTAAACATGAGGATTAATATTTAATTTTAATTAAATATTTTGAGTTGGGATTAGGGGTAGAAAATGATGGGATTAGCCTTTAATCAAAATTAAAGAAGGATTAGAAGATTTTGGAAGAGGTTAGTGGTCTTAAGAAAATTGGCCAAGTTTTGGGCAAAAAATAAATAAATTATTTATTTTGAAATTTTTGGTCAATTGATTAATTAAATAATTAATAAATAAGAAAATAATGTTTAAATAAGATTTAAACATTTTTGGGAGGGATTCTTTAATTAAATATTTTTAATTAAGAAAAAGGGATTTAATGGCATAAAAATAAATAAATAAATAAAATAATTAATTAATTAATAAATGATGATGTCATTAGGGACTTTTTCAGAAAATAAAAATACTTTATTTTCTTAAGGATTTTTAGGTGTCTACAATAAGTTACGAATTCAACATTTAATGTGCATGAAAAATTTCTAATTGATGGCAATTTTTTTGTTTGAGACAGAGGAGAAAATTGTTTTCTATTGGAAAAAATTTTCTTTGCATATCAAAATTTAATTATAATTGTGGCGAATTAAAAAATAATTGACACGTAAATAAATGTAGGAAAATTAATTGTTTCATACGATGCAAAATATTAATATAGTAAACTAATTTGTCAGTTGCTATAGAGAGATTATTTATTTTTTTGGTGAATTTATAGTCATAGGTGGGCCATTGCCCATATGCCAAGTGTACACTGTACAATGTAGTTGTAGTCTGTCAATCGATTAAGATTCAATTAATAATGTGTTCTTTTTTGTTGTCAATTTGGTTGTTGTCACTTTGCATGTTATCATTGTTATGGTGAAAGGAATTGAATTGGACCGTCGATGTAAATATATCAATGGCTTCAACTCTATTTTGGGCCTAATCTTAAACATTATAACATAAATCCTAATTCTTTCTGAAATCAGGACACGTGTCCCAAATCGTGAAATATAAAATAGTTGGCTAAATGAGGGTAGTTCGAGACATGCGTCGATAAAATGGTAGGCAACATTTGATCGCAAGGAAAATATTTTTTTATTTATTTTAAGGGAAAAATAACATTGTTTAATAAGAAAACATTAGGTGAAGTCTAACAAAAAATTTAAAATAACCGTATCCTAAGTGTAAATTTCATTAGTGATTGGATAGGGATTTGGGACCAATTATGTGTAAACTAATGGGCGATTAGCCTTGGCTTTGGACCCAAATTATTTAATATCTTGGTGATGTGGTTGACCTTCTATGTAGGTTTTATTCACCAAATTATGATTCACCACTACAAAAATCACTGATTTTGGGAGATAACCAACCAAAGGGGATTGAGATTTTTTCCTTTTTAAGACGTTTATTAGAAATTGTGTTCTTCGGAGAATATGTAATTTGAGTTGAGGTTTATTTTTAAAAAGGGTTTGATTTTGTGCCTTTTTGATGGCTTGAATTGATTTTGTATGTGTGATCCGTTATGGAATTGATTTTACTATAAAAATATGGAGTGTCACATTTTGTTTCAATTGGATTCATCTATTCACAAAAATGATATAGTATTGATGTGTCCCATCCATACATATCATGTTTGAAAAGCTATTGCAAGAGCACAAATGATCACACATGGAGAACAAGAGCATTGCTAAAGATGATACAAAATCAATGATCTAATGCACTAGCATAGCCATGAGAGCATAGAGAAAGAGAGATTATGAATCCAACAAACTAACAAATTGTGTTATGAGAGATGCTCCATAGGGAGAGAAAAGAGAGAGGAAGAAGAATTGATAGTCTAGAAAATTGTGTTGTGCTAGTCAAATATACCTTGAAATTTTTATGCATGACAACAGTTTTGAAAATGTCTTGCACACAGGGAAACTTGGAAATGTTTTGTGCACATGGCTTATAAAAATATTTTGCGCATGGGGCCACTTTTAGGGGACTAGTTTATGCAAATTTCCTGTGAATCTATATTTAGGGATTATGCTTATGGAATTCCATGTCGATCCATGAAAAGTGACTAGTCTTATGGAAAGCATGTTTCCATGTGGATCAATGTATGTATAGGGGAGGTTGTATGAAAACCCCCCACCTTATGATGACAACTCAGGAGACATCATAAAGAAGAGAATCAAGAATACCTATTTTTGACAACAAGAAGATATCCTTTTTGTAGTAAATCTAATAGGGAAAGTGAGATACTGAGGGGGGGGGGGGGGGGGGGGGGATCTATAAAACCTTCTTGCACTTCAAACATGAAACATATTTGATATCACCACATAAACTCTCATTTAAACATTCATCTCATATCAATGTAACCATTCACATCAACATAATATTAGATCTACCTTCTAAATACATGAATGAAAACTCATAAACACATAACACACTAACACACTCTCATATACATGAACTAGGTAATAGACCCTCCTTAAATAGATGCTTGGGTGAACCTTCAAGATCCAAATCAACAATCTATATTCATTTCTTTTTCCACTTAGTCCTTGCAATTTTATGATTGGTAGATTGCCTTTCATAGGGATTAATGATCTTCCTTTGATCACGTAATCACCTCCTTGATTACCTCCTAGATTCTTCAAAACATGCCTCCAACTAGATAAAAATAGTTAACATAAGATTTAGTGTCATTCCAAGCAAATATGTGAAACTATGTTACTCGCCACTAACACCATACTGATGCTTGACATAAATTGTTTCATCATGCTGTCCCTCGACCTTAACTATGCTCGACATAAACTAAATTACTTGACCTCTATATTACTCGATGTCAACTACTATCCCTAACAAACTCAACAATCATTGGAGTTTTCAGTCAACTCTAACTTGCTTGACAGTAACTACTGTTCAACACATTCCTTGGAATATATACAAGTATACAATACTTAGCTCAACCTATATAGGACGACTCGGTTGTAGTGATGACCAAATAACCCTACCATGTGAATGACTATGTGTCTAACACTAATAGACAACATGACTTAGGAATCAATAATCTCTCCCTTTAACATTAGTGGCAAAAACACTTTGTTATGATTAAAAAAGCTGTTCATTACAAAACTAGAACTCAAGTACCCCCCCCCTGCCCAGGATATAATCCATACCTTAACCTGGTATACACTGTACATGGTCTAACTTTGCACTTGGTATATACATGTTCAAAACTTCTAAATTTGCGAACTCACTTTGATCATCCTTATTCACTACTACTATCATCTTGAATCATGATCATTTCCCCCTTATTTTTGCCACTAATGTCTAATGGGGTGGGGATGTCAAACCAAACTTATCCAAAAATGGTTTGTGAATTTGCAAAATATTGCTCAATGTGTTGTCCTAGCTAGTCCTTATGGATTCAATGGCCTAAATCTCTATTTCCAATTTCACTACAAGATCCACCATACTATCAACAAATGATAAATTTGGATCTTCTTGGACTAAATCTTTCACATTCTTCAAATGCATTTGGATAACCTCAAGATGATGTGTCATCATGGCTTGTATTGAGATCAATTTTTCCCTTATTATGCCATCCTCCACAATCATTTTTGTAAGCCTTGCCTATTGAAAGTTGACCTTATATAAGTGCACAACATCAAAACTTGCATCCATGGTTAGTGCATTTGCACTATACTACAAATCAACTTCTAACTTGTCCATTCTCTCTTTGATGTCCTTTTGTGTAAGTTGAGCTATCCCATAGTTTTCTAAACATTATATGTACATTATTTGAAACTTGTTCCAAATTAGTCACAAGTTTTGACAGCTCAACTTATCTTACAACAATTTTTATTGCAACTTTTTCCATTACTTTATTTTCAAATTTCTTTTTTGACCATTGCATTAGTATCAAGGTCATTTATCTTCTTTAAATTTTTAACTAATCAAGCTATTATAGGTACTTACTCATCAAGATTTTCCACATCAAAAGTTTTTAGGAAAATATCCTTAATCTCATGTAGTACCTATTTTTGTTGTTCTCTCTTCAGCCTTCTTGTCTTGTCTTCCTTACCAATAAATCTTGCAAGGTTTTCATTTGTTCATATGTTAAGTTATTAGTGTCCCAATTAGGAACCACAATAACTTCATCTAATATCACTGGCTTCCTAGGTGACTTCACCTTCTTCTTTTGAATCCTCATCCTTTTGGAATCAAGAGTACTAGAGCTTGGTACTAATAATTGCAAGCTTTGAGTTTGGACCTATAGAATCAGTCTTTGAATGACCTCACCACTCTTAGGCTCTTCTATTGGTTTATGTTCCTTGATCATTTTGAGTTCAACAAGGGAACTCGACTAAATTGTCTCCTTTGTCCCCTCAATTTGAGGGCTTGAGACATTTGGCCTATCATTGCCAAAAAGTAGATTGCTCTACTTGTACATTTTGGCTCTCTTTCTCCTTGTTCTCATCTTTTGTTGCCCTTGCTAGCATGATTTTTCTGTTCAGTCTCTTGTTCGACTCTCCCTTCATTTGTCGACACAATTTGTTGCTTGACAATAATAACATCACCTTTTTCTTCCCCTGGCATTTGCACAATAGAATCAACAGTTAATGTAGATGTATCAATTATATTAATTGTTACCTATTGAGATTGTTAGTTCTCACTGATCTTAGGATATTCTTTGATTTGCACAATCATTGGATTGGTTTCCATCAATGCTTCTTATATTGATTTGGGAGCTTGATCCTTTTTTTCTTGCTCGATCAACCTGGTCCTCTCTGACTCTTATTCAACAATAGTCGCATCTGACACTTTATTTTCTGGAGTTTCATCTTCTATAGTGACTACTTCTATTTTCTTCTCACTTTCTTGTGCCATTTGATATATTGTTTCTACTAACTACTCAACATCATGTAATGCCTCACCAGGGAACCCAAAAGAAATTAACCTAAAGTTTCACTAAGTTTGTCAAACAATTTTTTTGAAATATAATAACCTAACAACAATAGATATAATATAGTGAAAGCTATAACATACACACAAACACATACCATAAAACAAATTACAATTCTCAAGGGTCCTATGACATTGAACACATTTAAGTTTAAATAATACTAAAACCAATAAAAAAAATCCACATTAAAGAATAAATACAAGTTCGAATCCATTTAAATAATGTACAATTATCTCGAATGCCACTTGGCAATAATAAAAATGTATAATCATCCACTATATAGGTCATTGGGTATGCAAGGTTGAAAGAATATACATCATAAAATAAATTACATCATCTCTTAAGATCCATGAAATATAATAAAATACAATAGGCATAACCATCCACCATAGTACACAAGAATAAAATGAAAGGAAATGTAGAATAGGGAACTCTAGCCATGACATAGAACTAACATATCTCAATGGTAAAAGTAAAAAACACTACCACTTGACCTCATGGTAACCCAAAAAGGGTCCAATCCCATCGCGCTGAGGAGATAGTCTCAAGTCCCAAATAGGATAACAATCCTAAAAGCCAAAATCAACATCTAGGTCAAGGAAAACTTGAAAGAAATCTAACTCAAGGTACCAAGACACAAGTGACATCTAAACCCAAAGGCAACAATAACACATAGGAAATCTACTATGTAAGTGGTCAAGTGTCATTGCATGAGCCAACTCTAAGGTTACCATGGTAGCCTAACTGCACTCCAACCCCCTAGTGACTCTATGTGGCACTAGTATCCTTTTGTACTAAAAAGCCATACAAACAAAATAAGGTCACAACCAAACATCCTCTCTACTCCCATCCTAGTCTATACTAGCACTTGAGGCATGGGTGAGGAAGAAAAATGACTCTTGTTAATTCATTTTACTCTCATTTTATGTAATGTTATCACTTATTAAAATAACCTACAATAAGTTACCTAAGAAACCTCTTTAGGGCTTCGACCTCCATTGCAAGCCACTTCCCAACAAGACATACATATTACCTACCCTAAGCTTAGTAAAAGTAGAAGGTCTCATACGACTGTAAAATACACATCAGTTCTTAAACAAGTAACTGAAAATCATTGAAATGTCATTGATCCAAAAATCAAAGGTTTCACCAATAAGATCATCCTAATCGGAATAATTCAAAAGTAAGTACACATAAACCAAATCCATGACATCACTAGAAAACAATAACTCCTGGCCTCTGGTAGACATCATGAAACTAGTCAACACTCTAAGTTAAACCCCAAAACCCAACACATTGGAAAACATACAACTAGCAGTGTAGTTTCATAGTTTTGTTTGGTTTTGAAAACACAAAGTTTGAGTTAACAGTAGGGTTCACATTTACATTTTGTTGTAAGTTTTCTATTCGATAAAGTTTACAATTTCCCATATAAAAAAACCTATATTCACTTTTAAATTTGATTACCCAATTATCACTAGTTCACAAAAACTAATGTCTCTATTAGGATTATAAAACAAATTAAATAATAACTATTAAATAATCAAATAATAATTATTAAATAATAATCAAAAAGTTATTAATAAAATAATAAAAGTTTACTAATAACCATATTCATTTTTTTAATAATAAAGAAAATTTATTTAAAATTACCAATTAACATCCAATAACAAATTGATTAATTAATACTAATATTAATTAAATTAATCATAAACCATTTAAAAATTTAATTAAATTATTAAATAATTTATAACACAAATTAACAATTTAAAAAAAAAACTATTAATTAATTAAAATTTAATAATAAAAGTAATAATTTAAATTAATAGAAAACAGTGTGTTTAAAGGCTTGCCGACTTGTAGCACATCTACTATCGTAGGAATAGTGCATTGTATTGCTGTAGTACTTGTTGCACATCAATGCTTGATAATGCTGTTAGGAAAGCCCCGCCCACCACTTCATTTTTATTTTTATTTTAAATTCGTATTTTTAATAAAACCAAACAAATTAATTACCCCGCATACAAATGATATTATAATATATTACCATAGTAATTTTTTTTTTGATCGATAAATGACCAAGGCCTTGATATATTTTATTAATTAGAATGAAATAGAGTACAAAGCTTATCTCCATTCAAATGGGCACTAGTAAGAAAGAACGGAGAAGAAAACCTCTAGTCTTGCCCGGGACAAAGGTCCTATATTTTTACAGGTTAAAAGAGGCACACCCTGGTGAGTTCTTTTATATAATTTTATATGCAACAAAGAGGGACATAACCTAGATAATTACATCTGTTTAATATCAAGTAAAATCTTTGCCAACATTGGAGAGTCTACTAGTTGACGATTTGTCCTTGCAGAGAATTACCATATTTCCATAGTAATTTTTAATTACTGTGATAATTATTATTATTATTTGATAAAATATTGATATAGAATTGATAGGAAAACTATATACAACCAATTGAATTTGCATTTTAGAAAATTCACTTCTTTTCCAAACCCTACCCATTTTAAAATACTATTCTGTTATCAAAATAGGGGTTTCTAAATTCTTATTTCTCATATATAGATAATCTCAAAATGAAGAGCAATTAAAATTTATAACAAGAGTTCAATTTAATTAATTCTTTCACATAAGTATTCAAGAAACAGAGAACAATAATTTTCAACACAAGGGTTTCAACCAAATCTAAAATTTTGAAAATAGATTTATCCAAACACAAAGAAGATAGGAAATTCAAAGAATTAAAAACTAGTGTGCAAATAATCCACAATATTCTACTTGAATCTAATGCTAATACAATAGACGCATGGAGCACACAAGTAATCCCCTTTCTTCTGAAGCCCTTCTTGAAAAATTGCTCCTCCAAAACTCGGTCCTCAAGAAATGAACTCTAAATTACTAATAAAGAGTTTTTCCCCCAATTTAGGACTTTGATTGTGCAATTATGTGAAAAGCCCTTTACATTTATTATTTAATTATATTTTAATTTATATGCATAACCTTTTTGCCATTTAGTTAAAATATCTTTATTAAATAATTTTCTGTCTCTCTTTAATTAATTCTTGAGATGTTTTTTGATAAAAATATTTATTAACTTAAGTAATAGTAATATTTAGCATTTATTTAAAAATGAAGTCCTAAATATATTATTATTAAATTAAATAAATATTATTATGCCCAAAATTAGACTTTAACTATATCTTTAAATTTAATTCATTTATTCAATTAATTTCTTAATTAATTATATATAATTAAATAACAATTTTCTTTATAAGATTTCTATTAAACTAAATCATTAAGTATTCTTTTAATTTGAATTAATTATAACAAAAAATAATCATAGACCCACAAAACTGAAATGAAAATCCATAATAAAGTAGAGAAAACTAGATCAAATTGAAGGGTTATAATTGCGAATTTACGTAACTTGAAGAATTTAGAAGGTAAACAACTTAGGCACATATCCTACTTTCTAGGACAATTTGCTTAAGGATAGGATTCAGACTCAAGAGTTATTTCCCCTCTCTTACCATTGAGATATTGTGATAGGGTATGCTCATTTTGGCAATTCAGGATAGTTGATATCTAGTACCTACAATCTACCTAAAATCCACACATGTATATACACATATTTTCTAAACTTGCAATGGTAGGAAATGCTGCATCATGTAGATCTTGACTAGCAGGTGACTACAACTCCCTCCCTCAACCATATTAAAAACATCATACACAAAGTAACATACAGTTACACTATACACATGCAAGTATGGGGTAAGTATCTATAGAAAACATATACCAATAACCCATCTAACTATCATCATGAAATAACTAAAATCATTGTATACAATCATCATCAAAGCATAATTATGTATACATGAAATAACTAGGTACCGAGTAATATCTTAATATAATCAACTAAGTATGAAACAATATCCAACAATTTGAAAATCAAATACCACTAAACATCAAACATAATCATAAAGCTGGCCTAAAAAAGTCTGACAATAATAACTGAAAATCAAACTAGGGGTAGGCACTACACGTCATCATAGATGTCTTCTTTATTGTTCAACTCTACTTCTCCTACATCCTTCTCTTCCTTATCTTCCTTCTCCTCATCAACAGGCATAAGACCACAATATTTCTTCCATGTCATCCAACTCTCCTATACAACTTCTTCGATTTTATCTTTCAAAATCATATATGCCCTTCTTTTTCACACAAACTTCTTAGCATAATCCTTTAATGCTATTGACATATGTTATTTTCCTAATCAGGCATTGGTTGGGCTAATGTAGCCTCCTTCATCTGTCTTTCTATGGTTAATAGCCATTTCCATTTACCATCAATCTTATTGTACAATTCTTCAGGTAATCCCTAGCCTAATTCAATTGGAGTATACTTAAATTTTACCATCCTGTCAATAAAAACCCTTTCTACCTTTTTTAATCACTCACTACAATATTTTGGGGTCAAATTGTGATGACAATTTGTGACAATAGTTTTCTTGATGCCATCATAATATCGACAATGTTGTCTTTATTGCAATGCTCACATGATTATAAACAAAACAAAGAAAAGGATTTGTCATTTTCCCAAATGCGGTTGCATGCGCAAAGAGGATCTAGGGCAAAGTCGAGCTAGGGTGAACTTGAGCTAGGTAAGGATACTCTTTGCAATGATAAGACCCTAGCACTGGTTTCATCTTGTTGGTTTTCCCTTTTTCTTGCCGCTAAATTCAAATTGAAAATTGAGGGCCAATGCAAATGATTCATTGAACAACCTCATATCCTTAAGCAGAATGATTTAAAGTTTTTTAGTTATATTTGCCCCTTCAATACAAAAAGATTACATGAGGGCAATTTGCATAGAGAAACATTATTCAGATGAAAACATACTATTGCAGGTCAAGCATATGTTAGTCCTTAGAAAGTTTTGACATTTGAGTGTTAACACACTTAATCACTTTTTGTATTGAAGCCAAGTACACCATGTATGCCGAGCCACAATGTGTTTTGAGCTAGCATTTCAATAGGTGCTGAGTGACTTCAGGTGCCGAACAGTATATAAGTGCCGAGTGATATACAGGTGTTGAGTCACAGTTGATGCTGGGCAAGTTAGAATGTAGTATATGCCGAGTGAGCCAGAATCATATATGTGCCAAGCGAGATAGAGTGTAGTTGGTGCCAAGAAATCTAGGATAGTATGTGCCAAGCATCAGTAGTTCAATATGTACCAAGTAACATAGAGTCAACATATGAGTTTGTGCCCTCACAAACTCAAATGTAAACCATTTTTGGAGCTGACATAGAGAGATTTTGAAAAAGAAAAAGGATAAAGATAAATTATTTGCATTCCCTATGCGATCAACATGCAACCAATCAGAAAAATGGAGAAGGCATGCAACCAATGAGAAAAATACAAGGTATGAGTGGGAATTTGAGATTCAATGTGGATCATAGATCTATACCTAACCCTAAGTCTTCACATTCTTTAAAAGGAGGTTGAATACTCCATTGCATGTGAAGAAGACAATAGTGTATGGGGAGATTACAACAAAATTTCAGTGAGAAGAATGAAAGACTTAGAGGTATAGAGCAACATTTTCATATCCAGTTGATCAGAACAACACAAGGAACAAGGGACAAAATCAGACATCAAATCTTAGAGGATCAAGATCAGAAGAGAGCTATTCAAGTGCTTGAATCCAAAAATTAGAGTTTACATATTATCAAGTTAAATGTTCTAATACTTTCTTACCATTGTATTAGATGCTGAAATCCTATATTGATAGGTTAGCTTAACAGCTAGGTGGGAAAACCTTTGGAGAAGGTAATTGAAAATCCTATGTATTAGGTGGGTTTAAAAAATTGTAAATCCTTTAATAGGGTGACACTTCATGTAAGTGTTTGTAAATCCTCTAACTAGGTCACTATTGACACAATGTAAAGCCTTTAATAGGGAAGGCCTTTCACAAGGCAGACCATCAGAAGTGGTTGAATATATTGCTGCAGTGATTTTTGTGGATATCATCCCCACCCCAGTTTTACCTTCTTATTCCTGGAGGGTTTTTGGGTTATCAATTCTGGTGTTATGTGTTATTGCATGTGATTTACTTTATGTTCCTTTATAGATTTACACGCATCTAGTTTATTTTTCAGTTATATGTTTAAAGAATTGAATAAGGTTAAAACTGTGATACTTCTGATTTACCCCCCCTCTCAAAAGTACTCTTCCCATTTTGAAAATTCCAACAATTGGTATTAGAGCTCTGATTCTCATAAGGAGAAGCATAATAGCTTGGAGAAAAAGATCAGAAGATAGAAGTCTTCAAACTTGGGAAAATTATTGACAATCAAGTGATTGATGTACATCTTTCTCTACACAAGGTAGAGGAAGCCAGAGAGGAATTAAGAAAATCCTTAAAAAGAAGGAAGGAGATATCCATAGCTGAAAATGACATACAATACAAGGAGATTAATACCACACAAGTGTTTTCCAATGGATATTCTAAGAAGTTTGATGCAACAATAGCAGAACTAATAGAGAAAAATAGAGCACAAGCTGAAAAAATCAGACTACTCAAGCTTGAACAAGAATCACAAGTCATAATGCTTTGTGAAGTGACTAAAAAAAAGAAAAGAGCTATTGAAGACAAGGCCATGATAGAAGATGACAAAAGAAATCTCACCAATAGACTGGAGGAAAAAACAATTGAATTTGAAAAGATCTCAAACATGTAGCTAGACACCTTAAGCCAGATGATGAATGCTCATCATGAGCTAAACATGAAGGATATTGAGATTTCCACTCTAAAGTTGTAAAATGAATTGAAGAGAGAAAGGGAGATAGCAGAATGTTACAACAAACCCAATGAGGCCATCAAGTATTTTGAGCAATTTTTGAAATCACCAAGGGCTAGTAATGATACTTTAGGACTTGGCTACATTAACACTGAACGAGGAGAATCATCCAAGACTGCAGAAGAAAGAAGCAACAAAGGTAAGAACACTAAACCTACTTGTCATTTATGTGGTAAAAGGGACATACCTCTAATGTGTGTAGGAGCAAGAATAATCATCAGCATGATAAGCCTACAAATGCAAGCTTTTGTCACAAGTGCAAAAAATAAGGACATCAAGCACATGAATGTAGAACCAAGATCATGAGGACACCAAAATTTGAAGGACACTGCTACAATTGCAAAAAATATGGACATAGAGCATTCGAGTGTAGATCAAAGTCTATGTGGACACCTAATTAGCCTGCAAAAGGAACCAATCATGCACATCACTACAATTGGGATTACAATACTAGGTATAGTTGTCACTATTGTCAGGAGTATGGACACATCCCTGAAAATTGCATAAGGACATATTTCAAGAAAAGTTATAGGAGGTGGCTAAACCAAACTACATGTTTTAGTTGCTTGAAGACTGGTCATATCAGTAGGAATTGTCCTACAAAGTCAAAAGCACCAAAGACAAAATTTAACAAAGGAAAAGAGAAGGTTGATGTTGAACAGATAAGAGGAAAAATGAACAAGACATGGAAGTAGAAAGGTGAGTGCAACACATCTAATGGAGGGATCACTTCACCCAAGAGGTCAAGTGATCACATTTCATTTAACCAAGCAAATAATAGTGTATGAGACTAATATACAAAGTCAAATCATACATCAGTTCCAAAGAATAAAGAAGTATTGCAAAGAAGAAATCTACATGAGAAAAGATGCCAAACAAAATTTTGAAGAAGCTACCGAGTTACTCTTATATGCCAAGTGAAGCTCCAATAGATGCCGAGTTTCCAATAGCCACTGAGCTAATAATTGAAGCTGAGTGAGAAAGAAGTCTAGTGGAGGCCAAGTAAATAAAATAAAATGGAAGCCAAGTGATGGTGAATCCTTCAAGTGCCAAGTTTTACAGCTGTATGCAAAAAGCATTTAATGCTAGGTCATGGACAGGTATAAGGTTGATTTTTTATTCATTTTCACACCATTCAAATGCAGAGCAAAGAAACGAAGAGAAAATAGGTGATTAAGAAGCAACCATACAATCATTCACATTGATTCCAATAGCAATTTAGATCAAGCTCATCAATCTTAAGGTATTTATCAAGTGCCGAGCTATGTAGAGTTATAGTTTTTAATACATTTGAAACCCTAGTTTGATAAAATGGCCTCTAGCTCAAGAAACCCTAAGGCTAAGGAAGACCATGAGATTCAACTGGTTAGTAATGAAGTTAAACAACCTGAATTCAAGCCAATCCCCGAAGTTGCCCATAAAAATGACCCGACTGGCGCACTATCAGTCATTCCACCCAAAGTTGTCATGGTTCAAGACATAATAAAGTGCTACAATTGTAAAATTGGTGCCATAGGTGACCTAGAAATCTTTAATGCCTATGATAAGCTATGTGACAATAGGATATTGAATGATGAGTTTCAAATTGTCAAAAAGAAGGGTTTAACTAAAACCCTAGTTTTTCCCATAGTGTTTGAAACAGAATGGATTCGTATTATTTTGAGCCAAATTCATGATGGCTGTCTATGGCTAGAAATAGGACCTATCAATATTACTAAGAGGATTGTGCATAGGGCTATTGGTCTTCCAACCCTAGATTGGCCAAAGACATTGAGAAGTGTCAGAAAGGAGGTAATCAAGAAGAACACAGGTGCAAAATGGAACAATAGGGGAATGACTATTGATACTGTGACTGACCCCCTACTTGACTTTTCTATGAGGATAATTTCACATAAATTCTACCAATCCAGTAGACTGAACAATGTACCTTGCATAGCTATTGATGTGGCATATAAGTTGGTGAAGAAAGATAATACCTATTGTTGGATACAATTGTTGAAATTGTGTGTTGTCTTTGATGTCACACAAATGTCATATCAGTCATTTGATAGTATCTATCGAGCTCAAAAGGTCAGTAAGGAAAATGACAGTTTCTATCGAGCTCAAATGGTCAGCAAGGCAAAGAAGCAATTCTTACCAAGCTCACTTGGTCATCAAAGGAAATGTGACAGAAATGGTTCTTACCGAGCTCACTCGATCATCAAAGGAAATGTGACAGAAACAATTCTTACCAAGCTCACTCGATCATCAAAGGAAATATGGCAGAAGTACTTCTTATCAAGCTCTTATGAAGGAATTCAGTTCTTACCATGTAAACTCGGCAGCCAAAGGATTTTAAGGATATTGCAATATTAACCGAGTCAAGAAGGTTAACTTAGGAAATTTTTGGAAGTAGTATTTACCAAGTAGGGTCGACCAATAAAGGATTTCACTATTTTATGAAATAACATTTATTTAGAATTTGTAGCTGACTGATGTATGGTTAATTGGTAAAATGTAAATGGGCCGACTTGACAATCTGAATGGTATATTTAAGAGGTCAAGTTGCAAATTCTAAGTGTGTGATGGTGCATGGAATTGATATGATATGAGGACTAATTATTGTGGAAGCAAATTAGAAGGATGATTAGAGATAATTGAGGAGTAGCAAAGCTATATTTGATCAAGGAGGATCTAATGATGCTGAACAGAGACCTATAGCCAAAAAATTCAGGTGCATCTTGTTCAGGTCAATTCATTGTTTCTTTCTAACCATTGTAGAAGTGATTTCAAATTTCTTAATAGAGTTGGTTTAACAACCATTTTGTAAATCTTCTAACAAGGTGACAGTTCAGTTGAATTGTTCTGGAGACTTCTAGTAAGGCCACTCCTAACAGGATGATTAAATCCTCTAACAAGGTCACACTTAACAGTGTGTATTGTAACCTTTAATAGGGTTGGCTCCTAATAGGGCTCAGTTCAAAAGAGTGAAAAATTGCTAGCTAGTTACTTGGTGGTTTTTCCCATATTGGGTTTCCACGTTAAATCTGGTGTTTCTTGTGTTCATTTTATTTAACTTTTCCATACATATTAACAACCATGAATGCTAAATGATCAATAACTAGTTAACCTACCAAGTTACAGTATTCCTGCATTATTTATCGAGTATCAGCTATAAAGAAGCAATAAAGACATCTAAGTGATCTTGGAATTATTTTTGGGATAACTGATTCACCCCCCCTCTTAGTTATTCCATCTATAAGTTCAACAATTGGTATTAGAGCTCTTGGTAATTTTAGGAAAAGATTTAAAGGATCTAAGCCAAAGGTTAGGATGTCTTATAAGAGGGAAATTCCAAGACTTAACAGGGAAAACTTCTCAGCATGGAAAGGGTTGACGAGACTTCATCTAGCTTCTATTGGAGATACACGACTGAAGTACCTTGATGAAAAATATGTAGAACCTACTGGTACATTATCTATCAATGATATTTCTGAAAAGAAGACCCATAACAATATGATGATAGATATAGCATCTACTCTGAGTTATAAAGAATTTGATGACATCACGAGTTATGAAGAACTTGATGACATCAAGGACTACAAATCCACCTTTGAAATGTGGAACAAGCTGAAAGAAATCTATGGAGGAAATGATAATGTAAGAAGAGCCAAAGCAAAAATTCTAAGAGGACAATTTGATCAAATGAGGATGAGAAAGGATGAAAACATTGCAAAATATGTTGAAAGAGTTAAAGCATGTGTTAGTGCCATCAAAGCATATGGAGGAGATATCAAAGAGGAGATAGTTATAAGTAAAGTTCTTAGAACTCTACTTCCCATTTATGCAATCAAAGTCTTTGCAATTCAATAAAGAAGATGTGAAGAAAATTATAAGATAAATCTAGAAGCCATAGTTGGAAGATTGACTGCATTTGAGCTAGATAACTATGATAATTGCCAAAAAAATTGAATCAGCATTTGAAGCCAAGCTTTCACTCAAAGAAAAGGGAAAAAAGCTAAAGGATCCTCAATCAGATAGTGATGGAGAATTAGAACAGAGTTCAGATAATGATCTTGAAGTGGTTGAAGCTCTGCTAGCAAGGAAATATTCAAGAGGCAAAGGAAAATACAAAGGTAAGGTTCCTCTAATCTATTCTTATTGTGAAGAAATTAAGCATATTGCTATTAGATGCCCAAATAAGAAAAAAAAGGATGAGAAGAAAGGTCACAAGTACAATGGCAAGAGAGACTTCAAATCATTCAAGGATAAAGGTAAGAAAACATGTTTTATGGCTAAAGATTCTAATGATTCTAATGATGAAGAAGAAGATGAAATTGTCTACATTGCTGTGAAAGATGAGTCTGATAATGATGAGGAAATGACACTTATTTCTCATATGAGCAAAAATGATACATGGATCATAGACAATGGTTGTTCTCATCATATGACTAGTGATAAAACTAAGTTTGAACACTTTGAAGACTATGATGGTGGCAATGTAAGATTTGGTAACAATGAACCTTGTTGTATAAGAGGAAAAGGAAGAATCTCACTAACCAAGGAACTTGTATGTGATAATGCATATTGGGTAGAAGGACTAAAGCATAATTTTTTGAGTGTGGCACAACTACTCAATAATGGATTCAAAATAGAATTTATGCATAGAAAAGAAAGATTGCTGGATGACAAAGGAAAGCTGATTGGATCAAGCACTCAAATAAAAGGTAACTTATTTTATCTTGAACTTGGTGAATGCTCATGTTTCATTGCTCAAATTGAAGAAAGTTGGTTATGGCATAGAAAGCTGTGTTATGTAAACTTTGACAACTTGGTAAAGATTAGTAAATTCAAGAAAGTAAGAGGTATCCCTAACATCAAGAAACCTGAGGTTGGTCTATGCAAAAACTATGAAATTGAAAAAATGGGAAAACTAGTTTCAAAAGCAAGAACTATCAGTCTAAAGAAGTTCTAGATATTGTGCATACTGATTTGTGTGGACCCATTGGCATTGAAAGTTATACTAGTGAGATTTTTTTCATTCTTTTTGTTGATGATTATTCAAGAATGATTACTGTCATGTACATAAGAGAGAAATCAGAAGCATTTGAAAAGTTCAAATGATATTTGGCTAGAGTAGAAAAGGAAATAGGCAAAAGATTGAAATGCTTAAGATCTAACAGAGGTGGTGAATTTATTTCACATGAGTTCAATAACTTTTGCACTGAAAGGGTAATCAAAAGATAGGTTTCAGCACCTGGAACTCCTAAACAAAATGGAATAGTAGAAAGAAGGAATAGATCTATCATGGATTGTGCAAGAACCTTAATGATTGAGAAAACCATTGCTATCAAATACTGGAAGGAAGCTATTAGCACTGCAGTTCATACCTTAAACCGAGTATAGCTAAAAATGACTCATTCAAAAATTCCTATGAATTATGGTATGGCTACAAACCCAATGTAATTTACCTAAAAGTATTTGGAAGCAAATGTTACATTTTGAAAGAATCTAGAAAAGGTAAATTTGACGTAAAGGGTGATGAAGGAATATTTTTAGAATATTCTTGCAAAAGTAAAGCATATAGATGTTTGAATTTGTCTACTCACAAAGTCATAGAAAGTGCACATATGAAAGTTGATGAATTTGCAAAAAGATCTGAAGAAGAAAGCAAAAGGGTACTTGAAGACTATAAGAGATTTTTTTACATTGAACTAGATATAGTGCCAAGTATACCGGTTAATCAGGAATCCTCAGCTCCAGAGTCTTTAGTTACTGAGTCATAGGAAGCTCAAATTGAGCTAACACCTCTTGAGTTACAAGAACCCGAGTTGTAAGAATTTGAGTTGCAAACAAAAGGTATCGAATCAACATCTACCGAGCCCGAGCAACTAGATCTAGAACAAGAAGTTGAAACACAGAAGGATATCAATGTAAGTAATTCAAAAGGCAAGGAGCCTGTTAACCAAGTATGTCAGAAAGCATCATGCACTAGATCAGATCATTGGAGATAAATTAGAAGGAACAATGACAAGAAATAAGTTGAAAGGAACTTGTTTACTTGCTGATTTTGAACCTAGAAATATGAAAGATGCATTAGAAAATGAAAGTTGGATTGAAGCTATGAATGAAGAGATAGAACAAATAGAGAAAAAAAAAACATGGACTTTTGTACCTAGACCTAAAGACAAAAATGTGATTGGAACTAAGTGGGTATTTAGAAGTAAGTTAAATGAAGATGGTAAGGTGTCAAGGAACAAAGCTAGACTAGTATGCAAGGGATAATCCCAAGAAGAAGGTATAGACTATGGAGAAACTTTTGCTCTTGTTGCTAGATTGGAAGGTGTTAGAACCTTACTTGCATATGCTGCATACAAAGGATTCAAAGTTTATCAAATGGATGTCAAGTTAGCATTTCTTAATGGCATATTACATGAAGAAGTTTACATTGAACAACCTGAAGGTTTTGTTGATCAAAACAAGAAGGACATGGTCTACAAACTGCATAAAGCATTATATGGTCTGAAACAAGCCCCTAGAGCATGATATAAAAGATTGCATAAATATCTTATTCAGATTGGTTTTCAAAGGACTAATGATAACAATAGTTTGTACATAAAGGAAGGACCAGATAATAAGATTGTTTTGACAGAAATATTTGTAGATGATACTCTATTCACTGGAAATGATGACCTTTGCGAAGAATTTTCAGAACAAATGAACAAGCAATTTGAAATGTCAATGTTTGGTGAAATCAAATTCTTTTTTGGTCTTCAAATTCAACAAAGTAAAAATGGCATCTACATCACTCAATCTAAATACATCAAGGAGATACTGAAAAAAATTGGTATGGAAGACTGCAAACCAGTTGGGACTCCTATGTGTACTAGATTGAAACTTACCAAAGATGATGAATATAAGGAAGTAGATCAGACATTGTATAGATCTATGATTGGAAAGTTATAGTATGTAGTACATATAAGATCATACATTGCACTTGCAGTAGGAATTGTAGCAAGATTCTCAACAAAACCAAAAGAAAATCACATGATGGCAATCAAAAGGATCATGAGATACTTAAAAGGAACTGAAGATTATGGATTATGGTATAAAATTGGAGGAAATCTGAATTTAAAAGTATTCACTGATGCATATTGGGCAAGAAATATTGATGACAGAAAGAGCACAAGTGGAGGAGCTTTCTTTCTTGGAAAAAGTTGGTTTCTTGGACAAGCAAAAATTAGAATTGTACATCTCAATCCATAGCAGAGGCTGAATATGTTGCAGTAGTAGTAAATTGCTCAAACATTGTATGGTTTAAATAATTATTACAAGGTATGAAACAAGAAATTAAAGAACCTATTGTTATGTTTTGTGATAACACAAGTGCAATTAACATCTCCAAGAATCCAGTGATGCATTAAAAAAAAAAGCATATTTCCATAAAGTATCACTTTGTTAGAGAATTGGTGCAAGAAAAGGAAATAAGATTGGAATATGTCCATACCAAGGAACAAATTGCTGATATATTCACAAAGACTTTACCGAAGGATGCATTCTTATATCTTAGAGGTAAGTTAGGGGTCATTCTCCTCTCTGAAGCTCACTAAAATATAGTTCTAGTGATGCATCAATAGGAACAGAATTGAAGAACTATCAGTTGATGCAACAAACCAATGAAGACATTGCATATGAATCAGTACATTAGGTACAATGCTATTTAGTTGTTTTGAGTTGTCTTTGGCATGTGTCATCAAAGAGGGAGAGTATACTATCATATCCTTCTGAAATTTGCAAAATAATAAGAGTTTGTGTTAGAGGGAGAGATTATTATGATAGAGGGAGTTTGCTATGAAGTATTTTGTCATTTTCAAATTTCATTCTGCTATGACATGTTGTGTTGCCATCAATGCCAAAGAGGGAGATTTTTGGATACAATTGTTCAAATTGTGTGTCATCTTTGATGTCACACAAATATCATATCAGTCATTTGATAGTGTCTACTGAGCTCAAAAGGTCAACAAGAAAAAGGACAGTGTCTACCAAGCTCAGAAGGTCAGCAAGGAAAAGGACAGTGTCTACCGAGCTCAAAAGGTCAGCAAGGCAAAGAACAATGTCTATCGTTCTCAGATGGTCAGCAAGGCAAAGAAGCAATTCTTACCGAGCTCACTTAGTCATCAAAGGAAATGTGACAGAAACAGTTCTTACTGACCTCACTTGGTCATCAAAGGAAATGTGACAGAAACAGTTCTTACCAAGCTCACTCGGTCATCAGAGGAGATATGGCAGAAGCAGTTCTTACCAAGTTCTCATGAAGGAATTCAGTTCTTACCGAGTAAACTCGATAGCCAAAGGATTTTAAGGATATTGCAATATTAATCAAGTCAAGAAGGCTAACTTAGGAAATTTCTAGAAGTAGTATTTACTGATTAGGGTTGGCCAATAAAGGATTTCACTATTTTATGAAATAACATTTATTTAGAATTTGTAGCCGACTGATGTATGGTTAATTGGTAAAATGTAAATGGGCTGACTTGATAATCTGAATGGTATTTAAGAGGTCAAGTTGTGAATTCTAAGTGTGTGATGGTATGTGGAATTGATATGATATGAGGACTAATTATTGTGGAAGCAAATTGAAAGGATGATTAGAGATCATTGAGGAGGAGGAAAGCTATATTTGATCAAGGAGGATCTAATGATGCTGAATAGAGACCTATAGCCAACAAATTTAGTTGCATCTTGTTCAGGTCAATTCATTGTTTCTTTCTAACCATTGTAGCAATGATTTCAAATCTCTTAACAGAGTTGGTTTACTAGCCATTTTGTAAATCCTCTAACAAGGTGACAGTTCAGTTGAATTGTTCTAAAGACCTTCTGTAAGGCCACTCCTAACAGGGTGATTAAATCCTCTAACAGGGTCACACCTAACAATGTGTATTGTAACCTTTAACAGGGTTGGCTCCTAACGGGGCTCACTTCAAAAGAGTGAAAAATTGGTGGCTAGCTACTTGGTGGTTTTTCCCATATTGGGTTTTCATGTTAAATATGGTATTTCTTGTGTTCATTTTATTTAACTTTTGCATACATATTAATAACTATGAATTCTAAATGATCAGTAACTAGTTAACCTATCGAGTTACAATATTCCTACATTATTTACCGAGTATCAACTGTAAATAAGCATTAAAGACATCTAATGGATCTTGGAATTGTTTTTGGGATAACGGATTCACCCCCCCTCTTAGTTACTCCATCTATAATTTCAACACCTATGATCTAGCTAAACTCATGTTGCAGCAAATCAATGAGAACCTAGGAACTATAACGAGATCAAAAGGTGCTCAATAAAAATTTTGATTGGCTCTCATGTGCATATTATTTTATGTGATGGAAGAATTCCCTTCAATTGGGAAGGTGAACTAGAATTTTGACAAATCAGCAGTCACCCAAACTAATGAATTCATTGATCGGATGGGAGACAATTTTGAAGCCTAGATGACTAGCTATTTTGAAGACTTTAAGAAGTCTATGAAGCAAAGGATGAGGATACCAGTCTCATTAGTTGAGAAACATGTCAATGATATATGTTTCTTGGTTGATATTGATTTTACCTACATTCAAGTAGCAATATCGAGGGTAAGATGGCTAAAGCCATTAGGATATTAGTTGGATGTTGATGAAGCCTCATCAGCAATCACAACATTGCTAGTAGACAAAATTGATAAGGAAGCTCCTCACTTTGGGACTTGTGATGTTGTTAATTTCAAAGTTGAGATAGAATTGAAAACTACTTTAATTATTAAGAAGAAGGATAAGATGGTATGAAAAATAAAGAAGACTTTTGGAGCAAACATTGAAAGTGAAGTAGAAGAAGAAGTAGAAGGAGATAGTGAAGAAGAAGAAAAGCAAGGGAAAGAGCCATAAGAGCTAACACAAGGGCAAGGAGAAGACAAAGAGGAAGGTGCCAAGGGAGAAGAAGCCAAGGAAGCACCTACACCTACCGAGCAAAAGAAGAGGAAGGAAAAGACTCAGCCTGTAGCTTAGCCAAATCCCAAAAAGGTAACAAAACAAACTCCAACCGACTCCAACCAAACCATCTCTAGCTAAGCCAGTAGCAACAAGGACCACAACAAGAGCATCAACTCAAAAGGCCAAAGAGGCAGTATAGGAAAAGAAAAAAGCTACTGCATAGCCAACTGAAGAGCCCAAGAAAAGAAGAAGGTATGTGGCTCAACTAGATACAGATGACGAGAGGACATAATCTGAGGATATAAGCCAATTTAAAGTGGTAAGCCATCCTCCAAAATCTGTAATTGAAAAACTTTGCAATAAAATTAAAAATGAAGATTTAGATGATTTAAAGTCTTTAAATTTCCATAAGCTCAGTAGGGAGGAGCAAAATAAAATAGAGGAATCTATGTATGCCATGATGGCAGAATTCAAGAACACACCTCTAGAGCTTGATAACACTATGCCAAAGGAACTATATGAGATAGTGGAGCATAAATGGCATCATTGTTTACAAATGGAAAGGGAGATTAGAGAGTCTACCCTAGCACAAGTGAAGCTTGATATGAAAAAGGCTCAAATAACCAAGGTAAATAAGAAACATAGTGGGAAATTTGCACCCAAATACAAAGTCTTTTGCATTCTTCAAAACAAAATTGAAGATGTTGTAAATAAATCCACACAGATATGGAAGACAATATACAAGATATCTGATGATAAAGTGGAAGAAACAAATAAGGTAGAATCTAGTGCCAAAGAAAAGGTGGAAGAAAAGAAAGTAGAAGAACAAAAAGGAGAGGAGAAAGAAAAGGAAGAAGAAAAGAAGGAAGAGGAAAAGAAAGGTGAGGAAGAGAAAGGAGAAGAGGAGAATAAGGAGGAGGAAATAACTAGGGGAGAGGAAACTATGGCAACAACTGACTAGCAGTAGGAAGAAGAATAGAGTGTGCAAGACACACAATTGCCACCTCCCAACCCTCCTCACACAACCACTACACCTGCAGAGATAGTAATTATAAAGGATGTTACTAACAAGACAACTCAGAACATCAATCCACTCATTGTAGAGGATCTCTCAAAGATCCTTCACCAATCTACTTTACAGGCACAATTGTGTACAAGTCCTTTATTGGTGAGTGTAGATGAATTACAAAGAGTAGTAGAAACACCACAAAGACAAATGGTGAAGCCAAAGGCACAACCTTTTACATATACTGCTACTAGAACTAGAGTCTTGATGCTACCACCACCACCTCCACCAAGTGAAACTAGTGATAATGTTCAGATGCCTAGTGTAGAGGAGAGGAAATTAGATTGAAAAGAAGATGTAGCAAAAGAAAAGGAGCAAGCCAAAATTTAGACATTGGTAGAACTACCAAAGACTAACACTCCTACTATTACTATTCAGAAGCTGAGTACTGAAGCTATTCCATTGCAATTTTTAAAACAAGAGTGGCTAGGGTACTTCATTATGGAGACCTTGAACTAGATGAAGAGATTGTGATACCCTCCTATGATTCCAAAACTATCACAATGGCACAAATGACTGAAATGAAAAATGCATTGGATAGAAGGATGAGGTAGGAAATTTTGAGAAAATAATTTAAACACAAGCAAGAACTTCATGATATCAAGGACATCTTCATGGATGCCTTCAGCTTGCAGTCACTAGATGAAGGGAAGCCAATAATTGAGCAACTATCAGACATAGTTGACTAGGTGATAAATGAGGACCAAGACACCAATGATAAACTCATGGAATGGTCAGAAAGAAAGTTTCAAGGAAAGGTTAATGAGAAGATATCAAGTGGCATTGCACTTGAATAGGTAGAGTTGGCCAAGACAATAGATAAGGCCAAAATTGTTCTTGAAAACATTTTTTCACTATATAGGAAGTTGTGTGGTTTTTCCAATTTCATACAAGAAACCAATCAACAAATAATGAGCTTGGAGAGAAATTTGAAAATATCTATCATGAAATTACCTAGATATGTAGCTCAGAGTGAGAAGCATTTTGTACAATTACTTCACACACAAAGGGAGTTAGCTATACTAACAATAGAGGAGGCAATTATAACTGCTAAATTGATGCAGATCCAGTCCTCTATAACCCCTCATTTAGAAGTCCTCCACAAGGAACAATTTTATGCTAAGATAGTATTAAAGCAAGATCCAAATCTTTCTACTCTTGATGGACTTTTACACCTTGCTGCAGAGACTACCATCCAACACAAGTCATTAGACATTGCTTTCGACAATTGGGATGAGCTCTGAAAATAGTAATGGAGGTAAATAACAATTTTTTGGCTAAATATGGTATTACTCCTTATCTAACCCTTTGACATTAGTGTCAAAAAGGGGCAGAAATAATAATAAAGGGGAAGATATATGTGATATATGTTTTTAGGGGGAGAATACTCAAAAATGGGGAGAATGCTATAAATTTTGTAGAAGGGGAGATACAAAATTTTGAAATTTGGGCACTCATATAGAATATAGCTCTGATGCAAATGAAGAAATTCCATAAGGTTTGATAAAATAGATACATAGACATAGGTACAAAATATAGGTATAGGACTGAAGACAAAGAGTATTAGGCACAGTCAACACAAAATTTTGATAGCAAAAATGACAAGGCACAAATCAATTCAAGGGGAGTTAATGTATTTTGAACAAATTTTGAATAATTTTGAAATTTTGTGGATAAGGCACTCATAAGGATAGAATAACAATGATTAGTTAAATTTTTTTGACACTCATGTCAAAGGGGGAGATTATTAGTCCTTAGAAAGTTTTGACATTTGAGTGTTAACACACTTAATCACTTTTTGTATTGAAGCCGAGTACACCATGTATGTCGAGCCACAATGTGTACTGAGCTAGCATTTCAATAGGCGCCAAGTGACTTTAGGTGCCGAGCAGTATATAAGTGCCAAGTCATAGTTAATGCCAAGCAAGTTAGAATGTAGTATATGTTGAGTGAGCCAGAATCATATATGTGCCAAGTGAGATAGAGTGTAGTTGGTGTCGAGCAATCCAGGATAGTATGTGCCAAGCATCAATAGTCCAATATGTGCCGAGTAACATAGAGTCAACAAATGAGTTTGTGCCCTCACAAACTCAAATGTAAACCATTTTTGGAGCCGACATAGAGAGATTTAGAAAAAGAAAAATGATAAGGATGAATCATTTTCATTCCCTATGCAATCAACATGCAACCAATCAAAAAAATGGAGAAGGCATGCAACCAATGAGAAAAATACCAGTTATGAGCAAGAATTTGAGATTCAATGTGGATCATAGATCTATACCTAACCCTAAGTCTTCACATTCTTTAAAAGGAGGTTGAATACTCCATTGCATGTGAAGATGACAATAGTGTATGGGGAGATTATAGTGAAATTTTAGTGAGAAGAAGGAAAGACTTAGAGATATAGAGCAACATTTTCATATCTAGTTGATCAGAACAGCACAAGGAACAAGGGACAAAATCAGACATCAGATCTTAGAGGATCAAGATTAGAAGAGAGAAGATCAAGTGCTTGAATCCAAAAATTAGAAATTACATATTATCAAGTTAAATGTTCTAATACCTTCTTACCATTGTATTAGATGCTAAAATCCTATATTAATAGGTTAGCTTAATAGCTCGGTGGGAAAATCTTTGGAGAAGGTAATTGAAAATCCTATGTATTAGGTGGGTTTAATAGCCTATTGCAAATCCTTTAATAGGGTGACACTTCATGTAAGTGTTTGTAAACCCTCTAACCAAGTCACTATTGACATAGTGTAAAGCCTTTGAAAGGGCAGACAATCAAAAGTGGTTGAATATATTGTTGCAGTAATTTTTGTTGGCATCATCCCTACCCCATTTTTACCTTCTTATTCCTAGAGGGTTTATGGGTTATCAATTCTGGTGTTATGTGTTATTGCATGTGATTTACTTTATGTTCCTTTATAGATTTACATGCATCCAGTTTTTTTTTTAGTTATATGTTTAAAGGATTGAATAAGGTTAAAAGTGTGATACTTCTAATTGCCCCCCCCTTTTTCTCAGAAGTACGCTTCCCATTTTGAACATTTGAACAATATGTCCATGCTTCTCAACTTGACCCAGAGTCTTAAGATTTTTGAATAAACCCTAAATAATATCAATTTTTCTTTGATTTTTAGTAGTGAGGAATCTATTATCAAAGCTACAATAGAGACCTTGTGAAATTTAATTTGCCTTCATTTAAATAGATTGTCTTTTGTAAAAGAAACATTCAAAGAATGGATCAATGAACATTTATAGTACAGAGGCAACAAATCATAGTGATCTATCCATGAGAACAAATAATTACCTTGTTATTTAAGAAGATTGGCCATTAAATGAATAAATCAATTAGCTTGTCTAGATTCTATAGACTGTTAAATTACTCGATATTGGTGATCTACTCTTGCTATGATTTATTGATGATATGACTTGTCTTTAAAGCATTGGAGGTTGGTGTCTTTGTTTCTTTTGTGAGATGTACTTGACTATAAAAAATGTACCAAATATATCTCACATAATTGAAGTGACAATTTCACGATTTAGACACATGAGGCCATAGATATTCTCAGGTACAATTATCTTCCTTTATGGGCCATGATTCTTCTTTAGCTCCATTTTTTGTTCACATTAAGGCTCAAAATATTTAAAAACAAATGGACAAGTAAGTATTCCTCAACTAAAACATCGCTTGTGTTTTTTGTAACATAAACAAAAGAAATAGAAAAAAGCATTTGTCATTTTCCCCAAATGTGGCTACACACCTGAAGAGGAGCTAGGGAAAACTTGATCCAGCTAAGGATAATCTTTACAATGATAATACCCTATTATTGGTTTCATATTTTTTTCCTCCCCTTTTACTTGCCTCCAAATTCAAACTGAAAATTGAGGGCCACTACAAATGATTCATCACAGTGAATCTCACCCTAAGAATGAGGTTGTTCTATTTGACTATATCATTATATGATCATGGATCTTTATAATCACCTTAATAATAAGGTTCTTTTAAAATAAAAATGCATTCCTTATGAATTTTTTGTCAACAAGGTATTGAGTCATTTTCTATACTTCATATGTTTGAAAAACAAAGATTGTTGAAATATCTTCTTAGGGAAACATATAATTCTTCTAAAAAAAAAAAACATAATTTATGTTGATTGGTGAATAATATTGCTAAGATTTCATCCACAAAATAATCACCATCTAAATGTCCAACTCATCATATCATGATCTGAATTTTCTACAAAAAATAATCCATATAAACTTCATCAATTATCAAAACTTCATTAGCTATCAAATAAACTACCTCCACAGTCCCCTTATTAAAGATCTATGAAATAGAAAAAGAGGCTTGTAGGAATTATTTATCCGTAGAAAATGCTCAAAGTCTCCTCTTCTGTAGTTGTCTTCACTTAAATAAATTAAATCATTTAGTTAAAATAGGTATTGAGTCCAAGAGTAAAAGATTTGATGTCTAGACACAAGTCATTTATAGTATAAACTTCGTATGATCTCAGTTGACTTTATTACTTAGTGGAGATATTAGATTTAAATGTGACAGTGTTAGATAAATACTTATATAGTTCTTTATTAGATTATTCACATAGTGATATATTTTTTTTGTCAAAGTTAAGATTAGTTATTAGTATAACCTTTTAATCAAAAAGATTTAATTAAATCATAAAGAAATATATTTTAATGCGAAAGAGTTAGTTTCATGTATAATGAAAGTATGATAATACGGTAAGGATATATAAGTTGTGATTTAATTTGAGAACTAACTCTTTTAGTTATATGGTATTTAGATATAACATAGAATTATTTGTGTAAAGGTATAATTTAAAACACAAATTTAGAATGTTCATAACAAATTCCGAAATGTAGGTGTCTAGTTAGAATTGTCAAAGTAGACAACTTAAAATAATTTGGGTGGTCAAAGATGTTTAATATTTAGCCAAAATTATTGTCAATTAGAAATATGTTTCATTTATTGAAAGTCCATTTAAT
This sequence comes from Cupressus sempervirens, assembly GCA_028749045.1. Lineage (NCBI taxonomy): Eukaryota > Viridiplantae > Streptophyta > Pinopsida > Cupressales > Cupressaceae > Cupressus > Cupressus sempervirens. The sequence continues at coordinate 46,030,046 of CM053787.1, forward strand.
ATGATATTTATTAAAAGATGTATATATAGATTGTTTCAAATCTTAACAATTAATGTATTTTATTTTGAACTAGTTTTGTAGGTGTTACCCATGTATATTTATAATGATGACTTGCATCTAAAGTATAATGTAATTCATAGTTATTAGTTGTATTATTACTAGTTTAGAGGATCATTCTTGTCAACTTGACTTGCATGAATGTTACATAACATGATCATAGATGGATATGCCACCATCTATCATCAATTATCTATGTAACATGATAGATCACATGAATGATCCATCGAGGTCTAATTGAAGCCTACTATTCTATAGGACATAATCTAGAGTCATGCCCCCTTTATTTATCATCCCCATTTCATGTTATGCTGGACCATAAGCATCATTGCACCGAAACTGGGCTATAGTCCAGCTAGTATCAATCAATGGCCTCGAATGAATAGAGTCTCAGTCACACAAATTGATCAATTTTATCTTCTATTGAATAAATCTCCAACTTCTATACTACCCTCGTTTAGACCCCAAATTCAAGGAAGAAAACACACAACTCTCTTCACTTTTTCTTCTCCCATTCAAAATGTGAGTGTCATGTCGAGACAAGTGTACACACTCACACTCTTCACCCAAAGATAAACTATGTAATAAAAGAAAAAGAAAACTTAGATCTATCATTGGCATATATTTTGTCATTGAAAAGGTTAACTGCATCTAAAGATATGATTTTAGCCCACCTTTAACCAATATTACTCTCCCTTTCTTTACTTTTAATCTTATCTGAAATGCATTTTCCCAAAATTGTTTGAGTTTTTGAACCACTTATGAGTTTAATCGAACACCATATTGAAGTCTTACTAAACCTACAACAACTATTAGTTTCATATGGGTTTTTTAGATTTGAATTGCAAATGATAGATCACAAAATCTAGATAGTTCTAATGTAATTACTAGATGTAAAGTAAATTCTAAAACACTACCTTGTTCAATAACTCTACCATCTTCAAAACCATATGCGTAGATATAAACAACATGTTATAGACACATCTATTACACCAATTTTTTTCTTTAAAAATAATGTGCAAAGATAAAAATTAAGTACAATATGTTCAATTTTTTTTCACATATCTACACATTAAGTACACGATTTTTTTTTCTTTCAATACCATGTGTAGATATAAATATACACCATGTCCAATTTTTTTCAATGTTTTCTCTCTAATGTTAATATGTATGATGAAATGGTTATCAATGATAGATCTAGCAAGTACAACCAATTTAATAAGGGTACAAGAGTAAGTTATTCTTGTGAAGAAGTATCATGTCAGATAATAAAAGGGAATTTTATCAAAATAGGGAGAGAATTGCTAGATTTTTTTCTAACTTTCAAAGAGAAGGTGATGAAAAATATTATTGTCCTTGGAAGAGTTGTAGCAACTTAAAGACAAGAAGAATCAAAATCAAAACAACTAAGAGACATTGTAGGGAGAATGGTCACATGGAAGGGTGGTTTGATTATCATCCATTGGTAAGTTGTTTGGTATTTTGTTTTTGCAATTAATATACATATGAACAATGGAAGGGGGGTTTGATTATCGCATTGTTTTATTATCATCATTTTTATATAGGTTGATCTCCCCAGGGTAGTATGTGATATGCACCACCACATCTTAGAGGAACATGGAGGAACATGGAAGTGTGAGTATTGAAGATAAAGATCACAATCCCATGGAAGTTGATGATCATGCACCATAAAACAAATTTGAAGATGATGGTACAAATGCATTGATCCATGACACATTTGGTGCTAGTGGTGCTACTGATGATGATGATTATGATGAGGATGACATTAAGGTGTATATGTGAAATGTGGGCCTTAGATCCTCACATACACTTCAACATGGTCATTACCTAAGAGATCATCCTAGAATGAACATCGAATTGCTCATTTTAGTAATCCAACAGTGTGACCTATTGCCTTTAACTAGAAGGATTTTGCCTTTGCTTTCAAACCGAGAAGTAGGCAACTAGACCTCTAGTTTGAAGGATTTATGTAGCTATATGAAAGTGTAATTAATCTAAATGAAGTGAAATTTAATCTAATAACAGAGAAAAGAAAATTATGCTATATGATTTCATTTTAATCTAAATTATATTAATACTAGGAAATTATGAAAGGTATGAAAGTATTAAGAAAGTGAGTAACTATTCTAACATTAATTCAATGCAATTCAATTCAACCCCTTTAATGAGAAATTGGAGGCCTCTTAAATAGCATTCCCAAAATCAACCAACAATCAAGATCAATTAGAATGAACGATGGAGATCGAAGATGAGATTCAGTTAGGATGGAAGATTCCTTGTGCAAGTGAGGTTAACTAACTTAGACCCTAAGTGTTATGAAGAGTTAATTGAATTTTACCTAAGTGTGAGAACAAGTTGATTAGGTCAATTCCAATTTGAGAGATAGATCATTCAAAATTCCCATTCTTGAACTGAAGAGAAGATTTGAAAAGAATATTTAATTTAATAAAATAAGATATGACCTCATAAATGCATATTTTTAATTAATTGAGTAATTAAATCCAATACTTAAGATGAGGAAATTATTGAATTAAAAAACATTTAATTCCCTTGTACATTAGCGAAAGAAGTAATTTAATTTAACTAAAGCATGGACACTTATAATTAAATTAAATTTGATCGATAAGTTTAACGTAGCTAATTTGAGTTGATACTCAGGAATTAAATAAATAATGTGATTGATGTAGATTAGGGTTTTTTGCATTTGACACTTAGGTCAAGTAGCAAGTACTAGAATCAGAATTGCATAGTAAAATAGGACTTAAGAATGATTGAATAGACTAGAATTGGTTAACATGGCAATGTGCCAATTTTGGGGTCTAACATTTGCCCCTCTTTGAATGAATGTTTGAGTAGCACATTCAATTCAAAGAAATCAAGAGTATGATGGAAAGATAAAGAAATGAAATTGGTTCCAAAATTGATGGTACAGAGACCAATGTGATAAGCTTTAGATGAAGCTTAACCCTAGGGGATCTAGATAGAACACCTAGATATTGAGATGTGATAAGCTTTTAAAGGTTATCTCCAAAATGAAGCTTAACCTTAGGGGATCCGGATAGAATACCTAGATACTCAGATTGATATCACAAATATTGTGAAATTTTATAGAATTATTCCTAGAATGAAACTCAATACTTATGAGTCAAGGTTTAGATTATCCTAATACCTATCCATAAAAGAATAACAAGATTAATCATGATTCATATAATCATCCCTAGAACGAGGCTTAATCCTCAGGAGTTGGGGTTTAGACTGTCCTGATGCCTATCCATTGAACAATGATCAAAATAAAGAGCTTAGAATTATCCCTAGAACAAGGCTTAATTCTTAGAAAAATTTAGGATTATCTCCAGAACAAAGCTTAATCCTTAGCAAGAATTTGGAATTATCTCCAGAATGAAGTTTAATCCCCTAGAGTCTAGATAAGACATTGAATACTAGTCCATAAAAGATAACAAGATCTATCATGAGCTGTAAAATCATCCCCAGAATAAGGCTTAATCCTTAGGATTCGGGGTTTAGACTGTCCCGATACCTGTACATTGAACTCTAACAAGACTATTATAAGATTGATCAATTGATTGAAAGATGAAATAGTTGATGTATGATGCTAGATAGAGGGAAACAAGATGCCCTGAGTGATGAGATGTCCCTAGTGATTCAGACATAAGATTTAGATCAACCTAAAATTTTCACAGTAATAGAATCTTGTGGAATCAACATCAGTGACGAGAGCTTCTTGATATGATCCTGATGCATTTTGAATCACGTCAAAAGGAGGTCATGGTGAAAGTTATGCTTGGTCAAAGTTTGGGTCAAGCTAGCAAACTAGAGGTTGAGTTATAAAAAAGAGGTGAAATTTCATCATCTTGAAAGTAGTCAACAATGGGTTTCAAATTAAAGGTCTCATCGAGACCTTTCTAAAGATGTTTGTTTTGTTGAAAATAGATCCTGATGCAAAAGTTATGACAACTTGAAGTTTGCAAGACAAAAGATAATTTTGATGATGTCAGCATTTTGGATCAATAGTTGACTAACACATGTCAAGATGTGTGCAAACAAAATAATGCCATTTGGAAATACAAATCAATGTGTCTATTAAAAATTTTATTTTGAGATTTGAACCCATACCCTTTACCTTCCAACTTTCCCTCCATACCAATAGACCAAGCGAGAATCTTGGCAAATGATTTGGCATTATTTATTGATCTCCTTACTAAGCCTCATGAGATCCTTGGGATTCTAAAATTGCATGGCAGTGACATATAAAATGGTATTGGGGAGGTTTGATCTCCCAACCACCCACATGCTAAATTCACTTGCCACCATTGCACCTGTTGGAAATGAAAATAGAGTAACTGAGAGGGGGAGGGGGTGAATTCGTTACTACAAAAACTTTCCACAGTCCCTAAGATGTCTAAATATACCCTTGATCTGATTAATAAAATGCTGAAACTTGATAATGCAACAAATGATAAATATTAAGAACTGATATGTTATCATGCACAAAGTAATTCAGCAAATAAGAACACAAAAGACACCAATTTTAATGTGGAAACCCAATATCGGAAAAACCACCAATGTAACTAGATACTGTTTTTCACTCTTTTGAAGTGAGCCCTATTAGGAGCCAACCCTGTTAAAGGTTACAAAAACACACTATTAGGTGTGACCCTGTTAAAGGATTTAATCACCTTGTTAGGAGTGGCCTTGCTAGAGGTCTTTAGAACAATTCAATTGAACTGTCACCTTGTTAGAGGATTTATTGAATAGCTGTTAAACTAACTCTGTTAAGAGATTTTGAATTCACTGTTACAATGGTTAGAAAGCAACAATGAAGTGACCTGATATAATGTGCAACTTATCTTTGCTGATTGCAGATCTCTGTTATGCTTGATTGGATCCTTACTGATCAAATACAACTTTATATCTCCTTCAACACATCTAATCCTTCATCAGATTTTGCTCAACATTCACCTTTTCACACTATAATTCGCATTGATAACTTCTTTTTCATAATCACACACTTTTAATTCATAACTTGAATGACCATATATACCTTTTAAATTATCTTAGTTAGCTCAAATCACTATCTAAACAAACAATTACAACAGTTGGCTAGAAGTAATTAATTAGCAAATCCCTATACTGGCCGACCCTGCACAGTGAACTTTGTTCAAAAAATAATTCCTGTGTTAACCAAATGAGCTCGATTAATACAGCAAACTTTGTGACAATCCTTCAATCGTCGGGAGAACTCGATAAGTGTTGAGTTTCTTGAGATAACCGAGTGAGCTCGGTGGAAACTACCCTTTGGAGATCGAGTGAAGCTCGGTTAACACTGACTTCCAAATTTCCTTCGTTGACTGAGTGGGCTCGGTGAACACTGTCTTTCACTTTTCCTTTGTGGGCTCGGTTAACACTGTCTTCCAAATTTTCTTCGATGATCGAGTGAACTCGATTGGCACTGTAGATTGCATTGCAAATTGTCTGAGCTTGGTGAACTTGAGACTAATGATTGATATGAAATTTGTGTGACATCAAGGAAAAATTTATCAGACAATCTCCCTCTTTGGCATTGATGGCAACACAACATGTCATAACAGAATGAAATTTTGAAAACAAGTCCAAAAAGATAACAGACTTCTCCCTCTTTTAATAATCTCCCTCTGTTAAGGGACTTCATGGAAAACTTTTCAAATCTCACAAATTTCAGAAGTATATGACAGTAAATCTCTCCCTCTGACAATACATGGCAAAGACAATAGAAGTTAAGTGAATTGTAATGTACCTTTAGTACTGATTCATATGCAATGATTTCTGATTAAACTGCATCAACCGATAGATCTTCAATCTTGTATGCGTTGATGCATCACTAGAACTTATTTTTAGTGGACTTCAGATAGGGGAATGACCCCTAACTTATCTCTGAGATACAAAAATGCATCCTTAGGTAAAGGCTTTGTGAATATGTCAGCAATTTGTTCCTTTGTATGGACATATTCCAATTTGATCTCCTTGTCTTGCACCAATTCTCTAAAAAAATGATATTTTATTGCAATATGCTTGGTCTTGGAATGCATTACTAGATTCTTAGATATGTTGATTGCACTAGTATTGTCACAGAACATGACAATTGGTTCTTTGATTTCCATCTTCATTCCTTGCAATAACTTCTTAAACCAAACAATATTTGAACAGTTTACTACTGCAGCAACATACTCTGCCTTTGCTGTAGATTGGGATGTACAATTTCGCTTTTTGCTTGTCCAAGAAACCAATCTTTTTCCAAGAAAGAATGCTCCTCCACTGGTGCTTTTTCTATCATCAAGGTTTCCTGCCCAATTAGCATCAGTAAATACTTTCAAATCCAAATGACCTCCAAATTTGTACCATAAGCCATAATCTTCAGTTCCTTTCAAATATCTCATTATTCTTTTGATTGCCATCAGGTGAGTTTCTCTTCGTTTTGCTGAAAATCTTGCAACAATACCAACTGCAAGGGCAATATTTGGCCTGGTATGAACTACGTTTTGCAACTTTCCAATCATAGATCTATAAAATGTTTGATCTACCTCTTTGGATTCATCATCTTTGGTAAGTTTCAATCCAGTACACATAGGAGTTCCAACAGGTTTACAGTCCTCCATACCAAACTTTTTCAATATCTCCTTGATGTATTTTGATTGAGTGATGTAGATGCCATTCTTATTTTGTTGAATTTGAAGACCAACAAAGAATTTTATTTCACCAAACATAGACATTTCAAATTCCTTGTTCATTTGTTCTGAAAATTCTTTGCAAAGATCATCATGCCCTGTGAAAACAGTATCATCTACAAATATTTCTGCCAAGACAATCTTATTATCTGGTCCTTCCTTTATAAACAAGCTACTATTATCATTAGTTCTTTGAAAACCAATCTGAATAAGATAGTTATGCAATCTTTCATACCATGCTCTAGGGGCTTGTTTCAAACCATACAGTGCCTTGTGTAATTTGCAGACCATGTTCTTTTTATCTGGATCAGCAAAACCTTCAGGTTGTTCAATGTAAACCTCTTCATCCAATATTCCATTGAGGAATGCTGACTTGACATCCATTTGATAAACTTTGAATCCTTTGTGAGCAGCATATGCAAGTAAGGTTCTGACTCCTTCCAATCTTGCAACAGGAGCAAAGGTTTCTCCATAATCTATGCCTTCTTCTTGAGAGTATCCTTTGCATACCAATCTGGCTTTGTTTCTGGATACCTTACCATCTTCAGTCAACTTGTTTTTGAATACCCACTTGGTTCCAATTAAATTCTTATTTTTAGGCCTGGGTACAAGAGTCCATATTTTATTCTTCTCTATCTGTTCTATTTCCTCGTTCATTGCCTCAATCCAACTATCATTTGCCAATGCATCTTTAATGCTTCTAGGTTCAAAATCAGCAAGTAAACAAGTATTTTTCAGCTTGCTTCTTGTCAAGGTTCCTTCAGATTTGTCTCCAATGATCTAATCTAATGCATGATGTCTTCTGACATATTTAGCTAATACAGGTTCTTTGCCTCTTGAATGAGTTTTATTGCTATCTCCTTGTGCTTTAATTTCATGTTTAGGCTATTCTGGCTGGGTAACAATTGGCTCGGGTGCTTCAGACTCGATAGACACTTGCTCGGTAATGTCTGAATGTTGTTGTGGCTCGATTTGAACTTTTTGCAACTCGATTACTGATGATTCGGGAGTTGAGGATTCTTGAGTGAATGGTATGCTTGGTATAGTATCTGGTTCAATGTAAACAAATCTTCTGTAATCTTTAGGTACCTTTTTTCTTTCTTCTTCAGATTTGTCTGCAAACTCATCAACTTTCACATGTGCCCTTTCTATGACTTTGCGAGTGGATAGATTTAAACATATATATGCTTTGCTTTTGCAAGAATATCCTAAAAATATTTCTTCATCACCTTTTACATCAAATTTTCCTTTTCTAGATTCTTTCAAAATATAACATTTGCTTCCAAATACTTTTAGATAACCTACATTGGGTCTGTAGCCATACCATAATTCATAGGGAGTTTTGAATGAGTCCTTCTTTAACTGAACTTGGTTTAAGTTATGAACTGCAGTGCTGATGGCTCCCTTCCAATATTTGATAGCAATGTTCTTTTCTATCATTAGGGTTCTTGCACAATCCATGATGGATCTGTTTCTTCTTTCAGCTATTCCATTTTGTTTAGGAGTTCCTGGTGCTGAGACCTGTCTTTTAATACCTTTTTCAATGCAAAAGTTGTTGAATTCATGTGAGATGAATTCACCCCCTCTATCTGACCTTAAGCATTTTAGTCTTTTTCCTATTTCTTTTTCTACTCTTTCCAAATACCATTTTAATTTCTCAAATGCTTTTGATTTATTCCTTAGATACATGACAGTCATCATTCTTGAGTAATCATCAACAAAAAGAATGAAATTTTTTTCTCCAGTATAGCTTTCTATTCCAATGGGTCCACATAAATCAGTATGCACAATTTCTAATATATCTTCAGACTGTTAGTTCTTACTTTTAAAACTAGTCTTTCCCATTTTATCAATCTGACAATTCTTGCATAGACCAACCTCAGGTTTCTTAATATTAGGAATGCCTCTTACTTTCTTGAATTTGCTTATTTTTACCAGATTATCAAAATTGACATGACACAACCTTTTATGCCATAACCAACTTTCTTTAATTTGAGCAATAAAACATGAGCATTCACCAAGTTCTAGATAGAACAAGTTACCTTTAGTTTGGGTGCCGGATCCTATCAACTTTCCTTGATCATTCAACAGTCTTTCCTTTCAATGCATGAATTCCACCTTGAATCCAGTATTCAGTAACTGTGCCACACTTAGCAAATTATGTTTAAGACCTTCAACCCAATAGGCATTATTACATACAAGTTCTTTGGTTAGACAGATTCTTCCTCTTCCTTTTATGAAACAAGGTTCATTATTACCAAACCTTACACTGCCACCATCATAGTCTTCAAACTGATCAAACTTAGTTTTATCACTAGTCATATGATGTGAGCAACCACTGTCTATAATCCATGTATCATTCTTACTTATATGAGAAACAAGTGCCATTTTATCTTCCTCATCACTATTAGAATCATCTTTAACGGCAATATAAACAATTTCATCCTCACTAGTATCAGAATCTTTAGAATTTTCAGCCATGAAGCATGATTTCTTACCTTTGTTCTTGGATGATTTGAAGTCTTTCTTGCCATTCCACTTGTAATCTTTCTTTTCATCATTGTCTTGCTTGTTTGGACACCTTGCTGCAATATGACCAATTTCTTCACAAGAAAAAAAGATTAGAGGAACTTTACCTTTGTATTTTCCTCTGCCTCTAGAATATTTCCTTGCAAGTAGAGCTTCAATCACTTCGAGGTCACTGTCTAAACTTTGGCTTGATTCATCTTCACTTTCTTGCTGAGATTTCTTCTCCTTTTTGTTTTTCTCCTTGAGTGAGAGCTTGGATTGAAATGCCGATTCAATGTTCTTGGAGGCTGGAACATAGTTGTCAAAGTTATCTAGTTCAAATGCAGTTAGTCTTCCAACAATGGCCTCAAGATTTATCTGATGATTTGCTTCACACCTTCTTTCCTGAATTGCAGAAACTTTGATTGCATAAATAGGAAGCAAGGTTCTGAGAACTTTGCTTATAACTATTTCTCCTTTGATATCACCTCCAGATGCTCTGATTGCACTCACACATGCTTTAACTCTTTCAACATACTTTGCAATGTTTTCATCCTCTCTCATCCTCATTTGATCAAATTGTCCTCTTAGAATTTTTGCTTTTGCTCTTCTTACATTATCATCTCCTCCATAGATCTCTTTTAGCTTGTTCCACATCTCAAAGGCAGTTTTGCAGTCCTTAATGTCATCATATTCTTCATAACTAAGAGTGGATGCTATGTCTATCATCATATTTTTGTGAGTCTTCTTTTCAGCAATGTCATTGGCAGACAATGTGCCAAGAGGTTCTTCATATTTTTCTTCAAGGTATTTTAGTCCAATATCACCAACAGGAACCAGATGAAGTCTCATCAATCCTTGCCATGCGAAGAAGTTATCTCTGTTGAGTTTTGGAATTTCTCTTTTGTAAGACATCTTGATCTTTGGCTTAGATCCTTGAAATCTTTTCTTGCAAGCACCAAAAGCTCTAATACCAATTTTTGGAAATGAAAATAGAGTAACTGAGAGGGGGAGGGGGTGAATCAGTTACTACAAAAACTTTCCATAGTCTCTAAGATGTCTGAACATACCCTTGATCTGATTAATAAAATGCTGAAACTTGATAATGCAACAAATGATAAATATTAAGAACTGATATGTTATCATGCACAAAGTAATTCAGCAAATAAGAACACAAAAGACACTGATTTTAATGTGGAAACCCAATATGGGAAAAACCACCAATACAACTAGATACTGTTTTTCACTCTTCTGAAGTGAGCCCTGTTAGGAGCCAACCCTGTTAAAGGTTACAAAAACACACTGCTAGGTGTGACCCTGTTAAAGGATTTAATCACCCTATTAGGAGTGGCCTTGCTAGAGGTCTTTAGAACAATTCAACTGAACTATCACCTTGTTAGAGGATTTATTGAATGGCTGTTAAACCAACTCTGTTAAGAGATTTTGAATTCACTATTACAATGGTTAGAAAGCAACAATGAAGTGACCTGATATAATGTGCAACTTATCTTTGTTGATTGCAGATCTCTGTTATGCTTGACTAGATCCTTATTGATCAAATACAACTTTACAGCTCCTTCAGCACATCTGATCCTTCATTAGACTTTGCTCAACATTCACCTTTTCACACTATAATTTGCATTCATAACTTCTTTTCATAATCACACACTTTTAATTCATAACTTGAATGACCATATATACCTTTCAGATTATCTTAGTCGGCTCAAATCACTGTTTAAACAAACAATTACAATAGTTGGCTAGAAGTAATTAATTAGCAAATCCCTATATTGGCTGACCCTGCACAATGAACTTTGTTCAAAAAATAATTCCTGTGTTAACAGACTGAGCTTAGTTAATACAGCGAACTTCGTGACAATCCTTCAATCGCCGGGAGAACTCGGTAAGTGCTGAGTTTCCTGAGATAACCGAGTGAGCTCGATGGAAACTACCCTTTGGAGATCGAGTGAAGCTCGGTTAACACTGACTTCCAAATTTCCTTCTTTGATCGAGTGCGCTCAGTGAACACTGTTTTTCACTTTTCCTTTGTTGACCAAGTTAGCTCAGTTAACACTATCTTCCAAATTTCCTTCGATGACCGAGTGAGCTTGGTTGGCACTGTAGATTGCATTGTAGATTGTCTGAGCTTGGTGAACTTGAGACTAATGACTGATATGACATTTGTGTGACATCAAGGAAAACTTTATCCAACAACACCATATTCTAATTTTGAAATTAGCTAGTGGTATGTTAGTTTTAAACAATGTTTAGCCACCAGTTTTATTAAAAAACAAAAGATTATGGTTAAAAATAACTCCAAATATGACATGATTACTAAACAAATTTTTTATGCCCAAAATTAAATAAGGGAAAAGGGGTTATTTTGTTATGGTGAAATGGGGAAAATTGATATTTGGTTTTAGATCAAATAAAGAAAACATTTTGTATAAAAGGGGGTGTTATTGGCTTTGGAAAACAATTAGACTTGGAAGAAGAACTTCTTTTGGAAAATAATTCTTTGGGAAAAAAGAAATTGTTATGAGAGATTAATGGGAGGGACTTATTGAATTCTTGAGAGATATTTTATAAGGTGTTATTCTACACCAAAAATTGTAAAAGAAGAAAGAGACTATGAAGGCTCAAAGCTTGGATTCTGTAACAAAGTGTTTTGCTTGGAAGAATTAATAAAGTGGTCCCCCAATTGAGAAGTGGACCCAAAGATGTAGTCCTAACCAGATGAACTTCGTATTGATATTTTTGTCTCTTTATTCTCTCAATTCTTTAAGTTTTTATTGTTATTAAACACATAGTTGATTAATTGTGTTTAAAGCATAATTTTTCTTGTAATTTCAATGGTTTAAAAAACATGCCATGCAATTATTGCATTGATCAAGGATTAAATTTTTATTTGGATTAAAATTATAAAACTTGTAAATCCTAGTTTAAAAATCAGTTGTAGCCAGTTGTCAAAGATTCAATGATGTAATCATCTTGCCCCCTTGGGAGAAAAATTGAAAGATGACACACCAAAAATATGATGAAAGAAATATATCAAGAGATACATAAGAAATATGAGAGTCCAAAGAATATAGAAGAGATCAAAATGATCTAAAGAAAATTTGGAGTCAATTTGAAGTGGTTTCAAGGTCCAAAAGACCATGTTTGACCAAAGTTGATGTGAGGTGAGTTGAGTTGACTTTTTTTAGAAATTTTAGAAAATTTGAAGCATATGTGATTTGAAAAGATTCCAAAATGCACAAGGTATTAGAAAGATGGATTGCACAAGCATTCAATTGTGTCAGTCCCAAAATTCTAAAATATGTTTTTGAGCTATTTAAGTGTGTCTGATTTCAAATTCAATCTTAAAAATGGATTCAAAGCAGCCAAATTAGCTACGGGGTGATTTTCATGCCAATCAAAGTACTTTGAAAAATTAGGTCAAAACCTATATAAGGGCCCAAAGGGTCATTTTCAATTCATTTGTACTTTTATCTTTTGTGGAGAAGAGAGCTCTGAGGAGAAAATGGTGGTCCCCTTGTCTTCATACTAGTTTGAGTGCTCCCGACAACATAGCCGGTCGACAGACTATGGGCACCTAGTAAGTAGTCAATAACCTTGCTTCACATTTATTTTTTTACACTTTTCAAGGTTTTAAAGCATTTTTTAGGGTGTTTTAAAAAAATTGTGTGTTGGTTTTTTTGAGAGGATGTCTCTCCTCACACGAGACTAATCTCTTCTAGTGCAAAGAAGTACCAGGCATGTACTTCTTTGCCTAGTGTAATGGGTTTTATTATGTGGGAGATACCCATGTGTCACACAAGAAGCCCTAAAAAGGATGATTTCTTTGCCTAATGCTTGATCGCTTTTGATGTGAAGAATAGTGTTCTTGTGTGAAGATGTGCAATCTTGCATGAGAACATGAGATTTCGTGTGAAATTTTGGTGTGAAATGAAAGTTAAAAAGTTTTAGATTTGATTTTTCATTGTAATTTTGCACTTTCTTTCATCTTATTTTTTAGCAAAGACTGATCATTTGCATGTTGTGTTTGTTTGTGCAGGTTACATTTCTTGATGTCAAATTTCGATGCCATTACCCACTATACGGAGCTTTGTTGCAGCAACTTGATGATGTCAATATGGCAGACATTAATAGAATGGGATTATCTTATCTTTTCCAAATTCCACTAGTGTTGGTGAATCAAAGCCTTTTGATGGCACTAATAGAGCATTTCCATTTGGAGACAAACACCTTCCATTTTCCCCAAGGAGAGATGATAGTTACTCTGGAGGACATCTATAGGATACTCTACATACCATTCTACAGACCATGGGTAGTCTATGATATAGTTTCGTAGATGGGTATAGAGGCATTGAGAGCTATGTTTGAGGAGGATTTTCTCATGGGTAGAGCCATTACATGGGAGGAGATGGTACACCATAGATTATCAATAGTGTTGGGGATATTCATAAGCTATTTCTTGATACCTGACAAAGGCCAACATGGATTAGAGTGCGGATGGGGCCAGATGCTTTAGATGATGTTAGAGATCCTAGAGAGATATGGGTGGGGTCAGTGCAAGCTTTCTCACATGTTCCACAAGATGCATGAGATTGTATATCATGAGAGGAAGAGCATGGCTGCTGGGGTCTATATTCTTTAGATACATGCATGGGAGCACTTGCTAGTTACTAGAACCATTTTTGCAAATGAGTGACAACCTATAGAGCCTTACATTTGTAGATATAGAGGCCAACTTACCCAAATAGCTTTGGGGAAGAATGAGCAGTGGAGAGGCTATCTAGATGACTTGGTAGTCGTGGTGTGGCAACCCTAGAGAGCGACAGATAATTGGGACGATGCACCCTAGGAGCTGGGACACATGTTCACTTCTTGACCATTGATAGGTCACTCCATGCAGATTATTGAGAGATTCCCACTAACTCGCGTATGGTGATAGTATGGGTGGCTGTAGGACATATAACAAGAGTACTATTCATACACATAGCTGGCAATAGATTTGGATCGTGGGTGGTCTCTGAGATTGGACCCAAGTAGGTTGATGATTGATGTGCGCAACTTGGTTGTGACATAGTGGGACTACCTGCCAGTAGTAGTAGATGGAGGGATGACTCTCGCATATTAGGCCTATTTTGTGAGTCATCCTTCTCCACTATTTACAAATCTAGTGGGGATGGCTACACTAATCTAGCTAGTACAAGCACCACATAGACCGCCATAGAAACCACAATAGGAGAGAGTGAGACATAGGACACACTAGGTGCCCATTCCTCCATGATAGATGAGAGTGGACCCAACTACTGGTGGGAGTGGATCAGGTTAGAGGAAACCTCAAGGAAAGATGGGTTCCTTGGGAGCCATCAAAGGAGATGCATAGAGGTCTCACACATAGGTAAAGTAGCCAACAAAGCAGGCCATGTAGGGAGACAAGGAGATGTAGGACCATCTTCTTATAGGGGCTTGAGGTGGAGATATCCTTATATAGACTTAGGAGGCCCTAAGGAGATCAAGAGAGTGGATATGGAGCATGTAGTGATAACTTTGAGAGCTATAGATATAGGTGGGTATTAGATACTCCTAGATTATAGACCATGAGCATGAGATCCATGGGCTACAAGAGCATTTAGAGCAAGAGGTTCAGAGATCAAAGCAACAATAGGATGAGATCTAGTTCTAGTCAGCTAAGGTAGTTTACTATTTTGTAGCATATTCATTAGTTGGACTAGATGAGGTTGAGCAAGTGTCTTGATTTTCACAATATGCATGAGAGTTTGGAGGTGCATGGCCTACAGTGAGACCTAATATGCCTCCTCCTCCTCTGCCTCCTCCACCACTAGCAAGAGGTGAGGGGGAAGGAGAGAGTTATATTCATTTTACTCTGATTTTGATTTGGCTATGTATTGATTGGTGTGCCAGCACCATTTTGTATCATTTTTTAAGATAAAAAATGCTTGAGTAGCATCCATTTTTGCACCAATGTACACTTTTGACACACACACACACACACACACACACACACACACACACACACACACACACACACACTTACATATAAATATATGAGATTTTTGATTCTAGTAACATTTGTATTTGGCATCTTTCTATCTTTGTAGCTTATTGCACATGAGATGTTTTATCCTATGATTATGAATGCAAATATCAAGCAATGTATGGATGCAAATTTGATATGGAGTATGAATGTAGTGTAGATGAGACGAATCATCAAATCATGTATAAAATTCAAAATGTGAATGAACTAACAATCTCATGCAGTGTTCCATTTTGTTGATAGTGACAAGCATCCCATGAAGATTGAGAGGACAAACCAAAGAACCGAATGCTTGTGTAGCCATGAAGAAGCATGATACTTTGAAGAAGCCAAAAATGCCCCATCACAAAGGATGCAATTAGATCTATAGTTGAACCATGTGCTTATGCAATGCAACCCTATGCTAGATGCAACCTTAAGCTAGATGCAACCCTAGGTCTGGTTACCAAGCTTTGACAATTATCATCACTGAGCATATAGTGAAACCTCATATGTCATACAATCCCCACTAACATTGCAATCATAGGAATATGAATAGAACATATATTCTAATTTTTTTGGTATTAAATATATGCATTCAAGGAACAAGAAGCTAGAATGATCTGAACAATTTTCCCTTTTAATGTAGCAAGCTAACATAAGCATCAAAGCATAAACGCTAGGATGAACATAATGTTTCTTGTGTGTAGAAACACTAGACACATGAGAGATCCTTCTTATGCTAAGTAATTAGTAAATATTTTGTCCACAATGACCCTTGCATTCCTAACCTGAGATAGAAGTGTGCTAAGTATACTCACAGTGACCCATACATTCACTTAGTAGGAAAAGTATCAATATTTATTGTAGCATAAAGAATTCACTCCAACAAGAAAGGAGAAGAACCAAAATCATTGATTTATCCATTTTAAAGGAGTCAAGGTACACACGACCATCCAATCTGAGATGAAGGCTCTTATAGTGGACACCCTTTTTAGCTGGATGCGTCAGATTATTGAAACTAAACCATAAATAGAAAGAAAAGAAAAGATCATGCCCCTAGTCCTTGCTTTTCTAGTCAAAAGTGACATGATCGAGTTTCTCAAAGGGACATTGTAAAGAAACAAGAAAAACAAATAAAGAAAGGCTAATCATATCCCAAAAAAATTCATCATTTTGAGTTCACTTTTTTGTGTTATAGGATTGATGTCAAGTGCTAATGTTTAGAACATGTATGAAAGAAATCTCTTTAGTAGGGTGATGATAGTAGACAAACGTAGTTAGAACAACTAGTGATTGAAGTTAAAGAGGAATCATTAGCAAAACCAACCTTAGTAGAAATTGAGGGATAGTAGATAGATGCAATTAGAACAATTGGTGACTGACACAAGAGAGATCTTCCATGAGAGGAATCTCAAAAGTGGCATGAGTGACAGTAGGCAGATGTAATTAGAACAACTAGTGACTGACGCTTAAGAGATTGTTTGTAAGAGGAATCTCAAAAAGTGACACTAGCAACAATAGGAAGACATAGTTAGAACAACTAGTAATTGATACGAGAGAGATTCTTATGACACTATAAGGCATTGCCCCTAAGTTATGACAAGATTCAATCCATGGATACATGAGCGAAAGCAACAAACTAAAGTAGGAAAGCAACTATACATGAGCTAGAAGATGCACTACAAGATATCACATTGGGGAACAAGAGGCACCTATTTACCAGGTTTTCACCTTCTTGGCAGGAATTCTTTTTCTTTTTTGCTAAATTGATGCCTATTTTCCATGCTTTCATCAATGGCACTTTTTTCCTGTTTTCAATTTTTTTTTTGTATTTTTTTTTTTTTCATTTTTTTTGGTATTACCAAGGCACCTATTTCTAGGTTTCCACCAAGATAATAAAATTTTAAGGACTTTTTGGAATTTTTAGATTTTTTTTAGGACATTTAAGTATATATAGAGAGCTTCTGAAATTAGATCAACTGTAGAACTACTTTAGGTGGAGAATGTTGATGGGCTCCTTGAGCACCTCTCCCTCAACTGTAGAAAGTTGGTAAGCACCATATCTAAACACTACAGTGACTATGTAGGGACCAAGCCAATTGGGTTTGAACTTCCCTTTTTGATTCCATTGTTGCTATTTCATAAGGTTTTCTTTGAGGATGAGATCACTTAGTTGCAAGTCACGTGGCTTAACTTTCTTATTGTA
Source organism: Cupressus sempervirens (assembly GCA_028749045.1). Taxonomy (NCBI): domain Eukaryota; kingdom Viridiplantae; phylum Streptophyta; class Pinopsida; order Cupressales; family Cupressaceae; genus Cupressus; species Cupressus sempervirens. The sequence goes on from CM053787.1 coordinate 46,047,609, forward strand.
GCTTCTAGATATACATTGCTGATAAGCTTGAAGATGATCACATGCCACTTGCCAGTGCTCATCCAACAATACTAGCTCTTGAAGATGAGATATTCTATAGTCATTTTTAGTAATGAGGCCATTTATGGAGGTTCTCAAAGTAGGAATCTCAACCTCAATTGAAAGCACATCTACTCCACATACTAAAGAAAAGGGCATTGTACCCATTGGAGTTCTGATACTTGTTCTGTATGCCCATAAAGAAAAATTAATCTAAAGGTGCCAATCCCTTCCAGATTTGTTAAATATGTGATTTAAGATCTTAAGGATCACCTTGTTGGATGCCTCTGCTTATCCATTACCCTAGGCATAATAGATAGAAGACCAATGTTGTGTGATTTTGAACATTTTGCATAACTCCTTAAGATCCTTGTTTCTAAACTATCCTCTATTGTTAGTAATAATGGAGGAAGGTACACCATACCTACATATGATGTAATTTATGATGAACAAAGCTATAATTTTGCCATTTTCTATAGAGGGAGGGATTTCCTTTACCCACTTAGTGAAGTAGTTTGTAGCTATAATGATGAACTTATGCCCATTTGAAGATGATGGGTGAATCTAACCCATAAGATCAAAGACCCATTGTTGGAATGGCCACATCATGTTAGATGGAATTAGCTCCCTAGCTAGAGTATGCATGTAATTCCCATAAAGCTAGCATTTTTTGTAGGACTTGGAATATTTGATTGCCTCTTGCTCCATATTCGACCAATAGTAATCAGCTCTAATAAGTAAGTTTACAAGATAGTGCTAAGCTATTAGATTAAGATCTGCAAATGCCCTCATGGACATAGATTAATGCACATTTAGACTCATTAGATTCTAGAAACCTAAGGAGTGTTCCGTTAAGACCTCTCCTAAACAAGTCATCAACAATAATAACATACCATGAAGCATTGCAGATAAGGTGACATTTTTCATTTCAGGTTAGACCATCCAAAATGGTTTGGTTACATAGATAGAAGTATATATGGTGGTAGCATGATGAGTTGTGTCCTATAATAGAATAGATCATCCAAAATTCTGGGGAGTTATAGGCAGAGTAGAGTAATGTCTCCACTAGGAACTCATGTCAAAGATCATTATCTAGCATCTGTAACATGGAAGTAAGAGTAGCCATGGTATCAACCACTTTTTTATCTACCCAAGGAATTCACTAAAAGGTGATATGAGCAAAGTATTTCTTTAGGTCATCCACCATGCATTTATAAGGGATTAATTTCTCATCCTTTGTCTAATATACATTATTGACTTGGTTGATGATAGATGTTTAACCCATCCACTCTCCATTCAACTGCAAGCTTCATACCATTAATGAGAGCCTCATATTTTGCAATATTGTTGGTCCAAGGAAACAAAATCTTGTACATCTTAGGTAGTGAATATCTTTGTGGTGTTATGAATAATAGCCCAGCACTAGATCCCTATTTTTTGAAGGAACCATCGAAGAACATCACCCAAGTTTGATGTGTGAGTGTTAGAATTGGTTCATTAGGGAAGTCAACATTTAGTGGAAGAAGACTCTGCATTGGTGCCTCTACTATTTGATCAGCAATTTCTCATCCCTTGATAGCCTTCTATTCAACATACTGAATGTCAAACTTGCTCAAGATCATGACCCACTTAGCCAATCTCCCTATTACAGCTGCCTTGTTGAGTAAGTACTTTAGTGGATCAATTTTAGCAACTAGTCATGTAGTATGGGAAAGCATGTAGTGTCTCAACTTTTGGGAAGCAAAGATGATTTCCAAGCAAGCCTTCTCAATGATATTGTAATTTATTTCATAGGAGATTAGCATTTGACTCAAATAGTAAATACCTATTTCCTTGTTATCATTATCTTCTTGAGCTAGCAAGATACTAGAGATGTTGTTGTTGCTAAGATGTATAGAATAAGAGGCTTCTCATGAATAGGAGGCATCAAGATCAATGGATTAGCAAGGTATTTCTTTGTCCATGTGAGAATTTGATTGCAATATTGGCTCTAGTTGTATTTCACACCTTTATGTAGAGTCTTGGTAAAGGTTGTGACCTATTTTCTAGCTATGAGATGAATTTGCAAGTGGATTGAAGTCTTCCTTGTAAGCCCCTCATCTAACTAATATTACAAAGTGGAGACATATTCATGATTGCTTGAACTTTCTCTAGATCGCCCTTGATTCCTTTTTGTAGACACAATGTAACCAAGTAATTTCCCAGATGTTACACCAAATGCACATTTCTTGGGATTAAGTCTCCAACTAATTTTTTCCATACGATCTAGGATGGGTCCCAAATCTTGAAGGTGTGTGTTGCATTTTGCGTTCTTAACTAGAGTATCATCAACATAGTCTTCCATTGTTTTATGCATCATGTTGTGAAAAATTGTAGTAACTACTCTCTAATATGTAGCACAAAATTTTTTCAAGCCAAATAACATCACATTCCAATAGAAAGTTTCCATGCACAAGTGAAAGAAATATTTTCCTAATCTTTTGGTGCAATTTTGATCTAATTATAACCAGAAAATCCATCTATGAGTTAGTACATTTCATATCCTACTATCATGTCCACTATCATATCAATGTTAGGGAGTGGAAAATCATCCCTCAGATGTGCTAAGTTTAGATCTCAAAAATCTATATCGGCTTTGATAGGTTTGTCATGCTTGGAGATTGGAACAATGTTTGATATCCATTCAACATAATCAATAACATGTATGGAACTACCTTTCAGAAGCTTTTCCAATTCATCTTTGACCAGTAATGCAACATGAGGATGCATTTTCTTAAGTTTTTGTTTGACTGGTTTAATTCTTGATGCGATAGACAAGTGATGCATTATGAGATTAGGATCTAATCCTGGAATGTCCAAGTATGTCCACACAAAGTTTATCTTTTTCTCTTGGAAGAAAGCAATGAATTCCTCTTTTTCTTTTGGAGATAATGACTATGCAAGATGTATCATGTGAGGTTGTTCCTTTGTTCCTGAGTTGATTAGCTATGTTGGTTCTATTAACACTGATGATCTTTCCTAAAAATGACTAGGAAGTACATCAAATATCTCATCTATAGGCACCTCAAAGAGGTTTTCACCCTTGGATGCATCTTTTATTTTACTATTTTAGGTTCTGACACTACCACAATGTGGTTTTCACCATTGAACCTTTTATTTCTTTTCCTTTTGATTGTATGACTAAGGTATTTGATGTCAACTTTAGTCATGTTGATGCTTTGTTCACTAGTGGAAGACATTACAATTTTGACAATGTTTAAGTAGCAGGCAAGAGCATAGTCATTCTAGAATGTAGGAACTTCACTAAATGCATTGGAATTCCAATCTATGAGCTCAAGATAGGTGAGTGAAAGAGATGTTATGGGTTTGATTGCATTCACAATATAATCATTAAATGCTTGGACAAGAAATTTGAGACCTAGAGTGGCTTCGTCCACAAGTATGTTCAAATTCCTTTGAGCACTAACATCGTTAATCAAAGACTCAAGGACACTAGCTAGATAGGACTCATCCAACCTAACCCTAGATGATTCACCTATTTTGAGGAGGTTTTCATAGACACAAACTTGATGTACGTCTTTGTATATAGTTTCTTTTGAGAGACAATCAAATTCATACTCTTGAAAATTTGTACTACATGGAGACAAACTGTAGAATTCCCCAACAGTGATGGGAAAAAATTCTCCTTCATCATCTAGATTGTTGCAAAGGTACTCAATGTGTAAAGCATGAATAGACTCTCCTTGTTCTTGCTGAGTATGATGTGAATAAGTAGTATCATCTAAAGAATCACTATCACCATCCATGGTACTAACACATGGTTCAAAGTCATCTAGTTTTGTAAAGAATTCAACTAGATCATCAGGAATTGGATAAGGATAAGGATCCTCATCATCAAAATTATCTTCATGGTCATCAAACTTAGCTTGTGACTCATGTTTAGATGAATTCTTAGGTTCCAGTATGAATTTGTTAATCCCTAGATGGAAGGGAATCTTCTTGAAGCCTAGACTAGATATATCTTGGTTCCTCCTAGCTATCACTTTGACAGGATCAATTAGACCATTTTTGTTGCATCCAATAGGGCTAGTCCCCTTGTAGCCAAATATTTTCATGAGTTTAAGACCTATACCATACTTTTTAGGAGTAATTTCATGAGACTATTCTATGAGGTCCACTAGAGTCTCCTCTTTGTATAGCCATGCAATAATAGCTTTTTTTTCAACTTCCTCCTTGAGAGGTACAATAGCTTTGGAAAAGGTACCATTATCCTTAATTTGAGACATGAACACAAACAGTATCTTCACTTCAAATAGTCTCCTATAATGATGGGGAGACTTAGGAGGAGATGTCAAAGATATAACTTGTTCTATGTGATATTTACCCATTCTAGTTTCTTTCAGCTTGAGTGACTGCTCAAAATATATAAAATCTATTATCATGATAGTCTGTAGATTCCATATTAGTAGGTACAAATTTTTCAGCATATTTTAGCATGTTAGAAGTATAGATAGTACTTGTAGGTATGGTGACCTTAGAGCCATGAAATGGGAATTTTAGACATTGATCGTAAGTGGAAGGCACAACTTGCATTGCATGTATCCATGACATTCCTAGTACAATATTGTAAGCCAAGGGAATGTTGAGGACCTAACAAGTGACATCCCTTTCTACAAGAGCAACTCAAAGAGGCAACACCACAAGACCTAAAGATTTTTTCTTGGCTTCATCATATGCTTTGATCATTATCTTGCGATGAGGATTAATGGACTCTTTAGAATAGTCCAATTGTCTAAGCAGAGTAGTAGAGACAATTTTTAAACCATCTCCATTATCAATAAGGACATGAGGAACATGTTTCTAGTGTATCATGAACTCAATGTGTAGAGGTTGATCATGTGAATGACTCAATGAATTGTCATCCTCCTTAGAGAAGGACATATAGTAAGGTGAGGTTAGAAGACCTAACATAGATTAGAACCTCTCAAGATAAGGATCTTGAGGTACATTTGACTTAGTGAGGTCTTTGTTGAGAATCTACCAATGAGCAGGCAAGACTTTGAGCAGTTCAAAGATCATGATTTGAGTAGTAGCTTCTTGTAACTGATTGAGGATACTATAGCTAGTAGCTACAGAAGATGTTGCAAGTTTTGTTCCTTTTCCAAACATACAAACAAGAGGTTTGTCTTTGTGTTGTTCTAGATTAGGAGCAAAAGGTGCAGGGCCTTTGAGTACCAACTTAGCATGGGAGTGTGTAACATCGTTGGCACAAGATTGCAATGGTTCATTATCAAATGTATTAGAAGTAGGGTCCCTTAAGACAAATGGTGTCTTAGGTTTGGTTTTTTCTTGTTTTCCCTTAATGGTAATAATGCCACAATACTCAACATCCATCGGTTCAACCATGTGGACTATCTCATCATCATCATTAGAGTATGTGTAGTTGATCTTGTTATGAGATTTCTGTTTTGAGTTTTCTACTTTTTCATAAGATGGGACTAGCTCCTTGAAAGCCTTGTGATCCAAGTTTTTATTATGTTCACCCACAACAATTTCACCATCATCGATTAAATCTTGGACTTTGTGATGTAGGTTAATGCAGTTGATAGTTTTGTGACCTTTTTTTTGGTGATATTTGCAAAATGTGGTTTTGTTCCACCATGGTGGTCATGGTTGTGGATCATAAGGATGCGAGAGTTATCCAATGGAGAAATGAGCTTTTTTTGTAGCAAGGTCTTGAAGACCACATCCAAAGGTTCACCAAGAGGTGTATATTCTCATTTTGGGTGTGAGACCCAAGATGAGTTCTTAGGTTTTTTTCCAAACATCTTGTTGTTAGTAGGAGGTTTCTCAACATTCTTGGATGCTTTGAGATTGTTTGTAAGATTGAAGGATGCGTTAGTAGGTTTGGGAGTAATGTTGTGAACAACTCTATCATGCACAACCTCTTAGTTTTTTTTCACATACTTGGATTTTTCCTTATTAGAGGTGGATCCTTGTTTAATATCCTTTTGAAGGGTTAGTTCATTCTTTTTTTTACCATGAATTCCTCTATATAGATAGCTTTTGTGACCATGTCTTCGATGGTGTGTATGTTGGTATTAAGTTAGTATTTCCATTAGTGACAACACTTATCCATATCAATATAGCTTCCGAGCTCAGCACTTAACTCTCCACTCTCACCGAGCATTCCAGTGTTACCCAAGCTTTGAAGAGTTTAGTAGTTTACACTACGTAGAAAGTGGCTATTGAGAAAATATAGGCAATATGAAGATCAATAGTGTCTACCGAGAAATAAGCTTGTGTCATATAGATTCTGTGTAAACCGAGCATTGGAAGAAATAGTGTTTACCGAGTGAAGCAAGGTAAACTTAGTATCTACTAAGTGACACCTCATCTATCGAGTCACTAGTGGTCACCAAGTTCAGACTATATTGACTAATTAGTATGGACCAAGCCTTTACTTCTACCAAGTGCATGATGATGCCAAGTAATGCAGTGGACATCATGTATCAAAAGGTCAGCGAATCAGTTCAGTGAACCTGAGTTATTTACTATTGGGCTGACTTTGTAATATATTTTTTCACTTGTGTTTTGGTTGACCTTGCAATTTTGTAAATTTGAAAGGTATATATGTAAGGTGTATTGTAAGATACCACATGTATGGAAGCAATAGCAAAGTAATAAGAAGAACATGCGACATATTTTCAGCATTAGTTCAAGGAATACATCAAGGTCATTACAAAGGTAGAAAAGTTATATCCATCACATAAGGTGATCAGTGCATAAAGGATCTTATCAACAATCTATTGTAAGTAGATCCATTTCTTCATCTTAATAGGTGAATCAGTTTCTAAATCCTCTAACAAGGTAGACTTAATAGTATTTGTACAAATCTCTTAACCGAGTGCATACTTCATTGTATATTTGTAAATCCTCTAGTAAGGTGGACCTAACAGTCCTTTGTGGTCCTAATAGAGTAGATCACTAGAAGTGGTCAATGTAAGCCTTAATAGGCCAACTTTATGCTACAGTATTGAATTTTTGTGGGTATCATCCCCACCCCAGTTTTACTTTCTATTTGGAAGGTTTTTGGGTCACAAAAGTATTGTGTTCTTTTGTGTGATGAATGTTTTAACTTTCAATATTAATGCATACAATAGCATAAATTGGTTTGTGACAAATTTAAAAGGAAGAATTTAGAGTTACTAATTCACCACTCCCCTCTAAGTAACTTATCATATATTGAATATTTCAAACAATTGGTATCAAAGCATTGTGGTTCTCAAGATAGAAGCTTGACAACTTGAGCAAAGATCTAAGGACAAATGGACATATTTAGACTTGACAAGGCAATTGAAAATGAAAAGCTAGATTTGGAGATGGCCATAGCTCAACTCAAAGAAGTAAAGGAGCATCTTTCCCAATCCCTAAAAAGAAGGAAGGAACTTGCAAGACAAATGGATGACCATCAATATGTTGAAGAAAAGATTGAAGACTTTTTCCCATCAAGTAGCTTAGATGAAGCTAATGAGGCAATCAAAGAACTCCTAACTAAGAATGGCTCTCTACAAGAAGAATTAAGGAAACTTAAAAGAGAACAAGAAATCCAATCAATCAGGCTATGTGAAATTTGGGAACAAAGGAATAAGGAAAATAAAGACTTGGAGGCAAGAAAAAATGAAGAACAAAATCAATCCAATCAACATGAAGACCTCATTGATCAAATCATTGGAGCAAATGAAGAAATTATAATTCTTAAAGGACAAAATGAAAGAATAAGAAGTGATCTAAATTATGAAAGGGAAATCAATGAAAGAATAATGAGAGAACTGAGATGTGAATAGAAAATCATTGAAAAATGACCTAAATGCTGAAAAACAAATCAATGAGAGAATGTCGAAATCACAAGAAGACATGAATCAATTGAATCAACAAATTGAGTAAAAAGGTAAAGTAGGACTGGGATACAATGAAGAACAAGGTGAATCTTCCAAGCAAGGTGCAAAAAGGAATAAAAAACCCTCATGTAGTCATTGTGGAAAAATTGGTCATTCATCAAACAAATGCTAGAGCAATGGAAAAGGAAAATTCAATGGAAAGTGCTATAACTACAATCATCATGGTCACAAAGCCAATGAATGCAAGGAGAAACCAAAATTTTAAGGTAAATGTCACAAATGCAAAAAACATGGTCACAAGGCATCTCAATGTAGATCCAAATCATTCAATCCTGCTGAACAATTTGTTAAAGCAATATTTGGATGGAACTACAATATCTAGTGTAGATGTCATTATTGTGGCGAATATGGACACACTGGCATAAATTGTGCAAGGCATCACCTAAGAAAGAAAGATACTGCTATAAGGTGTTACATATGCACTAAACTCGGTCATATACCTAAAAACTAAATGAATATAGGCAAAGTTGAAGATGAAAAGAAAGCAAGGGTTGACAATATAAGGAAATAAATGAGGCAGTAATGGGTTCCTAAATCTATTGAGGATACAAGCTCAAATCATGGAAGTGAAGTCACTCAAGAAGTGGGTGACTACATCCCTTCAAAATAAACTCCTAAGAATGTATTGGAGTTGTACTCAACAAGAAAATCATAAGCAGTTCCAAGAAATATAAGGAATGCAAATGATTCAATCAGTATTCCAGATACACTAGGAATCACAAAAAGGTTATCCTTTGTCGAGTTGTATTAGACTTCACTAAGGAAAGTTGGTTATAGACCTTATCGAGCAAGATTGGGAGTAAAGAAAATATGGTTCGTTTGTTGAGTTGATACTCTTTCCAAGTTAGGTTAGTGGATGACAGTCTATCATGCACTATGTCATAATGGTGCTGAGTATTTATGAAATTTTTTCAAAAAAAGGGGCAAATTCAACTTCATTTTTCATCGCATCCACAATATTCGAAGAGAAGAGTGATTTGAAAGAGAATTATAGTGTTTTCAAGAAATTTAGTAGCAAGATCTTCATGAATTTCATCATCTACCAAGTATCAATGGCATCTACTAGTGGAAGCAGTACTAAACCAAAGAAGGGTTCTGAAATGCTAGTTAAGGGTGTCAAATGGAAAGCACCAAAATTCAAAATCATTCTGGCCATTTCTGAATCACTTGATCCATATGGAGCTTAGTTGCAAATCCTACCTAAGGTAATCTTAATTAATGACATATGAACTCACTTTAAATGTTCTATTCAAGAATTAGGCACACTAGAAATGGATACTACCCTAGCTGAAATGTGTGTTGATGGAGTTTTGAAACTCGAGCATAAACATTTGGAAGTTAAAGGATTAACTCATATCCCTCACATGACTCAAAATTTCCAAGCGAAATGGATAAGATACATATTGAGTTGATTTCACAATGGTCAATTATGGTTGGATCAACCCATTCTGATTACAAAGAAGATGATACAATAGGTTATGAGTCTGCCATTACTAAGAAAAGCCAAGTTGGGAGGAACTACAAAAGAAAACCCTAGCCAAGTGGGATAGTAGAGGTTTGAAACTAAACAATGTCATTGACATAGAGCTTATGTTTGGCATCCATATAATTGCACATAAGATCTATAGCTCATGTCAGTCAAATAGCATTCCTCGTGAGGCAATTGACCCATCATGCAAGGTTATAAAGATGAACCTTGAATTTGATTTGTCAGATGTACTACTGAAGAAATTGAACAAAAACATTGAAAATGTGAAGACTTCCAAGAACAATTCCTTCAAGTTTGGTTCATTTCTTGCCTATTTATTCTTTTATGTTAAAAAATTCTTTCCATCTAAGGGTACAGTCGTATGGAGGAAAGACACCCCTATTCTTTATCAGATAAATGAATTTATTGAAGAAATGGGCAAAAAATTTGAAAGGGTGCTAGATAATTATTTTGAGGCATTCAAAGAGAAAATGAATAATAGATTCAGAATCTCAACCAAGCTTGTGGAAGACTACAAGGATGACATATACTTCACAGTGGACTATGACACAATGTACATTCAAGCAGTCATACAGAGAGTGGCATGGGTAAAACCATTGCCTTATGAAATTAACATTGATGAAGCTAGAGACATCATTGAGGCTTTAGTAAATGAGCCTATCAATCCAAATCTTCCTACATTTGGCACTTATGAGGAAGCCAAGAAGAGGATAGAGCTCAGTATCAAGATTCCTCAAGCTCTCAATAGAGGCAAGAAGAGGATTTCAAAATTGAAGACAACTAAAGGTCCTCTAATGCTTACCAAGGGCAAGGGTGAGGATGAAAAAGAGGAATATGATGAAGGTGAAGAAGAAGAATCAAAGAAAGAAGAACCAACAAGGAAGAAAGGTAGAGTGATTATCACTATAACTCAGAAGAAATGAATTGCAGTGTTCTCTAGGAGAGGTAGGAAAGGTAAAAGTGAACTAGTATTCATTCACTCTCCACCTACATTTGAGGAAAGGATGAAATAGCTAAGAGTTGGAGTAGGAATATGTAACTTCAAAGTTCTCAAATATGAGACTCGAACTCTAGCTAAGGAAAAAGAGATTTAGGACTTATTCATGGAGAAGATGGGTATTTGGAAATACTCCCTTGCTCAAATGCAACCTCAAATCCATGCAGATCTTTTTGCCAAAATTCAAGTTAGATGGGAAAACATGGTGCAAATTGTAAAAGACATCTTTGAACAATAGTTGAGATAGTTAGTACCTAATCTAACTAATGTTGAAGTAAAGAAGGCAATAAAAGAGCATGAAGAAAAAATGTTTCTAAAGCTTAACTCATGTTTTATATTAATGAATAACATAGAATCAATGGTTAAGCATGCCTCAAACATCTAGAGAGATGTATATTATCTCAAAAAGCCATCATATGAAACTATTATAATTAAAGATGATGATAGTGATGATGATGATGATGACAACAATCCTTCGATCACAGTTACTAAAGGTGAATTGCATGCTCTAATGGAGGAGAAGGAAGAAGAAGAGAAGGAAGAAGAGGAGGAAGTAGAAGAAATGGATGAAGAAGGAAAGGAGGAAGAAGTAGAAGAGGAAGAAAAGGGTGAAGATGATCCAGTTAAAATTGCAAAAAAAATTATTGCATATCTTCCTCACACTCCACCACATACTGTCACATATGTGGAGATAGCTTATGCTAGTGTGATCGTGAGCACAAAAATAAAATCAATTGCTTAATCTTCACCAGTTACCTAATAGCTCCAAGTGTCTACAATAGAAGTGTCAAGCACTTCATCTACTAAGCTGACTATTACTTCTTTAGGTATCAAGTTAGCTCCCTCTGCTTTTGCATCTTCAGTTAGTGCATTACTAAGTTCTACAATTTTTTATTGTCTGCATCTACTTTGATTCCAGTAAGTTTAGATACTTCTATGGGTATTCTACCGAGTGTGGCACCATTTTTGGGAAGTATTTCAGTTTTTGGTCTGGTTAATACTTTTATTAGGATTCAATCCTTAAGCCCTATTTCATTTTTCACTGCTAGCCCTTCTATCTCTACTATTGTGTCTGTTTCAAAAGTCAAACCAGTCATCACTAAAGTAAAACAAAGGCAACCTTGAAACTTTTGATCATTGGAAAGGAAATTGAAGAAGACATTGACTTAGACATAGAGATAATAGTACCTAAGATTGACTGTGAGAGTACTACTATTGAAGAAATGAGGTTAGCCAGTTAACTCATAGAGAAGAAAGCTACGTAGAAGTCACTAAGGTTTGAAAGGGATAAGGAGTACAAAATAATTGAAAATGCCAAGAATATAATTACAGATGCTATAGGTGTTGAAGTGGATTCCACTCAACATATTTTTATTTAGTTAGAAGAGACTATATCAAAATATAATGAGGACTCTTTTGCACAAGAAAAACTAATTGAAAAAGTTGAAAGGAAGTTTGATACCAAGGTGCTAGAGCATATTGCTCAACAGATTGCAATCAAACAAGTGGAGTTGTCCACATTTTTGGGTAATTTTGAAAGTTCTTTTAATAATGCCACATCAATTTTTGCCAAACTTTGTGATATGTCTAGTTTTACCAATGAAATAAAGGAGAAGCTAAATAAGATTGATGCTATCATGAAATCTAGTGCATCAAAGTTGCAGGCTAACCCCTCTTCCAGCTCCTCTCATCACACCAAGATGAAATATCTAGTAGAAGTGTAGGCAAAACTTCTAAGAGAAGAAGCAAGAATAAGAGCAACCTTGATTGATATTCAGAACATGATCTTGCCAATAATGGATACAATGTATAAACATAATTCTCATTGCAAGACATTGGTCTAGGATCATCACTTCTTAGCGGCTGATCACATGATCAAATTATCAACAAAAGTTTAGATTTCTCTCTCCACCTAAAATTTTTTGCAAGAGTATATTCACCCTCATTCTTAAGGTACATCAAGAATTTTTCTCTCATTTGGGTGTAACTATATAGATAGTACATGTAGCCCTTTGGCATTACTGTCAAAAAGGGGGAGAGATATCAGTATAAGTGAAAGGGGGAGATAGCACTCAATAGAGTCAGCATGTATATTTTTATAGCTATGTACATAAGTATCTTTGTATAGACATTATATGTCATCAAGGAGATCTATGTAGAAATATATATGTAACAGCTTTACAAAGATCAATTTTGAAAAACCAAAATTTAGTGAGTCAGTTTATGTACATATGTTTTGGCTTATAAGTATTTTGTCACTAATGCCAAAGGGGGAGATTGTTGGCATTAAGTTAGTATTGCCATTAGTGACAACACTTATCCATATTAGTATAGCTACCGAGATCAACACTTAATTCTCTACTCTTACTGAGCATTCTAGTGTTAACCAAGCTTTGAAGAGTTTAGTAGTTTACACTGAGTAGATAGTGGCTACCTAGTGAATACAGGCAATATGAAGATCAACAATGTCTATTGAGCTTCATAGTGTCTATCGAGTTGTAAGCTTGTGTCATGTAGATTCTATGTAAACCAAGCATTGGAAGAAATAGTGTTTACCAAGTGAAGTAAGGTAAACTCAGTATCTACTAAGTGACACTACATCTACTGAGTCACTAGTGGTCACCAAGTTCAAAACTACATCAAGTGATTACTATGGACCAAGCCTTCACTTCTACCAAGTGCATGACAATGCCGAGCAATTTAGTGGACACTGTGTATCAGAAGGTGATCAAGTCAGTTCAGTGAACCTAAGTTATTTACTATTGGGCTGAATTTGTAATGTATTTGTTCACTTGTGTTTTGGCCCTTGCAGTTTTGTAAATTTAAAAGGTATATATGTAAGGTGTATTGTAAGATATCACATGTATGGAAGCAATAGTGAAGTAATGAGAAGAACATGCAAAAGATTTTTAGCATCACTTTAAGGGATACAACAAGGTCATTACAAAGGTAGGAAAGTTATATCCATCACATAAGGTGATTAGTGCATAAAGGATCTTATCAGCAATCTATTGTAAGTAGATCCACTACTTCATCTTAATAGGTGAATTAGTTTCTAAATCCTCTAACAAGGTAGACTTAACAGTCTTTGTACAAATCTCTTAACTGAGTGCATACTTTATTGTATGTTTGTAAATCCTCTAACAAGGTGGACTTAGTAGTCCTTTGTGCTCCTAATAGAGCAGATCACCATAAGTGGTCAATGTAAGCCTTAAAATGCCAACTTTATGCTACAGTATTGAAGTTTTCTGGGTATCATCGCCACCCTAGTTTTACTTTCTATTTGGAAGGTTTTTGGGTCACCAAAATATTGTGTTCTTTTGTATGATGAATGTTTTAACTTTCAGTATTAATGCATATAGTAGCATAAATTGGTTTGTGACAAATTTAAAAGGAAGAATTTAAAGTTATTGATTCATCCCTCCCCTCTGAGTAACTTATCATATATTCAATATTTCCAATAGCATGGACCTTGAAGTTGAACTCTATACCCAAAGTCAAGTACAAGATTATTAGTGAAAATGTCAAGCTTTTCCATTTCACAAATATTTCATGAAAATTTGGTGTAAAGTTGTCTCCATCTCTGGAGGAATGTGAAGAAAAGTTCCCTGACTTTCTATTTAAGGTTACACAAGTCTCAAATGTTAACCGAGTGTTGTATGTTGTGAGAGTACTATTGGACAAATAGGTTAGCAATCTCATCAAACATTTTGATACCAGTAGGCAAGCGTGAAAACCACTCCATATCTTGACTACCTAGACTTCTTAGAAATAGACACATGAGATATATCTGATTATGCATAAATTCCATAGAAAAGGCACTGATTTCTTGCAAATGATCTTGGGGATCGGTAGTTCCAAAGTATTTATCATACTTAGGTAACTCAACTCTTTTTAGAAAAGGAGGCATGTCTATACTCTTCTCAAAAGGAAATAGACAAAGAGCATCTAAGGTGTAGGCTTTCATAGGTTTGCCTTTTTCATGCATCATTTTGGCTAACTATTCTTGCATGATCTTCAATTGTTTTTGTAGTTTAGACATTTTAGTTTCTTCTTTAGATGTAATGATAGTTTCAATGTTAAAGTGATGAGGTAGCTTGGGTCCCTCTTGAGCAATTTTGAGAAAGTATTTCTCTTTCTCTTCATTAAGTAGGATATCCATGACTTTCTGGAAGTTTTTTCCCTTACAACATTTTTTGATGTGTTTAGGATGTATTTCTACCTCCTCCCCAATCTCATCAGTAAAAGGTTCCTTATGTTTTTCATTCCTGTTTTGATCTTGGTCTCTACTATGTTCTCCATGTTCAGGTTCTTGATCAACCATTGTAGGAATGTGATAAGTTTCAGTGTATGTTGGTTGAAAAGGCCCCTTGAATAAGAATTCAGCTATGTTGTTTGGAAATGTATTGCCTTTGATAGTTTTGGGATCCTCTTGATACAAGGGGTTCCTTGTTTGTTGTAAGTTTATAGAATTTTTTTTTCTAAACATGAGGTGATCTAATAGGTGAAGGAGACCATGAAGGCTCCTCACTAGATGAACTAGAGATAGACTGTGTGTAAACTGGAAAGCAACCTTTGTGGAGATTACAACACTTAGCTCTACCTTGTTTAAGTCTAAGGGGATAAAACATGTTTTTGCTTCTTGTTGCCATAGTCATAGACAAGGAGAAAAAAGGAAAAACCTAGACAAGGACCACACTAAATGGTAGTCTCAAAAAGCAAGATAAAGATGTTGTATACTTAGGTATGAGTCATCTAAGTAATGAATACAACAACAAAAGGTTATGACTATCATAACACAAAGTATGACAAACATGAAAGGACAAGGACAAGATAGACAAGAGACAAGACTAGTTTGAGTGTAGGTCACAAATATTCAACTAAGCAAGAAGCCACTATTTTACAATGTTCACAAATAGAAAAGTGGTAAAATGTTGCAGATAACATACTAGACTTAGAGTGTAGATAGTTATGAAAGAACAATTTTATAGTTTTAGGAAAAGATCCCACGTGAAGATTCTCTGGGAACCATGCGAGGAAACTCAAAGAAGGATGTGAAGATTTAAAACAATAATTTTGGACCAGTTTTCTCATGCAAGGACTTGCATAGAACTACAAGAGGAGTTGACAAATTGATAAAAGGACAAGATTATGACATAAAAGGTAGTATTTGCAAGATCTTGTGTGGAGATTTGTAGAGGACCACACAAGGACTTGGATAGAGATATGCAAAGAAGTGCTAACTAAAAATGTTCTCATGCATAATTTAATAAAACTAGGCATGAGAAAGTGGACCAGATTGACAACTAAGACAAAATTTTGAAGAGATTTTCCAAGTTTTAGATAGTTTTGGAAAAATTGTCGATTATTTTGATAGATTTCATATAGGTAGCAAGATCATTTTCAAGTAGTTGAACAACATTTTTCTTTTGAACAAAATAGTTTATTTTCAGGTAGACATGAGAAGTAAGCAGTACTCTCAAACAATCCAACTAAGGACAAAGCAACTCAAAGTGATCAGGGAGTCTTGACTTTCAATTTGTTTGATAGGTTTGGACAAGTTTAAAGATTCAATAACAAGCATGCTTTATCCTTATAACCAAAAATGGTAGAGGAAGCAAAACCTATGTCCCACAAATTATGTGCATGCATTCACCTCATGTAGCCATGTCACCCCACTAGAGGGTGTAGACACCTAAAAACCTTTAGAAAATAAAGTATTTTTATTTTCTGAAAAAGTTCTGATGACATCATCATTTATTAATTAATTAATTATTTAATTAATTAATTAATTTTTATGCCATTAAATCCCTTTATCTTAATTAAAAATATTTAATTAAGGAATCCCTCCCAAAAATGTTTAAATCTTATTTAAACATTATTTCCTTATTTATTAATTATTTAATTAATAAATTAACCAAAAATCCTAAAATAAATAAAAAATTTATTTTTTGCCCAAAACTTGGCCAATTTCCTTATGACCAATAACCTCTTCCAAAATCTTCTAATCCTTCTTTAATTTCGATTAAAGGCTAATCCCATCATTTCCTACCCCTAATCCCAACTCAAAATATTTAATTAAAATTAAATATTAATCCCCATGTTTATTAAAAAAAGTTTTAATAAATATCTCCTCAACCCAAACCCTTGAAATAAATAAAACTTTATTTATTTCCTAAAAATCTAATTTATCCTCATCCTAAGAAGTTCTAGACTCTTCTAGAAAGTCTCCATCCTCATCCTAGGAAATTCTAGACTATTCTAGAAAGTCTTTATCCTCCTCCAAAATCTAGACTCTTCTAGAAGATGTCTTTAAACATAATCCTAATCCCCTCCTAACCTTGTCACATTCCCTAAACATGGGTTAAGACTTACTAACTCAAGCCAAAGCTAACAAATATCTCCTCCTTCACCCACCCTCATTAAATGCCATCCACTTGCCTATCCCTAAGCTAATCCTAAACCATCCTAATCCATCCTCTAATCATTTGCACAAGCCTAAGCAAGCTTAAAACCTTCCTAATCAAGTCCAAGTCGAATTTGCTCTCATCACCCTCAAAATATCTCAACCATAAAACTTTATGAAGTCCACTAGGTCATAAATGACTCTTACAAGCCCTTTTATTGCTCTTACAAGTCATTATGAGGGTCTTTATGAAGATTTTATCCCTTGAGCCTCCTTTGTTGACTCATCCTTCCCCTTTCCTCCATCCTCTCACCATGTGACATGTGTCACTCCTTGATTGGCTGTAAGGAAGCACAATCCATGTGCTCTCCTCTCATGCAATCTAAGCCCTCCATGAGCTTTTTCCCATTCTTGCATCTTAGCCCTCAATCCCTCAAGCCTTTGCCTATTTAAGGAATCCTCTCCCAAGCCATTTTAACACAATCCATGAAGTAAAGTTATAATGCTATTTTCAGAGCCAAATCCATACTAAAGCCATCTATCCACACCAAAAATCCACAATCATCCATTGAAGCCCTTTTTGAAGCATAAAGCTTGAGCATACATCCTATCTATTTAGACAAAGCTACTCAACAAGAGAGCTTCTTATTGAGAGAGCCCATTAATGGCTCATATTCTCAATTAAGAGCTCATCTTAGTCTATCATGAAGTTTATGAATTTTGTTTAGTTTGTAGAAGCTTTATTTAAATTTGGTTTCTATTACCATACTAACATTGCTCATATACATTTTGGCACGCCCGGTGGGACCCCGCATGGGTCATCTTCATTAGCTTTTTTAGTCAAGTTTTGTATGTCATTTGCTGATTTTGGCTAATTTTTCTTGTTTTTGTGATTGGTAGGATTGTATAAATTGGTTTTGTAGGTCCACATGAGCATGAAGAAGACAAAGGAACTCATAGTCTATCTCATAGTGTTTGCAGATTTTTCAAGCTTATAGGTGGACAAAGCACTTGGAATTCTTCTTCCTCTTCTTGTCTATATTCTTCTTATTCCATCTACTTCTTCTTCTTCTTCTTGTGGGAGATCTTGGCCATTTTTTTTTTTTTAAGGAAGCAAAATCATACACACTTCTTTTTAGTGCTTAAAATGAACCCCCAAATCATACTTAAATCCATTAAAAAATTAAAAATTTGCAAAAAAGAAAAAATCTTTTAACAAGTGAAACTAAACCAATCTAATCATTTGCATCCTTGCAACATCAAGGTTTTAGATGCATTCATGCAAAGTTAGGAACACTTTATTTTTGGGAATTTAAAAAGAACTTCAAGTTTCCATTTCAAAAGGTTCAAAATCAACACTAAGTGCACACTAAAATCTAAATCAAACTCAAAGCATCAATCAAGGATAAAATGAACCTCATTTGCAAATATTTTAAAGTTCTTTTAAAAATCTCATGAAAACTAAGAGTCCTAAAACTTTTGTTATTTGTTCCAAACAAATGTCTTGTTGCAAAATCTTGAATGTTTCTTAGGTTTTTCATGCATCAAAACAATCTAGGAATATCATTTTTGGGCTTAAAACATGCAAACTAGAACACAAAATCTTGAATGAAAAGCAAAGTCCAAAGAGTCATTTTCACTTTTGAGTCCAAAAACAATCTTGAATGATCTAAGGTTAAAACAAAGCACTTCAAAGTTCTTAAAACAACACACAAAATCTCAATCTTGAATGCTCAAAGAAAAAAAAACTTGAATGTTTAATCACTTGCCTTTGAATGCATGTTGCTAAAATCACTCTTGAGTGCCATGGATTAAAATCAAGTTTGTTTTTTTTATGAATGCATGATTAAAACAAACTCACACTCAATCTTGAATGCCTAACAATCAATGAACATCGCATGGTCTTGACGCATTTTCAATGGCGCTCGCATTTCTTATGTTGACAATCTCTCGACTTCCATTATGTTGACGACGCTATCAAGTTGGAATGAACTTTGTATGCCATAATCACAAGTGTCTTCAATCATAGCTTACAAAATCTAAATCATCAATTGGAAAAGAACTCTACTTTTCAGCCCAAGGTCATCTGAATCTTCTCTCCCCTTGTCGCCTTTGCAGGCCATCTTGGGTGCATAAGACTAGGATCCAAAACCTTGTTTTTAGTTTTAGGAGGCCTGCTTGGGGATTTCATCACCCCTTGGGACGACCTCAACTCCAACGTTTCGGCAGAGTATAAAGATCGGGAGGTGAATTCAAAGACACCTCTCTTGGGATCCAAATTTTGTCACTCGGGCTAAGCCTCAAGGAACTTTATACCCTTGAGAAGTGAAAGAGGAGAAGTGGGTTACCGCTCCTCTCGGCTGTGTGACATCTTTTTGGTTTCATCTACGGATTTGGGCCTCACGTACCTTGCGTATATTGAGGACTCCCTAGCTAAACCAAATTTCATCCTTGTAGAAAGCTTCCTAGGATGTTGGTGTGTTTGACGTGCTTGCTCCAAAATTTTGTCTGCTTGTTTGTTCATAGCTTTTGAATGAATGTTTTCCAACTTTGGTCAAAATCCCAAAAAAGCAAAAATCTCCCAGCTCAAGGCATACTTAGCATAGTCACTGCCTTATCAGAAAATTATCCAAGCTCCCCCGCTGCAACCGAATCTATCTAGTTCTTTTCCTTAGAACAATCCCAAATCCAAAGTCCATCCAAATCATCCCCCCAGCCAGCTAGCAACCCAATCCAAAATCACCCAAGCCTTTAAAGAGTTGTTGTCACTTTGCTAGATTTTGCTATCCAATCAATCCTACCAATCAACCAATCTCACCAAGGTTATCCCTTTGACAGAGCATTGTCTAGGGTAATCCAGCTTTGTCACTTGCATCCCTCATCACCTTGAGCTAAAGGTTGGGATGCACAAGTGGTCAATCTCATGTCATTCCTATAGGATCATTATTCTATCCTCAAGTTGACACAGCCACCACCAAATCCAGCGCATAGGAAAGAAAAACTCTCACTTTTTGACAGCATGCCCTTGAAATCTTCCATCCACAGGAAAGCCAAAAATCTCCAGCCAATCATCCTTAGGTCTATCATGCAACTTTGACTCTCCCTAGGAAATCTTTCATCAGCCAATCCAAAATCTGTGCTTAATCCAAATCCAACCATGAGCTTCCGTGTTCATCCATATGCAAGACCCCATCCCCATCAAACTCACCATCAAAGCATGAAGTACCAATCCTATCATGATGTGTTTGGTCGCATTGTCCTGGCTCCCGCCACCTCTTATTCCAATGATGATGAAAATCTTGTTGACTATGACGGGTATATTGAAAGCCTTAGAAACATTCCCCCAAGCATCCCCCAAGATCCAAGAGTTATTCCAAACTATCTAGTCATGCCATCTGATACTCTAGCTTCCCCTCCATCACCCCATCAACCAAGCTTCCAATCTTCCACCCCCATCACACTAGCTATTCCTGTCAATCCACCTCCACCTTCGACACACGAGTCTCCAAGGAATCTCCTAGAGGAAATACAAGAAAAGTTGCCTCCAACAGTCAATAAGCCATGTCATCTAATCCAACCATGTGAAGTAGTCAGTGATGAAGCTTCCCCATCTATAATATCACCTCCATCTCCCATAGCTATCATCCCCATACCATCCATCAAATTGCTTAAAATCCTTCCACTTCCCGCAAGCATCAAAATCCCACCACCTATCAAATCCCTCCAAATCCTATCCACATCGCCTCCAAGCATTTCCCAAATCTCTCATAATGACCCTTATGCATCCATCTTCTACTCACCCATCTCCACTACTGAATCTCCCATCTATCCATCCGTTGCCTTTGAAGAATCCATCCCTCCACCTCCTATCGCACCATCCACTCCAAACCAATCCTATCAAGATCCTGCCCAAAAGCATGTTGACATCCCCCAAAGCATAAATGCAGATATCATCGTACCATGTCTTCCATCCATAGTGCAGTCACCATCTCCTCCATCTCAAAAACCTCAAGCCATATCTCCTCCACTACAAGATATCTTGTCATCCCACCAGCTACATCAAGATCCTATCCTTCCATCTCCCCCGCTCCATGCTTCCATCTTACCACCTATCCAAGCTATTCCACCATCTATAATCTACCCTTTTGGTTCACTTACATTCATCCATGGTGGCCCTCTCTCAGTAGAAGAATTAAGAACAGTATCTCCCCATTGCAAAACACCTAATAAATCACTTCTACCATTTTCTGCAAGTAAAAAGTTTCCTCGGCTTGTTCAAATGCTCAATCGATGGCATTATCAAGGTCAAGGTTTAGGACCACAAGAGCAAGGAATCAGAGAGCCTATTATTGCACAAAAAAATCTAGGATTTCATGGTCTTGGATATGTATCCAAAGGCTCACCATCTAAAGGTGTTGGTACACCACACCCCCAAACCAAGCCTATCTCCAAGCCCACCATGCCAGCCTCCCATCACTCCTTCAAGAAATCTTATGTCATCCCCCCTCCACCATCTTTGCAACCTAAAACAACCTACCATATCCCCCCTTCATCCGCTAAATCCATTTTGGGTCCCTATGTCCCAAAATCTACCATCCTCCATCCTCCTATCAGCCATCATAAAAATCCTATTCCATCCATTTCTATGCAAGATCAACAAAGGCACATATCAAGGCACATCATCCATCATCATCCCCCTACATGCTCTTTCATATCCTCTCCATCTCACAAAGCTTCTCCTAACCATCTTCCCAAAGCTTACCACAGCAATGTGAATGCCAACTTCAAAATGCATAAAGCTAAAAATCCACATCCTAGGCAATCATATGTCTATTCTAAAAGACATACTCCAAAAAGGCAAAATCCAATCAAAGAATGCAAAACAATGCAAAAGCCTATGAAAAGAAAATCCAAAACCATGTGGATCCCCAAGAAAAAAGTTGAAGCCCAATGCATAATGGCATCCACCATTGCTAATCCCCCATCTAGTGACTCATGTCCCCCATCTCCTAACTCCATCTTGGGTGCCTATATCCCCAAGCACGCTTCCACAAATCCTCCATCACGCCTGCATCTACCATCTATCCCCCATATACTCTTTTCACACCCGTTCCAACATGTGCCAATGTTGGTCTTGCAAGCATCCCCATCTCATGCTCCTTTCCAACATTTTCATCCCTCCATCTCCTACCATCAATCCCATCTAATCCGATCTATTGCATAAATCACACATCCGGTGTACCAACAGCTAGAAACAAAATTGAACATTCCAACAGCCAGTGAAAAATCCCAAAAAAGCCAAAATAGCTGAAGAAAGCCAAAATCATTCCAGCTAAGTCCAAAGTCAAAAAAGTCAAAAAAGAAAAGAAAAATAAAGCGTCCACTGGTGAAAACTTGGCAATTCAAGCGCCTTGGACAAGTACCATGATGAAGACTTGGCAAACAAGCGTCATGCGTAATCCTGCCATCCCCAGCTTAGCCTATCACCCTCATGCTTTTGGTCATCTCTTGACATCCAACTCCATCTTCCAATCTATCCACCTATCCTCCATCCTCCAGCTTCCATCTCACACCATCCACTAATCTTATGCAGCTTCAGCCAATCATCTCAGCTATCATCCATCTCCCTAGCCCCTTCAACTTTTTCCATCCTAGCTTCAATCCTATCACATCCATCATAAGACCTCCTTCCACATGTTATCTTCTGATTGGGGGCACTATATTCCTTGGAGATCTTGTCTTGTCCATCCTCCCTTATCATTGGTATCTAGCTCTAGGCTATCCTCATGCAAACCCAATGTCATCTCTTTATATCCATCATAATCCTAGCTATCTACCATCCTATCCAGCCATCTCATCCTGCTCCTCTAGCTATCCTTGGTCACAAAATCTCTCGTCATCATTGGATGCATCCTACCAAATCCATATCTTTCGCTATCACCCCACCCTTAGCTTCCGCATCTTGCACAACATCAAATCATCCCGCTATCCTATCATCTTGAGCTTTTGCCTGCTTGTAACTATCTTGGTCCATTAGCTTGTACCATATCTTGATTAGCTCACTTGTAAATATCTTGGTCTGTTAGCTTGTACATCCTCTTTATCTTAGTACCATTGCATCTATCCAGCGTTCGTGTCAATTTTTCCTTGATCAACACCTTGCACCCATCGCACATCTTGGTTAGCTATTCCAACGTATCCTTTAGCTAGATTTCCTGTCACCAAAGTGTTATCTTTCTTAGTTCAGCTTGCCAGACGCATCACTCATCCAAATCCACCAGCTTAGGTGCTCTCCGATAGGTCCTTGCAGGATATAACTTTCCTCATGTCTGATCTTGGTCCGTTAGTACCTCGTCCTACCCATCTCGTTGGCAAACAGTTCTCTTTTGGATTTTCATTTTCTTTTGATTTGGGATCTTCCCTTTTGGGTCTTGAAGTATCTTTTCCAAGCAATCTCCTTTTTCCCTCCTCAAGGTTGCCATGATCTTCCATATCATGGTATGCTGCGAATGGGGCAATTAGAGCGTAAGGTCTTGATAAGGTCTTTCATTTGTTTTTCTTTTCTGCTTGTGGGTTCTCCAATGTTGTTTCCACGCTGCTTCCTCTAGGATTCATGTATGATGTTGGGGCAATCCTTGCGTTTTTGTTTTGAGTTAGTTTGTCAATCCTCTGGACAGTTGGTGAAAAGGCTTTGATGTTCTTGGTAACCTTGGCAATTAACCAACAGTCCTATAGAAAATCTAGTGCTCAACTACATGGTGGTACTTCTCTTTGAAGTATCCCCCTCGATCAAAAAGCTTCAATGGTTTTCCTTCATCTCCATTATCCCTCATCCATATCCAACATCTGTCTCTCCTACCCCAGCTTATGCATCAGTATCTCTTTGAATCACTCCTCACCTTTAGCTTTAGGGATCCACAATCCTAGTCTTAGGGATCCACCAATCCAAATCAATCCACCAAGCCTCATCTTTCGAGATCCACAATCCTAGTCCTAGGGATCTCCAAAACCCATCTTCCACCAATCTGACTCTTTGAAATCCTGTTGCATCAGCTTTTTTAATCCCCTCATCCATCTCCCTATCCTGGATTCCTTTCTATAGCGCTCTGCTCCTTCATCCTCCACCTTCCTTAAGGTCTTAAGCTTGCTTCCTCTTGTGCATCTGATTCTCCTTTATCATTCTCCCATAGTGAGAGTTTGAGCTAATTCAGCCCCTTCTCTTTGCCAATCTGAGTCTCCTTGCTCATCTCGGATTCTTGTACTTTTCAAGAAGCCATCGAGCCTCGCTTTCTCTCCTCACTACCTTCTTGAGGGGGCATCTCACAGTCCATTCTCTCCTCTTCTGCTCTAGCCTTGGGCATCTTATTTTCTTATCTTTGATGCCATGCCACTTGCGGCATCACATCAAAGAGGGGCAAAATGTAGACACCTAAAAACCTTTAGAAAATAAAGTATTTTTATTTTCTGAAAAAGTCCTGATGACATCATCATTTATTAATTAATTAATTATTTAATTAATTAATTAATTTTTATGCCATTAAATCCCTTTATCTTAATTAAAAATATTTAATTAAGGAATCCCTCCCAAAAATGTTTAAATCTTATTTAAACATTATTTCCTTATTTATTAATTATTTAATTAATAAATTAACCAAAAATCCTAAAATAAATAAAAAATTTATTTTTTGCCCAAAACTTGTCCAATTTCCTTATGACCAATAACCTCTTCCAAAATCTTCTAATCCTTCTTTAATTTCGATTAAAGGCTAATCCCATCATTTCCTACCCCTAATCCCAACTCAAAATATTTAATTAAAATTAAATATTAATCCCCATGTTTATTAAAAAAAGTTTTAATAAATATCTCCTCAACCCAAACCCTTGAAATAAATAAAACTTTATTTATTTCCTAAAAATCTAATTTATCCTCATCCTAAGAAGTTCTAGACTCTTCTAGAAAGTCTCCATCCTCATCCTAGGAAATTCTAGACTATTCTAGAAAGTCTTTATCCTCCTCCAAAATCTAGACTCTTCTAGAAGATGTCTTTAAACATAATCCTAATCCCCTCCTAACCTTGTCACATTCCCTAAACATGGGTTAAGACTTACTAACTCAAGCCAAAGCTAACAAATATCTCCTCCTTCACCCACCCTCATTAAATGCCATCCACTTGCCTATCCCTAAGCTAATCCTAAACCATCCTAATCCATCCTCTAATCATTTGCACAAGCCTAAGCAAGCTTAAAACCTTCCTAATCAAGTCCAAGTCGAATTTGCTCTCATCACCCTCAAAATATCTCAACCATAAAACTTTATGAAGTCCACTAGGTCATAAATGACTCTTACAAGCCCTTTTATTGCTCTTACAAGTCATTATGAGGGTCTTTATGAAGATTTTATCCCTTGAGCCTCCTTTGTTGACTCATCCTTCCCCTTTCCTCCATCCTCTCACCATGTGACATGTGTCACTCCTTGATTGGCTGTAAGGAAGCACAATCCATGTGCTCTCCTCTCATGCAATCTAAGCCCTCCATGAGCTTTTTCCCATTCTTGCATCTTAGCCCTCAATCCCTCAAGCCTTTGCCTATTTAAGGAATCCTCTCTCAAGCCATTTTAACACAATCCATGAAGTAAAGTTATAATGCTATTTTCAGAGCCAAATCCATACTAAAGCCATCTATCCACACCAAAAATCCACAATCATCCATTGAAGCCCTTTTTGAAGCATAAAGCTTGAGCATACATCCTATCTATTTAGACAAAGCTACTCAACAAGAGAGCTTCTTATTGAGAGAGCCCATTAATGGCTCATATTCTCAATTAAGAGCTCATCTTAGTCTATCATGAAGTTTATGAATTTTGTTTAGTTTGTAGAAGCTTTATTTAAATTTGGTTTCTATTACCATACTAACATTGCTCATATACAGAGGGAAACCATGTTTTTGGTGTATGCCAAGGGCTCAATAACATATATACTGAATCAACACCCTTGTAGAAGGGTTCAAGCATGTATACCACCTTCCAACATCTAGGTACATACCTATGGTGAGTATCTATAGGAGAGATTCTTCCCCCCTCCTTGCACAAAGATTATGCCCTCTTTTGGATGTACACCATGTAGAAACTAAGAGGTTTATACTTGGCTTCTATTCATATTAAACACCAGTGGCTTCACAAGAAAAGTTGAGGCCAACAACCCACACCAGTATCTAAAAGTACACGCTTGACTAGCAAGACTAGGGCCGACACTGGGCAGTGCAACAGATAGAGCCTCTTCTTGATATGCAATATTAGAATGAAGAAGAAGAAATTAATATGGATTTGGAGTCTTTCACTCTAAAAAACTTCTTTATTATAGTGATTTGGAATCTCTAGTGAAAGGAGTGTGCTCACTTGGGTCATTACTAGAGGTTGGATCACTCTAGTAGGCCCTTTAAGGGTTGAATCAAACTAATGGTTTGGATCTAAGGGTCTAAGTTTTTGATTTCCCTCAAGGGGAAAGAGCAACTCATCTACCTCATCGCCTTTCCCAAACATGCAAGACATGTTAATCACTGAGTTAGCTTAATTGATCTAGACTTTTCTTTTCTCAAGACTTTGATTTCATAAAAGGAAATCATCATCCCTTCATAGAAATGATGCATACTGGAGAACCACTAACTTGTTTACCTCCCTTAGGTACTATCTTTTAGAGGCTTCTAGGTTTTTTATTTACTCTTGGGCATCACTTCCAAGTAGTAAAGAGCATACTCCCCTATTCCACTATCTTGCACCCTATAAAGTTCACAAGCCCTAATTATACTATGTGTGGAAAGAAAATAAAAGAAGGCATGAAATTTAAGTGGGTTCGAAATAAGTCTTTGACATGCATATGTTTGACCAGTGTTCTACAATCACATAGTCAATACATGTTTGGAAGTATTTAGATAAAGGTGTTTTTGTAAAGCATCTTGTAAACCATTGTTAAGCTATAGAAAAACCACAAATCAAAAAGAAAATGGTTTAGATAACACCATTAGTCAAAAACATAATGATAAAAACTAATTTTTGAAAGCTGTATTTTGCATGTGCTATTGCAAAATTTCACACAAAATCCTACACAGGCCTACATGAGAAAATGAGGTGCATTGCAAGAGAAACCACACATTTATGCATTTTTTTGCCTAAGGAAGTGCAATGAAAGGGGTGAAATCTTCAGTTCTTCATGTGGAAATGAGATTTATCATGCAAAAATTTGGAAAATTGTATGGATGAATGTGATGAAAACATTAAAAATGCAGAAAATAGAGTAAATTAGGCCAAAAAATTTGATTTCTTTGCCCCACAGCAAGTGCCAAAAATGTATATGTGAAATGTGGGCCTTAGATCCTCACATACACTTCAACATGATCATTACTTGAGAGATCATCATAGAATGAACATCAAATTGTTCATTTGAGTAATCCAATAGTGTGACCTATTGCCTTCTAACTAGAAGGATTTTGCCTTTTCTCTTAGACCGAGAAGCAGGCAACTAGACCTTTAATACAAAGGGTTTATGTAGCTATATGATAGTGCAATTAATCTAGATGAAGTTCACTTAGAATTCACTTAGAATTCCCATTCTTGAACTAAAGAGAAGGTTTTGAAACAATATTTAATTTAATAAAATAAGATATGACCTCATAAATGCATATTTTATTTAATTAAGTAATTAAAACCAAGAATTAAGATGAGGACATTATTAAATTAAATACATTTAATTCCCTTAAACATTAGCTAAAGAAGTAATTTAATTTAATAAAATCATGAACACTTATAATTAAATTAAATTTGATTAATAGGTTCAACATAACTATTTTGAGTCAATACTCAAGAATTAAATAAAGAATGTGATTGATATAGATTAGGGTTTTTTGATTTGACACTTAGGTCAAGTAGCAAGTACTAGAATCAAAATTGCGTTGTGAAATAGGTCTTAAGAGTGATTTAATAGACTAGAATTGGTTAACATGGCAATGTGCCAATTTTAAGGTATTACATAAGGCTATCCATGATATATCTCTACTTGAGAAGGCAAACAGAATCATTTATGAAGGCTCTCAATAAACTCTTCTCTCTATTGTATTGTTGTTGGTCAATTTGAAGGTTATGAATGATTTATCCAACATAGCAATATCACGCATGCTAATGTTTGTCATAAATGTCATTATAGTCTATAAAAGATGAAACATGTACCATTAAGATTGTTTTTACTAATGACTTATATTTTTTGTTGTAGATTGCTAGGTGAGTTTTTGTTATCACTATCAAATATTCTCCTCACTCATATTAAGAATTATGTGCCACTATGAAACATATTGGAGTGAAGTATCAAGCATCAGATGATTGTCCCAAAGATCATGTTATTGATCATAAAGAATGCGAATATGCAACAAAATTCCTTGAATGCCATACGATCAAATATCGAGATGATCAAGTGGCAAAAAGGTGCCTCACAAGGTTCTTTGTTACACATCCCCATCATTCCATGTCTTAAATGATTATTTGAGTGTAGTAGCTTGGCACAATTTATGGATTGCCATGCATACAATAGAAGTTAAGATGACATTATTCGAATGCCTACAGATGGTTCAACAGTTATGGACATATAGGAAAAGTGGCCACACTTTAAAGAAGAACTTTGAATCTCAAACATTCTCTAATAGCTAATGGTGTCAATCCATTTGGAGAGATGAGATCTGTTACTTGGTGAAGCCTATTTTTGTTATCAACAATAATATTCCTCCATGGACGTCAATAAAGAGGGAACACATTATGTTGGCAATGGTTGTTCTAGGTATTTTATAATTTTATAATTATCTACATGTATTTATAAGTTTTGGAGTAAAATGGCCACAATAATTATCTGATGTTTTTGTTCATTTAACTAGGTAAGTACCAAGTGAAAGATATGAATATATATATTTTACCTCTTATCAATGAGTTTTTGGTGTTATGGAATGGTTTCACTATGTATGATATCTCTAGACCAATTGGACAAAAATAATTTCAATTTCATGTAATGCTTGTATGGACAATTTATGATGCCCCAGGGTTGAAACATTTATATGGTATGTTATGGTGAATTTTAGTTGTGCATGATAATTCTAATTTTAAAAATTAATATATTTAATCCAATTGTATCATTATCTTGTAGGTCTTCAAACAAAGGGAAAATTTGCATGTCTAATGTGTGGTCCAAAGATGAAATCTAGTCATTCCAAAATTTTAAGAAAGAAGGTGTTTGATGAGTATAGGAACTTCCTCCACAAAAATCATTAGTATCTAAGTGCCAAAAAATATCTTTTTAATGGGAAATAAGAGACTACATCAAAGCCACAAAGAATGACACCTCACTTATGGAAGTTGGAATATAATAGAATTCGAGGAAGTATTGCTCCACCTAATGGTTTATGTTTGGAAATTATATATTTTGATTGTGTTTTGTTGGCTAATTATGTAATTGATGATCATGAAGGTCATCAATGGTGCAAAGAGCGATGAATAACTAGGGCCAAAGGCACACACAACTATCCAACCACCTCGCTGAGTACACAATGAAAGAAAAAAATAGAAAATAACACCAAGGAGAGAGAGAACACATACTTTTATTGGTTCATCAAATGATCAACATACATGCCTAACTATAAGGCCTTCTAGACTATCACTAGGTACATTATATATATATATATATATATATATATATATATATATATATATATATATATATATATATATATATATATATATATATATATATATATATATATATATATATATATATATATATATATATATATATATATATATATATATATATATATATATATACATCTGCTCTAACTTCCTTGTCCTCTAAGTTCTATCCTTAAACTAAACCAAAAACCTCTACTTATACTTGCCAAAACATCTTACAGAAGATTCTAGAACATTACATCAAAGAAAGTCTAACCTTAAAATGATCAATGCTCATCCCTAGACAAGATCCTATCATTAAATTCATGATCTAAATTAAATACAAGAGTTGGCTCCAACTGAGAACCAAAGACATAGATAACTTGGTCAAAGAAGGACCCGAGAATCAACAACATAGGTTCACTTGAAAAATGAAGAAACACTCAGTCAACAGAGGAACAACTTAGTTCATACTAATGAAACTTGGTCAGCAAAGGAATAACTCTGTTTATACTAAAGAGCTCATTAAGGTCTAAAAGAACTCTATCTAAACTGTTAGAATGAACATAGGATAGTAAGGCAACCTAGGATGCTCTTGCATTAGATAACCATTGTTAAAAAAATGATTCTCTTGAATCATGCAAGTGTCACAACATGAGCTGAATCCAACTCAGATTGAGAAATCCATGCAACATCTTCAACTAGTCTAATCTTCACTTTATCAAATACTCATATTAATCTTTTCCTCTTGTGCTCTTACTTACTCTCTAATCCAATACCTATTCAACCTCTTCAATATTCTTCTTAGGATAATCATTTGATAGAACAACTTCATCATCTAACTCATAATACTTATACAAATCAACAATATTGAATATAGGAGATATATCCATGTCATTAGGTAACTCAACTTCATAAGCATTTCCACTATCAAACTTCCTCAAGATCTTACAAGGTCCAAACTTCCCTATCTTCAACTTACTATATGTTCCAATAGGAAATCTACTTTCTTCAAATGAACCATCATCTCATCACCAAATTCAAAAATAAGATTTCTTCTAGACTTATCAACATTCTACTTATACTTCTAATTACTTTATTCCAACTCAACTTCACTTCCTTATGCAATGACTCCATACAATCAACAAATTCTTCCCTTGCAACACTTCTATTTTCTTCACCAACAACATCCCTCAAATTTGATATTCCTCTAGGCTACATTCTAGTAACAATCTCAAAAGGTCTTTTCCTTGTACTCCTATTCATAGAATTATTATATTCAAATTCAACTTACGCCAATACTAGCTCCCAATTACGTGGTTTGTCTCTAACTAAGAATCTCAACAAATTACCCAAGCTTCTATTCATAACCTCTATCTATGGCTGAAATATAGAACTATGTCTCAACTCAGTACCCATCTTCTTCCACAAAGTTCTCCAAAAATAACCAAAAAACTTACTGTCTTTGTCAGAATTTATACTTCTTAGTAATCCATGCATTCTACCAATCTCTTTCAAGGAAATCTCAACCACATGCTCAACATTTGATGTCTTCTTACATGGTATGAAATAAGCCATCTTAGAAAATCTATCCACACCAAAAAATATGGAATCATACCTCTCTATTGTCTTAGGTAATCCAAGACCAAAATCCATACTGATGTCACTCCAAGGTTTCTTAGGAACATAAATAGGTGTATACAAACTAGTATTTTGACTTACTCCTTTTGCAACTTGACAAACTGCACAACTCCTTACAAACTTCTGAACATCCTTATACATTTGTGACCAATAGTATTTATCCTTCAACAAACTCAATGTATTATCAATTAAAAAATTTCTAGCCAATCCACCACAATGTTTTTCCTTAATAAAATTAACTGTCATAGCAGTTACTCATCATACTTACTCATGTGATTTGATAAGTTTGGTTCTTTACACTCTCTCCATGCCCCAAAAAAATTAGGGGTAGTATCATATAGCTCTTTCATTTCATCAAAACCAAGAACTTCAACCTTCATCTTAGCCAACAAAGAATGCCTTCTTGTCAACACATCAACAACTCAATTAGTAACTCCAATCTTATGCTTGATCACAAATGTGAAACTCTGCAAGTACTCAACACACTTCATATGTCTTTGATGTAATCTATGTTGGCCTCCCAAGTAATGTAAAGCTTTAAGATCAATTTAAAACATAAAATCTTGTAGAATCAAATAACATCTCCACTTCTTTAAGGTATGAATAAACTCTTGATCATATACAAAATACTTCCTTTTAACATTATTCAAATTTTCATCAATGAAAGCAATAGGTGTAGCTTCTTGACTCAACATAACTCCTATGCCACTTGCATCACATTCAACATGAAATACCTAATTGAAATTAGGTAAAACCAATATAGGTAACTCAACAAACTATTGTTTCAAAGTCTTAAAATTCTTATCATCTCCATGTGTCCACTTGAAATCCTTTTTACCTCCTCTCATTGTCTCAGTCATAGCATTACAAACAAAACTCAAATTCTTTATAAAATTCATGTAAAAATTGGCCAAACCATGAAATTAACTTATCTCACCCACATTCTTAGGTGTAGGCCATTCCAAAATTGCTTCAACCTCCTCAAGATATATTTTCAAGCCATAAAATGAAATCACAAATCCCAAATAAACAACCTCCTCATGCATAAAGGAACACTTTTTCAAGTTATGCATAAACTTCTCGTCTTTCAATCTTTGTAATACTTGTCTGACATGCTCAAGATATTCTTCCTTAGTGTTACTAAAAATTAGGATATCATCCAAATAAACAATCACAAACTTACCCAAGAATCTATTGAGAACTTCATTCATCAACCTCATGAAAGTACTAGGTGCATTAGTCAAACCAAAAGGCATTACCAACCATTCATACAAATAATATCTTATATTCAAAGTAGTATTCCACTCATCACCATCTCTGATTCTAATATGGTGATAACCACTCCTGAAATGAATCTTGGTAAAATACTTTTCTCCACTCAAATAATCCATTATGTCAGCCATCGTTGGCATATGAAACCTATATTTCACTATGATCTTGTTAATAGCTCTAGAATCAATACACATTTTCTATTCTCCATTCTTTTTAGGTGCTAATACATGAGGTACATCACATGGACTCAAAATTTGTCTAATCAAACCTTTCTGTAATAGCTCATGCACTTTTCTATTAAGTTCTTCATTCTCTAGAGGTGTCAATCCATATGGCGCTTTATTTGGTAAACTAGCTCTAGGAATTAGGTCCATACAATGACTTATACTCCTTACTAGTGGTAAACCGTCAGGTATATCTTCTACAACAATATTTGTATACTAATCCAATAAACTTTCAATTTCTATTCGAACTTAGTCAATACTACAAACTTCTACTATCACTCAGTTTCCACTATCTATTGTTTAGTCACCAATTCTTAGTACTCAATTATTACTGACTAGCACTCAGTTATTACTCTTTTTGGTCACTCAATTATGACTAGCATAACTTAGTCTCCTCAAAATTATGGAAAAAAAATTTGATTCTTCTTCACTTCTTTTTCAAATTGCTTTCCATTAACCATGCAAATTCTCACACTAGTATAATTAACTTCATCCAAACTTTCAGTCAAAGGCCACAATATTTTCTTTCTCCCATTCACCCAAAGAGTATATTTATTCAATCTTCCATCATGTATAGCATATCTATCATATTTATAATTTCTAACCAAAAAAACATGATAGAAATCCATAGGCATAATATCATTAAAAACTTCATCAAAATAATTTCCAATTTTGAACTTCACAATACATTGTTCACTTACCAACATCTTATGCTCATTTTTGATCCATGAAACATGATAGGGTTTAGGATGCTTTATTGTTTGCAACTTTGTAACCAACTCTTCTAATGCCAAATTTGTTGAACTTCCATTGTCAATGATCACCTTGCAACATTTTCTAGTCATCTTACATCTGGTCTTGAAAAGACTTCTCTTTAGAATAGGTTCCTCTCACTTCCCTTATTACTTCAAGTCCACTTAGTGAACCCTCAAGATATTCTTGATTAACAACATTTTTTTTACCTTGTTCATTATCACTAGAGGATCTACACTCAAAATATCTATGCCCTTCTTTTCCATGTCTAAAAAAATTACCACAAAAACCACCTTTAGAATAAGAATTACCTCTTCCTCGATAAGAACTAGTGCCTCCTCGATAAGAACTGCTACCTTTCCACTTGGTCTTGCCATTGTTATCATTCTTCCATTTAGATTTTCCCTTATCTTGCATAGTATTGTTAGATCTTCTACCTTATTCATAAGATCTACCTTCTTCATAAGATCTACCTTTGCCTCTTTGAAATCTTCCTCCTCCATCTCTTTGTTTTTTGTTCATTCTTCTTTGTCAAGATCTCCTCAACTTTCAAGGCATATTGATATGCTTCCTTCACACTTTCCAATTTCATAAAATTTATTTCATCTTGATCTCTATATTTCAATCTTTTTATATGTTTTGAAACTTTTTCAACATCATCATCTACATGCCCAGATCTAGTGTCCAATCTATAGAATTCCTCAGTATACTGATTCGTATTCATGTCCCTTTGTCTAAAATTTTACATTTTTCTCAACAAGCTAACTTGGTAATCAACAAGAAGGAAATTTGTCTTTACCTTGTTCACCATTTTTATCCAAGTCCCAATCTTCTCTTTTCCTCTCCTTTTGTCTATCAGTTTGCAAATTCTCCCACCATAGTGAGGCATGACGTTTCAACCTAGTAATTGCAATTTTCACCTTTCTATAATTAGGAGTATTTTCAAACTCAAAAAATTTCTCCATATCAGATATCCAATCTAGCACAACATTAGTATCCAATTTTCCATCATAAGGAACAACTTCTACAATAGCCTCATCATCACTCATATCATCAAGATGTTCTCCTCTCATCTGGGTCATCTCAACAAAATCTAATTTGGCTACAATTTGTCTTAATGTATCCAATATGGCATTGTCAGAATTTTCTCTGCATCAAACCATCTTTATAATTAGGTTCCTACAAGACCATAACCACCGTAACCCTCCATAAGAATAGGTCAAATCCTAAGATTTACCACCCTACAAGAAAATTCACTTAGGGTTTGACATGATCCAATCTCCACAAGGATAAACTTGGCTTAGATACCACCTAGTATAAGAAGGGATGAATAGCTAGGGCGAAAGGTGCACCCAATTGTCCAACCACCTTGTTGAGTACATGCAATGAAAGAAAAACATAGAAAACAACACCAAGAAGAGAAAGAGAACAAATAATTTTATTGATTCATCAAATGTTCAACATACATGCCTACCTATAAGGCCTTCTAGATTATGGCCAGATAATATATATATATATATATATATAAGTTCTATATTCAACTTCAAACTCACAACATCTACTTTTAACTTCCCAATGCTCTAAGTTATATCCTTAAACTAAACCAAATACCTTTACTTATACTTGCCAAAATGGTTTACAACAGATTCTAGAACATTACATCAAAGAAAGGCTAACCTCAAAATGTTAAACACTCATCCCTAGACAAGATCCTATCGTTAAATTCACAATATAAATTAAATACAAGAGTAAGCTTCAATTGATAACCAAACACATAGACAACTCGATCAAATAAGTATCCGAGCATCAACAACATAGGTTCACTTAGTGAATGAAGAAACACTCTATCAACATAGGAACAACTCGGTTCATACTAATGAAACTCAGTCACCAAAGGAATAACTCAGTTCATACTAAAGAGCTTGGAAAGTTCTAAAAGAGCTTAGTTTGAACTATTAGAATGAATAAAAAGTGCAGCAGAATAAGGCAACATAGGATGCTTCAGCATCAGTCAAGGCATCATTGATAATGTCTGAAAGGGACTAAAATGTTATCCTAGAGAATTTAGTAGGCTACCCTACTACAAGCAGCTACAAATTGTGCATTTTTTTGATACCATGAATATTGGAAAGAATATAATAAAGACACTATGGAAAATATTGGATTGAAGATGTAACAAAGAAAAACTTGCCAAAATTTGTAGTTGATGCAATATAAGGCAAGAGGATCCCCAAAGAAGATATCTTAGCCCCAAACAAATAACCAAACATTAGAACCAAAATAGCAATGCAATATTTGACACCAAATCACAAATCTTTATTCATAAAATAAATTATTACATGCAATGTGTTAGGCTGTAAGGCCTTCTTGTTTATGACCAAACATAACAATAATTACAATAGTAGTTCTGCAAGATCCCTTAAGATCCAATACAAACACTAGCTAGTCCAGATCCACACTTTGATAGAAACCTCGAAGGAAGATCTAAACTTGTGCTTGTAATCCCTCCATGAAATCTCCTTATTTTTCAAGCCTCAGTTACTAGCCCTTCTCAAATTTCACTCCTACATTTCATCCTCTTCTCCAAGCTGTGTGAAATCATTGGCTAAAGACTCCATAAGTCCCCTTATACCTAGCTAAGTCACAAGTCGACCTAGTAAGCTATAAATTAAATAAGCCCTTACATTAAATATTTGTTGAGCCAAAATTCAACCTCCAACATATATTAAATACCAAAATTTCGTAGAAGGCTTACAACATAAATCAAATGTATAAAGGAGAGACAACCAAGACCCAAATAGGTTAAAAAACTCCCAAATTGATCCATGTCACAATCACACACTATCTATATTAAATACACCAAATAAATCATGAAAAATATAGAAGAACTCCATCCCACAAGCCACACTATGGAGCATTAGCAAGACTACAAGTGATACCAAGCTCCCACAAGCATTTCCAAGTTCCATAGGTGCTGAGCAAGCAATACATGAAAAGCACAATAGTGAGTGCTAAGAAATAGTAGATTTCAAGCTCCTTGAGCAACCAAGCCCTTCAATGATTGAGTACCTCGACCAACAGTACACCCAATAGCAACCAAGCACCACTCCTTTGGTGATCGAGTCCACAACTCCTAGCCAAAATCCCTCCAACATATAGGATTGCTAACAACCCAAGGATGTTTTGAAAAGATATTCTTAGTAGTTGGAAAAGAATCTTTTGGGATTCAACACATAAATCCCAAACTATTTCTTCACATGCATGTCCTCCAAGTCGTCAACTTGTACACTCTTTCCCTTGTTCCACTGCTTCTTCTTGATATCCATCCTTGGTGTTCCATAGGTTTTCTATCCACATTGATCTCTAACCCTTTAAGAGTCTACCAACTCAAATAGGCTACAAATACTTAGTTTCCTTCTATTGAGCTCTTCATTCTACAAAGGAATCAAGAAATGATTCATACCACCTTTCACAATTGTAAACACACAATCATACACAATCCTACAATCATACTACCAAGGTCTACCAAGAAACACATGATACCTATTCATGTCCACAATATCATACAACACTTGATTGTTATACTGCCCAATCTAGAAATCAACAAGGCATTGCTCCCTTACTTCCAAAGCATGCTCACCTTTCAACCAACCAATCCTATAGAGATAAGGATGTCTCATTCTCTTCAAACCAAAGTTTCTAAACCATCTCGTTAGTAGCAAGGTTATCAGTACTACCACCATCCAAAATGACCTTGTAGACTTTACCACAAGACTTACAACAAGTCCTAAATAAATTAGTCCTTTGACAAGATTTTAGTGTCCTCTGACCAACTAGTACTTGCCAAGCTAGCAAATTCTCTCCTTTCTTAGGTTCACTACTATAGTTCTCAACTTCATTCACAACATCAAATCTCCTATTATATTCAAAAGATCTATGTCCTAATTCACATCACATTTGTAGAAAGTACCTCTTAACTCACCTCCACCTATCCTTCTCTTTTGATCAAAAGATTTTGGTTCATCTTCTGCACTCAGTTTAGCCTTTTCCCAACTATATTTCTTCTCCTTCCCTCTAGCATTGCCTTGGATTTTCCTCTTTAACTTATCTTCTACCTCTAGAGCATATTGATAAGAATTCTCAACTAACTCAATCTTTAACATACCAACCTCATCTTGGATATTGAATCTTAAACCATTAATGTACCGAGCTACCTTCTCCTTTGACAATTCTCTATGTCTAGACCAAATAGTCAACTTGTAGAACTCATCGACATAATCTTTTACAATCATATCTTTCTATTTTAAATTCTTTAACCTCTTGAACAAGTCAAGTTCATAATAAAAAAGAATGAACTTATCCTTCAAATTAGTTATCATCAACCTTCATCTAGTGATCTTTATTTCACCTTCTTCTTTTCTATCTCTTTTTAGTTATTTCCACCAAAGAGCAACATGTCCTTTCAAATTAGTTTTTACTAACCTTACTCTTAGTGGATCCTTAATATCCTCAAGCTCAAAGTAGTCTTCCAATTCATCAATCCAATAAATTAGGTCTTTAAAAGTCAAAGTACCTGAGAAATCAGAAACCTCCATCTTATTCTTCAACTTCGACTGAGATCTAAGTCTAGTAAACTGAACAGCCTAGTTCCAATATGTCTCTCCACAATTAGTTTTTTCCTCACCACTTTATCCAAAAATTTAAAAATATTCATCAACTTTCTCATAATCATCTTCAATACCCACATGCCTAGGTACACAACCTAAAGCACTCACAATTTCAGTAATCATGTCACTCTTTGTCAATGCCATCTCAGATTTGAAATTGGCTTTAACCTCCTCCATTTTAGATCTAAAATTTGTTTTAACCTTCTTTAAGAACTTTTCTTCTACAACATCACTGAGATCATCAATTTTCCTAGGGTCCAATATTCTTTTAGGCATCTTCCAAGATCCCTTTCAAACCCAAAGCAATAAATCAATGAATTCAAAAGATCAATCAACTCCACAAGATCAACCTTCACTTCCAGCCTTCACCCAAGTCCTGGTGCAAATTGCCTCAACTTCAGTGCTCAATCTACACACTCAGGAAAACCTTCACTTTGATACCACCTGATGTAATACAAGGCAAGAGACTCCCCAAAGGAGATGTCCTATCCCCCAACAAATAACCACATAACATAACCACAATAACAATACAATATTTGATACCAAATCACAACTCTTTATTCATAAAATAATTGATTACATGCAATGTGCTAGGCTGTAAGGCCTTCCTAGTTACAACCAAATATAGCAACAATTATAATTATAGTTCTACAAGATCCCTCAAAATCCAATATAAACACTAGCTAGTTTAGAGCTACATTTTAGTAGAAACCTCCAAGGAAGATCTAGACTTGTGCTCGCAAGCCCTCCAAGAAATCTCCTTATTTTCCAAGCCTCATTTATTAGCCCTTCTTAAATTTTTCTCCTACACTTCATCCTCTTCTACAAGTTGGATGAAATTATTACCTAAAGACTCCACAAGACCCCTTACTTATATCCAAGTAAGCCACAAGTCAACCTAGTAAGCTACAAAATAAATAAACCCTTAAATTCAATACATGTTGAGCCACAAGTCAGGCTCTAGCATATATTAAATAGAAAAATGACTTAGAAGGCTTACAAAAAAAATCAAATGCAAAAAGGAGAGACAACCAAGACCTAAATAGGTCCACACAAACTCCTTGATCAATCAATGTCACGATCTCATGGTATTTGCATTAAATGCAAGAATTCAATCAAGAAAAATCTACAAGAAATCCATCTCAAAAGCCATACTACCAAGCATCAACAAGATCACAAGCACAACTAATATCCAACAAGCATTGTTGAGTTCCATAGGTATTGAACAACCAATACATGCGAAGCACAACAATGGGTTTTGAGCAATAGTAGATGTCAAGCTCCTTGAGCAGCTGAGCCCTTCAATGACCAAGCACCTCAGCCAACACTCACCTAATAGTGACCAAGCACCACTCCTTTGGTGACTGAGTCCTCAAATCCTAGCCAAAATCCCTCCAACATGTAGGATTGTGAACAACCCTAGGATGCTCCTACATTAGTAGTGACATTCATGGTTCCAATCATGTAATGAAAAATACCTTGGACTGAAATAGCAATGGAGACCACATTGATGCAAGTGCCCTTCCTTGGTTATTAACAAAGCATCAAAGTAATGCCATTAAATAAGTCATATTAAAAATTTGACTTCCTAAATTTTTTTCTATGGATATAAGCAATCTCATCAAAGAATAGTGAATTTGGGCTAGGGCTGAAAATACATTATTGGCATACCTTCATCAATGTAAGCCACAATATTTTGTATTTACAATATATTTATGAAACTCATTTCATATTCATCGTATTATGTTATAAAATAATGAAATGATAAATTGACAATTACTACAATATGTGCTACCTCTATCACTCCTAGAGAGCTTTTCCAATCTCCTCAAACAAGTGATATATGATCTTGGAAAATATATGAGGTAAGTAGTGATATTTGTTCAATATATCAAACAATAATATCAATCAAGTAATATATTGTAAAGTCTCATATTTATATATTTTTGTGTCTTGAATCCCTTGTAGGTGGCTGTCATCTAAAAAAATCTATAAAGAAGATATAAAATATTGGAAGAAAATAATTCCTCAACTAATGTATGAAATGCAAAATTATTTACCTTAAAATTTTTTCAATGCACAAGAACACTACCTAATACACCAAGTTGAGGAGATTGAGTTGTGTGGACCTCTACATAGTAGGTCAATGTGGATGGTTGAGAGGAACTTAAAAATTTTGAAGGGTTTGGTTTGACAAAAAGAATGTTCTAAGGGTTCTATGGTTGAGGGATATATGATATACCACATTATGGTGTATCTTACTCTTGATATCTTCCTAATCTTATAGTAAATACCCATATAGATCGCATTTAGGATCTCAAATCCATAAAATATTCAAAGGGGAGTACTTGGCAGGGAATGGTAGATTGAGGAAAGTGAAAGGTAATAAATTATGAGATGTTATTATAGTTAATTAATTCTTAGTCTTCAGAATTAATCTATTGCAAGTGATCTATTTACTTTTGTATAGTTGATAAAGAGTGGGATGCAATACATTTGTTTGTTGCAAAAAATAAAGACTGGATGACGGTATGGATTGAATGATACCAACATTCTGGTCATAGATTCAAATGGGATTTGTTTTGTTCATTGGTTATACACACTCATTGTAATGGAGATCCAAATGTTACACAAAAGGAAATAGATTTAGCATATGCTTTAAGAGATCTCTAGGTACATAATTTTTTTTTAATCAACCATATCTTTTTCAACTCATAATAAAATAATTTATACATGTTTGACATTATTGTAGGTGAAACATCGCAAGGCTATGTTTTGCAATGGTTATAAATTTTGCACCAAAAGTTTGGATGACATGAAGACAACTTTTGATTCTGGGATAAGTGCAGTCTTCTAGGCGACCAATATTTCATCTAGAAATGAATTACATCCTCAAGAGTCTCAAAATTGATAGTATGGTAGTTTGATTGATATACTTGTCTGTGACTTTAATTCTTTTGAATTAGTTCTCTTCATCACAAAATGGTACAAACTATGAATCAATCAAAATGATTATGATAGAACTATTATAGAGCATGAGGATATATTTCCAATGATTAATACAAGGTTTCTTGAGCTAGTTTAGGATGAGACCTATGTTCTTCCAAGCCAATGTGAGCAGGTATTTCACTAAGAGGTTTTACAAAAATTAGGTTGGTCATTTTTTGTTAGACATGATTCAAGAGGAAGGCCAATAAAGTATAATGTGATGGAAGGAGAAGATAC
Source organism: Cupressus sempervirens (assembly GCA_028749045.1). Lineage (NCBI taxonomy): Eukaryota > Viridiplantae > Streptophyta > Pinopsida > Cupressales > Cupressaceae > Cupressus > Cupressus sempervirens. Next base: position 46,088,980 of record CM053787.1, read on the forward strand.
CGAGGAAGAGGAATAAGTGGAAGATGATGATCATGATCGAGGATTAGTTGATGATGTTCCTAATACAATTTTTCTTTTTTTGAAGATGATGATGCTGCTACTACTAATTATGATGATGATGATGAGGATGATGATGCTAATGGCCATGATAGTGGTGATGATGTCAATGACGACAATGATCCTAATGATGAGATGGATGAAGAAGAATATCAATGATGGGGGGGGGGGGGGGGGGGGATTGATTAACTAACATTAAAGAGGGGTTTGATTATCAATGACATGAATAAATTATACAGTTATGTGATCTTTGCCTATGCTATTCAATATTGAGTTCTTGATATTACAATGATTAATCTTATCAACTTGTCATTTACCTTTTAATGTTTATGATTCATATGTGACACTAATATTCATTGTAAATTTTGAGTATATATCATGAATTTTTTAGCTAACATAAGACATTTGATTTACATATGTAAAAACTTGAAGGCCTTTCACAAGCATCCCACATAGTCTGATGGATTGTCAAGTATAAGTTAGTACACCCTATAGAGATTAATTTCCTTTGCCAAATATAAAATATCTCTCTCATTTCCACCTATCTCTCTCATTTTGTAGAGTGCAGGTACCAACAAATAGGTATTTTTTAGATATGTCTTCCTTGAGCGAGGAAAATATATGAATGGAAGAAGAAAGTGAGACATTTAGTATGTCTAAATCAAGGAGATTGACTCGAGGTCAAAAGATCAGAAAGAAATTCAATAAGCACATGAAATTTTTCCTTACTCAAGGGGGTCATGTTCTTATGAAGATGAGAGTGAAGGCAACTCTGGTGTGCCCTTTAGGTACAAACATCTATAGAAACAATGGGTCCCCAATGAACTTCCCCCAATAAACAATAATTTTTGTGTTAGAGAGAGGATATATCACATTTCCATGGATGACATAAAGATATCTTACAAAAAAGTTTTTGAATTGATGGAGTATGTTAGGCCTTGGTATGATTTCAATAGTTGGATATAGATTGTTAGATTAAAAAAATAAATGTGTAGGTATGCACTCATGAAAAATTACGTAGAACAAAATGTTAGTTAAAAAAGTAAAAATAAAGCTATATACATTGACAGAAGACCAAAAGCATTAGGAAATATTGCAAGTTTTATGAATAGTACACAACTTGTGTTAACTAAGAAGCAATCCAATTGCATATTTGAGGTATGTGAGAGAAATCATATATTTCTGTGTGCAATAAAATCAATACACAAAGGTCAAGAGCTTCTTATTGATTCCAATTTGAATCACATAGATACAAACAAAGCCACTCTCATGGGCAAGATGGTATGTACTATGCAAATTTAAAATAAACTCTAATCAATGACTCCAACATGATATGCATGGCGATATGGTTTGCATGGGACTTCTTCTTCCCAATAGGTATAACTCATTATTGTTGTAAAATTAGATACAATAAAAATGTTAATGCATATTTTTTATTTTATTTTATTCTTTACTACTATTTTGGATCTATTTTAAATATAGTGCTAATAATATTATTCTCACAAACAAGTGCTGATTAGAAAAAGGGAAAGGAACAAGTAGTCCATGAGGAGCCATAGGATGAGTAGGATCTATTCATTGTGAATTTTGCATTAGCCATTGATCCTATGGATGCACTAAAAAATGTCATTCATGCAGTATCAAGAGAGTTAACTTGATTGACATTAATTTGACCTCAGACTCCTCAAATACATATGAGAGAGGATAAGTTGATGCACCTAGTTCAAACTTATACAATAAGTATTAATGTAGTTTTTAATTATAATAAAAGTTCAATAATGGTTTTTATAGTATAGTATTTTATTTATGTCATTAAACAAAAAAACTATGCATTATTTTTATAGAGCATGCAAAATAGTTTAAAGAGCCATGTCCTAGATGTAGATGCTTCAAGTGGTTCAAGTAAATCACATGTTCTATCCTACACTTGTGTTTTGCTCGAACAATATTGTTTTTATAGATCTTACAATCCTGTCCATGGTTGCCAATATTTTTTTATGCTCTAACAATATTATTTTGGAACACGTAGAATTGATCCTATTTTCATGATGCTGCCTTCAACAAGGAACAAATCCATAGAGGTAATGCCAACTCAAATGTTAACAATATATAGCATGGCCATAGATGCGATGGTAACACCTATTGGTAAGTATATTCCCCTTTTTCTCTCTCATTTTTCATGTGTTTATCTTGCTTGAACTATTATTTCTTAGGAGAAATTTTATAATATTGGATTCATTTTATGTAGGAGTTGATGAATGTTGGTATCTCTAACGATTGTTGTCTATTAGTGTTGAACACTTAGTCATTTACAAGGAAGATTTAAATGGTCACCAATATGACCAAGCTAATCTATATAGGCTGAGTCATGTACATAAGTATGTATTTACCAAGATCTATAGGAGCTAATTAAGTGTATGGTCATAGAGTATTTTATATACAAGTCAAGCTCAATACCTACCGAGTAGTTCCAAAGCATACAAGTGTCAAGTTACATAGTATGTGGCAAACACAATATAGACCAAGATACAACAATGCTAATTACGATAAAATAGGAAAGGTTGAGCAATGTAGAGTATACATGAAAGCCATAAATGTTATATATTTTGAGGTAAATCATTTTCAAGACAACATGGGAGGAACACTTAATATATGTAGATCTTGTTATAGAGAGTTTCATGTATTAATGACATGGATCACAAATCTCTATGTTTTATGATCAACAATTATGACAGAGAGGCTAATTATGGAAGCATCTAGAAAAATCTTTACAAAACTCTTTAAATAGAGAAGATTTTAACCTAGATTGTATGATGAAGGAAGAGAAGGGATGAGAGTAGAAGAGATTGTGTATGTGAACAAGGAAAAATATGCAAATGGTGAAGTGAAAGGTCGAGATCAGATTAGATGTCAATGGAAGTATTTTGTTATCTCTTAATAGAGAAAGTGACCTATTCAAAGTAGTGAAGGGGAAAGAAAAGTATTATTGGATCAGAAGAAAGGATCAATTAGTAAGGAGAAGACTTGAAATCATCTTACAGAGCATACCAAGAGTTTGGTATTAAATCAGTTCTAACCAACTTGAATCAGGGTAAATCTTGTAATAGAGTGGCCTTAACATATATTTGTAAATCTCCTAATAGTGTCCTTATAAATTTATTGTAAGTGTTATATCCTCTAACAACGTGAGACCTAGCAATCTCAAATGCTTTTAACATGACACACCCCTCATAGGATAGGTTATATATTATGATCAAACATTATAACCTTAACATGTTAACTTTATTACTACAGTAGTGAAGATTTTTGGGTGTCATCCCCACCCTAGTTTTACCTTCACCTTGGAGGGTATATGGGTAACAAATATTGTGTTATGTGTTTAGTTTCATGCATGTGATAGATCAGATTTACATGTTACAACAAGTTTATTATTAGAATTTTTATATGCACAAGATAACTAATCAATGTGTGAATGAATTGTTGAAAAGGAAAAGTGTTTAAGATTCTGATCATCCCTCCTCTAAGTATCTTGTTATATTTTTTATACTTCTATGAATCAAAAATTGGTGTCTGAGTATTGGTTCTCTAAAAGAAGCTTAATCTCTTGGAGATTGGATCTTGGAAATGGAAGCTTTTAAACTAGACAGGGTCATTGAAAATCAAGTGATTGACATCCAACTCATACTATAAAAACTTAAGAAAGCAAGAAAAGATCTAAATAAATACTTGAAAAGGAGAAATGGATTGGCTATCCAGGATAAACAATTTTTATATGAAGAAGTTGAGATTGAACAACTATTTGAATCAATCAATCCAAATGACAAAGCATCTACAGATCTACTTGAAAAGATGAAACTCCCAAATCAAGAAATAAGAGGACTGAAAAGAGAACATGAAATCCAATCAGTAAGATCATGTGAAGTGACTAAAAAAAATAAAAAAGATGAAGAAGATATGACTATGGCTAAGGAAGAAAAAAGAGTAATGGATACCATACTTGAAGAAAGGATATTAGATGTGTAGAAGCTCATAGACACTCAACTCAACATGATGAATCAAATGATGCTTTCAAATAAGGAATTGAATAATAAGGATGTAGAAATTGAAAATATCAAATCACAAAAGGACATATTAGAAAATGAACTAAAATTGAGAAAGAATCTATGGCGAGATTCAACAAACCAAAAGAGCAATGAAATACTTTGAAGAACTTATGAAGTCATCTAGCAGTCGTTAGCATGAATGCTAATGCTATGAGGGAGCATTGTAGAAAATTGATATGATGTATTTGTAATTGTTTTTTTTTCATTGATGACAACATAGTAATAAGTTTTTAAAAGATTGACAGAGTAGTAGACTATAATTTTTGTATTGAGAATATTATATTACTTATCTGATGATGTGCAATTACCAGCACATACTATAGTGTGCATTTGTTACAAGGGAAAGTGCACAAAACCTAATGTAACAATGTATGGAAGATATGGTTGATCTACAAAGAACTGTATGGAAACAAAGTATCAGGAAAGTAGTTCCTATTGTATGATTGCTATAATTCATTACAATTGTAGTGAAGGGTTGTGTAGTTAACTAGAGATAGTATATTGACTGTTGAAGACATTAGTGAGTGTGCATGTAAACTATGAGCCAACAACATTAATTAAATGTGTATTTCATTTAAATAACATTTAGAAAGCTAACTCAAGGATTTATTATTGAGCATGGCATAAAGGAAATTTTTTTTTTGTGTTTTACACATAGTGAGCAAAGAAGACTTCCAAGTTACTAAGCAAGAAAGCAATACAAAAGTAGAGTAACTTACCTATGCGTGGAAGTGACCCTAAGGGTTATTGTTATAGAGTTTAGAGTTTCAAATCTAATTGCATGATTTGAAGGTGAAGGAAGGAAAACTACTCAGTACTGGTACAAGAACCAAAGGTAATGTATTTTAGTTAAACTCCACTAAAACATGTTTGGTAGCTAAAGTTGACAACAATTGGTAATGGAATGGAAGCTTTTTTCACATTAACTTTGATAACATTGTGAAAGCCAGTAATACACTTGTTGTGAGAGATTTACCTAAGATCACTAAGCCCATTGACATTATTTATAAGGAATGTATCTTGGCTAAGGAGAAAAAATTTTCATTTCCTAGCAAGCAATTTGGTACTACACAAAAGATGGAATTGGTTCATACATATTTGAGTGGTCCTGTAAGAACAAGATGATTTTATGGAGAGAGGTATCTTATGATTTTTGTTGATGATTTTACCAAAATGATGTGGGTAGCTTTTCTTAAAGAAAAATTAAAGGCATTTGAGAAATTCAGGATATTCAAGAACAAAGTAGAGAATGAATCTAGAGTTAAAATCAAGAGCTAAAGATCTGATAGAGGAGAATTCATTTCTAAAGATTTCAATATCTACTACAACGAACATGGAATTAGGGGATAGCTATCTTCACCTCATTCACCTAAGAAGAATGGGATTGCTGAAAGAAGAATAGATCAATTGCTGAAGTAGCAAGAGCTATGTTATTCAAGAATGATGTACCAAAGATTTTTTGGAGAGAAGTAGTCAATACAACCGTATACACCCTAAATAGAATACAGATTATAAAAGGTATAGAGAAAACACCTTATGAGTTCTGGTTTGATTACTCACCATCAACCAAATATTTTAAAATATTTGGAGGCAAATGCTACATCAAAAGAGATGATGATATTGGTAAGTTTGATCCAAGAAGCGATGAAGGTATGTTTCTTGGCTATTCATTAAAAATTAAAGCTTACAAATGTTTCAACTATAGAACAAAAACTATAGTAGAGTGTGCAAATGTGAGAATAGATGAAAAGTTTGGAACTAAAGAGAAGATGATGGATAATAACTCTAATGAAGATAATTATTCTGGGATGACCAATAGATGTAATGAATTATTTCTCAAGACTAATAATGACTTGCAAAAAAATGTGTAAACTAAAGAAGTAAGAGAAGAACATAGCATAATACCTAAAATAAGAGTTGAAGCAACAAATCCTACCCAAAATAAGAAGGTGATAAGAAATCATCCTGCTAATCATATAATAGGAAGTAAAGAAAAAGTAGTAATAACAAGAAGAAAAATCAATGAAGAACTATGCCTAATATCTCAAGTAGAACCAAAAATCATAGATGAAGCAATCAATGATGATCATTAGATAAAAGAAATGGAGGAAGAACTTCAACAAATAAAAAGAAATGACACATGGGAATTAGTTCCGAGACCCAAGGACAAAAATGTAATTGGCACAAACTGGGCATTTAGAAATAAAATGAATGAACAAGGAGAAGTAATAAGAAACAAAACAAGACTAGTATGCAAAGGCTACTCTCAGCAAGAAGGAATTGACTATTAGGAAAAATACACAATTGTAGCAAGAATGGAAGTAGTAAAAATTTTCTTGGCATATGTAGAAAATAATTTTTTTTAAGGTATATCAGATGGATGTTAAGTCGGCATTCTTGAATGGAGAACTTGAAGAAGAAGCTTACATTGAGAAACCAGAAGGTCTTCCTTTGACAATAGAGAAGGATATGGTTTGTAGATTAAAGAAAGCCTTGTATGGATTAAAGCAAGCACCTAGAACTTGTTATGCAAGATTGGATAAATACCTAACAAAACTTGGATTTTCTAAAGGAACAACAAATAACAACTTATACTTGAAAGAAATAGAAGATGGTTTGTTGATAATCATTGTATTTCTTGATGATATCATTTTTTGGAGGAAATGATGAAGCCAATAAAAAATTCTCAGAAGATATGAAGAATGAATTTGAGATGAGAATGATAAGAGAAATGAAATTTTTCTTAAGATTGCAAAGGCATCTTTATTTCTTAGACCAAGTATTTGAAAGATTTGCTAAAAAGATTTGGACTAGAAAATTGTAAACCTGTTGCAACTCCTATGATAACTCAACATAAGTTATTAAGAAAGGATGCGATACCTATTGTTGAACAAAAGAAGTAAAAATCTATGATTGGAGGATTACATTATCTGACTTATAGTAGATTAGATATAGCTAATGTAGTTGGAACTGTGGAAAGATTTCAGGCTGATCATGAAGAATATCACTACACAACTATAAAAAAGATATTTAGATATCTGAAAAGGACAGCTGATTATGGCATTTGGTATGACCGAAGTAATGATTTTACCCTTTGCACTTATACTAATGCTGATTGGGATGGAGATATGGATGATAGAAAAAACACTAGTGAAGGAGCATTCTTTCTTGGTGGAAGTCTAGTTTCTAGGCTCAACAAGAAATATGATTGCACTTCACAAAGTACTATGGAGGAAAAATATGTTGCAGTAGCAAACAACTATAATCAAGTTATATGGATGAAGTAGATGATGAAAGACATTAGAATTACATTCAAAGAACCTGTTATTATTTATTGTGATAACATAAGTATAGTAAGCATGTTAAGAATCTTGTTTTGCATTCTAAGACTAAGCACATCTCTATAAAGTATCATGTGTTGAGAGAGAAAGTTTTAGAGAAAGAAATCACACTAGAATATATTAATACTAAGGACCAAATTGTAGACATTTTCACAAAGGCCTTACCAAAGGACACATTTGAGTATCTAAGAGGTGTGCTTGGAGTTATTCCTGTGCCTACCTCTAAATAGAAGATGCAAAAATGCATCAGTCCAGGGTACTTAGCACCACTTTTAGACTGGACTGAATGTTGATACTTTCTCAATGGGGGAGTATTTGTGATGAGCAGAGTCAACAAAGGACTCTTGATAATTAGTAATTGGTATGAAATAGTGTCTTTAGACACTTGAGTTGATTATGGATCTATATAGAAATGTTGTAAAGCAATAGACAGGGTTATGGTTGCACTGATAAATTATTGTCGGTTCAAGCAATTGAACCATTTGCATATTATCTTTGACATTGATATCAATGGGGTAGATAGTGACATGAAAAACATTCAATTGAGAAGAAAATAGAACATGATGGTATTTTTGGAACTTAGATGTTTTCATCTATATTTCCATCAATGCAAAAGGGGGAGATAACATGAATGCTAATGCTATAGGGGAACATTGCAAAATATTGATATGATGGCATGTTTTTTTACATGAAATTGCATGTGTACAAAATACTTATGGTTTTCAAAAAAATTATGTTTTTTTCATGTTCAAGAATACGTGGCAAACCTACTATTAAAAATCTAGGAATTATAGGATCAAATGAATGATCTCTAAATTTTTTGTGAGAAAGTATAAGGTATATAGTGAGAAGGCATCCTACACCTAGGTATATGACATCTAGATTTCCTATACCCTCAAAAATAACTTCAAATTTAAATCATATGTTAGTGATGAAATTTGGTTTCTATTTCCACTCATTACAATTTCATGTTTGATTTTTGTCTTTTTTATTATGTTATAAGTTTTCATTTAGCATAATTAGGCTTCTATCTTACATCAGTTTGTTGTATCTCCTCATATACAATTTATTCCAATTTATTATCATCAAAGGATCATTTAGTAACTTAATGCTTAAGTCCAATTTGAGCCTATTGGGCCATCATCCTTTTGATTGTACAATTAAAAAAAAAGTGGGTCACCTCTCCCTCCTCTTCTAATATTCTATCCTTCCATATTTCTCTTTAATTTACACCAAATAATATTAAATATTTTCAAATGGAAATAAACTTGATGAGGCTGTAGGCTTGATTCAAATGCATGTTTCAGATAGATCATTCTTTAATATTGAGGAGTTTATTAATCCATGAAGGGTGTGAAACGAGTACACAAATTTCTTTTTATTAGTTAAAAGGGTAAGATTTGTGTTATTATAAGAATAAATTGCATCCCTTTTTAATCATGTTTTTCTCACCATTAAATATTATTTGGGTATGTTTAGAATATTGAGATCTCATTGAGCTGGTTATTAGAAATAGAAAACTAACAAGGAATACATATTTCTATTTTTTTTGAGCAATTTTTTTTCATGGTTCTCTACTTCCTTTTACTCTATCATGGATAGTTCAAGAGCATCATTTGTAATACCTTCATTTGAAAAATGTGATAGATTGAAGAGGAGTCATGAAGAGCATAATACTCACTTCAAGAACCTCATTTGAAGGTACAAATTTAACATCTCTAAACAATTTATTGCACTTAATTGTTTAAAAGACTTATTCCCACATTAGCCATCTCCAATGTTGAATCACTACACATAGGCTAGTAGGATGTTTTGTGCTTTGATACCACTGTAGGATGCTATGTTGTTTCATATTAAAATTTTTGTAACTTGAACTTTGAGAAATTTTGTCAAACAGTTTGCTTTATTTTATCGTTGTGAAAAATTAACTAATTTTTCCTTCAAATAAAATCTAAGGATTAGCTTCTATAGTTTTCCCAAGCTCTGTCCTTTGCTACATGAGAGTTAGGAGTCATACTGGTCTAGTTACTTGCACAAGTTCTTTGTGAAAAGCACTTGATTATTTTAAAATAAAACATGGAGTAATTCTGAAACTAAATAACAAACAATTTTTGTACTCTAGCTTTGAATTTATGATATTTACAAAAAGTATTCCACCAATATGACCACCATGCAATTTTGACACTACTATCTAATATACTAGCCCTTGTAAATTTGATGTATTGCTTGAGAAAAGAAGTATATTATTTATAATTAGAGAGTAGAGCCATATAAAGAATAAATATACCTATTAAGAACATGCTTGCCCCTATTGAATGATTTTCAAAAGGTAATGTCCATCTGCCTGTAGCACACATGGATCACGTCTAATTCATATTTCCTTTTATATCTTACTGAAGAGGATATATTTCCTTGAGATAAACATTGCTATACGTTAATATGCTTCAATATTTTAGTCATCTTCATTAATTGATGCATTAATCATATTATTCATTGCTATTAGGATTAGTCAAGGCATGCTACTAATAACACCTAAGTAACTTTGACCTTGTGACATCTCTTTGAGGTATTTTGCAAATAATTAAGATACATTGTCTATAACTCCACATTTTGCAAACATCTAGGCCTTCTAGAAATTATAGGATCATTTTAGCTACATTTGAAAACATTAATCAACAATTTCCATATGTGCAGATATAAACATTAACTACAACACGTCCAATTTATTTGGAGATATATTTTCCTATGAAGAAACACAAATCATGCAATGTTTTAAGATTGATTAGTCTAGTGTGAGTTGAGATGATGGATCCATCATTAAATGACCTACAAAGCTTGAGGGACTCATCCTTCCATCTCATTGCCATTAAGTAATACTAGCCGAAGTTGTCAAAAGCCTAGACTGTTTAGAATCATGCCTGTGTTTATTCAAAAAATCCTCTTTTCTAAGAGATACCTTTCCAAGCTCCCAAAAAATACTACCTTTCAAACTGTAAGAGCTCAAGTTTAGGCTTACCAAGGTTGAGAAAGTGGTGATTTCCTCACTAATGAAAATCTAAATCTTTAAACCTTGACTCCCAAGATCAAAGCACATTATAACAAGAGTAGAGCTATCTTTATTAGTGTCATACATTCCATGTAGAAGGAGCACATGGATCTCCATTACATCATATTCAATCAAGATTTTGAAAAGATTCTTTCAATGCTTTCATAGTTAAAACTTCTGATGTTTCAGTTGTGAAATCCATTAGAATCAATGCATAGTTCTCAAGACCACTCATTATTGGAGTTCTAGTAAGAGGTAAAAACATTATGCTCATTGTTGGTTTGGTAAAGTTGTGAGCAGTCTGCTACCAATGAAATGCAATGAAGCTTCCTACTCCTTTGAAGATATCTATCTAGTGTAAATTGATACCATTGAAAATTATGTCAAACACTTGCTTCCCAACAACAGTAATACCTGAATCAATTTTTGCAAGGTGAGAAACCAAAGCCCGTAGTGCAACCTTGTATCAACATACTCATAGTCTACATTAGAAGTCAATGTAAGAGGAGTTTGATACAAATGAGCTTAGAAATAATCACAAGCTTGATTTGTACACTTTATTAGATTCTAGGTTGATAGCGCCTTGCTTCCATTAAGTATATTAACACCATTGATGTTCGATTTCCAAACACACACATAATTATTTGTATCATTCTTAAAGCTAGGATCAAGAGCCACAAGTTAGGTGGCAATAATTCACCAAGATTACATGCTTACCAATTGAGAGTGAAGCATAAGACAATGAAGTTACCTAACGATTTCAAATGACCCAACAATAAGGGCATATGTAGCAATTCCATATAGGCATACTGTAACTATAGGTTCTTTATGCACTAAATTTCTATAGAGATCTTCCCATTCTAGACCATCTTGATGCACAATCATAGATTTGATAGGATTCTGTCAGTTGGAGAGGGAGACTTCCACCATTAACCTCTATTCTTTGTTTGATGTCAATACCATGTTACCAAGGTGCCATTTTACCATAGGGAACTATGCTCCCATTTGGCATTTCACCATTTCACCATTTTACCTAATCTAGAGCTCCCATTTTGGCATGGGGGGGAAGATGCCAAAAAAGGTTGCATAATTTGGCTTTATAATATCAATTTAATTTTCTTGAAAGTTTTTGAAGTTTTTTTAGCAAATCTAATTTTTGAAAATGCAGTTTCCATTTTAGCCTACCCAGGGAGAATGCTAACCAAAATGGTCTCATGTTTCAAAGAAAATTAAATCAAGGATCTTGGCTGCAGAGAAAATAACTAGCAATCTAGGCCCGACCATTGTAAATAGAGGATAATTTCTACTAGAGCTTTGTGGTTCTCTTAAATACTTAGCAAAGCAGCCCAAGGAGTGACTGATCTAGGTACTTTGCACAAAGCTTTGTGGTTCTCTTAACTCTGAAAGAGTATGGCTAGCATAGCACTCCTGAGTGACACATAAGGATTGTTTTGTGAATCCTTACTTAGGCTATGAAGTTTGACATTTTCTAAAAAAATTCCTCTTCGTTGACATCCATAATTTGTATTAGTAGTCATGTTCTTTTTCATTTTACAAATCAGAAGCATATCTTTATGTTCTATTTTTTAAGTTTTCATATGATTAACTTCATAATATTGGAATATATATTTCAAAATATTTAATATTACTACTACTACTATCATGTTTCTTAATACCATCCTCCATGGCAAGAAACTAGAAATGGCATCACCCTTTTTAACAATCTTTTAATAGTAACTAACACCTTATTATATTTCTCATACTAGGGCAAACAAATTTCTGTCAGTGTGTAACAATCTTAACCTCTGGCCTAAAAAAAAATTTCAACTGACATCCATATTTTCATTCAGAGGCTATAAAATATGTCTCTCGAGCTCAAGAATCTAGTAGCTCTAGAACCCCAAAATTTTTAGATCTACTTCTCATTTATTCGAAATAGATTTGAGTAGTAGCTCTAGAGAGATAGGCTTTGGTTCATCTCATTTTAAAAACAATTCTGCTTTCATAGGGTTATGAACTTATGTGATAGTCCAAATCATAGCCATTATTTTCTCATCGGCTTTGTTGATAGCATGATAGAGTTTGTGTACTACTTGCCATGTTCTTAGTGACATTTTTTTGGAGTTAGTATATGTATGTAGTATGTACACACACGTATAATGCATGCATGTAAGCATATATGTATATGTATGTATGCATGCATGCATACATGCATATATACGTACATACATACATATGTACTTATTGATGTGTGTATGGATATGTGTATTTATATATGTACTCGTAAATATATTTATATAATATTTAACAAAATTCCTCAAAAGAGATGGATATATATGGGCAAACATGCATTCATGAAAATGGGATGAACACCAAATGTTTTAAAATGACACTTGTAGACCACCTTGTACTCTATGAGTTCTATGAGTGATAAAGTTTATGGTTAATCAATATTGTATCAATGCTTCAAACTGATTACATATTGAATTAAGCTTGATGAACAACAGGTTGATGCAAAAAAAAAAAACTAAAACAAAATTAGAAATCTTAATTAAGGTCATTAGATATGATACTCTTCTATGAGTACTTGGTACTTGGGGTACTCATACCTGGTACTTGTGTATGGATACTTGGGTACTTGCACTCTACATGTTCTACGAGTGGTAGAATTTTTTGTTAATCAGTTATCAAAGTTTCAAACTGATTACGTATTGAATTAAGCTTGATAAAGAACAGGCTGATGTGAAAACAAGAAACTAAAACAAAATAAAAAATCTTAATTAAGGTCCTTAGCTATGATGCTATTCAATAAGTACTTGGTACTTGGGGTACATTTACCCAGTACTTGGGTAATCATACCCATGCAACCAAGTTAGATTTATATTGGATAAAATGAGTTGCGAGGTCTAAATATTTCACAACATTTTCCAGCATCCTCGCTATTTGTGCCAAAATGCGAGCTTTAGTTTGAGTACGAATGTCCCTCAAAGCATAAATAATAAAGATTTTGTTGCATGTTGTAGCTACCACTAGCCTTGGGGACATGTATGCAAGTTGTGGAAGAATACACATGGCATGTATGTGTGTGTGAATGTATGCATGTTTTTTTATGTATGTACATATATAATATCTATATGTATGTATATAGCTATGTGTGTACATGGATGTCTACCATTTTTAATGGAATGGATTAAAGAAATTTGGTTTTATAACATTCCATAATTGTAGGATATGCACAAATTAGGATATATATGTAGATACATGCATGCACTATACAATCACATGTACATATGTAGATTTATATGGGCATGTGTGTTACATCTATGTATACATATGTGCATACATACGCACATAAATATATACGTATATATATGCACACACATATATACTATTTTTGTGTTTATAATTATATTCAAGCAAATGCAATTGGTAGATGTGAAGCTTAATTCCACAATCTTTGCCAACATTCTTCTATTTTATGTGAAGATAAATTCTACAATCTTTGCCAGCATTCTTCCAGTTTATGTGAAGCTAAATTCCACAATCTCTGCCAGCAATATCAACACTGCAAGCCCACATATGATCTACACTACTTGTGTAAGGATGTGTACTACTTCAAGTTTATGTGATTTGAAAATGAAATTGTTTGAAACCTAATTTTATTTGAAAATGAAATTAATTGAAACCATAAAAAATATGTGCAAAAGCACCATAAGTTACACCCTAATAACACTGTAACCCTTGTCGCATTTGAGCAACACAATTTGTGGCACCAATCTTTTTGGTATTGACTTCCTGTCAGCACTAAATTGTAGCATAATTGCAACCCCCTACCCCAACTGTACAACATTCCCATGGCATTCATATATTCATTTAGCATATTTGTTGACACTGATTATGGTTTTGTTTTCCTAGTTTGTGAGGTTTTGATGTATAAAGCTAGGTGGGATTTTTCCAAGTTGGGTAAGAATGTAAAGTCATGAATGACTAGGCACTAAACAATGCAATTCATTTTTGTACATGGATTTGATGTGTTGTTCTGACCATAGGCTCTTCTATTTTTCCTTTTTGCATACACACATATCAATGAGAAAGAGAAACCAGGGGGCTACACAATGGAAGCTTTTGTTGAGTTCGGGGAATGGAACAAGAATTAAAAGTGATTAAATTTTGATTGATCGTGCTATAATTATGTTGCCACCTAGTTTTTCCCTTCATTCATTCATTTATGATTCAAGAGTGGATATATATATATATTTTTTCTTTTACTCTGCCCTTGTGATCTTTTTTAGTGGAGAAGGAAGAAAGGGAAAAGGAAAAGGAAGGGTCTTGTATACACTGTGTAGTAGAAGTGGCTTACATACACTGCTTTAGTTACCAGCAGGAGTAGTAGGAGGCTGGGTCAATCAGTAGTAGTGGTAGTAGTAGTAATAGTACTAACTATACAATGCTATACTATACAAAGGTAGACTATGATTCCATATTTTGCATGCATGTCTACCAAGCTAATGGCAACAACATCTAACAATAGTTCTCTATCATTTATGCTTTGAGAGATGTCCATAACCCATTTCAAAGGTTCCATTTTGACATAGAAAAGAGATGTTGGAAAAGCACATATATTTACTCATTTTCTTTGATATAAATATACACATGCATATGTGCATACACATGTGTGTGTGTGTGTGTGCGTGTGTGTGTGTGCAGATATATTAAAAAAATCAATATACATATCCTACAATATTGGCTTGCCATTAGACGACATTTCATGGAGGCATTCAATAAAAAAGTTCAAATGCCTTACCTATGATTCCACATTTTGCATGCATGTCTACCAGGGTAGTTGCAACTTAAACAAATATATTCTCTCAATATATCTATTTTGTACATATCTAGCAACCATGGCTTTTGATGACCACATTAAATTTAGGCATCCTGTCAAACAATTCACATGACTTATCTATGCTTCCATTTTGCAAGCATGTCTCCCAAGGCAAATGCTAGTACTTCATCTACACTATCTAACAAAATCCTTTATGCTTTGATGCTCATTCAATAGTTATGAGATGATAAATCAAGAGAAAATAGTTGAGAGCTTAGAATGACACAATTTTCATATCATGATATGAAATGAAATGGGTGTGCGAGTAGAAAGAAACTAGAAATATATTGTGTATAGATGAAGGAATGAAATGGATGGTTTTGGAGCACTTAGCATAGACACTCAACATTTAGTACATATCATCATTTGAGATCAAATGGGTGTGTGGGACTATACACACAATGAATAATAAAGGAGGGAATTGAACCCTTCCTAAGGCTCACACTTGTTGAGGTCCACTTTAGCAATGACCATTCCTATGAAATTGCTATCTAAAACCTTTCTAATGAGATAATGTGTTATGATCTCTTCATCAGTGGGATGGAACATAAATCAAGGAGGTAGTTGTTCATCACCCATATCATGACTATAACTAAAGTTAAGAGCCTCTATTATTGAATTCTCTTACCTATTTGCACATAAGAACACAAGAAAATAAATGGATTGTTTCAACTATCTATTTTAGTCAATCCAACCTACCAATGTAAAATAAACCACTAAAATGGCCAAAAAGGTAAAACATATTTTATTTGGACTAAAACATTAATACATGGTGTGATATTTTTCTTAGCATCGTGGGGTATGAACTTATTTGCCACTACATACCTACATGCACGCGCGCGCACACACACACACACACACACACATTTAGACATTGTTTTTACCACAGAAAAACCTAAAGTGAATTCAAACTAACCCCCAAAAAAATTGGAATGAATTTTAAATTTGAATCTTAATCCGAAATCCGCACTGGCAACTTAGCCCACAACTAACAATATATTTTATAATCTATTATAATACTACTATTTTATTATATTACATTTTAGAACAATATACTTATTTTTTTGATTTTATAAGTATTTATTACTATGAACAAACTTGTGTGGGATTATACACATAGTGAACAAACTTGTAATATTGTTATTAGGATTCAACTACATAGGATTCAACTCCTCCAACTTGAATGCACTTAATTACATAGTTTCTTACATGGTTAAACCCACATAAAACCTTCACTAAGTGTGGTGCCATGTGAATCATTCATTGGAAAGCCCCTTCACCTCATCAATTAATAAGTAGGAGATATTGTATATAGAAAGTCAAATTGTGATAGTGCTATCAGGATTCGACTGTGAAGTTTTTGAGTAAAATCCTTTAACCCAGATGCTTGAAAGAAATGTGGTCATGGCATGCAATCTAATTTATCTAAAAAAAAATATTGTCTCATGGAAATCAATGATTGAAGTATATGCATAACATAGATCTAGTGAAAAAATAGACAGATCAGATGCATGCATACTTTTATAATTGAGAAAATGGAGCTAGCAGGTGTAAAGATTTTAGAACCCTTTCTAGCATCCTCCTTGTCGATGCCAAAATAAGTGTTTCAAAATAGGGCATGAACATCTCTCAAAGCATACACAAGGCATGTGATCTTTTTGATTTGATGGCTAAAAGAAATTCTATCTTAGGGCTTACAATGATTTTGAAATATAATAGATTCAACAAAAAGCCTCTAGACACATTCAAAGACAAATTCCATATCCTTTAGCAGTATATTGGATGCCTGTGCTAAAGGGGGAGCATTGGAATAGATTATAGACATCCATTAAAATACAAAGCATAAGTGAATTTTTTGATTTAGTTGTAACTTCTCTAGTAGACAGTAATGCTATCTTTGGAAGCATGGACAAGGCATGCGAATAATTTGTGGACTCACATATACACTAAATAGAGACATACAATTAGACTGAGGCCAAAATGGAGATGCAAAAGTATTTAATTTTCTTCCTTACAATCACACACACACACACATTCATTTCAACATGTATGTGAGTTTCTTTGTAAGGGAAAATAAAAAACTTGCATAAAATAGAATATCTAGGCTAATGAAATATGTAAAGCATAAAAGAAAAATATTTATGGTAATAAAAACAAATGAAGCACTTAATAAACAACTAACTTACATATATCAGAAGTTTTTTAATGAGGTAAATTTTTTGTTATAGCTTATGTTGTCTAGATTAGTTTTGAAGTGCATATTAGCTTTTAATTGCATCATGCTATGTGGTATTAGTTAGGCATGACACTACTAGCTTACTGAGATATGTTGAGATTCATGTTCTTGTATCATTGTTTTCTTAATTCTATTGAAATGCCAAAACAAAATAGATGTCTATTGTTCTATTATCTATAAGACTACAACATATATACCTCTTCTTCTCTTGAGTTAGTTTCTCTGCAAGAAGGGACTACCTCATTTGAATTCTAAATTCAATGGTTTCTCTAGAAGGAAGATTTGTTTGGACACCAGCAAAGTGAGTCTAACACCTTAATCATATTTTGCAGGTTACCTCATGAAGAAACTTTTCTCACTGATGTAATGAGCTATTCACTTTGTGGGATGAAACTGGCAACTTAGCCCACAACTAACAATATATTTTATAATCTATTATAATACTACTATTTTAATATATTACATATTTAGAACAATATACTTATTTTTTTGATTTTATAAGTATTTATTACTATGAAAAAACTTGTGTGGGATTATACACATAGTGAACAAACTTGTAATATTGTTATCAGGATTCAACTCCTCCAACTCGAATGCACTTAATTACATAGTTTCCTGCATGGTTAAACCCACATAAAACCTTCACTAAGTGTGTTGCCATGTGAACCATTCATTGGAAAGCCCCTCAAACTCATCAATTAATAAGTAGGAGATATTGTACATAGCAAGTCAAATTGTGATAGTGCTATCAAGATTCAACTATGAAGTTTTTGAGTAAAATCCTTTAACCCAGATGCTTGAAAGAAATGTGGTCATGGCATGCAATCTAATTTATCTAAAACAAATGCTATCTCATGGCAATCGATGATTGAAGTATATGTGTAACATAGATCTAGTGAAAAAAAAGATAGATCAGATGTAGGCACATATGCATGCATACTTTTATAATTGAGAAAATGGAGCTAGCAGGTATAAAGATTTCAGAACCCTTTCCAACATCCTCCTTGTCCGTGCCAAAATAAGTGTTTCAGAATAGGGCATGAAAATCTCTTAAAGCATACACAAGGCATGTGATCATTTTGATTTGATGGCTGAAAGAAATTCTGTCTTAGGGTTTACAATGATTTTGGAATATAATAGATTTGACAAAAAGCCTCTAGACACATTTATAGACAAATTCCACAACCTTTAGCAGTATATTGGATGCCAGTGCTAAAGGGGGAGCATTGGAAAAAATTATAGACATCCATTAAAATACAAAGTATAAGTGAATTTTTTGATGTAGTTGTAACTTCTATGATAGACAGTAATGCTAGCTTTGGAAGCATGGACAAGGCATGTGAATAATTTGTGGACTCACATATACACTAGATAGAGACACACAATCAGACTGAGGCCAGAATGGAGATGCAAAAGTATTTAATTTTCTTCCTTACAATTACACACACACACACACACACATTCATTTCAACATGTATGTGAATTTCTTTGTAAGGGAAAATAAAACACTTGGATAAAATAGAATATCTAGGCTAATGATATATGTAAAGCATAAAAGAAAAATATCTATGCTAATAAAAACAAATGAAGCAGTTAATAAACAACTAACATACACATATCAAAAGCTTTTTAATGAGGTAAATTTTTTGTTATAGCTTATGTTGTCTAGATTAAAATTGGAGTTCATATTAGCTTTTAATTGCATCATGCTATGTGGTATTAATTAGGCATGACACTGCTAGCTTACTGAGATATGCTGAGACTCATGTTCTTGTATCATTGTTTTCTCAATTCTATTGAAATGTCAAAACAAAATAGATTTCTATTGTTCTATTATCTATAAGGCTACAACATATATACCTCTTTTTCACTTGAGTTAGTTTCTCTGCAAGAAGTGATTGCCTCATTTGAATTCTGCATTCAATGATTTCTCTAAAAGAAAGAACTATCTGGACACCATCAAAGTGAGTCTAACACCTTAATCATATTTTGTAGGTTACCTCATGAAGAAACTTTTCTCATTGATGTAATGAGCTATTCACTTTGTGGGATGTGTCATACTCTATTTCATAGCTTCTTTTACCTTCTAAATAAAATTGTCTGAGGTACCTTTATCTATCAAGAGAAAGTGGTTCATTTATTTTATTGAAGTACATTGATTTTGTTTTCCCAATAAATTTACTAAATTCTTGTGTACTCTAGATCACTAGATAGAATACCCTTACTTCTCATGATGTTATAGTTGGATTCACCATCCTTAGCTCTAGTGTTGCCATTACTAGGATTTTGATATCTACACATTTAAAGAGAAAAGCAAAGCTTGACCTTCGTATTGCCTTGTTTTGGGTTTAAGCTTTGTATGACCAGTTTGGGGTATCGGTTCAAATTTACATTGCATTTTTCCTCATTCATCATTTCACACAAGATCAATGAGGCTGGTGATGAAAAGGAGTGCAAGCACTATAATAATGCAAAATGTGAGTAGTATATTTGTAAATCATGTTTTGCTATGTTTCATTGTGCACTATTTTAACATAAGCCCTTTCTTGTTAAATAGCTGTTAACTATCCATTGCATTTAGCAATGTCATTGGAGGAATTTTACACTTGAAGTTAAACATTCATTCTATATCATATTAAAATAGGCTCATTGTTTAGGATTTTAATTTTTAAATATTAATGCATAGACTTTTTTGGGGGTCTTATCGGGGTTTATTTTCTGATCAATTTTGAGATATTTTCTCCCCAAAGCTAATACTAAATTTAAAATTTGTATATAAGATTTGTTTCAAGTTTAGATTGATCTAGTTTTTTTTTTCCAGCATAGAAACAACCATAATTCAAATGTACGATTGGCACAATGCTCCTGAGCTAGGTAAGGATTTTTTTTGTGAATCCTTACTTAGGCTATGAAGTTTGACAATATCTAAACAAATTCATTTCCTTTGCTATTCATAATTCACATGATGCATTTATTCTATTTTTTTAAATTTTCTCAATATATTTTATGACTATAATCAGTGTGAATTCTATATATAGTTTATGACATTTCTTTGAGGCATTCTATAAAATAATTCACATGCCTTACCCATGATTTGACATTTTGCATGCATCTTGCACTCTCTCATCTAGCTGATGATGGATTATAGAGAGTGATTTGAAATAATGATGCTAAAAAACACACACAATAAAATCCAAAATGAACTTGCATTACAAATGGATTATAGAAATTTGATATTGTTAATTTTACATTAAATTAACAATATCAGATTTCTACAATTCATTTGTAATGCAAGTTTGTTTTGGATTTGATTGTGTGTGTGTGTGTTTTTAGCATCATCATTTTAGGTCACTCTCTATAATCCATCATTAGGATGAGAGAGTGCATGATGCATGCAAAATGTCAAATCATAGGCAAGGCATGTGAACTATTTTATAGAATGCTTCAAAATTTTTTTTGACAAAGCATTGTTGGAAAATTTGACCAATGCCTGGAAATTTTTGACCAAGCATTGGTGGAAATTCTGACCAATGTCTAGAATTTTTCAACCAAGCATTGTTGAAAATTTTAAACAATGCTTGAAATTTTTTGACCAAGAATTGGTGGAAATTTTGACCAATGCATGGAAGTTTTTGACCAGGCATTGGTGGAAATTTTGACCAATGCTTGAAATTTTTCTATTGGAAGCATTGGTGGAAATTTTGACCAATGCCTAGAAGTTTTCTACCATGCATTGGTCAAAGTTTCCACCAATGCCTAGAAGTTTTCTACCAAGCATTTGTCAAAATTTTGAACAATGCCTATAGTTTTTGACCAAGCATTGATCGAAATTTTGACCAATGCCTAGTAGAAATTGCACTGGGGCTCTGGAAAGTTTTTGACTAATGAATTGGTTGAAATTTCAACCAATTAGTAAGTTGGTCAAAATTTTAATGAGAAAAACTTTTACCAATTGGTTGGTACAAATTTTGACCAACCTAGGTCAAAATTTTAACCAATATTAGTCAAAAAAGAGGTCAAATGTACTAGTTATTGCATGTTAGGGAACCGAGCTCTTCTTGCATACATTGTAATTGATCTACCAACTTCTAACAGGGTTGTAGAAGCTCCTAACAAGGTTGAGGCTAGTCCTCTAACAAGGACTCGAGACACTATATGTACTTCATAGACTCCTACAGTGTCAATATCCTTAACATGATCCTATTGTTTAGTGAATCATCTAGTGGGTATCATCCCCAATAGGGTTTTGCCTTGGCCAAGGTTTTCTAGTTAAAAAATAATGGTGTTATGAGTTCTCCATGTGTATGGTTATATTTACTATTCATCATTGTTTGTTTACTTACATATGCAAGTTATAAAGTAATGAACAATATTTAGTTGTGGGCAAAAGTTTGTAGAATACTAATTCAGCCCCCCTCTCAGTATTATCTATTTCTAACAATTGGTATCAGAGCATAGTTACTTTGAAGAGGCTTAACAACTTAATTAAGATCCTAGTGAATATGGAACAATTGAAGAAGAATATTGACTTTAGAAGTTCTTGAATAGATTGATCTTCTTACTAAAGAGAGAGATAACTTGAAAGATAGATACAAAGATGCAAAAGTTTACATTGGAAAATCGAAAGATTATATTGATAATTCTAGCAAGGAATCATTTCCATAGACTACTGTTAATGATGATATAGTAAATGTCAAGAAAGAGAATAAGATCTTGAAACACAAGTTGAAAATTGTTGAACTAAAGTTGAGTCTTAAGACTAATGACAATGAGAGTGAACCTGATCTAAAATCTAAGAATGTAGACCTTAGATCCCAATTAAATCAAGTGACATCTAAATTAGATTCTATTAAGATAGAGCATGTTGAGTTTGAAAAATACAACATCATTATGAAAGGAGAGTTGACACAAGCTAAACAATAGTTAGAGAAACTTTACACAAGTTCTAAGAAAGTTGATGAACATATATTTCATCAAAGACCTTCTTATGGCAAGAGAAGCCTTGGATATCTTCTTGGAGAGAAGTCAACAAAGAAAGACGAGATTAGGATAGAACCAGATTCTATACCAGAAATCCCTAAAGAAAAGTTCAAGCAGTTTGATGAAGTTGAGGAAATTGAATTAACAAAAATATTTGATGAACTTAGAACAATAGAGCAAGTTGAAGAACCTAAGAAAGATGATTCATCCAATGAGGTAAGATGTGAATTCAAAGGTGGATGTTTCATATGCAATGAAGTTGGACATATTGAGAGAGATTGTATAGGTAAATATTTTAAACCTATGACTCATTTCTATTGTTATAATTGTCATGGTTATGGACATAAGGTACCAGAATGTAAGAAACCTTAGTTAATTGATGATAATAAGATTAACAAAATGTTTAGGAATACTAACCTTGCAAGTAATGGAAGAAGTAGATCAATGAGTAGTTCTAATGATGGAGATAAACACAACGGTGCAAAAAAGAAGTTTATTTGTTACAAATGTAACAATCCTGGACATATTATAAAGAATTGTAGAGTACCTAAAAGTCAGAATAGGAACAATTAGAGGAGAAATGTACCTATATGTCACTTATGTAATAATTTTAGACACACAACATGATTCTATAGAATGGATAGCGGGAACTTTATTAGGAACCCTAATCATAGAAGGAACATCAACATGTTTGATAGAAGGAATGAAAATGGAGGAAACAAAAGTTAGAAAGAAGTAGTCAAGGAACATGTTGAGGAATTCAAAGAAGCATTTGTGAAGGCTTGCAATCTAAAGAGTTCACACACTGTATTGGAAGAATAATTCTTTGATGCACCTGATGGAAAGTTGAAGTCATAGATTGTTTATGGCTCAACCTATGTAAATAAAGCTATTGTAGTAGCAATAGGGCATTAATGGTCAAAACTGATGTTAGAGAGTGAGTTAGAGATTATGTAGTTAATAAAAGGTAGAAGACATAGAGAGAAAGGTATGGTTCAATGCGCAAGTCTTGATGTGATTGTAGTAAGTGGGAATTGTAAGATCAAGGTCACAGGTAAATAGAGAAAACATTATGAGTTTGTGGTAGATATGCATTTATTGCATAGTGTGATTTGAAATGATTTAATGATTATGAACAAGATTTGATGTACCATTTGTACATGTGAAGTATATTGAGAGAATTTAAGAGTGATTTGATAGAATTGAAGTGCAAAGCAAGTGTCTGAAGATGAAAGTTGTAGAAGGCCTAAAATCATGAATTTGAGGTATTTTAAAGAATATTGAATCTAGTTTCTTAAAATTATAAAGAAATGGTTAGTCAAAGACTGCATGATGTTAGTGACAGACTAAGGTATGAGTTCAAGAAACACCCATTTGTTTCTTTACTAGGTGATCCTATAGGTGCATTTTTGTAAGTTCTAAAAAATGTGTTACATGTAGAGGACATAAGAAATTATATACATTGAAAAATTAAGAGTATAGGTGATGAGGAGATTCACAAGGACTTAGGAGTCATGTGTAATAATGAATTATCCTTGAAGTCTGAATATGTGCACCTTGAAGATTTGAATTTGGTGAAGTATATGTTCTACATAGAATTTGACAATCACGAGTGGACCCAAATTATATTGAGCAGAATACATGATGAAATGTTCTAGTTAGGTGATGTACAGATTATCATTGATAATGACTAATTCACAAGGTCATAGGATTTAGTAATGAAGGTTGTAATCTTGTTAATGAGAAAAGTGTTAGGAAAATGGTGTAGACAAACCTACAAATCAAGTTTGATGGAAGAAATATGAGGTTTGATCTTATTCAAGATAAATGAGTCAAGTTTTTGACCAAAATCTTAGGGTACAAGTTGAACCATGTATTAAGGGTAAACTCTATACTAGCAAGATTCCTACATACATCATATGTGATGGCTGTTGAAAGGAGAAAAGTAAATTTGTGTGATATTATTAGAGTGTAGCTATTGGATAATATTACAAAGATAAAAAAAACAAAGAGAACATTATTTAGATTTGAGTCCCTATTGACTCATTTTTTTTTATATTACTAAGAAGTTTCCTAGAGTAATTAGTTGGGATAGCAGCAAGTGTGCAATGAAGATTGTAGCTCAAATCTATAGATCTAAGCCCCTAAAAATTTCAAAGACATTGATATTGATAGAATGATGAAGAATTTTCAGTCTAAGGTGAAATTGAGGTATAGGATACCTCCATCTATAGTAGATAAGTATAAGAATGTTTGTGCTTCATGGTGGAAGTTGACAACACTTACATGGAAGAAATGATACCTAGAGTGAATTTCATTGAACCTATGGGCTATAAGATGAGTACTAAGCTTATTGAAGGGTATGCATAGATCATACTTGAGTTAGAGAAGGATACAAAATGTCCTAGATGGGGGTCATATGATGAAAGGTTAAGGATTTTAGAGTTTGAGCCCCACAAAAAGGAGAGTAAGAAGAAAGTAGAGAAGGATATAGATTCCATACTTAAGGAATCTAGCATGACCAAGCAAGAATTCAATGAGATAAAGGGAATTGCATTGGAGATGAAGACCAATGGGTAGATAGAAGTGTCGATAGAAACACCTATTGTAATAGCAAGACTTTCAAAAGGAGTAATGATGGCATAACCATGTGTACAAGCTCCCATTGCACCACATACAATAGTTGTGCAAGTGCAACCTATAAGAGCAAGCTATGAGCAACTAAGGAGGTAGTTAGAGGTGGAAGAACCTACTATGCAGAGGAAGTCAAGGAGACTAGTGAAGGTTAAGAAAGTACCTACAACTCAAGCAAAGGAAAGGGTAAATAAGATCAATAACAGGCCTAAAAAAGGGAGGAAAACTATGAAAGTGAGCATATCTAAAAGTTGAGATGATGATGATGATGAAGATAAACCTATTGAAAAAGATGTGTAGGAATCCAAGACAACCACAAAAAAGAAGGCATGGAAACCAGAGGTAGAGAATTTGAACATGCAGATTATAAAGGATGATAATTTTGTTCAGTTGAATAAATTTTATATCATGCATAGTAGTATGGATAGGAGGGAATTAGAGAATGCAATAATAAGAAATATTATTATGAGGAATAAAATATTTAATAGCATTTAGAATAAGATTCTTGAAGACCTATACAATAGGTTGATCAATAGAAAGAGAAGGGTAGTAGAAGAAGATCTAAATATGAGGATCAGATCCCTAAATAAGTTATGTGATGTTGGATGAAAAGAGGAATCCAAGAAATTTTTGAAGGGCATTGAGCCCTTGATGAGGAACAAAATAAGAGCAAATCTTCTAATGAGAGATAATTATGAGGAGGCTATAATGAAATATATGTCCTCATTACCTAAGGAGAGTGCACAAGCCAAGGCTGATAGTCTTGTATATGTACAAGTAGATACACCTTCTAATAAAGAGGAAGAGGTAGTAGGGACACATTAAGGACTATCTGCACCTTACATTTTTATGGGTATTGAATCCATGCAAGTGGATAGTATGCACATAAATGTGGACACAAAGGAGAATCCATTTGTTTGTTGGCAGCATCACTTCCAATACCAATTTTGATGATGAATAGGAAGAGAAAAATAAGAAGGAAGAAGAAGAAAAGAAGAGAAAGAAAAGAAGATGAAAAAACAATAGGAAAAGAAGAGGAAAGAAGAAAAGGAGAAGAAGAAAAAAGAAGAAGAAAATGAAAAAGAAGAAGAGAAGAAGAAGAAAGAGGCTAAGGAGAAGAAGAGTGCAAAGGAACAAATGAAAAAGACTATTGTATCTTCAGTAGAATTAGTAGCTAGAATATCAGAAGTAGTACCTATTCCATCTAATGATGAAGTCTAGAAAGAGCTATTAGGTACTTTGAGAAAAATAAATCTATAAAGTCTTTAGAGAAGACCCTTGATGAAGTCTTGGAATGCATGCATAAGATAGTTTCCACAATTGTAGCTGATCTAGACTTGCAAGCTAAGGCAAAAGAGTTGGTGAAGACCTTTGATGGGGAATTCACAACCTTAGATAAAGTAGCAACAATACAACTACATAATAATCATGGTGTAACACTATTCAACACAGTATGCACTAATGTGCACAATGATTCGAAGGCACTTAATGGAAACATCAAGGAATTGAGATAGTCTATTGCTAAAGGTAACAAGTTTTATGGACAAAGTGCAATGTCCTATACTTATCTTATTTTGATGTAAAAATCAAGGCCATATGAGTGAGCTTCAGTCACTCACTACAAGATTGCAACAACTAGAGATAAGAATTGAAAATTTTGTGAATGAGATCGAGAAGATCCATAATGCTGTCAAAAGCATTGAATTTGACAAGGAGAAGGTAATAAGAAGATTCTCTATTCTTAGAGAATATCTAGCACCCAAGGTTGTAATTTTGTAGAGGCAATTGGAAGAGTGTCTTTTAGCAAATAATTCCTATTAAAATTTTCCTATAATGACTTGAGTGTAGTTGAAGTAGAATCCTATGCGCTTTGTGAACTCATCACTATATTAGATATAGTCAAAAGCAACTGGAAGAAGGCCTTTGATAGACTAAAGATCGATTTTGTAGATTGTACATCTAGAATGATGAGCTGATAACAAATAGGTAGCAAGTTTTTGTGATACAATTTTTGACACCTTTGCCATTAATGTCAAATGAGTATTATTATTAGAGAAAGATTGTATAGCTGTGAATGAATGTGTAAGGGGGAGCTTATGTATGTATTAAATGTAAAGGAGTGATAAGGAATGTAATGATCCATCAAAACATGAATAAAATTGTTATGTTTTGAAGGGAATTTGTGTGTAGTTATTTTATTTAGTTTTGTTTTGTATGACATAATTTTGGGACTTAACCAATTTTCCTAATGTTTCCATAAATGCTAGAGGGGGAGAATTTTGGAAATATGGTTAATTAGATCTCTTGATGGTTTTTGTTTATGGCAACATATGTTCAACATTTCATTTATGCATTTAGAGACAAAAAATTATCTAAGTATTATACAATTTGTAGGAGTATAGTGAAAGATCTTAACATTACATATGATGCATAAAGAATTAACTTATGCACACTTGAGGAAAGGTTTGTAGCATTGTCAAGATGACATGTACTAGTGCACATGTGTTTATGGTCAATAAAATGTAAGTTACAATTGTGATGGTATTTAACAATGCAAAATAGAGCATGGAAAAAAATAGAGTTGTATGACTTTAGGAATTGTTTTGGTTTCAAAATAATTACTAGGTCATGTTAAGATGAATATGTGGATATTATTTCATATTATGTCAAGTGTTTGAAGACATGGAAGCTGACTAAGCAACAACTTGTGAATGCGCAAGGTATAAGTAAAGATCTTATGTTGCACAAATAAAGGGAACACATTTTGTTCAGAAAATGTGTGTAATGCATAGTTATTGTGGAAGTTGCATGATTAGATGTGACATGAAAACTATTGTGAGAACCATCTATGAGCCTTATGTGATGCAAAATCTAATGTAAGATCAGAGCAAGTGCAAGTTATAACAACAAGAAAGTATTATATGTATATCTATTTTGTGAAGGAACTAAATTGTATAATTGCATGTTAGGGTAGTGGACTCTTTTTGCATACATTGTAATTGATCTACCAACTCCTAATAGGGTTGTAGAAACTCCTAATAGGGTTGAGGCTTCTAACAAGGCCTAGTCTTCTAACAAGGACTCAAGACACTATATGTACTTCATAGACTCCTTACAGGGTCAATATCCTTAATAGGATCCTATTGTTTAGTGAATCATCTAGTGGGTATCATCCCCATCAGGGTTTTCCCTTGGCCAAGGTTTCCATAGTTAATAAATAATGGTGTTATGATTTCTGTATGTCTATGGCTATATTTACTATTCATCATTGTTGGTTTACTTTCATATGAAAGTTATAAAGTAATTAACAATATTTAGTTGTGGGCAAAGGTTTGTAGAATACTAATTCATCCCCCCTCTCAGTATTATCTATTTCTAATAGTGAGGAACTCAAAAATGTTTGTGGGATCTCAAAAATTCTAGCTAATTTGTTGACGCTTGATAGTATGGCTTGCAAGATGGAGTTCTTACAAATTTTGTCAATCAAGTTGGAGCATTTAATTCATATTGTCTGAGATCATTATGTGGAGAAATCATATGAGTTTGTGTGGACCTATTTGGGTCTTGAATATTTGTTTTATATGTATTTGTTGAAGTTGATGAAAGATCAACCTCACAGCTCCCAAAAATCACCAAAACACCTGCCACAGAAAGATAGAAGCAAAAGCTATGGAGGCTAGAAATTCTAGATCCATAGATGAGACATTCTTGATAAGAAAAAAGAGAAATTTCTATTATAAAAAATTAATCAATGTAATAATTACAAAGAGAGATCATCCTTATAAAGGAGATCAAATTCCTAGAAGGTAAAACCTAGGTTGCATGATAATAATTAATAAAATAATTAATTATTATATGCCCAAAGTTTAGCATAAGTAAACTAGAGATAATAAGTGACTTAATAATAAAATCAATATGATTTAATTAATAAGAAAATACTTCATTACTTTAACTCCCCCCTTAAGATAAACTTAGGGAGTATCTAAAAACCTAGAAACTACTATTGAAAGAAAATTTGGGTCCTAGCAATAAGGCCTAACATGGTACCCAAGCACAACCAAAACTCTAAAAAGAGGAGAAATAGAGAAACCCACATGGGAAAATACCTACTCTAAAAAGTGATAAAAATAATGCTAAAAAGAACTAGTGAAGGACTAAAGAAGCTTCTAAACTAGGGAATTTCCAAGAAGATAGGAAAGATGATCATGAGGAACACCACTGAAGCATGAAGCTGCAAACACTACCAAACTATTGATATGAAGAACCTCCATTGTATAGAACATGACTAAGTAGAGAAGACTAAGTCCGAAGAGCTAATTAATCAAAGATGAAAGGTATCTTCATGGCCTCCAAAAATAGGAATGAAAGCATGTCTATATGGTAAATGATCTATCTCACTAAAATGTACAAGTATCCAACTGGTACAATCACCAAGTACAAAGGATCAAATATTGAATACATAGCTCACTCCATTAAACCAAGAAAACAATAGAAGCAACATAACCCCCCGATGATGCTGAGAGGTAAGACATGAACACTAAAATTGAATGTAGTATCTCTTGTAGAGATCAGAACTAGGAACATCAAGAGTGCAAAAGAAGTACAAAAAACTATAATGGCATGTGTCATTGATACATCATGAGGCTAATTTTATGGAAGGAACACTCACTTGAGAAAGGAATATGTCAAATATGGGTAACATGAAACCCCCAAGGCACTTTATAATGTAGTGCAAGTACAAAAAAACAAAAAGATGTGCAAGATCCTAAAATGTAATAGAGTGACACTTTATCTTAGTTTATTTTAAAAAATTGCATACAAATGATGTCTAAATAGACTAGAAGAGATGTAAGGTTGGTACAACAAAAATTACGACCCATGATGAATCATCTGAAGAAACAAAATTGATCCCTAGACATGAAACAACCAAGATATTCCAAAAAGTGAAAAAACACAAAAAAATGAATAGATTGTACCTGTTAAATCTAGGAAAAAACCTAGCATCACTAGAAAGAGTACATAGAGACTTTCCTAATGATATAAAAAATTCCCAAATTAGAGATTAGATGCTCAAGATATGTCTCTTGGAGTGCAAAATAGAACTTTTGGATTTTATTAAAGGAAACCAAATAGCATCAAAAGTCCAAATAACCTACATTATCATGATGTTCTCAAAGTCCTCTTTCTAATGCTATCTTGTTTGTGAAAAATAGAGTCCAAATGAATAAGTTATGGCCAAAAAAGCATATGTAGCTGAAAAAAGAGCCAAGCCATTTGAACTTGTGAGATGATCTTATATCCCCTAGCCCATTTTTTTTGTGAATATGCGTCTTAATATTATAAATTAATGGAAATGTCTATTCATAAGAAAAAAATCATCACCTTGGGAAGCACAAATTTCATTAGTAAAATTAACTAACAAAGCATGCCTACTATTACCACAAATGACCTTAGAATGTGTGTTAGTTCTATTGGTTAACAATTTGTCCCTCTTGCTAATTTGGCTTTACCTTGATTCTAGACACCCAAAATGTGAGGGAACAAAAGGATGTTACCAAAAAATGGGTTAGTGTATGTGTTATATCACTACCCTTTGAATTATAAGGTAAAACTCTCTATATGAAGATATGCAATGAATTATATCTTTAATAGATTATTGAGATAGAGGTATTCTCTTAACCTAAGAGTAGAAGAGGATAAATCTGGATGCTCATAATTACAAACACCCTAGGCAAAAATTGATTTGGGAAATCTATAACACCTAGTGGAATGGATATCACAAGTTACCTTAAATATCTTCTAATACCACTCCTACTCTAATCTAAATGTAGATTAGTCCTATTGAAATGTAATTGAGGGAGAGAGTAGAGATACAAATGAAAGATGAAATGGAATCCACCTTAGTTGATAACCCTTTACCAAAATGAAACTTGGAAAGGAATTAATAGCTCCAAATGCATCTGTCCTACAATCCCATAAAAACTAGTCTAGAATGAAAACTTAGCTTAGCTGAAGGAGACAATGAAAAGAACTTAGGCATGCTAGTCCTAAATGGAATCAGAACATCACATTACCTAACTGCAAACATAATACAAATCTTTCATTCCATCTAAGATTTGATTCTCACTCAACATTTGGAAATGTAGGGGGCAAAGTTGGATAGAATTTTTGATCCTTTCCATTAACTTGAAAAATTACATATATAGGCCCTACTTTAAGGTTCTTGGCTAGGTACAAGAGCATGTGAATCACTCAATATATCATCAATGAGCCATTACAATCATTTACTTAAAGAGATAAGAAGAAAACCCTCAAAATGAAATATACATGTTGTGTTAACCTTCTTAGCGATGTCTTTAGCATTTGGTTCTAATCTCACGGCTCTTTTGTGAACACCTAGTGACTATTGATCTTTAGGCAACTTCAAAAACTATGTGAAAATCCTCATTTCTTTCAAATTCTACTATTGGTGCCAAAACTTGTATTTCATATCCTAATAGTCATAGCCAATTTGAATCCCCACCATTGCTCTCCTATCAATGATCACAATTTAAACATGGAAACCCTTCCATCTACCTCAAAACTTAACTATGAGAAAACTATTGTGAAGTTGTGGTCAACCATTATCATAACCCTCTAGACTAACCATGATTTTAACTTTGTGAACTCAGGAAAACTTTAACTTAATCCTTGTCACCTCTTCACAACTACCCATTATACAATACCTTTAACCCATGTGATGATGTAATGACTAATTGTTATCTTATTTCATAGCTTTGCCACCTTAAATTTATGTTAACTTTAACCACTTGAGATGATGCAATAGCATTTGATCTTTAACTATCATTTCATTCTTCACATCCTCGTAACTTGAAAAGTCTTAACTATTTTTCCACCCGCAATGTTGCAGTAATCATCTTGAGTTTAATTGTCACCTTGTGTGCAACTTTGTAACCTAAGATTTTAAATCCCCTTTTAAATGGTGCAATATTGTGATTCCTCTTATTTGCCACTTCACAATTGCTGACTACTTCCTTGTACTAACTGCAGTAAAGTAATAGTGACTACACACTACCCATGTTCACACATTTGCAACATTAAAAATTATTATTATTTCAAACCTGTGAAGTAGCAAAATATTTTGAATCTGACCATGTTGCATCTTCACAACTGTTAATCACTTAACACCTTTATCTCTTGCAATGTTGCAATCATTGTTTTGATTGATAGTTTCTTCACTTCGTAGCTTTGCAACTTGAAATCTGTTAACTACATTACCACCTGAAATGGCTCATTTTTCCATAGCATATAACAAAAAAATTCATATTTGGCTTCCTTTATCCATCATCTTAACTATTATCAATAGCCCCATCAGTCATCACCATAATGTCTTACTATTTAATCTAGCCTCTGATAGGATCATCACTATAACCTATGTTGATAACTTCATCATCCATCAATATAACTAGGGTTTTCTCATTCAATTTTCAATGATCAGTGCAGGTTGTAGTGATGGAAATTTCTCATTACTCATCACTATAATTGAGTTTCATCTCGTACACTTAGCGATAAGCTTGATCACTATGACTTATGGCAATAAACATTTCTTGATGCAGGAAAACATAATATGGCAATAGTTTGTGTACATGGTATTCCTTCATTCACTATTGACCTTTAAACTACTCTAGTGTACATCTTCATGTAGAGCATCATCTGTCAATCTACATCATTGATTTTATTTCAACTTTCATTCTCATCACTTTTGACCAGGGTATTCACCATAACTAAGAAGATTGAGCATTTTTGAAAGCTTCTACTAGCTTCTCTATATTTTATTAGATTTTTCTCACTTCAATGTATTTCAACCTTGTGTTTGATTTTAGTGAGCTTGGTTTTGTTCCTTTTAGCCTTAGAGATGAACTTATTTCCTTTGACCATTCTCTTCTTGTTTCTACACCCATTTTTGTTCATGTGATTTTTCTCCAATTGAACTTGTCTTTTAGGATTATTTTTTATTATACATACATTGGATTTCATTGAATAGAAAAGTTTATTCTCATTTATAGAATATTCTTGACACTTACCCACCCTCCTAGAAATACCTAGTAGATAAATAAGAATTGACTTCCTACTTGGTTGAGCTTTGAATGGGGAGAGATAAGATAGAAAACCTTCCTAGTCATTACCTAGACATGATCATTGACTTGATTGAACTTGACATGACAACAAATCAAAGAACAAAATTGGGGGACTAAAAGTGCACCAACAATTGGCTTTGACTTGGGGACTTAGGCATTCTAATGCCTAAGGATGGATCTAGATATTTATTGGTTTTGTGAATGATCTCAATAAAGACACACACAAACACACACAACAACAAATTACCTCACTTCCTTTATTATAGAAAACACCAAATAATAGAGATTAGTGCCTAGTTCATTGAGTTGCAGGGTCTAAGGTAGCACAGGGAGATGCTGTGCATTTGGGTGGTGGGGAATTAGGGAAATCAAAAAAAAGGAAAAAAATACACAAAGAAGTAAAGGAAGGAAGAACAACTAAACTAAACACACACCTAACCTAACATATTTATAGAGGTGAGATGAATCTCACGTTATGAAACCAAATACAAAAGATACTCAAGTGAATCCACTAACTTGTTAGGAGAAGTATGAGCCCTTCCTTCATAGCTTCTTGCATCTTTTTAATGTGACTCCTTGAAATAACATAGGTAAAGTAACCTTGATTAGGCTCATGGTATGAAAGAAATATTTGAGTGCCCACCCTAAACCATCTCTCATCATACATCTATCTTTATCTACAACTTCCATGTAATCCATCTAATGATCTTCTATCATGTCAAGGAGGGAAGGAAACACATATAATTATTCTAGGGAAGTGAGCTCATTATTGCAATGCTCTGAACTTTTTTCATGAGCTTGAGTGTAGGAAGATGTCACCTTCACCATGGAATCCACTAGTAGATGGTTAGTCACCTCATTGCTTTGAAAAGCTAAGTCAATTTCACCCCTTCCCTCTTTCACTGTATCATTACTACTTACACTATTTGAATACACAAAATTAGACTCACAAGCCAATGAAATTTCTTCAAGTTTTAGTTCCATTAGAGTTTTAGGTGACTCTACAACACACCTAGGTCAAATGAAAGACCAATAAAACTTCCACAATATATTGGTAAGACAATTGCACAAAGATGCAAGAATGCTATTATTAATAATGAACTTGATTGAAATCCAATGGATTGATTTAAAATGTACATAATGAGCCTCCTTATATAGGAGAGGCTATAAGAGATAATGATAAGGAGAAGAAAAGATATCACCAACTCAAGGTGGAATCACATGTCCATAAAGGTGGATCATCCTCCATTTTGCAATGAAGTATGTGTGAAGATGAGGATGATAATGTGATATGTGCACTAAAGGTGGAAGAAGATAACAACCATGAACACCTAGAGTGGAATTCTCCTACACCATGTGTTTAATTGAGGTGCAAACTCCTAAGTGTCTCAATAACAAAATTCTATGCAATGCATTATCCTAAGTAAGATTAAGTAAGTGTAATTAGTGAATATTTAATTACACCAACACCCCCCCTTAATTGTAACTTAGGGGAATGCACTTAAAATCAAAATGCAAGATGGGTCTTGGATACTAGGACATTCTAGGTACCCATGTACAATATGCAAAGCAATACATGGAATTTAATCTCTCATAAAGTGAAGAAAGAGAGAAAACCTCATGGGAAAAACCCTCCTAAAAAAAGAGATATGAAAAAGAAGATGCATGGATGGATGGAAACTCAAGACCCCCAAAGAATGACATGTACCATGTATATATAAAGAATGATCCCCCTATAGGAAGGAAATAAGGAGATATGATATTTCCTCCATAATGAAGAAGCTCCAATGTAGATGAAGAGTACTTGCAAAAAAAAGATAATCCAATGCCTAAACGAAACACGTCTCCCCTTAGGAAGAGATAAATACATCAAATGATGAAGAAGCCACTCCATGTACAAAGTGAGGAAGGAGGAAGAAGGTCTCCATGTATGCATTTTTGAAGACTGACTAGGTTTCTCAAAGCTCAAAGGTTCTGTCACACCATCAAGATGCCCTATGAGATGTAAAAAAACAAGAGAACATGAAGAGCTGGCAAATCCAATCTCCAAAGAAGGTGAAGAAGTATCTCAAAGAGAAACCCCCTCAAATTTATTAATCAAATTTTCATGATGAGACTCATTTGAAAGAGCATCCAAGAATACATCCCATACTACAAGATCTGAAGCATAAAGATCATCCTACCAAATAGTAGAACTTATATCTGAAGAAGCAGGAGGTAGAGGAGTCGGGAGTTCAACACTTTTCTCAAGAACAAAATGATTCAAGTGTCTAATATTCTCCTCACATGAATTATTCACCCTTGATAAAGGGTTAGGTACTGAATATCTTCATCATTATCAACAAAATATACAAAAGAATACAAGCATGATGTATGATGAGCAACTCCCATAGCTATGACATCTTTAGTCTCCATGTCCCTAATATAGACATAATTAGGAGTGAACTCAACAATTTTACCTTTTGCCCCATGAGTAAGTTAGTAAATGGAAAGGAGATTAGCGGTCAAGGATGGTATAGAAAGAAAATCATTAAATGTACCATCTCCCGTAGGAATAGAACCTATCCCACAGACCTTCATGTAGGTATTATTATCCATAAATATAGGTGGAGAAGTACAAGTCTCAATAGAAGAAAACATATCCATAGAATATGCCATATGATGTGATGCAACTAAATCAAGAAGCCATTTACCTTGCTTAGGATGTGTGGAAGCAATGAGTGCTTGTCCTTTACCTTTGGATGATGATGTAGATGTAAAAGATTCTTGATATTGAGAAGAAGGAGAAGACACTAATGAGGGCAATTGGATATTGTTCTTTTGAAGAAGGTGAGTGAGCTCATCAATCTTTTTATGGAAACATTTATTCTCATCATGTCCTAACTTCTTGCAATAAGCACTTTTGTCTCTCTTTCTTCTAAATGTTTCCTCTCTTGAAGAGAACTTGGATTGAATATTATGTTTTGAAGGAGATTCATCACCTCTTTCATCTTGCTTAGGATCCTTGTGTTGTTTTTTCCCTTTCCTTTGACAACATTCAGAGAGGAGTCATTTTCAACCAATGCTTGATACTTGAAAGGCTTCAATTGACCCATGTATGCTAACTTTTCTTATTCCCTTGTGAGCTGATCTACAATTTCATCAAGAGAAGGTACCTTTTATGCAATATCAAGAGTATTCATAGTAGCATATAATTTGGAAACAAAGATTTAATATTTAGGACCTAGCATGGAAAGAACAGATAATATCAATTGCTCATCATCTTTAGTAATACCAAAATTAGAAAGCTCCAATATAATGGAATTGAACTTAGAGAAAAAGTCTTGAATATTGTCAAAATCACATGGACTTAGACCTATAAGCTCATTCTATAATTTGAATTTTTTTATTCTATTAGGTTTACCAAAAATCCCCTCCAATATTGTCCATGCAACATGAGGATGTGTGCAGGATGCAATATGATATAGAAAATTATGAGAGATATTAGATCTAAGAGAGCCAAGTGCTTTATCCCTTCTATTAAACCATTTTCTCCTTTTTGCAATTCTTGTAGCTGGTTCAAAATCCTATCCAAGAATCATTCTAAGCAATCCAACACTCATCAACTAATTAGAAACTGCTTGTTTCCATTCATGATAGTTATATGGAGTGAGTAATGGAACTTTTGAAAAATCCATAACGAACCCAAAGAATGAATGAAATCAACTGATAAATCCTTAAAATTACAAATTCAATTAAGAAGATTTAAATCCAAGTATTCACTAAGTGCAAATATAGCCAAAAAAGACCTATTTCTGAAACTTATATGTCCACTCCAAATCATTAAAATCTGGTTATAGATCTAAAAAGTAGAGGAAAAATCATGCACTTTAGAGAAAAAAAACTGTACCTAAAAATGTTATCGGATGTGCACAAACAAAGCCTTGAAATTTGCAAAAAAATGAGATTTTTAATTTTTAGAAACAATTAGAGACAATGATCCAAAATCACTTGCATCACTATGTAGATTGTTAAATTCTATCCCAAAATAAAATAAAAAATTGCTTAGAAAAAGGAGTCCATATGAGGGAGATATCATTGTTTGAAAATTATCTTTGAAATTATTTTTCTAAATTATTTCCATCATACATTCAAAAATAAAATGGCTCTAGGTTTGGCCTCAAATGTTTGATTTGGATGAAAAAATTATAATTTAGGGTTTTTGGACATCCTCCATATGATACCAACCTCTGATTTGCATCAAAAAATTTCAATTTTCACCTACAATAGAAGGTCACAAAATATGCATCTTGAAATCTCCTCCAAATTGTGATGTCCAAATTGCCAATTCTACACCAATAATAAGTCAAGCCAAGATTACACTTCTTGAGAAGAGGTATCACACCATGAAAACTTTGATACCATGTTAAAGTTTTAGGTGAGTCTACAACACCTTGAGGATCAAATGAAAGACCAAGAAAACTTCCACAAGAGATTGGAAAGACAATTGCATGAAGATGCAAGAATGATATTATTGATAATGGACTTAATGGACAACCAATGGATTGATTTAAAATGTACATAATGGGCCTCTTTATATAGGAGAGGTGATAAGAGAGAATGCCAAGGGGAAGATAAGCTATCACCTACACAAGATGGAATCACATGCGCACTAAAGGTGGATCATCCTTCATTATACAATGAAGTATGTGTAAAGATGAGGATGATAATGTGATATGTGCACCAAAGGTGAAATGAGATAACAACTATGACCACCTAGAGTGGAATTATCTTACACCATGTGTTTAATTAAGGTGAAAACTCCTAAGTGTCTCAATCATAAACTACTATGCAATGCATTATCCTTAGTAAGATTAAGTATAATTACTGAATATTTAATTACACCAACAAGTTCCATAGTTAGGTCATCTCAAGGGGGTTTATCCATTTGGAGGGGTGACAAGAACCCATAGATAATCTCCTCTTCCTTACTATATGAAAAAGTTGCATCTACCAATGGAACTGATTCTTCTACAGATTGACATTTAATCTCATGACTCTTTTCTTCAATCACATATTTATCAAGGATAAGAGTCTTACCATTGGGTTTGTGAAGTTCCTCTTGCTAATACAACCATTCTTTAAGTTGAACTTCATTGCTTCTTTCTTCAACTAGAGTTAGAGTTATAGATTTTGGCAAATTACATGTGGAATGCTCTAGTGCAGGCAGATGATCATCAAAAAATTCTTCTTCAGAGGACTCTAATGGAGTTTTTTGACCTTCATTGATAGCACGAAGAATAACCTCTTGTGTACCAAAGACTACAATAATATGAGAACAAGAATTAAGTGACATCACCATGGGAGCTTCATAATTAGGTGTAAATTCTATCTTCAACTTTAGCTCCTTTCTCTTGCCCTTTTTCTGATCCTTCAACTTGTGGAATCGGTCATAGAGGTGGCCCCATATCTTCCTTGGTTTGGAGTCATCTCCTCTATTCAGGCTCTCTACAAGATTCACCAAGATCTTTTGAAAGACTGTGTCCTTAGTTGTATGGAGCTCTCCAAGAGTAGGCTCAAGCTTTGACCTCTCCTCGATGTTCACATAAGGAATGTTCATTTTCTCTTTAAACATTTGGAAATCATAAGGAATAGAGTTAGGTGAATTCTAGGGTTCTTTATGTTCAACTGGTTGTACTTGTTTCATCCTCTTTCTTTCAATTTGTTGTAGGTCCTCAAGTCTTTAAAAATGGGCATAGATGTGGTTCCAAAACATCTTTGACATACAATCATCTTCTATGCTAATGTTTTCTTAGGCTGCCTAGGAGATGCTCTCTCTATATTGGTCCAAAAGGTCATGAAGCATCTTGTACTTTGTGGCATGAAGTTCCTCAAGGGTAGGAATGAGCTTCAACCTTGCTTGCTTCAACCTCAACTCCTCCCTTTTCATATCTTTCAACTTGTATAATCTTGAACATACACATTTCCACAGGGATGTAGATACATGATCATCTTCAATGCTAATATTCTTTTGGATGGGACAATAGATTCTTTCTTTATGTAGAAGCACAAGCTCTTGCAAAGCTTATCAGTAATCTCATTGAGTTCTTGGATAGTGGGCTTAGGCCTTGGATTTCTTCTAGTCTTTTAATTTGGCATGGCCATTGAGTTACATTGAACCTTCTTAGACCAAAGTGAATAGGTCCTTCATACAAAATCATTAGTCTTCATCCTAAGGAAGACACCTTTAGATTTCCAAGAAGAAGAAACTAGACTTTTATTTCCAATGAAAAAATGTTCATTAATAGTTTGTCCCTCTTGCTAATTTGGTTTTACCTTGACTCTAGATGCCCAAAATGTGAGGAAACAAAAAGATGCCACCAAAAAATGGGTCAGTGTATGTGTTATATCACTGCCCTTTGAATTATAAGGTACAACACCCTTATATGCAAGATATGTAATAAATTGCATCTTTAATAGATTATTGAGATGAAGGTATGCTCTTGACTTGAGAGAAAAAGATGGTAAACCAGGATCCTTATAACTACAAAAACTCCAGTCATAAATAGATTTGGGAAACCTATACCACCCAATAGAATGGATATCACAAGTTACCTTAAAGATCTTCTAATACCACTCCCACTCTAATCTAAATGCAGATTAGTCATACTAAAATGTTATCAAGGGAGAGAGTAGAGATGCATGTGAAAGATAAAATGGAATCTACCTTAAATGATAATTCTTTTACCAAAATGAAATTTGGCAAGGAATTAACAAGTCCAAATGCATTTGTCCTACAATCCCATAGAACCGATTCTAGGATAAAAACTTAGCTTAGCTAAAAGAGAAAATGATAAAAACCTAAGCATGCTACTCCTAAATGGAATTAGAACATCACATTACCTAATTACACAAATCATATAAATCCTTCATTACATCTAACTCTTTGATTCTCATTCAACATCTAGAAATGTAAGGGACAAGTTGGACAAAATTTATGATCCTTCGCATTAACATGGAAAATTACATATATAGGTCCCCCTTTAGGGTTCTTGGCTAGTTACAATCTAATTATTACATCATTAGAGCATGCAAATCACTCAACACATCACCAGTTAGCCACTACAATAATTTACTTAAATAAATAAGAAGAAAACCCTTGAAATTTTGTATACACAATGTGTTATCCTTCTTGGCAATGTCTTTAACATTTGATTATGATCTCATGGCACTTTTGAAAACACTTGGTGACTATTGATCTTAAGGAGGATTCAAAAACCTCGTGAAAATATTCATTTCCTTAACATTCTATAGTTGGCACCAAAAATTATGTTTCATATCCTAACAATCACAACAAGTTTGAATCTTCATCATCAATCTCCTATCAATGATCAAAATTTAAACATGGAAATCCTTCCATCTATCTTGAAACTTAACTATGAGAAAACTATCACTAAGTCATCATCAACCATTATCACAATATCGCAACACTCCAGACTAATCATGATTTTAACATTGTGAATTCATTAAAAATCCAACTTAATCCTTTTTGCCTCTTTGCAACTACCCATCATACAATACCTTTAAGCTGTGTGATGATGCGATGACTAATTGTTATCTTATTTTAGAACTTTTCCACCTTAAATTTAGGTTAACTTTAACTACCTACAACAATGTGATAGCCTTTGAGCTTTAACTATCATTTCATTCTTTGCATCCTCAAAACAAGAAAAGTCTTAACTATTTTGCCACCCATGATGTTGTGGTAATCATCTTGATTTTAACTATCACCTTGTGTGCAAGTTTGCAACCTACAATTTTAACTACCCTTGAAATAGTATGATGTTACAATTCCTCTTATTTTCCACTTCAAAACTACTCACTACCTCCTTTTACTAACTATAGTGAAGTACTGATGATTGCACACTAAGTATGTTTATACATTTACAACATTAAAACTAATTATTATTTCAAACCTATGAAGTAGTAAAACCTTTTGAATCTAATCAAGTCACTTCTTTGCAATTGTTAATCACTTAACACCTTTATCTCTTGTGATTTTGCAACCATTGTTTTGATTGACATTTTCTTCACTTTGTAGCTTTGCAACTTGAAATCCCTTAATTATATTACAACCTGCAATTGTTCATTTCACATTTTCTTCACTTCATAGCTTTACAACTTGAAATCCCTTAATTATAGTACCACTTGAAATTGTTCATTTCACCATAGCATACATAAAAAAAATTCATACTTGGCTTCCTTTACCCATCATCATATCTATTATTGACAACCCCATTGTCATTGCCACGTCATCTTAGTACTTAATCTGACTAGTGATAGGATCATCACTATAACCTATGCTAATGACTTAATCATCCATCAGTATAACTAAGTTTTTTTCATTCAACTACTGATGATTGCTGTAGGTTGTGGCAATGGAAATTTCTCCCTGTTCATCACTTTAACCAAGTTTTTGTCTCCTGTGCTTAGTGATAAACTTGATCACTATGACCTATGGTGATAGACATTTCTTGATGTAGGAAAATGTAATATGAAAATAGTTTATGTATATGGCATTCATTCATTCACTATTGACCTTTCTACTCCATAGTGTACATCTTCATGTAGAGCATCATCCATTGATCTACATCATTAATTTTATTTTGACATGCATTCTCATCACCAGCCATTGCTAATAAGATTGAGAATTTTTGAAAGCTTCTACTACCTCTAAATTTGATTAGATTGTACTCACTTCAACCTATTTCCACAACCATGTACTTGATTCTAGTGAGCTCAATTTAATTCCTTTTAGCCTTAGGGATAAAATTATTTCCTTTGACCATTCTCTTCTTGTTGTCACATCCATTTGTGTTCATGTGATCTTTCTCCAGTTAAACCTATCTTTTAGGATGAGACCTTATTGAACATACATTGGAGTTTATTGAATAAACAACTTTCTTCTCATCTATGGAATGTTATTGATACTTACTCATCCTCCTAGACACATGTAGAATCCAAACAAGCATTGATTTCCCACTTGGTTGAGCTTTGAATGGGGAGAGATGAGATATAGATCCTTCCAAGTCATCACCTAAACATGATCATCGACTTGATTGGACATGACTTGACAACAAATTGAAGTTCAAAACTTGGGGATTGAAAGTGCACCAACAAGTTCATACCAAAATTGTATCAGGAAGTGTGTAGGTTTTGTACAAAAATCACCTTGAGATGTGTGTTGATTATGTACCAAGATTGCCTTAGGAAACATGTTAGTTATGTACTAGAAATTGTCTCAATTTCCATTCCAAAAAAATCTCAATTTCTATGTCAAAAATCTTGATTTTTGTGCCAAAAAACCTCAATTTTTGTACCAAAATTCTAAACTTCTATGAACAAAAATCATAAAATTTCCACGTTGAGAAATGTGCCCAATTGGGAGCAAATTTTTTGCCTCAGATTCTAACTAAATCCAAATTGGACAAATTATATATGAAAATAGGGGTTTTTGCATGCTTTGAGCTCAATGGTGAGGTCTGTTTCGGCTCAAAGTAAACCAAAAAATGTAACCCCCTAGATCCAATACAATAAATTTCTAAAAAATGAAACCATCTGAAAGAGAAACCACATATCTCAGAGCCAAGCCAAATCTCTCATAAATAGAACAAGGGCATGAAGATCTATAGCTCTGATACCATGTTGAAGTTGATGAAAGATCAACCTCATAGCTCCTAAGAATCACCTTCACGAAAACACCTGCAATAAAAAGAGAGAAGCAAAAGCTATGGAGGTTGGAATTCCTATATTCATAGATGAGTCATTCTTGATGAGCAAAAAGATAAATTGATATTATCAAAAGTGAATCAATGTAATAATTACAAAGAGAGATTGTCCTTATCAAGTAGATCAATACCATAGAAGGTAAACCCTAGGTTCCATGATAATAATTAATATAAGAATTAATTATTATATTCCCAAATTTTAATATACTGTATCACCATTAGAAGTACAACTACCAAGTTGAAGATGGATAGAGTAGTTGTTGCACTTCTATTAGAGGAGATGTGAAGGAAGTCCTTGGAGGAAGCCAAAGAAGATCTTATTATATGAGGAAGGTCTAAGGAAAAGAGCAAGAAGAAGGACACAAAGTCAAAGTCTCAGGAGAAATTTTCCACTCCTGGAAGGAATTCCAAGTTGAAGTGTTAGAACTACAGGTAGAAAGGTCATGTTTGAAAGGATTGCAAGAAGGAGAAAATGAATTAGAATAAATATACTTCTAACACTAAATCTATTCAAAGTTACAATGATTCCTTTGTAGAAGCCTTGGTAGTTCTTGTGCTCAATGATGTATGGTTGGTGGATTTAGGAGCATCATTCCACATGAAATCTCACAAAGAGTGGCTCCCAAAATATGAATCATATGATGGTAGAAATGTATTCCTGGTGAGAGATTCCACACTAGAGATTATTGGAAAAGGAAGAGTTAGAATTTAGATCCCTGATGGAAAAGTAAAGGGAATTGATGGAGTAATTCACATACCCTATTTGGACTGAAACTTACTTTCTATCAACAAGTTAAATGATGTTAGAGTTTGGGAAATGTTTGTCCATGGTGGTTGCAAGATGACTAGGGGTTCAATTTTTTAAGCTAAGGGACAATGCATTAGAACACTATATAAGTTAGATGCCAAACCTGTATGTTTTAATAGTGTCTCTATCAAGTCTGACAAAATTAATATGGTAACACATGGTGTAAATGTAATGGAAGTTAAACTTCTTGCTAAGAAAACAATGCTTTGGCACTATGGGCTTGGCCATATTGGTGAGAAAGATTTGAAAACCTTAAAGAATAAAAACTTGGTTGAGGGGTTGGTTGACTATAACCTCAAATTTAATTTCATTGAACATTGCATTTATGGAAAGAAAAATCTTGTTTAGTTTTATTTTGATTCTCAAAAATCTTCTGGTTTGTTGGACTATATTCACTCTGATGTATTTTTTCCTGTAGATGTTCCTTACCTATCTAATTCAAGATATTATATATCATTTATTGATTATTATTCAAGAAGAAAATTTATTTATCTTTTGAAGAGTAAATCAGAAGTGTTCAATCAGTTTAAGGAATTTAAAAGCCTTGCTGAAAATCAGACTAGGAGAAAGATTAAATTCTTAAGGAGAACTAATGATGGAGAGTTTTGCAATATAGATTTTGTGTAGATCATGGAATTAAAAGGCATAAGATGACAC
Organism: Cupressus sempervirens; assembly: GCA_028749045.1. Classification (NCBI taxonomy): domain Eukaryota; kingdom Viridiplantae; phylum Streptophyta; class Pinopsida; order Cupressales; family Cupressaceae; genus Cupressus; species Cupressus sempervirens. Next base: position 46,133,629 of record CM053787.1, read on the forward strand.
CTTACACTCCATAATAAAATGGAAGAGTGGAAAGGATGAATTAGTTGTTGATGAAGAGAGTAATAAGGATGTTGGAAGGTGATAGTTTTGAAACAAAAGTTTTGGGCCAAAGAAAAGGAAACCAAATGCTACTTGTTGACCCATTTTTTCATGGTAGTGCTAATTAAAAAGAAACCTATGAAAGAATGACTTGCTAAGAAGCTCTCATTAAGATATTTGTGTGTCTTTGGCTTTTAAGTGTGTGCTTATGTACCTGAAGTGAGTAGGTCCAAGTTGGACAACAAAGTGGTAAAGTCTATCTTCATTGGGTATGGTATTGGTGTGAATGGATATAAATTGTGAAACCCTCTCACTAAAAAAATATTGTATAGTTTGAGTGTTATCTTTAATGAGATGAAATCTACCTCACTAGATCAGTCAGAGAAGATAGGAAAGAAAAAGGAAACAATTGAAATTCCTTTACCTTCTTAAAGGGAAGATTTTCAGACTTCAAATGAACTTGTGAATGATCAAGATCTAGAATAACCTAAGAATTAGGATGGGGAGAGCTTGAATGGTCACACAAGTGAAGAAGAACATGATCATGAACTTTGTGTTGAACCTTAAGAAATTTTGTCAAAGGAAGTGAGGAGATCTACTCGGGAGAGATGATAATGTGATAGGTATAATTATTCACTAGAGAGATTTAATTATTTCATGTTGAATGTTAATTGTGCCAATTCTTTGCTTTTGGATGCTGATGAGCCTAGGACTATCAAAGAAGCAATTAATGTGCCAGATTTAGATTCCTTCTTGTCAGCCATAAAGGAAAAAATGAAATCCTTGGAGAAGAATGAAACTTGGGATCTAGTACCTTTTCCTCAAATAATAGGATTGACAAGTACAAGGCAAGATTGGTTGTAAAGGGGTATTCTCAAAAGGAAGGTATCGATTATGGAGAAATATTTTCACTTGTAGCCAAGCTAACATCCATAAGATTTATTTTGTTCCTTGTAGAGGAACATGAATTTGAAATTGAGCAAATGGATGTGATAACAAAGCTTCTTCATCATGATCTTGAAAAAGAGATATACATCTCCCAACCAGAGTACTTTACAGAGAAAGGTAAAGTGTATCTTGTATTGAAGCTGAAGAAGTCTCTATATGGTTTGAAACATTCACCTATAATGTGGTATGAAAAGTATGATTCATAAGTTTTATCTTTGGGTTTTATGAGATCTATGTCGGATCATTGCATACACTATAAAGATGAAGGTGATCGAATACTTATTATTGTTGGAATCTTACAATTGGAATAATTTTTGTTTTGTCATTGATGCCAAACCTATGGATGAAAAATATTGCTACATAATCTAAATGTCATATCTATTTAATGGATGAAGAGGATTTGAGAAGTTACTCATAACTATACTAATCTAGAGGAAAGGCTGAAGTTATGAAAAGAAAACTACAATGGACATTTGATTAGATAGACTTTGATAAAGGAAAATAATTGTTTATGTCAAGAAAGCTAAGCTAAGTTGAGTGAAAGAGTAAAATACTAAGGAGTGCTAAGTAATGCTAGTGTCAAATGAGATATAGTTAGTGCCAAGAAAATCTAGTGTTGACTAGGCATTAGCATGGATTCAGAAAGTTAGTTGATGATGAGCCAAAAAGCTTTACAAAAACCAAGTAATTTAGTGTTGATCGAGTATCAGAATTTAGAGATTGTTGAGTGATAGTAAGAGAAAAAAATTCAAAGAAATTGTAAGATCAAGATGACTCATTTGATTTATTGGGAGATGTAAAATGTGTTGAAGATAAGATTGATAAGTTGGATCATTAAATTCAAGGAGGTATTAGGTAAATAATTAATAGACGAATTCTAGAGAAGTTTCTAAAAGATGATCAAGAAGATGAATAGATACATTGAATCGAATTGAATTTGAACATAAATCCTAAGTCCTATGGTGGATTTAGAAAATGGTAAAGCACAAATTTCCTATTTAAAGAGGTATAAAACTAAACATTTGGTGCCATGTCTAGTCAAGTAAGCTTAGCCCAACCAATGTGTGTATGATTAAGTTTGTATGTGTAGAAAGGCATATAGAGAAAGGTTGATTAGAAACATAGAAGTGTGTGAATGCAAAGTGAAAGGAGAAAAATTACATATATGATGTTGTCATTGGTAAGTGAATTAGAGTAGAAGGCTTAAATGTTGATGAGAAGAGTGGACTAATTGATTGAAAGGCATCTAAGAAGATCAAGATTAAATATGACAATGAAAGGATTATTAGTGAACCAAAATAAGGATCAAATAGAGAAGTGAACCAAAAAAAGTGAGTTGTATCACATAGATCAAACCTACTATTTTATTTCTTATCATTGTAAATTGTTTGTATTGAAATTCTCTTAATAGAGGTTAACCTAACAGTGATTTAAAGACTTAATAGTTAGTGTAAATCCTTTAACTAGGTGACATTGTAAATGGATTGATCAAAGTCCTCTTATAAGGCCACTCCTTATAAGGTGATTAAATCCTCTAACCATGTCACATTCAATAGTTTGTATTGTAACCTTTGATAGTGTTGGCTCCTAACAAAGCTCTCTTCAAAAGAATGAGATGTTGCTTGTGGTTTTTCCCAAATTGGGTTTCCACATAAAATCTTACTTTCAAACTATGATGAATGTTTATATTTGATAATGTTTCAATTATGCCATGCAAGTTATGTTTATGAAAGTTTTATAGTAGAGACTGAGAAACAATGAGATAAGTAGAACAATGAAGTGTTTAATATTTAATTGTTAAAGTGGTATGTATAGACCTTGAGTAACTGATTCACCCCCTCTCAATTATTCTTAATATTTTTAACAATTGATGTTAGAGATTAGTGCTTTAAAAAGAAAATTTTGAAGGCATTTAAAGCTAAAGATCATGACGAACAAGAGGGATGTACCCAAGATGAACAAGGAGAACTTTTCTAGATGATAGACCCTGATGAAGCTGCACATATCTAGTATCAGTGATGTTACCATCAAATTTCTAGACAATAAAAATTTAGAAGTAACAAATTCTCCACTAACTACTAAAGAAATGAGATAGAAGTGTTGGAATTACAAAAGGAAAGCTAAACTTCTGAGGGGGAGGTGGGTGAATCAATAGTTCAAACTTTTAACCCATAAAAATATTCATCACATATCCATCTCACATATTCAATAAGTAAGCTGAAGTACTATGTAAAGCATGTACATTTAAAGCATGTAAACAAGTAATCATTCACACATATATGACACCAGATATGATTACCCATTAACCCTCCAATGAGAAGGTAAAACTAGGGTGGGGATGACACCCAAAAAACTTCACTACTACAGTAATAAAGTGTGTCCAATGAAGGTTACAATGTTTGACAGTGAAACATGATCTACCTTGTGAAAGGTCTTCCCTGTTAAAGGCTTACAAAGACTATTAGTGTTGACATTACATTCATGTTTGTTATTAGTGACATACACTTATTCAGATTACAAGTATCTACCGAGCACATTATATAGTTAATAATGTTAACCAAGCATTTTAGTATCTATCAAGTTCTATAGTTGCTATCGAGTCTAAGGGATAATATTCAGTTTGCACTGAGAAGTTACTACAAAGGTGATTATCAATAGTATAAATAGATTATCTCAGTGTATGTCAAATTTATCAGTGCAAACAAAGTTGTGCAATGCTTACCAAGTTCACAATTGATCAATGTGATGTGAGTGTAGTGTTAACCAAGCCACTCAATGTTAACCATGTGACTTAGTTTATATTTAGTTCGTAGTGATAATATTGACTGAGCTATGCAATGTAAATCAAGTGATTTAGTTTATATGCAAGTTTCACAGTATTCACTAAGTCACTAGTATAGAGTTCAAGACTACTTGGAAGTGATCAGTATGGATCAAGATTCTATGTCTACCAAGTGGATGAAAATGTCAAGCATTGATAGTGGATGCCAAGTATTAGAACCTCATTGAGCCAATCTTCAGAACCCAAGTTCCTGTAATCGAGCCAACTTTGTGGTTTTTGTGTAAACTTGTATTCTGGCTGACTTTGTAATTTGCAAATTAGATTGGTATATATGTAATATATTGTATCACATCCAATGTATGGTATTTAAGTAATGTAATAAGAAGAAAAGAGTAGAAGAATGAATTAAAAAGGGTACAATAGTATAAGGAGCAACGAAGATTTATCTATCACAAAAAGGTGACTATTATACTCTAAGGAATCTCATTCAACAAACCAAGTTGCAAATTAGAGATTAGCTATTGTTTCATCCTAATAGGTAGATCAGTCAAATCCTTTCATAAGGTAGAGTTAATAATCTTATGTAAATCTCTTTACTAAGTGCATACTTCATTGTATGTTTGTTTATCCTTTTGTAAGGTGGACCTAGTAGTCCTTATTGCTCCTAACAGGGTAGATCATGAAAAGTGATCATTGTAAGCCTTAACATTCCAACTCTATACTGTAGTACTAAAGCTTGTGAGTATCATCCCCACCCTAGTTTTTCTTTCTATTTGGAAGGTTTCTGAGTCACCAAATTTTGTGCCAAAGTGTTATGAATACTTTAATGTTTTTAGTTTCTCATGCATGCAATTAGATCATAATACTCATAAAGGATTAATTGCTAATTAAGGATTAAGTTTTATTGGTTATTGATTCACCCCTCCCCTCTCAGTAACTTAGCCTATCATAATATTTGCAAAAAATGGTATCAAAGTTTTGTGGTTCTTAGGAAAGATGTTTAATAGCTTTAGGAAAGATCAAAGGCTATGGAGGTATTCAGACTTGACAAGGCTATTGACAATGAGAAGCCGGATTTGGAAGTGGCTATTGGACAACTCAAGAATGCAAAAGAGAAACTCTCTCAATCCCTAAAAAGAAGAAAAGATCTTGCAATCTAGATGAATTACCAACTCTATATTGAAGAAAGAATTGAAGACATTCATTCAAGAAATTTATATGAAGCTGATGAAGTAATCAAAGAACTATTTGAAAAGAATACTACTCTTCAAGAAGAAGTAAGAAAACTAAGAAGAGAGGAAGAAATTTAGTTGATAAGATTGTGTGAAGTCATGGAAGAGAAAAACAAGATAAAAGAAGAGATAGAAGGAAAAAATAATGAACTTTAGCACCTATCCTTTTAGCAGATAGACTTTATTGATCAAATCACCAATGCAAATGAAAAAATCATGAATCTAAGATTAGAGAATGAAATATTGTAGAATGATCTAAATGTTGAAAGGAAAAACAATGGGAGGATGATGAAATCTCAAGTAGACATGAATCAATTGAATGAGAAAAGTCATTATGGACATAAGGGAAATGTGGGAATTAGATATACAGAAGAAGGTGAATCATCAAAGTAAGGAACTCAAAAGAATCAAGGATCGACTAGCAATTACTATGGTAAGATAGGCCTTACATCAAATAAATGTTGGAGCAATAGAAAAGGTAAATTCAATGGGTAGTGTTAAAATTGCAATCAGAATGATCATATGGAAAATGAATGTAAAGAGACACCTAAGTTTGAAGGAAAATATCATAAATGTAAGAAGCATGGGCACAAATCCTCAAAACACAAAACTAAGATATTGAACCCAATAGAATAGATTATGAAAGCTATATTTAGTTAGGACTATAACACTTGGTGTAGATGTCATTTCTATGGAGAATTTGGACACATTGGAATGAATTGTGTAAAATATCACATGAGGACAAGAGAAACTACTAGAAAATGTTTCATTTGTAAAAAAATTGGTCATCTTGCCAAGAACTGTATGAATACTAGAAGAATTGAAGATTAAAAGAAGGCAAAAGCTGATAAAATTAGAAAAAATGAGACAGTAATAGGTTCCAAAATCTTTTGAGAATACAAGTTCAAGCAATGATAATAATTTCACTCAAGAATTGGGTGACTCCACCATTTCCACTTGATCTCTCATAGGAGAACTACAACTAGGATTCTAAAGATATCTCACATCAGTTCTAGTTAGTATAATAAAAGATCCAAATCAACATTCAAGATGCAAAGGAATCACTGAGTAAAAGATGCAAATAATTTCTGAGTATGGTTAGGCTATAAATCTTACTGAGTGAGGTTAGGTTGTAAGACCCTACTCGAGAAGGGTCAGAAGCTACTATATTTGTTGTTTGGTTACCAAGTCATGGAAGACTTTACCAAGAATTCAATGCAAGTGAAGTGTATGATAGTCTATTGTTTGAGCGACCAACCATACCAAGCATTTATGGAAAATTTTATGAAAAAGGGAGAAATCAGAGTCATTTTCCATCACAAATTTTTGAGAGCTATCTGTACAAGGTGATCTTAAGATAATTCAAGTGATTTGAGTGAATTGTTATTAGAGATTTTTGTATTCTCTATCTACAAAAAAACCCTACTAAGTGAAGATGGCATCCATTAGCAAAAATATAAGAAAGGTTTAGACATGTTAGTTTGAGGCATAGAGTGGAAGGTACTAGATTTTAAGCTAAGTCCTATCGTTGCAAAAACCTTAGATCTGGATAGAATGTAGTTGCAAATTCCATAAAGGTATTATTGATCAATGATATCTATTTTTATTTTAAATTTTCTATTCAAGATATTAGAGCATTATAGATGGATGAATCGTTGAAGGAATTATGAGTTAATGGTGTGTTGAAACCAGAACATCAACATCTTAAAACTAAAAGTTTAACTCACATTCCAGATAAGCCACAAGATTTTCAAATAAAATGGATAAGATATATATTTAGTCATCTGTGAAATGGTTAGATATTCTTGGAACAACCTATTTTTATAACCAAGAAGATGATCCATAGGATCATTCATCTTCCTATGTTGACAAAAGTGAAAATAACCAAAACCCTAAGTCAGGTCAAACCAGAAAAGAAAACCCTTGCTGAGTGAGATGGAAGGGTAATGAAGATTAGTTGTGTCATAGGCATGGAACTCAAATTTGGGATACATGTCATTACTTACAAGATTTATATCTTGAGCAAACTGAACAATGTGTCATGCGAAGTAATGGATTTAGCATACAAAGTGGTAAAGAATAACCTATCACTTGACCTTGTCGAGTTGATGCTGAACCAAGTCAACAAGAACATGGAGAGTATAAGAACTTCCAAGAACAATCCTTGTAAGTTCGGTTCACTTTTAGCTTGCCTATTTTTCTATGAAAAAATTTCTTCCCATCTAAAGGTACAATAGTATGGAGGAAGGATGTACCTATTCTTTATCAGATCAATGAGTACATAGCTAAAATTGGAGAGGACTATGTACATATTATGGACAACTACTTTGATGTATTCAAAGAGAAGATGAATAATAGATCCAAGACTCCCAAGAAACTATTTGATGATTACAAATATTATGTTTGTTTCATGGTTGATAGTGACAAAGTATATATTTAGATAGTTAGACGAAGGATAGTATGGGTAAAACCTCTTGGTTATGAGGTAAACATAGATGAAACCAAGGACATTATTAAGACATTGATTAATGAGCCTATTAACCCTAAAGCTACATACTTTGACACTTATTATGAGGCAAAGGCTACTTGAAATCAAACTCCCTCAGGCAGTCAACAAAGGGAAGAAGAGAATTGCCAAACTGAAAACTAGTTACACTCTTTTGTTGACTAAAGGCAAAGGAGATGATATTGAGGATGATGAAGCAGAAGATGAAGAGAAATAAAAGGATGAAAAGGTACTATAAAAGAAAGGTAAGGTAATTATTACCAAGCCTTCTAAGAAATCTACTAATGTGTTTACAAGAAGATCATCTGGGAAGAAAGCAGATAAAGAAGGAGATGTAATATTTAATAGGCCTCCACCTACTTTTGAGGAAAGGATAAAAGATTTAGAATTAGGACCTAGCATAAAAAAACTCAAGGCACTAAAATATGAGGCTAGGAATAAGAAAATAGAGGACTTGATAATATCTAAAATAGGTAAATGAAAGTATTCTCTAGACCAGCTTGCTCAACAGATTCCTAATATTCTAATGGAGAAGATCAACCCAAGATGGGAGAATGCCATAAAAATTGCAATAGACATATATGAATAGACCTTGAGGAAACTAATGCCAAGTTTGGATGACAAGGAGGTAAAGGAATCTTTGAAGAAAAATAAAGAAAAGCTTACTTTGAGGTTCAACACTTGTCTTGTACTGTTGAAAGACATTGAACATGCAGTAAAGAATGCTACAAACACATGGAAAAACTTTTATCTTTTTCACAAGCTGAGTGATTTTGTGTTTAGTGTTAGTGAAAAAGATGAAGATGATGATGAATAAGAAAAAGATGAGAAAATTGATAATGAAGAAGTTACACATTTTGACAATATAGATGATAAGGAAGAAGAACAGGGACATGAAGCAACCGAGGAAGATTTACCAGATGTTCAAGATACTTAGAAGACCAACTTATAGAAAATTAATCCAATGATAATAGCCTCATTTCCTCATTCTCCAAGAAAAGCACTAAAACCATCAAGCTCAGAGAAAGCTTTAGCAGGATTGATCGTGACTAATACTAAAAGCATAAGAACTCAATCAATCTTTGCACCTATCTAGCTTAGCAGGATAGATTTAAGTGACAAGCACTACATCTACTGAGCATCCAACACTTCCCTCTACATTAGTTTTTGTAAATTTAAGTATTTATACTATATGGATTTTGGCAATAAGTATAGTATCTAAGCCTAGTCCTACTATTTCTATAATTGTTTCCATTGCTAGCATTCAATTAATAAGTACAAAGATAGTTGAGACCAAGTCTCAATTGATTACAAAATTTTAAGGTAAAGTAAAAAAGAAGGAAGAAGGCATCAATCTTGATAAGGAGATTTTAATTCCAAATTAGGACATCTCAAATCTCAATTTTAATTAGATGCATGTTTTTGGAGAAATTCTTCGGAAGGAAGCCAAGCAACAGAGGCTTAGAGAAGAAATGAACAATGAATTCCAAATAATAGAAGATGTAAAGAATATCCTTGTAGAGATATTAAATACAAAGGTTGATACTTCCCAACCAATTTTAAACCAATTAGTGGAGGTAGTCAAAAAATTTAATGATGATTTGAATGGACAAGAGAAAATTTTGCAAAGAGATGAGAAGAAGTTTGAGAATAAAGTTTTGGAACTTATTGCTCAACAAATTGCTATCCATCAAGTTGAATTATCTACTATTCTAGGCTCACTGGAGACCTCTTGCAACAATGTGTCTTCACTATTCAGTAAACTCTATGATATCTCAAATTTCACTAGGGAAATAAAAGATAAACTGTCAAAGATTGATGAAGATCTAAAGGCAAGTGCAAAGCTATTGCAACTTGACCTAAGTTATAGCTCTACTCATTACAAAAAGATTAGATTCCTAAAAAATATGTAGGTAGAATTGCCAAGAGAAGAGGAAAGAATAAGAGCTATATTCATAGATATAAGAGGCATGATTCTGCCAAACATGGATGGATTGTAGAAACACATTGCACATGCTAAAATACTCATCCATGACAACAACTTCTCCATTACAAACCACATGATATAACTATTAGCAGAAGTGTAAATTCCATCGTACACATGCAAGGTGTTGCAAGAGAATTGGGACAAGACATTGGCATGAATTTTGGAGGTAAATTCAGATTTCTTGTCACATTTTGGGATTAGTGTATAATATATAGCATACTTATTTGGCATTAATGTTAAAAAGGGGGAGAATATTGTAAAGAAAAAAAAGTATATTGTGTAAAGGGGAGAAGATGTACAAAAAAGAGGAGAAAATGTATATATTAGATGTGAAAAGATGTATATTATGTATGGGGGAGAATTATAATATTATTCATATATAGATACTCAGAGGTACATCTCTCACAAAACCAAATTTGAAAAATCTCAAAAATAGTATACTCTACTGAGTTGGAGACATAAGGTAATGGATAAAAAGTGTTATTGAACATTTTTTAATTTAGTTTTGACTAATAAGTGTTTTTGTCACTAATGCCAAAGGGGGAAATTTTTGACATCACTATCATGTTTGTTATTAGTGACATACACTTATTTAGATTATAAGTATCTACTGAGCATATTATACAGTGAACAATGTTAACCAAGCATTTCCATATCTACCAAGTTCTATAGTTGCTATTGAGTCTGAGGGATAATATTTAGTTTGTGCTGAGCAGCTACTACAAAGGTTATGATCAAGTATAAACTAATCATCTCAGTGTATGCCAAGTTTATCAGTGTAAACTAAGTTGTGCAATGCTTATCGAGTTTGTAGTTGATGTGATGTGAGTTTAGTGTTAACCAAGCCACTCAGTGTTAACCAAGTGACTCAGTTTATACCGATCTCATAGTAATAGCATTGAGCAAGCTATCTAGTGTGAATCGAGTGGTTTAGTTTATATGTCGAGTTTCATAGTATTCACTAAGTCACTAGTGTAGACTGAGTTCAAGACTACTTCAAAGTGACTAGTATGGATTGAGCTTCTACATCTACCAAGTGCATGATGATTCTAAGCATCAATAGTGAATGTTGAGTGTCAGAACCTCACTGAGCCAATCTTAAGAACTCAAATTCCTGCAGTTGGGCCAACTTTGTGGTTTTTGTGTAAACTTGTATTGTGGTTGACTTTGTAATTTGTAAATTAGATTGGTATATATGTAATGTATTGTATCACATCCAATTTAGTATTGAAGTAATGTAGTAAGAAAAAAAGAGCAAAAGAGTGAATTACAAAAGGTACAACAGTATAAGGAGTAGCAAAGACTTATCTATCATAGCGAGGTGATTAATATATTCTAAGGAATCTCATTTAGCAAACCAAGTTTCAGATTAGAGATTAACTACTATTTCATCCCAATAGATAGATCAGTCAAATCCTTTCACAAGGTAGAATTAATAGTCTTATATAAATCTCTTTACCAAGTGCATACTTCATTGTATGTTTGTAAATCCTTTTGTAAGGTGGACCTAGCAGTCCTTATTACTCCTAATAGGGCAGATCATCAGAAGTGATCATTGTAAGCCTTAACGAGTTAACTTTATACTGCAATACTAAAGCTTGTGGGTATCATCCCCACCCTAGCTTTACTTTCTATTTGGAAGGTTTTTGAGTCACCAAATTGTGTGTCAAAGTGTTTGAATACTTTAATGTTTTTAGTTTCTCATTCATGCAATTAGATCAAAGTACTCATAAAGGATTAATTGCTAATTAAGGATTAAGTTTTATTGGTTACTAATTCACCCCTCCCCTCTTAGTAACTTAGCCTATCATAATATTTCCAATAGTTAGGTCTTACCTTGTTGAATGATTTCAAAACTCTATTAGAAGTGTGCCTTGTTAAAGGACTTCAGCTCACAATTAAGTAAGCACTTTGTTAGATAATTTCAATATAACTTGTTAGGACTACTCTATTAAGAGATTTGACTAATTCACTTCTTAAAATGTCTCAACATTGATCTTGTGGTTAGCACTTTGTTTCTTGATGACAAATCACATCTAAACTGATGTATTCTTAATCCTTCTTGATTATTTGTCTTTCTGGTATACAATATTTCCTTCCTCTATTCTCCTTTAACTAATTCTGCAATACAATTTCAATTCACAATTCCTTAGCCTCCATGAATACTAAATCTGTGCGTGCAAACTTCTTTCTTCACTCTTTCCACTCACACATAATGTTTAAGGTTTGTCCTCCTTAAGAAGACCTAGGTGACTTAGGGTTAGGTATGCATAAATGACTGTAACTCATCCATTTTGTTGCTTAAACCTTCCATTTACCTAATTAGATGCATGTAATTCATAGGGATTCCAACTTAAGATTCATCCTTATCACCAAAATATTGTAATTCAATTTATAAGTCGGTTGAAAAATGGTTTACATAGTAGCTTGTGCCAATACAAACAACTATGACAAAACTATGTTACTCAACATCTAAAGTCTCTGATGCTCAGTATATACTAATTTCTATACTATGACTCAACATTTGAATAACTTAGCATGCACTTTTTACTTGGCTCTTGAATCACTCAACATATATTGTCTATTTGGCACTTGAATAACTGGACACATGAGTGACTCGGTACTCACTGTTGACTTGGCATGCTCTAACTTATACATGTTGTGCTCAACATATACTACTTTGTTCAACATGAATTTAGTAAATGACTTAAGTGTATAGACACTCACTTATCAAAACCAATCTGAGATAAAAAAAATCTCCCCCTTTGACATGAGTGTCAAAAACACTTGATCATGCATTAATACTTTTATTCTTATGAGCATAACATATCTCATACTCAACTTCTGTGCAAAATTTTAAGATATCAAAATTTTTCAACAACTCATACCTCAACATCTTAGAACTCCCCTAACTTGTTTGATATGTTCTATACTCAAAAACCTACTCCTACTGAGTAGATGTGCCTCAACTAATACTCTTTCACTTGCTTGTTGTTCTTTTCTTTCTCTCCCATACTTTCTTCCCTGTGCTCTAACTCCCCCTTAGCTTAGCTCTCTCTTTCTCCCCTATAGCTAGGCACTTTCTCCCCCTTTTTGACACTAATGTTAATGGGTTATACACTAATAGTGTATTTTTCCAAAAAAAAAATTATGGACCTCAAGAATAATCTTAAGAATGATATCCCAATTATCACAAGCTATATTCAAAGATTTAATTTGGATGACTAGCTTAATAGCAAGGTGAACTAGGCCATCTAATGTAGAAAGATTGGGGTCTTTCTTCATAAGAGTTTCTGCATAGCCTAACTCCTTGTGAAAAATCTCCATGTGAAGATTCAATGTTGTTTGGATGCTTATCAGTTTGGACCTTATGTTGGCTTCATCTATAGATAGTGCTGCTAACTAACTCTGGGTTTGTAATAAAGTCCTGAAATGCTTCTCACTTTTAGCTAGAGTCATGGGCAATTTAGCCCCATATGACTACATTTGACTTTCCAAGCTTAAGATGTGATTCCTTATTTCTAGTATGAAGAGTGTGGGATTACACAATTTGGTGTACAGTGAGAAAATGTTCTCAAGTACCTTCTTCACACTATTTATCTTAGTTGCTAATGCAACTTATGTAACTTATTTACTTTATGTTGAAACTTTTTCTTAGACCATTCTTATAATTTTGGATTTGTATCAAGGTCTGCATCACTTACCTTTTCCACTATGTTGGTCAATTGTTCAATAAGTGGCTTTGTTTCATCTAGAGTAGGTAGATTGAATGCATCCAAGAAGATGTCTTTAATATCAAGAAAAGCTTGCTTCTACCTATGCTCCATTCTGAGTAGCTCTTGATGTTTCTTTCTAGCCAGGGCTTCTTGAAGTATTCCTATCTACTCAATTGTTGCAAGATCAAACTTTGGCAAAACAAATTCTTCATCTAGGCTTACATCTCCATATCTTATTACCTCTTTTACCTTTGATGAACTTGGAATTAACACTAAGAATCGTAAAGGTGTTGCATCTGTGCTTGGCCTTTGAAGAGTGTGAATGGAAGGAGTGCTAGATGTTGGTAAAGTTATTAGTGCTTTAATGGCTTCTTTCTCCTTTGGCATGGGTGTCAACTCAATCTCTTTAGGCTTGTCCTTCTCTACCTCATTGCTTTGAATTTCACCTTAAACTTGTGCTAGTGGTGCAAATGAATCTATCTAATCTATTTGACTCTATGGTTCATTAGTGACTTGTGTTTTCACTTTATCCTCTACAATTATCTCAACCTTTTCTAGTGCAACTTTAGGTACATTATCTAAATATTGTACACTAGTGACTTGAGGGGCGATGATAGGCAATTCTTGTGTTTTCACCTCCTCTCTTTTAGTTTTAGTCACTGATTTCTGAAGTTCATCTATGCTCACCAATATAAGGTTATTATACAGTTTAGCCTGTAGTGTAGATTGATCAAGTATCTTTTTCAAGTCTTTTTCTATTAGGGGATTGATGTTCTGAGTAGTGAGATCAAAAAAATCCTTTATAATGATAGCTTCAATACTTACACTTGATATTTTTGGAGGGATGACATTCAACATTTGTGTGTCTTGTATAATTTATTCCTATTGCTAGTCTTTCTCAGCTATTTCCTAGTCAATTATATTCAATTTAGTAACTCCCTCAACTATGCCTTCATTATTATCATCGTCATCATCATCTTTAACGTCACTCTTGTTCTCTTGCTTTGACTATAGCTAGGCCATATGTGATCTTCCACATCTGTGTAGTCTTCTTTACAATATCTTCAATATTGTTTTGTATTATGCTGAATGCTCTATATTTTGGAACAAATATAACATCATATTTCTTTATGGCATTAGTTATTTGTGCCTTGCTAAGTTCAAACATAACTTGAGTGAGGGTAGTCTCTCTAATTTGTCTTTCACTATCTAAATAATAGCCACTTTTGCTCAACTCTTTCATATAGGCTTTTGGGAAGGGATTTGGCAATCTCTAAAGGGGCTTTCTAAAAATTGGACATCATGGCATATATTGCCTACTCCACTTGATTCTTTTCAACTTTTCCAAGATTTTCAAAATCAATGTGAGAAAATCCTAATAAATCTACATTATTTCTAACATTCTCACATAGTTTGTCTAGATTTGAGGATGGATTATGACTCATCACTTTGAATTGGTTTTTTTCATCAGATTCAATTCTTTCCTCATTAGTTTGAACCTAAGAAATATGTTTTCTCCTTGGCTTTTTCTATTTTCCACCTCCTTGCTCTATAGTCTTGGCTTTCTCTTTAGCCTTTTGTGCAATGACACAAGTGCTGGCTCTTGTAGTAGGAGTTGTAGGTTTTGGATGGATTGATTTACCAACCTTCTTAGGTCTTGTCTTTGGTTGTGCCTTATCCTTTCTCTTCTTCTAATTAGTAGGAATAGATGCTTCCTTGGAACCTTCTACGATCTCTATTTCTTCCTCTTATTAATCTTCACCTTTTCCTTGTGTCAATATAAGTGTTGCTTGAATTTGAGTGTCTTCTTCCTTTTCATCCTCTTCCACTTCATCTTCCTGTTCAACACCTTCACCAAGTTTACCTTTCAATTTCTTTACCAATTTCTCTTTCTTTTTAATGATAGAGGTAGTATTTAAATCCATAGAAATCTTAGACTTGGCCATCTCATAGTTACCAAATGCTTTGGTACCTTTGTCTACTTCTTCTACAAGTAATGTTGTTATTGTTGTAGAGGCCTTATCAACATTAATTTCATAGCCTAATGGCCTCAACCATCTTACTCTAGGAATCACTGCCTATACAAATGTGTGATCAACATCAACTAGGAAAAAAACATCATCATAATATCTTTCAACTAATGATATTGTAATCCTCAAAATAGCTAGTCATTACTAACTCAAAATTTTCACTTAATTGTTCAATGAACTCTTCAATTTGAATTGCAATAGACCTATTTGTCTTCCATACAACAATACCAAATGTAAAAAATGTGTTTTGAACATAAAAGAAGATACATATCAAAATAGATCCAAATTTGCATTGAGTACTCTTTTTTTTCCTTATTTCTCCTAGGTTTTCAATCAATTGTTGTAGCTTCATCTCGACAAGATCATATGTATGATCCTTCTTCACAATCTTGTAATCCATATCTACTACAATGCAAGGTACACTATTTAGTCTGCTTGATTGATAAAACTTGTTTGCAATTACCCTTACTGCAAAATCTATTAGAGGATGTGTGATGGTATCTATGGTCATTCCTCTCTTAGTCCACATAGCTCTCGTGTTCTTTTCAATGACTTCTTTTGACTCACTCCTCATAGTATTTGGTCGATCTAGGGTTGGATACCCTATTACTATATGGATTATTCTTTTGTGATTTTGATTGGCCCATTATCGAACCACACTTAACTATCATGAATTCTACTCAAGACAATCCTAATCCATTTAGTTTTAAAAATATTAGGGAAATCTAGGGCACAAATTAACCCCTTCTTTTCTACAATCTTGAATTCTTTCCTTAACACACCATTTTCACATAGTTTTTCATATGCTTCTCTGATTTCCATTTTACCAATACTACCAATCTTACAATTATAACATTTTCTAACATCTTGAATCATCAAGAATTTTAGTGGTATCATAAATAACGCATCAAAGGGATCTTGTTTGTTTGATATATGTAGAATAGTATTGAAAATAGGTTATTTTACTTTGTTGCTAACTAATTGAACATTTAAAACTTCTTTTCCCTCTATTCCTTTTGAACTGGATGCCATTTTCCAAAACTATGTTTAAAAAATTTGAAACAACGTAGCTTGGCACATGATAAATACCTTGAAAAATTTGATGAAATGATGTCAAATAGTTGTTCAAATCTCCTATAAATGGTTCAGATGAAATTTTTAGATTCTCTCTTGATTTCAAATGAATTTAAATGAGAAAAAAATGATCAAATACCCCTTTAATATGCTATAATTAATGCCAAGTGCTTACATAACTATTGTTGGAATACTTTAGAATAACTGAGAGGGGGGTGAATTAGTTATCCAAGGTCTATATGTATAAATAAAACTTTTCATAGCTTAGTGAACCCATAAAACATTTATCTTCATGCATGCATTCATAAGATTATGCAATCACTTAAAACTTGTAGGTTACTATCAAATCAACTTGCATAAATGTAAACTTAAAACATAATAGATTCAATAACATACTTGACACAATGATTTACATGGAAACCGAATTTGGGAAAACCACCAGTAATTTTCTATTCTTTTTCACTCTTCTAAAGTGATGCCCTCTGAAAGGCTAACCTTGTTAAAGGTTACAATATTCACTGTTAAATGTGACCCTATTAAAGGATTTCAATCACCCTATTAGTAGTGAGACTTGTTAGAGAACTTTAGACCATTCACTTGGAATGTCACCCAATTAAAGGATTTAAAAATGATTGTTAGGTCAACATTAATCAAAGGATTTACCATAGACTGATACAATTATTAGAGAGTAACATTAAGGCTTGATCTGATAATAACTTACAACTCTATTTGTAGATTACAAACCATTGTTTTAGTCCTCCATTCTGCTTGGCCTTTACACATTTAAGCTCTGATAGCTTGTTCACCCTTCAAGCATTCATATCCTCAATCCTTCTTGCTTAACATGCCAATGCAAACTCTTCTCTGAGGTCACTAGATGAATCAAAACCCTTGACTCTTTGTCTTCCTTAGGTTCTCACACATGACAACCTTTACTTCTACCTAGCCATTCTTATAAATAGGAAATTAAGATATTTTTTTGCTCATTCTCCATCATCCAATTTAGTGTTGGGATAGATTAGGTAGGATACAATGAATCTACTCCACATTTCATATCTCTTCTAAAACTTCTCCTTGAATTCTCTTTGAATTCACCTAAAAATGGTTTAGCTTGAATTTTATGCCTCCAGTTCATTAATCTTATCTTCCACCTAGTTCAAATAATCCAAGAAAACAAATTTTTTAGCTTAGATCCATCAAATTTATGATTCTTTTAATAATGCAATAGCTCAACATTATCTTGCTTTTGATGCTCAAAATTCTTTGTAAATTCACTTAGCACGAACTAAAATTTACTGGTGCTTGGCATCAACGAAACTTTACTTGACATCCACTATTCTACTTGACATACATTAGAATAAAATTTTTTCGGCTCCAACTTATTTTTAGCTTAACTGGCACTGACTTTTCTTGACACCTACTATCCACCTAGTCAAGCTTGATAGAAAAAAATTGTGCAACTTCTTCTTCTAGAATTTCTTAGTGTAACTAGCCTTTGTAACCTTAAGTAGAGTATCAATACATCATGTTATCATTGTCTTAGCCAATTCTTATACTTCTTTACATAAGCATAATTCAAACTTTCCTCTAAGTGCTATTGTTACATCTTTTGATCAAATAATTTTCATCAATCAAATAAGTGATAGTACGCAAATCATATAAGAAAAACTATCTTGAAACCAAATAGGAGGTTTGACATCAGTGATAGAAAATGATTGAAACATATTGATCATACTTAGAGTCAACAATCTTCTTCAATCTATTCTCAACAATCTCCCTCTGTACTATTTTCAATCTATTCTCAACAATCTCCATCTTTGACATTGATGCAAAACCAAATTGATCATCCACACTAACTAGGTTAAAATAGTAAGACTAACAAAATACCAAAAATAATTCTTTGTATTGAAATCTCTCCCTCAATTAGTAACTTCCATCTTCTGAATAGGCTACAAAACTTCTTCCTTATAACTCCCTCTGAATTACTTCTTGTATCTGCCTCTTGCTAAGTAGATGTTAGGATTTTTCTTTCTTTGTTATCCTAATTAGCATCTATCTCCCTCTAAGTTCAATTTTTAATTCATTTTTGTGTTTCTCCCTCTTTGACAACAATACCAAAGACTTGTCATCTTAATATGCAGATATGAACTTCTTTAGTTTCTCCCTATGTCACCTTACTTGTGACTGATTTGAAGTGTCAGTTCTTTGACTACTTTAGGTAGCTGCTAAAGTAAGATCCGCTGCATCAATGTGTAATATATGAAAATCAACTTACTTTGATGTAGGACAGTCCTTTTGTTTCTTAAATAGCCTTTGATAGGGGTATCAACCCTAATTTGCCTCTTAGATACTCATGAACATCCTTAGGTAATACTTTTGAGAAGATATCAATAATTTTCTCTTTTGTGTTAACATATTCTATCTTCACCTCTTTGTCTTGAACTAATTCTCTTAAGTAATGATAATTGAATACAATGTGCTTAGTCTTTGTGTGCATCATAGGATTCTTTGATATGTTTATAGCACTTGTATTGTTAGAATAAAGTGTTACTAGTTTTGTGATCTCTTCCTTCATACTTTTGAGTAAATGTTTGATCCATACAATGTTAGTGCAAATTGCAGCAACAACAACATTTTCAGCCTTAGCAGTAGATTGTGAAGTGCAATTTTTTTTTTTACTAGTCCATGTAACCAACCTCTTGCCTAACAAAAATGCTCCTCCACTGGTGCTCTTTCTATCATCAATGTTTCTAGCCCAATCAACATTAGTATAGGATCTTAATTCAAATTTCTCATTTTTCTTATAGAATAGACCATACTCCTCTATTCCTTTTAGATATCTCATTATTCTCTTTACAACCATCAAATGATTCCCCTTGGTATTAGCAAAGAATCTTGTAACTATCCCTATAGATAATGTAATTTCAGGTTAACTATGTACTACATATTGTAATTTTCCAATCATAGACCGGTATAACATTTGATTCACCTTAGCTGAATCATCATTCTTTGACAACTTGTGTCTTGTCACGATAGGTGTACTTATTGGCTTGGAATCCTCCAATCCAAAAGTTTTCAATATTTCCTTTACATACTTTGATTGAGTGATGTATATACCATATTTCAACCGATATACTTCCAAACCCACAAAGAATTTGATCTCTCCAAACATAGACATTTCAAATTCTTACTTCATTTCATTTGCAAAAGCAATAAATAAAGCATCTTGACCTACAAATTTGATATTATCAACAAAAATTTTAGATAATAAAATACCTTTTCCTTTCTCTTTCTTCATGTACAAATTGTTGTTATCATTAGTCTTTTCAAGTCCAATCATCATAAGATACTTATGAAGTCTCTCATACCATGCTCTTGGTGCTTGTTTCAAACTATATAGAGCTTTGTGTAATCTACATACCATGTTCTTATTGTTAACATAAAAAAAAACCTTCTAGTTGTTCTATGTAAACTTCTTCCTCTAATATGCCATTTTGAAATGCAGATTTAATATCCATTTGATAAACTTTGAAACCTCTGTATGCAGAATAAATAAGTAAAGTTCTTATTCCTTCCAATCTAGAAATAGGAGGAAATGTCTCTGCATAGTCAATTCCTTCTTCTTCTGCATATCCTTTGCAAACTAATCTTTCCTTGTTCCTTGTGACTTCACCATTTTCATCTAACTTGTTTCTAAATACCCACTTGGTGCCAATCACATTTTTATCTTCTGGTCTAGGAACTAGAGTCCATGTTTTATTTTTCTCAATTTGTTCAATCTCTTCTTCCATGGATTTACTCAAGTCTACAATTTCTAAGGCATCTCTTATTGATTTGGGTTCCTTCATGCTCAAAAAACATTTATCATTTCTTAATATGTTTCTTCTCATTGGTCTAGCATCTTTATCTCCAATAATTTGTGTAATAAGATGATGTCTCTTGACATATTTGGATAGTCCTAGTTCAGTTCTAGTTTCCTCATTTTGTCTTTCATTTTCAGAGTCACTATGTACATCTTTGTCAGGTAGCTCAACATCTCTACTAATCTTTGAATCAGAATGCACGCTTTAACTTCATTTAGAATGTGCTTCTACTAATCTAAGTATTTTACATTAGGTATCCATACCATATTTCAAAAGGTGTTGTATGAGTACCTTTCTTAACTTGTACATAGTTCAAAGTATAGACAACTGTACTTACAACTTCTCTCTAGTATTTCAAAGCAACATTTTTCTCCATCATGAGTGTTCTAGCACAATCCATAACTGACCCATTCATTCTTTCAGCTATTCCATTTTGTAGAGGGGTTCTAGGTGCAGATATCTATCTTTTGATTATTTTTTCATTACAGAACATCTCAAACTCATTTGATGTGAATTCTCCTCTGTCAGATCTCAAACACTTTAGACTTTTACTTGTTATCTTCTCAACTCTTGCTCAATACCACTTAAACATTTGGAAAGCATCAAAGTTTTGTTTTAAAAATATTATTGTCATCATTCTAGAATAGTCATCAATAAACAACATAATGTACTTATGTCCCTTATAGCTTTGCACACCAATTGGTCCACACAAGTTAGTATGAACAATCTCTAGTATACCTTTAGAGGTATGAGTTTCACTCTTAAAACTTGACTTTGTCATTTTTTCTAATTGAAATTGTTTGCACATTATATTATCAGGCTTCTTCAACTTAGGCAAACCTCTAGCTTTTTTCATGTTACTAATACTAACCAGGTTATCAAAATTGACATGACATAACCTTTTGTGCCACAACAACACAACATCAAATTTTACAACTAGACAAGTAGCATCCTCCATATCAAGATAGAATAGATTACTCCTACTTTGATCACCCTTTCCAATTAGTTTTCCATTTCTGTCATATATATTAGTAATTTTGTTTTAAAACTCAACCTTATATCTCAAGTTATTTAGTTGTGATACACTCAAGAGATTATAGTTAGGGCCTTCAACAAAGTAAGCATTGTCACATAAAATCTTATCCATGATTTTTATAGAACCTTTTCCTTTTATCAAACATGGTGCATCATTACCAAATCTTACACTATTCCCATCATAAAAATTCAGGGTAATGAACTTACTTTTGTCTCAAGTCATGTGAGTTAAACATCCACTATCAATGATCCATCTGTCATTCTTGTTCACAAAAATTACAAGTGCAGTTGCCTCATCTTCATCACATTCATCCTTCATTGCAACATACACCATTTCATCATCATGTTCATCAAATTCATCTTTTGTTTCCTCTTCAATAATGTAGCATGACTTTTTCCTTTGTCTCTGTAGTCCTTGCTATCTTTGTCTCTTCTACTTTTTTACTTGTCACCACCTCTATAGTTCTTCTTCTCTAGACATCTAGTAGCAATATGACCAACCTCATTGTAATTAAAACAAATGATAGGTAATTTACCTTTGAACTTGCCTTGACCTTTGTGGAATCTTCTTACTAGTAATGCTTCAAGTTGTTCTATATCCTCCTCATCTATATCACTATGACTAGACACATACTTTATCTTTTTCTTCTTTTTCTTCTCATCAGGTTCCTTCAATGATACCTTAGCTTTGAAGAAGATTCAATATTTTTAAGTTTGTAATTATCAAAGTTAGATAGCTCAAAAGTAGCAAGTTTTCCTACCATACCTTTAAGTGATATATTATTCCTTGGGATACATCTTAGTTCTTGAATTATAGAAACTCTAATAGCATATATAGGCAATAGTGTCCTTAAAACATTACTTAGTACAATATCATCATCTATTTCACCATTAACTCCTCTTATTGCATTAACAACTTCTTTTATTTTTGTAACATATTGAACAATATTTTCACCTTCTTCCATTCTCATATAATCAAATTTACCTATGAGAATCTTAGCTTTAGCTCTCATAACATTGGTGTCTCTTGATGGTGGTTAAGGTATCCCACATTTTCTTTGCACTATGAATACCTTTGATATCATTGAATTCAGCATAGTTTAGGGCAGGGTAATCTCAATAGTTGCTTGGTTATGTTCTTTCTTCTTTTTCATATCCTCAATAGTTGGGGCACCAGCAGGATCAGCATGCTCAATAGAAATGGTAGATTGTGCTTGATCTTCAAGTCCTCCAAGGTGTAGATTCATTAAACTTTTCTATGAAAGAAAGTTATCTCTATTAAGCTTGGGTACTTTTTTTGACATCTTAATCTTTGTGCTTTAAGTACCTTCAAACTAGTCCTCTTAAGTAGAGACTCTTATACCAATTATTGGAATACTTTAGAATAATTGAGAGGGTGGGGGGTGAATCAACTATCCAAGGTCCATATGTATAAATAAAACTTTTCACAACTTAGTGAACCCATAAAACATTTATCTTCATGCATGCATTTATAAGATTATGCAATCATTTAAAACTTTTAGGCTAATATCAAATCAACTTGCAGAAATGTAAATATAGAACATAACAAATTCAGTAACACACACTTGAAACAATGATTTATGTGGAATTCCAATTTGAGAAAAAAAACCAGTAACATGCTACTCTTATTCACTCTTCTAAAGTGATGCCTTGTGAAAGGCCAATCTTGTTAGAGGTTATAATTAACACTATTTATTGTGACCTTGTTAAAGGATTTCAATCACCCTATTAGGAGTGAGCCTTGTTAGAGGACTTTAGACCATTCACTTGAAATGTCACCCAATTAAAGGATTTACAAATGATTGTTAGATCAACCTTAATCCAAAGGATTTACCCTAGATTGATACAATTATTAGAGAGTAACAGTAAGGCATAATCTGATAACAACTTACATCTCCATTTGTAGATTACAAATCACTATTTTAGTCCTCTATTCTACTTGGCCTTCACACATTTAAGCTCTAATAGCTTGTTCACCCTTCAAGCATTCATATCCTTAAGCCTTCTTGCTTAACATGCCAATGCAGACTCTTCTGTTAGGTCATTTGATGAAGCAAAACCCTTGACTGCTTATACATTCCTTAGGTTATTGCACATGACAACCTTTGTTTTTGACCAACCATTCCTATAAATAGGAAATTAAGATCTTTTGCCACTCATTCTCCATCATCCAATTTAGGGTTAGGATAGATTAGGTAGGATACAATGTATCTACCCCACATTTCATCTCTCTTCTAGAAAATTCTCCTTGAATCCTCTTTGAATTCACCTAAAAATGGTTTACCTTAAATTTTGTACCTCTAGATTATTAATCTTATCTTCCACCTGGTTCACATAATCCAAGAAAACAAACTTGTTGGCTTAGATCTATCAAATTTATGATCCTTTTAATAATGCAACCACTTGGGATTATCTTGCTTCTAATGCTCGACACATATTGCATTGCTCGAAATCCTCTATAAAATCACTCAACACAAACTAAAATTTACTAGTTCTTGGTATCAAAGAAACTATTCTTGACATCCAGGCATACACTAGAATAGACTTTTATTTGGCTCCAACTAATTTTCTACTCGGCTTGCACTGACTTTTCTCAACACCTACTATCTACTTGGTCAAGCTTGGTAGAAAAACTTTGTGTAATTTTTTCTTCAAAAGTTTCTTAGTGTGATAAACCTTTGTAACCTTAAGTAGATTATTAGTACATCATGTTATCACTATCTTAGCTGATTCTTGTACTTCTTTACATAAGCATAACTCAACCTTTCCTCTAGGTGCTATTGTTAAATCTTTTGATCAAATCGTCTTCATCAATCAAATAAGTAATAGTAGTTAAATCATATAAGAAGTTGTCTTATCAACAAGTAGAAAGTTTGACATTAGTGACAAAAAAATGATTGAAACAAATTGATCATACTTCTTCAACAATCTCCCTCTTTACTATTTTCAATCTATTCTCAAAAGCTGTAAGATTGACATCAACTAATTTCTAGCTCACTCAACATCCACTCATCTTTTCATTCATTTAACAACCATTACGATCTTAGAAACAACTAACCAATTGGTTGGCTCCACATCCTCTAGCATTTCACTCGACAATCATAGGAAACTTTTCATGCTCAGTAGTAACATGAAAAACTTAAGGATTTTTCTTTGATTCCTAATAACACCTTGCATCTTTATTCATGCTTATGTAATCTTTTCAGAACTAGATCCTTTTGAACTAATTTATTATATAAGTTTTGAATATCAATCCCACATATATTTTGATTTCTTAGTTTGATGAGTTGTGATCACCTTACTTACGCATTGGGTGAAGTGGTCCCTTCTCCACTTGATGTGATGCAATCCTTTTTTCTCTTCCATCTCTTATTCATTTCATTTCTAACATTTTCAATATCTTCCTTGCCTTTTCTTTTATTTAACTCACAACTTGTTTCCTTTGACATTGTTGGACAATATCGGCTAATGTGACTAATCTTCAAAGAACTAAAATATGTGTTTTGACTCAACAACCTTTCTAGTCACTTCCAAAGTGTGTTCTCATATAGTTCTTAGGAATATGTCCATACTCTTAACAATAGTGACAACTATACCTTGTATTATAATCCCAATTATAGAATTTTCTATTATTCTTTACCTTTGTTTTCCTATTTGATGACCACATGGGTTTGGATCTGCACTCAAAAGCTCTATGTCCATAATTTTGATACTTATAACAATATCCTTCAAATCTTTAAGTGTGCATGGTCTTGGTTCTGCATTGATGTTCTTGATGACCTTGTTTGTTACACTTATGATAGTGACCTATGCTCTTTTGCTCAACATTCTAATTTATAGTCTTGCTCCTACATATGTTAGTAGTATATCCTTTCTTACCACAATTATGACAAGTAGGTTTGAAATTCTTACCTTTTTTACTCCTTTCTTTAGCACTTTTGAATGAGTCTCCTTCAGTACTTGTTCATCTCATCAATTGCTCAAAGTATTTGATAGCTTCATTTGGTTTATTGAAACTTTAAACAAACTCTTTTTCCTTTTTTAGGTCATTGCTCAACTATTCATTTTGCAACTTCAGTGTTGTTATTTCAATATCCTTGGTATTCAATTCATGGTTGACATTCATCAATTGACCTAAAGTTTCTAAGTGCATTTTAGTGATCTTGGTTGCCTCTGATGATATTTCTTCCAATCTTTTGGTCAAAACTCTTTTTCATCTTCAATCATGGCTTTGTCTTCCATAGATTTATTTTTTTATTCAATCACCTCACATAGTATTATGGCTTGAGATTCTTGTTCTAACTTGATATTTTTGATTTCTTCAACTTAGGCTCTATTCTTTTCCATTAGATCTGCAATTTCTGCATCAAATTCATTAGACTCTCCATTTGAAAATACCTTAGTAGTGTCTATCTCTTTGTATTGTGTGTCATTCTCCTCAATGGAAATTTCCTTCCTTCTCTTTAAAGATTTCTTTAAATCTTCTCTTCCTTCATTCAACTGATGTAGAATAAGATGCATTTCAATCTTTTGGTTCTCAATAATCTTTCCCAACTTGGAGATTTCTATTTTCAAGATCTTTCCTCAAAGTTTCAAAGCTTCTCTTTTAGAGAACTACACTTTGATACCAATTGTTCAAATTACAAGAGTAGAGGTAAACTTCAGGGGGGGGCGGGGGGGGGGGGGGGGGGGAGGGTTGAATCGGTAGTTCAAACTTTTAACCCATTAAAATATTCACCACACAACCATCTCACATATTCAATAAGTAAGCTTAAATACCAAGTAAAGTATGTACATATAAAGAATGTAAACAAGTAATCATTCACACATATATGACACCAGATATGATTACCTAGAAACCGTCTAATGAGAAGGTAAACCTGGGGTGGGAATGAGACCCACAAATCTTCACTACTACAATAGTAAAGTGTATCCAATGAATGTTACAATGTTTGACCATGAAACATGATCTACACTATGAAAGGTCTTCCTATTAAAGACTTACAAAGACTGTTAGGTCTTACCTTGTTAAAGGATTTCAACACCTTGTTAGAAGTGTGCCTTGTTAAAGGACTTCAACTCACAATTAAATAAGCACCTTGTTAGAGGATTTCAATACAGCATATTAGGACTACTCTGTTAAGAGATTTAATTGATTTACCTATTAGAATGTCTCAACATTGGTTAGCACTTTGTTTCTTGATGATAGATCACCTCTAAACTAATGTATTCTTGATCCTTCTTGATAATATATCCTTCTACTATTCACTATTTCTTTCCTTTGTTCTCCGTTGCCTGATTTTGCAATTCAATTTCAATTCATAATTCCTTAGCCACCATGAATACTCTATTTGCACATGAAAACTTCTTTCTTCACTCTTTTCACTCACACATAATGTTTAGGGTTTTCCCTCCTTAAGAAGACCTAGGTGACTTAGGGTTAGGTATGAATCAACAACTATTATTCATCCATTTTTGCCACTTAAACCTTCCCTTTACCTGATTGGATGCATGCAATTTATAAGGATTCCAACTTAATATTCATCCTTATCACCAAAATATTGTAATTCAATCTATAAGTTGGCTCAAAAATGGTTTACATAGTAATTTTTGCCAATACAAATAACTATGACAAAACTATGTTACTCAAAATTTGAAGTCTTTAATGCCCAACATATACTAATTTCTATATTGTGACTTGACATCTAAATGACTTGACATGCACTTCTTACTTGGCTCCTAAATCACTCAGCATATATTGTCTACTCAACACTTGAATAACTTAACACATGAGGGACTCAAACTTATACGTGTTGTGCTCGGCATATACTAATTTTTTTAGCATGAACTAAGTAAATGACTTAAGTGTATAGACATCTACTTGTCAAAACCAATCTGAGATCAACAAGAAGTTAGAGCATAACTAAACAATGTTGGAGATTTGCTCATCCCTAAGCTATGCTGAGTTTGATAACCTGAAATATTACAATACGAAAAAGAAGATGTGGGATAGATTGAAGACATATGACAATGTTTTAAGAGCTAACTTAGAAAGCCTAAGAGAAAAATTTGATGACATGAGGATGATAGAAGGTGAGAACATAGTACAATACTGAACAAGAGTTAAAGAGGTTGCTAATGCTATTCAAGGTGCAAATAGAGAAATCAAAGATGAAACGATGATAAGGTAGGTATTGAGGACTCTACTCCTTATCTATGCCATTAGAGTCTCTATAATCCAAGAATTAAGATGCACACCAAGTAACAACTTGACCTTAGAAGGTGTAATTGGTAGACTTACTACTTTTGAGATGTCTAATTTTGATAACTACACACCTACTACCATTGAATCTTCTTTCAAGTCACAACTTGTTCTTAGCAAGAAGAAAGGAAAACACGTGAAGAGTGAAAGTGATAGTTCTGATAATGATATTGACAAACTTGAAGCCCTCATTGGAAAAGGTTTGGAAGAGGAAGATGTAAATACAAAGGTAAATTACATATCATTTATTTATCATTTAACAAAAGTTGGTCATATTACCGCTAGTTGCCTTGACAAAGAAGATAAAGATGAAAAGAAGGAAAGAAAGTACAAAGGAAGAAGAGATGACAAAGATTACAAGAGAAGAAAGGATGAAAAAAGTAATAAATCTTGTTATATTATTGAAGAAAAGATTGATAATGAATCAGAGAGTAATGATGATGAATTTTTTTATGTTGCTATGAAAGAAGATTCTAGTAAAGATGAGAAAACTACATTAATTTCTTATGGGAACAAAAGTGATAAATAAATAATTGATAGTGGATGCTCTAATCATATGACTGGTGATAAATAAAAAATTCAAGATATTAGTCCATACAATGGTGGATGTGTTAAATTTGGTAATGATATCCCATGTGTTATGAAAGGTAAAGGCACTATTCAATTGACTAACAAGATAACATGTGACAATGTTTATTGGGTTGAAGGACTTAACTACAATTTTTTGAGTATTTCACAGTTGAAAAAAATAGGTAATAGAGTTAAATTTCACAATAGAAAGGCCAAGATACATGATGGTGATGGTAAGACAATTGGAATTAGTGAATAGATTAGAGGTAACTTATTCTATCTAGACCTATCCAGTGACACATATGTTTGCCCAACAAGAAGATGTTTGTTTATAGGCAACAAGATTATGTCATGTGAAATTTGACAATTTAGTGAATATCAACAAGATGATTAAATTAAGAGGATTGTCTAAACTAAAGAAACCTAACAATGCTATGTGTAAATAGTGTCAATTAGGAAAGATAACAAAGTGTAGTTTCAAGAGTAAAACATATACTACTCGTGCTAATTCTGAATTGGATTATGCTAACCAATTTAGACTCATTGGTGTTAAAAGTTACTGTGAAAATTGATATTTCATTCTATTTATAGATGGGGTAAAAGCACAAACCTATGTCACCTTTTATAAAGAAATGAGATATCAAAATGCGATAGTTCAACATTAATGACAAAAAAATGGTATTTGTGTTTAGAATATGAAGATGATGTAAACTGATGAAATCTATAGAATTGGATGAATTTTATGCCTATACTTTTTATAATATTTTTGAGTAAGAATTTATTCATTTTATTTTATTTTGAAATCCCTTTTTTAACTATAAAAAATATAGATTGTAGTTCCCATCAAACAAGTATATGCAAATCATGTTTCATTTTTCTAATTTGAAAATATCTTATAGATGACATGTATAGCTAGGGAACAAATTTTTTTTTTTTTTTTTTGATGTATATTTTCTTTGTTATAAGTACTCAAGTTTGACCTTATCAGAATCCAACAGTTTTTTCCTCCTGTCAAAACTTCCCTATCAAATCTATACCTTCTTAAAAAATAATTACATATTTGTGAAGAAGATTCTCTCCTCTAGAGATAAATATGATTTTTAAATTTGTTTAATATGATTTACTATTTTTTCTTTCTTGAGGGAGCATCTTCTGAAATGTTGAAATATTGACTTATAATATTTTGAGATTATAACATATTATAACTAATCAAAACACTCAAAAATTTATATAATGATGATATTGAATTTGAGATCTATAAAAGAGTATTTTTAGTTTTAAAAAAAAAATTTGAATTTTGATAGAGAAATGAGATTTGATCAAAACAAATTTTGGTATCATAAATAATGACACAGATCTATGCTTTTACTCGATGACTATTCTAGAATGATGATTGTGATGTTTCTTAAAGAAAAATCTAATGCTTTTTAGTTATTCAAGTGGTACTTAGCTAGAGTTAAAAGAGAAACATAGAAGAGTATGAAGTATTTGAGATTTGACAGAGTTGGTAAATTCATCTCATATGATTTCAATACATTCTACAATGACAGAGGAATCAAAAGATGAATGTCAACACCAATGATCTCTCCTCAAAATGAGATAGCTAAAAGGAGAAATATATCAATAATGGACTGTGCAAGAACACTAATGATGCAGAAAGGTACAAATGCTACACTTTTTGAACTATGGTATGACTATGCTCCTAATGTTAAATATTTCAAAATCTTTGCTAGTTTGCTAGTAGATTCTACATACTGAAAGATAATAGGAATGGAAAGCTTGATGCAAAAAGTGATGAAGGCTTTTTCCTAGGTTATTCTACTAAAAGAAAAGATTATAAGTGTTTAAATTCTAACAATAAAAAAGTTATCGAAAGTGCAAATATGAGAGTTGATGAGTTTACAGAAAGAGATGATACTTCATGTAGTGAAGTGTTGGGATAAAGATAGAGTAACTGAGAGGCGGGGTGAATTAGTTATCACAAAAATTAATCTGTAGATCCCTTAGATGTCTTTAATGCTTATTTACTACTGATACTAGTTACTAATCATTTAGCATTCATAGTTCTTAATATATATGAAAAAGTTAAATAAAATGAACACAAGAGACCCAAGATTTAACGTGGAAACCCAATATAGAAAAAACCACTAAGTAACTAGTCACCAAATTTTCACTCTTCTAAAGTGAGCCCTATTAGGAGCCAACCCTGTTAAAGGTTACAATACACATTGTTAGGTGTGATCCTATGAGAGGATTTAATCACCTTGTTAGTAGTGGCCTTGCTAGAGGTCTTTAGAACAATTCAACTAAACTATCACCTTGTTAGAGGATTTACAAAATGGTTGTTAAACCAACTCTGTTAAGAGATTTGAATTCACTACTACAATGGTTAGAAAGAAACAATGAATTGACTTGAACAAGATACAACTGAATTTGCTGGCTATAGGTCTCTGTTCGATATCATTAGATCCTCCTTGATCAAATATAGCTTTTCTGCTCCTCAATGATCTCTAATCATCCTTCCAATTCACTTCCACAATAATTAGTCCTTGTATCATATCAATTCCACACACCCATTTACTTAGAATTTGCAACTTGACCTCTTACCTATACCATTCAGATTGTCAAGTTGACTTATTTACATGTTACATTTACAAATAAACAATTAGTCAGCTATAGATATTACTCTAAACAAATAAATGTTATTTCATAAAATAGTGAAATCCTTTATTGGCCGACCCTGCTCGGTAAATACTGCTTCTAGAAATTTCCTGAGTTAACCTTCTTGACTTGGTTAACATTGCAATATCTGTAAAATCCTTTGGCTGCCGAGTTTACTCAGTAAGAACTGAATTCCTTCATGAGAGCTCGGTAAGAACTTTTTCTGCCACATTCCCTTTGATGACCAAGTGAGCTCGGTAAGAACTATTTTTGCCACATTCCCTTTGATGATCGAGTGAGCTCAGTAAGAACTATTTCTTGCCATATTTCTTTTGATGATCGAGTGAGCTCGGTAAGCACTATTTCCTGCCATATTTCTTTTGATGACAAGTGAGCTCAGTAACCACTATTTCCTACCATATTTTCTTTGATGATCGAGTGAGCTTGGTAAGCACTGTCTTTGCCTTGCTGACCTTTTGAGATTGGTAGACACTATCTGATGACTGATATGACATTTGTGTGACATCAAAGACAACAGACAATTTGAACAATTGTATCCAACAATCTCCCTCTTTGACATTGTTGGCACCACAACATGTCATAGCAGAATGAAATTTGAAAAAAAGTCTTTTATTGACACAATACTTCACTTTCTTTTCAAATACAACAAACTCCCTCTTTCTTAATAATCTATCCCTCATACAAACTCTTATTTTATTTTTATTATATATATATATATATATATTTAATTTCAGAAAGATATGACAGTATACTCTCCCTCTTTGACAACACATGCCAAAGACAATTCAAAATAGCTAAATAGCATTGTACCTAATATACTGATTCATATGCAATGTCTTCAATTGTTTGCTGCATTAACTGATAGATTTTCAATTCTATACTTGTTGATGCATCATTAAAACTATATTTTAGTGAGCTTCAGATAGGGGAATGACCCCTAACTTACCTCTAAGATACAAGAATGCATCCTTAGGTAAAGGTTTTTTTGAATATATCAGCAATTTTTTCCTTTGTATGGACATATTCCAACCTTATTTCCTTTTCTTGCACCAATTCTCTAACAAAGTGATACTTTATGGTAATATGCTTAGTTTTTGAATGCATCATTGGATTCTTGGAGATGTTAATTGCACTTGTGTTATCACAAAACATAACAATAGGTTCTTTGATTTCTTGCTTCATACCTTCCAATAATTTTTTAAACCATACAATGTTTGAGTAATTTATTGCTGCTGCAACATATTCAGCCTCTGTTGTGGATTGAGATGTACAATTTTGCTTTTTACTTGTCCAAGAAACCAACCTTTTTCCAAGAAAGAAAGCTCCTCCACTTGTGCTCTTTTTGTCATCAATATTTCTTACCCAATCTACATCAATGAATACTTTTAAATTCAGATTTCCTCCAAGTTTATACCATAATCCATAATCTTCAATTTCTTTTAAGCATCTCATGATCCTTTTGATTTCCATCATGTGATTTTCTTTTGATTTTGCTGAGAATCGTGCTACAATTCCTACCGCAAGTGCAATGTCTAGTCTTGTATGTACTACATACTGCAACTTTCCAATCATAGATCTATACAATGTCTAATCTACTTCTTTAGATTCATCATCTCTAGTAAGTTTCAATCTAGTACACATAGGAGTCACAGTGTTTGTAGTCTTCCATACCAAACTTTTTCAGTATCTCCTTGATGTATTTAGATTGAGTGATGCAGATGCCATTCTCACTCTATTGAATTTGAAGACCAACAAAGAATTTGATTTCACCAAATATTGACATTTCAAATTCCTTGTTCATTTATTTTAAAAATTCTTTGCAAAGATCATCATTGCCTATGAAAAAAGTATCATCTACAAATATTTTTTCCAAAACAATCTTATTATCTAGTCCTTCCTTTATGTACAAACTACTATTATCATTAGTCCTTTGAAAACCAATCCGAATAAGATAGTTATGCAATCTTTCATGCCATGCTCTAGGGGCTTGTTTCAAACCATATAATGCTTTATGCAGTTTGCAAACCATGTCTTTCTTGTTTTGATCAACAAAACCTTCAGGCTATTCAATGTAGACCTCTTCATCTAATATGCCATTGAGAAATGTTGACTTGACATCCATTTGATAAACTTTGAATCCTTTGTATGCGGCATATGCAAGTAAGGTTCTAACACCTTCCAATCTTGCAACAGGAGAAAAATTTTCTCCATAATCTATACCTTCTTCCTAAGAGTATCCTTTGCATACTAGTCTAGCTTTGTTCCTTGACACCTTACCATCTTCATTTAATTTGTTTCTGAATACTCATTTTGTTCCAATCACATTTTTGTCTTTGGGTCTAGGTACAAGAGTCCATGTTTTGTTTATCTCTATTTGTTCTACCTCTTCATTCATAGCTTCAATCCAATTTTCATTTTCTAATGCATCTTCGATATTTCTAAGTTCAAAATCAGCAAGTAAACAAGTTCCTTTCAACTTACTTCTTGTCATTGTTCCTTTTGATTTATCTCCAATGATCTGATCTGGTGCATGATGCTTTTTCTGACATACTTGGCTAACATAGGCACCTTTCCTTTTGAATAACTTCCATTGTTATCATTCTACATCTCAACTTCTTTTCCTAGATCTAGTTGCTCAGGCTTGGTAGATGTTGATTCGGTAGCTTCTATTTGGAACTCAGATTCTTGCAACTCAGGAGGCATTAGCTTGGTTGGAACTTCCTGTGACTCAGTAACTGAAGACTCTAGAGTTTAGGATTCATGATTAATTGGTATACTTGGTACTATATCTAGTTCAATGTAAACAAATCTTTTGTAGTCTTCAGGTACCCTTTTGCTTTATTCTTTAGATCATTCTGCAAACTCATCAACTTTCACATGTGCACTTTCTATGACTTTGTGAGTAGAAAAATTCAAATATCTATATGCTTTACTTTTGCAAGAATATCTCAAAAATATTCCCTCACCACCCTTTACATCAAATTTACCTTTTCTAGATTCTTTCAAAATGTAACATTTGCTTCCAAATACTTTTAGGTAACTTACATTGGGTTTGTAGCCATACCATAATTCATAGGGAGGTTTGAATGAGTCCTTTTCAGCTATACTTAGTTTAAGGTATGAATTGTAGTGTTGATAGCTTTCTTCCAGTATTTGATATCAATGATCTTTTCAATCATTAGGGTTCTTTCACAGTCCATGATATATCTATTCCTTCTTTCAGCTATTCCATTTTGTTTAGGTGTTCCTGGTGCTGAGACCTATATTTTGATTCCCCTTTCAATGCAAAAGTTATTGAATTCATGTGAAATAAATTCACCACCTCTGTCAGACCTTAAACATTTTAGTCTTTTGCCTGTTTCCTTTTCCACTCTGGCCAAATACTATTGTAATTTTTTGAATGCCTTTGATTTCTCTCTTAGGTACATGATAGTCATCATTCTTGAATAATCATCAACAAGAAGAAGAAAAAATTTCTCACTAGTATAAATTTCAATGCCAATGGGTCCACACAAATTAGTATGCATAATTTCTAGAACTTCTTCAGACTAATAGTTCTTGCTCTTGAAACTAGTTTTTTCCATTTTTTCAATTTGATAATTTTTGCATAGACCAACCTCAGGTTTCTTGATGTTAGGAATGCCTCTTAGTTTCTTGAATTTACTTATCTTTACCAAGTTGTCAAAGTTTACATGACACAACCTTCTATGCCATAACCAACTTTCTTTAATTTGAGCAATAAAACATGAACATTCACCAAGTTCAAGATAAAATAAGTTACCTTTTGTTTGAGTGCCTGATCTAATCAACTTTCCTTTGCCATGTAGCAATCTTCCTTTTTCATGCATAAATTCTACTTTGAATCCATTATTGAGTAGCTATGCCACACTCAACAAATTATGCTTTAGTCTTTCTACCCAATATGCATTATCACATACAAGTTCCTTGGTCAGTGAGATTCTTCATTTTCCTTTTATACAACAAGGTTCATTGTTAACAAATCTTACACTGCCACCATCATAGTCTTCAAAGTGTTCAAACTTAGTTTTTTCACCAGTCATGTGATGAGAGCAACCACTATCTATGATCCATGTATCATTTTTGCTCATATGAGAAATGAGTGCCATTTCCTCATCATTATTAGACTCATCTTTCATAGCAATGTAGAAAATTTCATCTTCTTCTTCTTCATCAAAATCATTAGAATCTTTAGCCATAAAACATGTTTTCTTACCTTTATCCTTGAATGATTTGAAATCTCTCTTGCCATTGTACTTGTGTCCTTTCTTCTCATCCTTGTTTTGCTTATTTGAGCACCTAGAAGCAATATGTTTAGTTTCTTCACAAGAAAAATAGATTAGAGTAACCTTACCTTTGTATTTTCCTTTTCCTCTTGAATATTTCCTTGCTAGCAAAGCTTCA
Source organism: Cupressus sempervirens (assembly GCA_028749045.1). Classification (NCBI taxonomy): domain Eukaryota; kingdom Viridiplantae; phylum Streptophyta; class Pinopsida; order Cupressales; family Cupressaceae; genus Cupressus; species Cupressus sempervirens. The sequence continues at coordinate 46,168,798 of CM053787.1, forward strand.
ACCACTTCAAGATCACTATCTGAACTCTTTTCCGATTCTTCATCACTATCTGATTGAGGATCCTTTAGCTTTTTGCCTTTTTTTTTGAGTGAAAGCTTGGCTTCAAATGCTAATTAAATGTTTTTGGTAGCTAGAACATAATTATCATAGTTGTTTAGGTCAAATGTAGTCAATCTTCCAACTATGGCTTCTAGATTTATCTTATGATTTGCTTCACATATTCTTTCTTGAATTGCGGAGACTTTGATTACATAAATGGGAAGTAGAGTTCTAAGAACTTTACTTATAACTATCTCCTCCTTGATATCTCCTCTAGATGCTTTGATTGCACTAACACATGCTTTAACTCTTTCAACATATTTTACAATGTTTTCATCCTCTCTCATCCTCATTTGATCAAATTGTCCTCTCAGACTTTCTATTTTTGCTCTTCTTACATTATCATCTCCTCCATAGATTTCTTTCAACTTGTTCCACATTTCAAAGGCAGATTTACAATCTTTGATGTCATCAAATTCTTCATAACTCAAAGCAGATGCTATATCTATCATCATATTGTTGTGGGTCTTCTTTTCAACAATATCATTGATAGATAATGTACCAACAGGTTCTGCATATTTTTTATCAAGGTACTTCAGTCTTGTAACTCCAATATAAGCTAGATGAAGTCTCATCAACCCTTGCCATGCTGAGAAGTTGTCCTTGTTTACTCTTGGAATTTCTCTCTTATAAGACATCCTAACCTTTCGCTTAGATCCTTGAAATCTTTTCCTACAAGCACCAAGAGATCTGATACCAATTGTTGGGATAAAGATAGAGTAACTGAGAGGGGGGGTGATTCAGTTATCAGAAAAATTAATCTGCAGATCCCTTAGATGTCTTTAATGCTTATTTACTACTGATACTAGTTACTGATCATTTAGCATTCATAGTTCTTAATATGTATGCAAAAGTAAAATAAAATGAAAACAAGAGACACAAGATTTAACGTGGAAACCCAATATGGTAAAAACCACCAAGTAACTAGTCACCAATTTTTCACTCTTCTGAAGTGAGCCCTGTTAGGAGCCAAACCTCTTAAAGGTTACAATACACACTATTAGGTGTGACCCTATGAGAGGATTTAATCACCATGTTAGGATTGGCCTTGCTAGAGGTCTTTAAAACAATTCAACTGAACTGTCACCTTGTTAGAGGATTTACAAAATGGCTGTTAAACCAACTCTGTTAAGAGATTTGAAATCACTGCTACAATGGTTAGAAAGCAACAATGAATTGACCTAAACAAGATACAACTAAATTTTTTGGCTACAGGTCTCTATTCAGCATCATTATATCCTTTTTGATCAAATATAGCTTTGCTGCTCCTTAATGATCTCTGATCATCCTTTCAATTCACTTCTACAATAATCAGTCCTTATATCATATCAATTCCACACACCCATTTACTTAGAATTCGCAACTTGAGCTCTTACTTATACCATTCAGATTGTCAAGTCGTCTCATTTACATATTACATTTACCAATAAACCATTAGTCAACTATAGATATTACTCTAAACAAATAAATGTTATTTCATAAAATAGTGAAATCCTTTACTAGCTGACCTTGCTTGGTAAATACTCCTTCTAGAAATTTCTCGAGTTAACCTTCTTGAATCAGTTAACATTGCAATATATATAAAATTCTTTGACTGCCGAGTTTACTCAGTAAGAACTGAATTCCTTCATGAGAGCTCGGTAAGAACTATTTCTGCCACGTTCCCATTGATGACTGAGTGAACTCGGTAAGAACTATTTTTTCCACATTCCCTTTGATGACCGAGTGAGCTTGGTAAGAACTATTTCTTGTTGTATTTCTTTTGATGACCGAGTGAGCTCGGTAAGCATTGTTTCTTGCCATATTTTCTTTGTTGACCGAGTGAGCTCGGTAAACACTGTTTCCTACCATATTTCCTTTGATGACCAACTGAGCTTGGTAAGCACTATCTTTTGCCTTGTTGACCTTCTAAGCTCGGTAGACACTATTTGATGACTGATATGACATTTGTGTGACATCAAAGATAACACACAATTTGAACAATTGTATCCAATAGTGAAGAACCTGAAGACTATAGTACATTCATCTATGTAGATGATGGTGGTCTTAGCACTCGAAGTGAACAAATGAGTCAAGATACAAGTTCCCATCAGACATGAAATGATGAAGTGCAAATGTAAATTTTCAAATAGAAAAGAGTGGGTTCTGAGCAATAGACTAAAGATGTCAAGTCACACATAGTTATTGCCAACCATCAAATAGTGGATGCCAAGCATTAAAAACATGAACTTGAACCTAAACAAGGAAGAGGAATTGTGCTTGAGATTATTTTTCCAAATGAACCTGAAGAAGAACCAAGAAGGAAACTACCTATTTTAGAAAAATATGTGAGAAGATGTCATAAACTTGAACAAATTATTGGTGATGTTGAATCAAGTTTAATGACAAGAAGAGGACTCAAAAATAATACATGCTTACTTTGTGAGTTTGATCCCAAGTCAATTAAGGATGCTTTAGACAATGAAGATTGGATACAAACAATGAACAAAGAAATTGACTAGATTGAGAAGAACAATACTTGGAATATAGTACCAAGACCAAAAGGCAAAAATTTCATTGGGACAAAGTCACTTTTTAGGAACAAGCTCAATGAAAATGGTAAAGTAAAAAGAAAAAAAGGCAAGACTAGTATGCAAGGGTTATGCACAAGGAGTTGATTATGGAGAAAAATTTGCTCCTGTGGCTAGACTTGAAGTAGTTAGAACTCTTTTTACATACTCAACTTAAAATAATTTCAAGGTATATCAAATGGATATCAAATCTACATTTTTAAATGGTATAATAGAGGAAGAAGTATACATTGAACAACCTGAAGGATTTGTAGATCCAAACAAAAGGAAAATGATATGTAAACTAAATAAAGCTTTTTATGGATTAAAGCAAGCCCCACAAACATGGTATGAAAGACTACATAACTACTTTTTGAAAATTGGTTTTGAAAAGACAAATGATAACAACAACTTATTTTTGAAGAATGGCAAGAACAATTCATCTTCTTGGAGGGTCATCCCACACAACTCATTTCCACTTTTCATCATGAATGGATTAGATGAAAAGTGGGAAATTTCTTTTAGGCACTTTGAGCGAAGCATTAGCTTCCATCAAAGCCACCTCATGGTTTCACTCAAAGCCATGTGGAGAGGGCTTTGATGGAAGCCAAGGGATTCACTTGAAGCCCTTGCCACCCATGGGTCTACTTAGGCTTCTAATGAAGTCATGAGCTTCCTTCGAAACCTTTATGGCTTTGACCAAATCCCTAAAGGCTTTTTTCAAAGCCCTTAAAAACCTTAACTGCCTGGGGGGCTTCATTCAAAGCTCCCCTTGATAATTGGTAACCCAACCAAGTGGCTTCAAGTAAAGCTACTTTTCTCAAAGACCCAAAAATGGGCTTAGAACAAAGTCTTGTGCAAAGCCTCCAAAAATGGAAAGTTTTTAGATTATACTCAATTTCTAACAAATTTTCTTCTTTTGATGGCTCAAACAAGGGCCAAATATGTTTAAACTCTAAAACTAAGTTTAGAAATGTGTTTTCCTTTCAATAAGCTTTTCAATGAATATATTTGTAGCATATATTGTGTTTATTGTGATGTTTTATTTTTAATTTTATTAAATATAGGTTTTTTTTTATCATTTTAGAAACCTCCATTTGAAGCCTTGGAAAAATTATCAAAGTAAAGAATAATTTTTTTAAAAAATATGATCATCAAAGCTATGTGTATTAGCTTTCTACAAATCAAGAAAAAATGTATTTCGATATATATAAATGAACTTACACTAATCAAAAGCAACCTATATCTAAATTATCATTAGTGCCACTTTGACACTAAATAAAACCTATAATTTTTGATGAAATTGAACAAAACCAAAAACAATTGCTAGTTATTGATGTTGCTATTCTAGCCTAAATAGAAATTTGTAATTATCCTATCTTAAAATTATTTTATGTTGATCAAAACACCCATCACTTTTTTAAAATATTAAATTTTATATAAAACACTTCTTAGAGGAGTTAAAAAAGGAATTCAAATAAAATTGTTAAAAAAACTAAAAAATATTATTAGAAGCTACATAGAAAATACTAAAAATCACTAGTTTACATCATCATCAAACTCTTTACGATTTTTCATAATCTGCATTTGAAAATCAAGTTTTTGTTAAAAATATCTACTTTAGTGTCAAACTTGGCCAAAGAGTGGGATCCATTACCATGGCCTTACCAATGAAGTACTAGTATTTGAGATACTTGTTGACGATATTATATTTGAAGGAAGGGAAGCATTATATAAATCATTTAATGATGAAATGAAAAAGGAATTTGAAATGTCTATGTTTGGTAAAATCAAATTCTTTTTAATGGATTACAAGTATGTCAAATGGAGTTTGGTATTTGCATTTCACAATACATCAAGGAAACCTTAAAGACTTTTTGTGTGGAAAATTCAAGGATGGTGAGTACACCTATGTCTATAGGACATAAGCTATCTAAGCTTGATGATTTTATTGATGTGAACTAGACCCTATACAAATCTATGATAGGAAAATTGCAATATGTTGTTTGCAACAAGTCAAAAATTGCTTTGGCAGTTGAGATAGTTGCTAGATTTTCAGCAAATCCTAAAGAGAATCACATGATGGGTATCAAAAGGATATTGAGATATTTGAAAGGTATAGAAGACTATGGATTATATTACAAGAGAAGTGATAGATTTGAACTAAAAGTTTTCACTGACTCAGATTGGGCTTGAAATATTGATGACATAAAAAACACTATCGGAGGTGCATTCTTTCTAGAAAAAAGATTGGTGTTATGGACAAGCAAGAAGTAGAATTTTAGTTCCCAATTAGTAGATGGAGCTGTATATGTGGTAGTTCTAGTGAATTGTTCAAGCATAATGTGGATTAAGCAATTGTTGAAAGGTATGAAAGAAGAGATTACAAATCTAGAAGTTATCTATTGTGACAAAACAATTGCTATCAACATTTCAAAGAATCTAGTGATGCACACTAAGAAAAAGCACATTGCTATCAAGTATCACTACTTGAGAGAATTAGTTTAAAACAAAGAAGTGAAGCTAGAATATGTGAATACAAAGGAACAAATTACTGAAATATTCACAAAACTATTATCCAAAGATGCTCATTAATATCTTAGAGGTAAACTAGGGGTGATTCCCCTAACTAAGGCTACTTAAGATGACAAGGTGCATTGCATCACATATGCTAATCAAAACATTCTACACAATGGTACAATATAAATGTCTTTGGGACGTGCCTAAGGTAGAAAAATTCACTACATCATAAATGGATTAGTCATAGACAAATGACAAGTATCAACTAGACATGCAAAATCTACATAATTCAAATGTATGAATACTTTGAAGATGAGAGAGATACATGTCTTTGGTATTGTTGTCAAAGATGGAGATTACTTAGAAGAGATTGAAGATGGAGAGATTATTGAGAAAAGAGAGAGAGAAATAAAGTAATAGAGAGAGTTTGCATAGATGAGAATCAGAATGAAACTAAAGATATTGGTCACTCATGGCAGTGAAATATTTTAGATTGTATGCTAAACTAGCTACTACTAGTATTCAGATGTTTGAGATGTTGCCATCAATTCCAAAGAGAGAGATTGTTAGAAAATTATAATTGGAACAATTGCTATTTTTTTATTGATGTCAAATCTATGGATGAGACATATTTCTACCTAATCTAAATGTCATATCTATTTGATTGATGAAGAGGATTTGAGAAGTTACTCATAACTATAACACCTAGAGGAAAGGTTGAAGTTATGAAAAGAAAGCTACAATGGACATTTGATTAAACAGACTTTGATAAAGAAAAGTAATTATTTATGTCAAGAAAGCTAAGCTAAGCTGAGAAAAAAAGTAAAATGCTAAGAAGTGCCGAGTAATGCTAGTGTCAATTGAGCTATAGTTAGTGCCAAGTAAATCTAGTGTTGAATGAGTATTAGCATCGACCGAGTACGTTAGTTGAAATTGAGATAGAAAGCTTTACAACAACCAATAATTTTAGTGTTGACTTAGTATTAGAATTTAGAGATTTTTGAGTGACAATAAGAGAACAAAATTTAAAAAAATCATACGATCAAGCCAATTGAGTTTATTTCTTGGGAGATGTAAAATGTGTTGACGATAAGATTGATGAGCTGGATCATTAAATTCAAGGAGGTAATTATGTAAAGACCTAAGGTAATAGACATATTTTAGAGAAGTTTCTTGAAGATGACCAAGAAGATGAATAGATACGTTGAATTTAATTGAATCTAATCATAAACCTTAACATCTATGGTAGATGTAGAAAATGGTAAAAAATGAATTGTCTATTTAAAAAGATACAAAACCAAACATTTTGTGTCATGTTTACTTAAGCCTAGCTGAGCCTGGCTAGTGTGTGTATGAGAAAGTTTGTATTTGAAGAAAGGCATATAGAGCAAGGTTGATTAGAAAGACACAAGTGTGTGAATGTGAAGCTAAATGAGAAAACTTGCAGATATGATGTTGTTATTGATAATGAATTAGAGTAGAAGGCTTAAGTGTTGATGAGAAGAGTGGACTGATTGCTTGAAAGTTGTCCAAGTAGATCAAGATTAGAGATGATAGTGAAAGGCTTATTAGTGAACTAGTATAAGGACCAAATAGAGATATGTACTAGAAAAAGTGAGCTGTAATCACACAAATTAAACCTACTATTTTTTTTCTTATCATTGTAAATAGTTTCTATTGAAATGCTTTTAACAGAGGTTGAGCTAACAGTCATTTGAGGACTTAACAGTCTATGTAACTCTTTTCACTGGGTGACATTCTAAATGGAATGATCAAAGTCCTCTTATGAGGCCTCTCCTAATAGGGTGATTAAATCCTCTAACCAAGTCACATTGAACAGTGTGTATTGTAACTTTTAACAGGGCTGACTCCTAATAGAGCTCACGTTGAAAGAGTGAAAAATAGTGACATGTTGCTGGTGGATTTTTCCAAATTGGGTTTTCATGTAAAATCCTAGTGTCAAACTATGATGAATATTTATATTTGATAATGTTTCTGTTATGCAATGCAAGTTATGTTTATGGCAGTTTTACAGTAGACTGAACAACAATAGGATAAGTAGAACTGAAGTTTATGTTTAATTGTTCAAGTGGTACATATAGACCTTGAGTAACACAATGAAATTTTTTCAAAATTTTTGTTGTTTTAGATCACAAAATATACATATCATGAAGATCAAAAGTTGAAAATTTCAAAATATTTTATTATGTTTTCAATTTTTTGAAATTTAGTTAATGATACAATTTGTAGGGAAGGATAACAACATCCGTTCAAAAAGCTATATAACTAATTGTACCACTTGATTGTAGTTTCCTTTATTCTTTCTTCAAACTTCTAGCTTTGTTCAATTAAACAAATCACTTTGAAAGTTATGAGATTTATTGTAAATTATTTAAGAGTTCAGAGTCCAACTGGATGGTAGAATTTTGTTCTCTTAACAGAGAGGAGAAGACTTATTAAATGATTTTGCAGAACATCTCTCTACCAAGATATGCGAATCTTCTTATATTGCTGCTGCCAACATAAACTCAGAAATGAAATAATCATTTTAAAACTTTTGTCTTTGAAGAAAGTGCTAAATCAAGATGCCGTCTGCAATTTGAAAACAAGTTGAAAGTTTAGACACGACAAAGAACGACTGTTTTTTAATTATAGATACTTCACTGAAAACAATTTGTGTTTAGTGGGGACGCATATATCGTGAATAATTTATGTGGTACTTTTTTGAATGAAATAAAGCTTCCATACTCGATTCTGCATAATATTTCTGACAATCATCTGGTCAAATCGTGCCCACATATTATAATAATAATATCATACTCAGATTTCCTAAAAACGTTTTTCTATTGCTGACACAGTCTCTTTCTTACAAGTTTCAAAAGTCGAAGATGAAAAAAAATTGCAAAAGTTTTCCCAAAATCTACTTTCTAATACTACAACGGTTGTTGTGCCTCTATAGATTCTTATATTACTGGATTCACTTTCTCAATAGATACCAGACTGCAAGATTATATTTGGAATGAGAAATATGGAATTTATATTTGTAATAATACATATGTAGTTTACATTATTCTTAAGATAAAAGAATATTACAGATAATAAGAAAAGGTCATCATGTAGAGATAAAAGTAGGAAAGTATTATTTCTTCTTTGTAATCTATATCTTTATAATTGTGAAAATAAAGTGCATTTTTTTCAAGTTTTAAAATAATTTTTATCCTGTCGCTATACTTGAGGTATTTGTTAGTTTGTTAGTTTGGACAGTTGTTCGTCATATGATTAATCTAAAAACTAACTTGGTTAGGGTTGTTAAATTGTTTTTAATCTCAGTGGTCCATTGAGAATGCCCAACAAAACAGCAAATGAATTTACATAGTCTTGCAGTGTTAGCAAACATCACACCCTAAGGAAGAAATTAAGCTTGGAAAAATTAGTCAACTTTGACTATTTAACACTTTTAGCTTAGGACTCAAGTCTTAGTGTGTGATGTTTAAGCAGTCCTGTGTTAGCAAGGGCGCGGTGATAATGGTTGGGATAAAGCGGAGGAATATCAATAGAGGAAAGTGGGAGGTTATTGATCTGCCAAAGAATTTTTGAATCTCTTGATTTTCTTTGTCCAAAAATATTGTGTCATTGTGTTGCTTATTTATTTCCAATAGAAATGACTACCACAATAAATTTTCACAGTATTGTACCACATCTGAGACATAGTTTGTCCATAGATTTGTGCGTTGCTTTGGAGGAGTTAATCTAAACAAGGTGTGCATTTTTAAAAAAAAAATTCTTCGTTATTCTAAAAGTATTAAAAATCCAAAATTCCCTTGTACAATTTGGTTCTCTCTAGTTAATCAAACAAGATCTCATTTTCATTCTCTTTCTAAAGAAAAGCCAGTGAGTCCACATGCATACTTTATTCTTCAAGACAAAGATACCAGACAATACTTGAAAATATATTGGCAATATCTATTGACACTTTATGGGGAAATTTCTGTCAACTCTAAAGTGAGTCTGATTGATGGGCTGTGGAGTCACCACAAACAGTTTGGGATGGTTCAGTGCCAGCCATTATTTGATTGAGAGTGGGAGCCACAAGAGTGAGGGGACCTCTGACTTCTTATTCAGATAGTGTCTGATGAATATGTAAACTCATTCAGACATTGATTGCATTGACAGGAAAAATATGGTGGAAGCTTTATATATAAACAGACAAACATAAAAAATATTGATCTCTTCACATGTCATGGTTTGATTTCTTCCCGCTGGTGGAGCAGTTGCGGAGTAAATCATTTGGCTTTATCAGCAACGTTTAAGCAAGCACAAGATATTTTATAAAGTTTGCAGACCAGCAGCCTTACACTAACTTCTTATTATGCTTCTTCTACTGACAAGCTGGTAGCACTTTGGTGGAAAAAATAGATATCTATGGCCTCAAGGAATAAATGAAGGGCCCCATTGAAGGATAACTTTATATTAATCAAAGGGATTGCAGGGTGGCAGCACTTAAAAGTGTTTCATCAGGAATGCAGGAATATCATCATTTCAGAAGTGGGTATTTTTGTTGGAATTGTAATCTCTCGCTGGATTTTGTTTTTAGTCTCGCAAAGCTTATTTCTGTATATAATTATTGGTTTCAGTTTTTGTCTTAAATTTGATTCTCGTTTTTAATGTAAACTAAATTTCTTTATCTTGTTGGTCTTTCTGGTCTTATTTGAGATCAAAGATAAGAGATACGTCAAATGACTAGTGGCAGACTAAGACAAGCTTAAAAAGGAAAGACTTGTTACAGCTCGTGTCAGTTGTTGATTTTTCAATGGTGTAAGAATATTAATGAACTTTATAAAAACATTTGAGATCAGTGAATGTTTTGTTTATCGCTTTGGATCAGTTTTATATATCTATAAATTTGATTTTGCAAGCGTAGATTAAGTCTCTATTAATCAATTTGCCTTGATGTTTTCAGTATATTTCTGCATAAAGAGTTGCTCTTTTTGCTTGTTAGTAAGAATAATTGTTCCCCTTGTGTTAAAACAATTTTCCACTTGTTTTCGGTGTAAAAAATTGTATTTTTGTTCATTGGTAAAATGTTACAATGTTCTTAATAAGTATACTCGGTTAGTAAATGATAGCTCTTAGATGAAAAAATATTGGCATGTCTTGATAATGTTAAACATACTAGGGTTCCATCGTTAAAATACAACATGAAGAGTCATAAATGAAATGCTTCTCCACTTTGAGTTGAAGCACCTTGGTCATTAGGTCAAGTTGCTTTCGTAAATCAGATTTAAATTATACAAGTAAATAACTCTTAGGAAGGAAATTAGGAGGGAAATTGATCAAATTAAGGAGAAATTTATAAAGTTTAAGTTGTGTGTTTTATATATTCTTGTAAATCAAAATAAATCCAAAATACCAAGAATACTACATTATAAGACATTTCTAAGTGTTACATATATTTAAAAGTTACGCTTCAAAATGATCATTGTGGAGGATAATCAAAATATCAAGACAAGCAACAAGTCCTAACCCAAAAAAAACTAGAACTTTCAATTTTAAATTATTTTATTATTACATAAAATTTATCACATAATTACAACAAATTACTATAATTATATTTTCTTAAGGTAATGTTTGAAGTAAATTTGAATGTATAAAACATTTATTTAAAATAAGGATTATAGTTAACATTATTATAAATTAAGATTTAGACATTCAAATTGAAATTTATTTTTAATATTTTAATAATAATAATATAACATACTTTTGTTCTATTAAAAAAAAAAAACTTAAGATTTATTCACATAAGATGTATCTTTGTTATTTGTATCATTTAGTTAGGTTTAGAGTTTCAATTAGATGTAGAGGTAAATATTGTTTATGTTTCAAATCAAGTTCTAATAGAATTATGATTTCTTATAGATAATATTGAAGTAATCTTTATATAAGACCATGAATTGGAATCAAGGTTCAATATGTGTTTGATTTGATATAAAAAAAGGCATAGGGATTAATTTGGTTTAAGTCTACTTTGTGTTTTGTGTTTTTAGTTTTAAAAAGATTTATATTCACAGTTCAATTTCTTTACTTTATGGTGTGGAGTTGATAAAATATTTTAAAGTCACTTATATATAAATTCATTTATATATTAGTTTTTATTGTATTTTCATAAACTATTGTATCTCCAAAAATTCAGTTAATTCTCAGCAATCAAAAAAATATTTTTATAGTAATTCAAATATTTCTAAGGTTTATTTATTTATTTATAAATTTTATATTCTATACAAATTATATGATTGGCTTAGTTATTTTTAAAACAATTATATGTTTTTGTAACATTAATATGAATAATTTTTTTTGTTAAATAAGATTTTCAATTAACTTATTTTTAAGATCCCATACAATTGAAAGGTGAGATATACTATATGTTTTACAAAATATCTATTGTGCATATTTATAAATTTTTTTAATAAGCTCTTTCATTTATATATTTATTAATTATAACTTTCAAACTATAATATATTAAATTTATTAAAAATATTTTAAAAAAAGTTATATTCAATAAGGTCAATACAAATACAATTAACTATAAAGGAAAATAAATGACACTATGTGGCACTTTGATTGTGCAAACATTTCAAGATAAAAGGAAAGCATACTTCGACAAATATAAGTGCATGTATTTGAATGATGTTATTGGTAATAATATAGAAGATTTCAATTATAGTTAGTTAATTTTTTTGGTAATAATTGTGTCCTTGATTCAAGCACTAAAAGTCCTTGGTAACAATAGTAAAATGGAATTAAAAAGCAAAATAGTCTGACAGAACATATTATATAAAAATGATATGTAATAATACTTAACTCATGATTGAGTTTGTGACTGTGAATCAAATTCAAGTTGTGTTACATGGGCATAATGACTCCACATGTTAAAATGGTATGGCAGACTTCAAATGCAATTTTGTTTTTCTTAAGGAAAAAGTTGCTTGAGTCATTTAGGAAGTAAAATGAAGTTTCATTTTTCATTAACCCTAAATTAGGTTGCTACTACCATGAGAACATGGTTGAGCTTGTTTGAAAGCCTACTCTTGTAAAATTGTTATTGTTGTTTTTCAGAAAGATTTTGGCATACATTGATAATAGAGAAAATGTTCAATTTCAAGGCATTGTTTATGAAAAGTTTGTATCTAATGTTGGAGTACATTTGCCAAGAATCATAAAGGGTTTGAAATTGAAAGGTATGAAAGAAGATTGTTTCATGTATGCCCATTCATCCTCTCTATACTTTCTTCATTATGGGTTACTGCTGATTGTAAAACTAAAAAAGAAAAGGTAGGTTTTTTAAATGTTAATTGGAAAGATTGAAAATGTGCTTGTATTTTCTCCTTCAGTCATATATGATTATTTTAGCTTTTTATGGTTTTCTCACAATAAACATGAAGGGTTTGAAAGAATATGTTCAACAGTTTTTTACCTCTTCTTGTCTATAAAAGAAAGGGACCATTATCATCAAAATTTAGATTGGAAACCATCTATCTATTGTGACAAGAATGGTTAAAGAAAATGGTTTTTACTTTGGCTCCAATGTTGTTTTCTGTACTTGCATTAGTTAACAATTTTCTTTGACAGTTGTAAACACAATTTCAGAGAACATGTCCATTGGTCTTCAAAATGAGAATTATGTTGTTAAGAATTTTTTCTTTTAAAATTCTATAGTGATATTTTGAAACATTTTTTTGTAAATAGTTATAGTGTTGGATACAATTGTTCAATTGTGTTTTGTCTTTGATGTCACACAAATGCCATATCAACCAACAGATAGAGTCTATTGAGCTCAGAAGGTCAACAAGGCAAAGGATAGAGTCTACCGAGCTCAGAAGGTCAGTAAGGCAAAGGATAGAGTCTACCAAGCTTAGATGGTCAGCGAGGCAAAAGGACAGAATCTACCAAACCCAAAAGGTTAGTAAAGAAAACTTGCAATATCTACCAAGTAAACAGTTCTTATCGAGCTCACTTGGTCATCAAAGGAAATGTGGCAGAAATAGTTCTTACCAAGCTCACTCGGTCATCAAAGGAAATGTGGCAAAAATAGTTCTTATCGAGCCCTCATGAAAGAATTCAATTCTTACCGAGTAAACTTAGTAGCCAAAGGATTTTAAGGATATTGCAATGTTAACTTAGGAAATTTTTGGAAGCAGTATTTATCGAGCAGGGTCAGCCAGTAAAGGATTTCATCATTTTATGAAATAATGTTTATTTGTTTAGAGTAATATTTGTAGCTGACTGATGTATAGTTTATTAGTAAATGCAACATGTAAATGGGTCAACTTGACAATTTGAATGATATAATTATGAGGTCAAGTTGCAAATTCTAAGTGTGAGAGGAAGTGTGTGGAATTAATGTTATATGAGGACTAATTATTATGGAAGAAAATTTGAAGGATAATCAGAGATCATTGAGGAGCAGCAAAGCTACATTTGATCAAGGAGAATCTAATGATGCTGAACAGACACCTGTAGCTAGCAAATTCAGTTGCATCTTGTTCATGTCAATTCATTGTTGCATTCTAACCATTGTAGCGGTGATTTCAAATCTCTTAATAGATTTGGTTTAATAGCCATTTTGTAAATCCTCTAACAAGGTGACAGTTCAGTTGAATTGTTATAAAGATCTCTAGCAAGGCCACTCCTAACAAGGTGATTAAATCTAATAGGGTCACACCTAACACTGTGTATTGTAACCTTTAACAGGGTTGGCTCTTAACAATGCTCACTTCAGAAGAGTGAAAAATTGGTGACTAGTTACTTGGTGGTTTTTCCCATATTGGGTTTCCACATTAAATCTAGTGTCTCTTGTGTTCATTTTGTTTTTTGTTATATGCATGAATGCTTGAAGATAAGTAATAGTTTAATTTAACGAGTTACAACATTTGTTTATCGAGTATCAATAATAACTAGATCTTTAAGACATCTAAGGGATCTGTGGATTAATTTTGTTAGTAACTAATTCACCCCGCCTCTCAGTTACTCTATCTTTAATCCCAACATACAGTTGAGTAATTGATTCTAAGCCAATTATTGTTTTGACTTAAAATGCTTCTCTATTGAAGAGAATGTAGGTGTGTGTTCTAAACATGCTGAATACTTTGTAGAAGAGACACATCTATTTTTGATATAGGACATCCAAGATGGATCTAAAAGTCCATTTATAAGATTATATACATGTATAGGTGTATGAAATTGAAAGAATATAGTTATATATCTATGTAATATTGGAACCAAATTTTCAAAAAGGAAAGAAGAGTTGTAGCTCTAAAGTAGTTTTAGCTATGATTGTAAAAGGAGTTGTAACTCAATAAAATAATAGATTCAAATGGAGTGTTTTCTCTCCCTATGACAAAATCAAACGGATTTTTAAGGGTTTCCCACTTGACATAATCTTGTGTCTCTCTCTTTTGTGAGATGAATCCTTTCTATTATGATATCTTGCAAAGTTCTTTTTCTTAAAAGATTATATGAATGAAGTCTTACTTATGCATTTTTCTTTATGCAAAAAGAATAAAAAGTAATTGAAGACATAGGTCTTATTCATCCCCCCTCTCAAAACTACAACTACTTCGAACAAGTGGTATCAAAGATTGGAATTCCTTTCTAGGTTTGCTAGGTCTACCTATATGAATTGTTCTAGGTATTTTTGGAAGTATAAATGGTTCAAGTTGAAGGAGCTTCTCTTAATCAAGCTCCATTATTTGATGGGAATGACTATGTATTTTGAAAAGTTATGATGGAAGCTTTCATACATTTCTTAGATGTTAGGATCTTGGATGTTGTTGTAAATCAATATACTATTAAAAAACAATTCCTACTAATCCAAATGGTAAGCTTACATATGAATTGGACAAAAAGGAAAGATATGCTCTGTTATGTAGTCTTACTAAAGATGTGTTTGCTAAAGTAGTATATTGCCAATATGCAAATGAAATATGGGTTAAATTAGAAACCATTTATCAAGGAGATGAAAAGGTCAAAGAGTCAAAATTGTGGACTCTAAAAATATAGTTTGATAATCTAAAGATGAGTGGAGATGAAAACATATAAACATACTTTTTGAGAGTAGATGAGGTAGTAAATGCAAGAATAGGTTTAAGAGATATAATTGTAGAAAGTGATATTGTTTCAAAAGTCATAAGTTTTTTTTTACCTAAGTTTGAAACAAAAATCTCTACTTTGGAAGAGAAGAAAAATTTCTCAAAAAAACCCTACATCAATTGCAAGGAACTTTATCTAGTTATGAAATGAGAATAAGTAATCAAACTAGTACTTCAATAAAAGAGACAACCTTTAAGGCTAAGAAACAAGATGAAAGTGATACAAATCTAATAGGTGCTTTAGAAGCGTTGTTGGTTAGAAAAATAAAAAAGAAGTATTAGGGAAAACTTGAATATTTTAGTTGTGGCCAATTAGGACATTTTGCAGCAAAATGTCCCCATACTGATCAAGATGATAATGATGAGAAAACTAAAAAGATTTCTAAAAAGACACATTGGAATCAAAATAAAAGATTCAAAAATAAAAAAAATGAAGAGTCTCTTGTCAAAATAAGACTCAAATGAAGAGTCAAGTGATCAAGACAAGGAAGAAAAAAGGCTATTTAAGGCTGAAATAATAAATATTCCCAAATTAGAATCTAGTCAATTAGAATCCTCATCTAATTCAGATGAAGAAGTTGACCTTAAGGAAGAACTTCTTAAATATTTGCAAGAACTAAAGAGATTAAAGAAATTAATTTAAACCATGAAATTCAAAATAAAAGATCCAAGCTGAATTAGAAAATGCAAATCATTCTATTGAAAATAAAAAACTTCTTCTTGCTGAAAAAGAAAAGAAACTAATTTCTTTGCAAACACTAGTTGATCAATCTTTTTTAAATATTGAAACACATAAAACTTCAAAATAGAGCTCAAAGTATCCTTTTAAAGGATATTGTTTTAGCTGCAATTTTTTTGGTCATAAGGCATATCAATGTAATATGAGTAAGAATGAGTATGGTATTAAGAAAATAGCTAGATGCTTCAAATTCTTTCATTATGGGCACTATGAAAATCAGTGTAAAATAAATATGAAACCAAAACAAATATGGAAACCAATTAGTGAAAAATCTGTAATTGTTGAAACAACTCTATCTATCCACATACCTGCAACTTGGATTTTGGATAGCAGTTGTTCACACCACATGACCAGATGCAAAAGCATATTCAAAATTCTTGAAGAGTTTGATGGTTATTTTATTCATTTTGGTGATAAGTGCATATATATCATGGGTCACGAATCAATCATTCTAAAAAAAGATACACCTATTCATGATGTGTATTTTGCAGAAGGTTTTAAACATAATCTTCAAAGTGTTAGTGAGATTTGTGATAGTGGATATTCAATTTACTTCAATGCTAAAGGTTGTTCAATCAGAAATGAAAGATATAATGTCATTGCTAGTGGCTTATGAATAGGTGGAAACCTTTATAATTTAATTGATTCAAAAGTTCACAAATAATCACTAGTGAATACCTATCTTGTAAGTAAAGTTGAAGACAACTAGTTATGGCATAAGAGATTAGGACATCTAAAATTTGATAATCTTGTTGAGATTAGAAAGAACAAAAAGGTTAGAGGTTTACCTCTAATTAGTAAACTAGTTAACATTTGTGAAGAGTGTGTAAAAGGAAAACAAACATGGGAATCCTTCAAAACTAAAGAATAATCATCCAGTAAACCACTAGAATTTGTTTGTACTAATCTATGTGGTCCAACTAAGACTGTATCCTTAAATGGTGAAAAATACTTTATGCTATTTGTAGATGACTATTCAAGAATGGTTTTCATAAGCTTTTTGAAACACACATTTGGAGCTTTTCAATGATTCAAAATCTTCAGAAAAATGGTAGAAAAGGAAACAAATATGAAGTTGAAATGTCTAAGGTCAGAAAAAGGCAAAGAATTCACTTCTCAAGAATTCATTGAATATTGTGAAAAATGTGGCATTAAGAGGCAGTATTCAAGTGCCTGTACACTAGAGAAAAATGGTGTTGTGAAAAGAAAGAACATAACTATTAAAGAAATGGATGGAACTATGTTGAATGAAGCCAAATTACTTGGAAAATACAACTATGTATATTTTAAATAGAGCTCAAATAAGAGTAAGGGAAACTCACACCCCTTATGAGTTGTGGAATGACAAAACAAAAAATATAAATAAATTTAAAATATCTGGTTGTAAATGCTTCATTAAAAAGGACAATGGTTCTTTGGAAAGTTTTATTACAAGATCTAATAAAGGGATCTTCCTTGGGTATTCTACACATAGGAAAGCTTTTAAATGCTATAATAAAAGACTGAATAAGATTTTAGAAGCTATAAATAAGGTATTTGATGAAAGTTCATTGTTACACAACAATAATAATAATGATCTTGAAAATATTTCTTTTCAAAGAATAGTTCAACCATATATGATGATAAAAAATTAGATGATGCTAATTTAGATACACCTAATGCAAATGAACAAGAAGGTTGTTCAACTCCTAAAATAACAAATACTAGTTTGAAAATGACTAAAATTCCATCCATAATTATTGCTAAAAGACATCTCGAGTTTCAAGTCATTAGAGATGTAGAAGGAGTGATCCTAACTAGAAGAATAGATAAAAAAAATGAGCATGCTCATATTGCTGAAATATTTTGTCTGATATTAGATTTTGAACCTAAAAATGTGACAGAAGCATTGACAAATACTTGTTGGTGAAATGCTATGTAGGATGAAATAAATCAAAGTTAAAAAAAAAAAACATGGGAACTTGTTCCTAGACCTGATGATCATAGTGTTATAATGGAAATTGGGTGTTTCAAAATAAATTGAATGACGATGGTAAAGTAGCAAGGAACAAAGCCAAATTTGTATGTAAGGGTTATGCTCAATGGGATGGTATTGACTTCAGTGAAACTTTTGCACCAGTTGCACGAATGGAATCCATTAGAGTCTTTCTTGCATATGCTAGTTATAAAAAAATTACAATTTATCAAATGGATGTTAAAACAACATTCCTAACTAGCTCTCTCGAAGAGGAATTTTATATGGAACAACCAAAAGGTTTTGAATCTTCTAATAAACTTGATCATGTGTATTGTCTTAAAAAGGCTTTTATATGGTTTAAAACAAGCTCCTAGAGCTTTGCACTCTAGGATAGATAAGCATATTATTGCTAATGGTTTCACTCATGGTAGTGCAGATAGTACTTTACATATTAAAATTGTCAATGATGATTTTTTAGCAGTGGAAATCTATGTTGATGATATTGTCTTTGGATCCACCAATGATAAAGTGTCAAAACATTTCTATAACATCATGGAATCAGAATTTGAAACGTCACTTTTGGCCAAACTTATATTCTTTCTTGGTTTGCAAGTGTCACAACTTGAATACAATTTATTCTTGTCTTAAACCAAATATGCCAAAGAAATGATGAAGAAATTCAATATGGTTGACTGCAAATCAGTCAGGACACTGATGGAAACAAGTTGTGAACTGGTTAAGGAAGATGACTCACCATCAGTTGACCAAACTTTATATAGATCCATGATTGGTAGTTTGTTGTATCTTATAGCTTCTAAACCTGATATAATACAAGTAGTTTTTATGGTTTCAAGATTTTATTCTGCTCCAAAATAATCACATTTAATGCTGTTGATTAAATATTTAAATATATTCAGGATACTCTTAATTTTTGTTTATGGCATCCACGTATTGATGCATTCACACTTATAGGCTATAAATATGTAGATTGGGGTGGCTCTAAAGATAAAAAGAGCACTAGTGGTGCTGCATTTTTCCTTGGTGATTGTTTGATTGCCTGGCATAGTAAAAAATAGGCATGTGTAACTTTATCTAACTGTGAATCTCAATTATGTTGCTGCTACAACATGTTGTACTCAATTAATTTCGATTTATTAAATCAGTTGTCTAATCTAGGTATTAAGATAAAAAAACCTATTTCTATCATGTGTGGCAATATGAGTGCCATCCAATTAAGTAAAAATCTAGTGATGCACTGTCACACTAAATATGTGGCTATCAAACTTCATTTTTTACATGAAAAAGTTCTTGAAAATGAGTTTAAATTGATCTATGTTCCTACTTAGGGATACGTAGAAGATATTTTCACTAAAGCCCTACCTAGGGATTCTTTTGAACGGTTACAAACTTTATTAAGAGTTTTCTCTCAATCAATGTTGCACTAAATTTCTTATTTTTGGGGAGTCTATATTATGTTTCTACTCCTATTCACAAATATAATTGTTGGATAAAAATAGTCTAATGGGTATGTGCAAGATCATGGTGTGCCAAAAAATGGCGATCTGAAAAATATGTAGTTTTGAAATGCCTCAAAGAATTTCAAAATCTATTCCCACTTTTTTCCCACCCATCCTGATACTAAATGAAAAAAATTAATACCTTTATAATACCTACTATATCTTTCAATACCAACCTTATATGGTCATCTTTAAAACATCCTGAAAATGTGTTTTTGGCATGTTCTTATATGTTTTTTACTTCAAGCATGTAGCTGACGACTTTTTTTTAACCAAAATTTGATGTAATGAAAAGGGTTTCTTAAGAATGTTCTTAGCTTTTTATAAATGTAAGTTTTGTCAAATTACGAGTTCAGTAAGTAATTATTACTTATTTTCTAATGGAGTTAGCTACAAAGTGCTGATTGACATACTAGTTGAAAAATAGCTATAACTTTCAAACTGTATAAGATTTGTGAAATCCAAAAGATGCGTCACATTCTATGCTTTGACTAGTATAAGAAAAAAAAAAAGAAAAACTTAATTTTGATTTTTTTTGAACTAGTTAAGGTGGTCAGACACGGGAGTTTTTTAATTCTAAAAATAGTATAGTAGAAAATTCATAATTAATTATTTATTTGGAATAAAAATTGCCAAAAATATGTGTCACATCTAGGTATGAGTCTACTTTTTATATCTAAAATTATATTTAAAAATATTATCATTTGATTATGATTAAGGTGGTCAGACATACACCTACTTTTTATTTTTGCCCTAAAATTTTTGTAGTACTGCATTAAAATCCAAACTTTTGACCAATCAAATAATTTTTTCTCTAGATAAGGCCTTGTAGTTTAGAAACTAGATTCAATTTCCTACAGATTATTTTCTTACAACTTTTTGATATAAAGTCCAGAACCACTTTAAAATTATGTGTAAAGTTGACATAACCCTGATTTGCTGGTTTTTCACTGCCACTTAAGGCCATAGTTTGGTACACCATGATCCTGCACATACCCTAATCATGATTTTTTCTGTCCTTGATGCAAAATAGGGGAGAAGTTTCAAGTCAACAACATTTCAGCATTGTATTTGAGCAACATTTCAGAATTGTATTTTTGTTCAGTTGGCTCAACATTTTCTAGTCACTTCCATTCAACACTGCATTTTTTTAGTCGGCTCAACATTTTTTAGTGGTTTGGCATTTTCATTCAGCATTGTATTTTTCAGTTGGTTCAACATGTTACATTTGATTTCTATAGGTGATTCCTTGACAACAACTCTCATTTTTTATGTTTTATATATCATGATTATCTTTTCAAATATAAATGCAAATGTATGTTGAGGTAATCATATATTCAAGTAAGTATACATTCTTCTTTTTTATTCTTATTTGCTAATATATTTATCTTAATATTCATGTATATTTGTATTCATGGTATATAAGCAATGCAATTGAGTTTTTTTGCCTCAAGGAAAGGGGAGCTTTTTGGTAATAATTGTGTCCTTGATGCAAGTGCTAAAAGTGCTTGGTAACAACAGTAAAATGGAATAGTATGACATGACATATCATATAATGATATTTAATTATACTTAACTCATGATTGAGTTTGTGACCGTGAGTCAAATTCAAGTTGTGTTATGTGGGCATAATGACTCCACGTGTTAAAATGATATGGCATACTTCAAATGCAAATTTTTTTTTTCTTGAGGAAAAAGTCATTTGAATCATTTAGGAAGTAAAATGAAGTTTTATTTCTCATTAACCCTAATTAGGATTTTTCCACCATGAGAACATGGTTGAGCTTGTATGAAAGCTTGATCTTGTGAAATTGTTATTGGGGTTTTTAGAAAGATTTTGGCATACATTGATAACAAAGATTGTTCAATTTTGAGGCATTGTTTACGAAAAGTCGGTGTCTAATGCTAGAGTAAATTTGCTAAGAACTGTAAAGGGTTTGAAATTAAAAGGTATGAAGGAAGATTGTTTCAAGTAAGCACATTTATCCTCTCTATAGTTTCTTCATCATGGGCCATTGCTGATTGTAAAAGTGAAAAAGAAAAGGCTAGTTTTTTAATGTTACTTGGAAAGATTGAAAATATGCTTGTATTTTCTCCTTCAGTTGTATATTATTTTTGTAGTTTGTTGTGGTTTTCTCATAATAAACATGAAGGGTTTGAAAGAATATGTTTGACACTTTTTATCTCATCATGTGTATAAAAGAAAGGGACCATCATCAACAAAAATTCTAATTGGAAACTATTTGTTTGTTGTAATAAGAATGGTTAAAGAAAATGGTTTTTACTTTGGTTCCAATGTTATTTTCTATACCTGCATCAGTTAACAATTTTTTTTGACAGTTGCAAACAAAATTGCAGAGAACATGTTTGTTGGTCTTCAAAATGAGTTCATTATGTTGGGAATTTTTTTTTTTTCTCTTGAAATTCTACAGTGATATCTTGAAACATTTTTTTGTGAATAGTTATAATTGAGTAACTGATTCTAAGAAAATTATTATTTTGACTTAAAATGCTTCTCTATTGAAGAGAATGTAGGTGTGTGTTCTAAACATGTCAAATACTTTGTAGAAGAGACACATCTATTCTTGATACAGAACATTTGAGATGAATCTAAAAGACCATTTATAATATTATCTACATGTATAAGTGTATGAAATTGAAATCATATAGTTATATATGTATGTAATATTAGAACCAAATCTTCAAAAGGAAAGAAGTATTGTATCCCTAAAGTAGTTGTAGTTACGATTGTAAAAGGAGCTGTAACTCAATAAAATAGAAGATTCAAATGGAGAGATTTTTCTCCCTATGATGAAATTGAAAGGATTTCCAAGGGTTTCCCACTTGGCACAAATCTTCTATTTCTATCTTTTGTGACTTGTATCTTTTCTATTCTGATATCTTGCAAATTTCTTTTCTTAAAAGATGATATGAATGAAGTGTTACTTATGCATTTTTCTTTATGTAAAAATAACTTAAATTAATTGAAGGCATAGTTCCAATTCCCCCCCCCCCCTCTCAGAACTATAACTACTTCCAAAAAATTCCTTATTATAAAATAATAGAATCTAGATAAAAATATTGAAACATAATCAATAAAACACATATAACTTAAAGAATAGTGACATATGAAAAATTAATATATGTATATATATTTGTATGTATGTATGTATGTATGTATGTATGCATGCATTGTTGGAATCAATTTTGTTGTTACACCAAAGGCTTGAGCTGTCAATGAACGTTACAATAGCTAGAGACAAGGATCCACGAGAGGTGGTTAAGCACATTTCACAAACAATGACCAACATATTTTATTGAGTCAGCATTGACTCCTCTAAATAGAACTCTATCCAATTTATAAATATTCTAAAATTACAAACAAATACTTTTATTAGTATAATATAACAACCCCTAAAATCCTTAGTAGAAGTAACAACTAAACAATGATAATATTTAATTGAGGTTTTATTTGCAGCCATGTTGAGATTGCAATAACTATTGTGAAGTCTATACAATTGAATACATTTCATTTAATTGTGTACTATTCTAAATAAAATTTAAGGCAAAATTTTCATACAAGGATTGTTTATTTGAAATATATATCTTGATAAGTAGGAGATATTTTCTATCCAAAATCAATTTGTGATATTGCTATTAGAAAATTTAACTGTATAGTTTTTTGGGTCAAGCTCATTGATCCATGAGTAGTGATTTAGATGAATCAATCTCTTATGAGAATACATGCATGCATGCATGCACGTGCGCGTGCACACACACACACACACACACACACACACACACACACACACACACACACACACACACACACATTATTCTAATTTTTATAAATAGGAAAGGACTATTCATAAAAAATAAATTGTTAGCTTCTTGTACTTATACTTGGTATATGTCTTTAATAGAATTATTAGTAAGAAATAGGTTTTGAAATAATTCTAAAATCTTTTACATCAAGATTAGTAACATAAAGGAATGAGCTATAACAAATTTAAATATATATGAATTGCAATAGTAAATAAGTTTTTAACATATCAATAAAAAAATAAAGCTTATAGTTTTTATTGTATGAGTATTTTAGGCATTAAAACTAAAAACACTCATACAATCAAAACCAAAAGCTTATATTTTGAATTCTAATAGATTGTGAAAATATATTAACATTAAAAATATAAAATGAACTAGATAGTTGATATTAGTAAAATATAACAAGTGCCATATAGTGGCATGTGGTTGCCTTATAGTAATTTATATTAATTTTATTGATTATAATGATAAATTTGTTGTATATTTCATTAATAAATTTAATTCAATCTAATAAAATTATTATAAAAAGTAAAGAAAATTTATAATGAATAAATTTTAGAAGTAATCAAATAGAAGAGTTTTAAAAAATGGCACTTTCATATCTATTCTCCAAAATTAAATAGTTTTTTAGTTAGAATTTTAAATCTAATTATAGCTTTTAAAAAATATAAATTTTAAGGTAAGAGCCTACAACACAACGGTAACTTGTAAGCCTCTCATGTGGGAGGTCTTGGATTCAAGTATGACATTAGTAGATCTATTTTCATATAAAAATATTTTAATTTATTAAATCTAACAAAATTTTACAAAAAATCCAAATATAATATTGACAATTTATGTAGAAGCTTCATTATAAACTAAGACCATGTAACTCTCCAATGCATTAGTACTAGCCTATGACAAGTACTCTTCCTTTGCTACCTCTTCTTCCTCAACATCTTCCTCTTCATCATTCCATGGCTCAACTTCATCATCCTCCTCCTCATTTTCCTCTTCTACCTCCTCTTCTTCCTTGTTTTTGCCTCCTCATCACTCCTAACACAACTTCCTCAACATCCTTTTATTTTGTAATCACTACCACACCGTCTTCATTTTCAACCTTTGAGGAATCCTCCCTACTAGGGCCCTCTATTTTTTCATCATGATTGTATCTGAAAATTCACTCTCCATCTTTGTTCACATCATCACCATATGGGGCCTCCAATAATATAGCAACTAAGAGATTATACAATGAAGGCAACTCCACATCTCATCATGCTTCATCTTTCCAACATGTCCTTGACCTCCAGAATGATGTGGCCTATTAAATGTCAATGGCTCAAACATCAAACACTAAGGCTTAATTATTAAACTAAAAGTGTTAGATAGTCAAGGTTGACTTACTTTTCCAAGCTTATTTTCTTCTTAGTGTGTGATATTTAAGGATGACATATTTTGTATTCTCCATTCCTAAGGATGAATTTTCCACCTTGAAACATATTTAACTTTACTATTGATTGAATGAAACAAAAATATTTCATGCAATTGAATTACTTATCCCTTTCACACCTCGTGTGATTGTTATATCATGTTTCTTTCAACTATTTCTTTGATTCATTTTCTATAGTTAGAAAGCTTGACTTAATTCTTATAAGAGCCACATTTAACCCTACTCACTAATGAGAAACACTTGACGTTGCACATGAATAAACATGCTAGAAATAAGAATGTTTATTATAGTTGCATGTGTTTTTTCAGCTACTTTCTTCCTTAAAGCACATTAAAACTTAAATGTACATGCATAAGTAAATGACCATAAGAGACCTTTTAACTTGTCTTTTCTTAGATGTACACTAGGCCATACAATGAGGATTTGCACCAACTAAAAACCTCCCTTTAAAGAGGCTCTAGCATAGAGAAGACACAAATCTTCAAGAATACTATATGTCATGGTTGTGCAACCTACTATTCTAACCAATTTTTAAAAAAGGAATTTCCACTGTGTGTTTGCAGTATAATTAACTTGATAGTGCTTAATTTTCTACAACTATTTGAGTGATAGTTGGGTGGGCTTTTATTTGTGTGGACCAATTTTTGTCACAACCTATTTCTCTTACTTTTGAATAGAAGGGGTGTTTTTGTGCCACATAACTCTCTAAGCCTAATTATTTTACAATAGAACTATAATGTATGACCATTGCAAAAAGGGAGTTGGGAATGCAAAGAATTGGGAGGTTCATTACACATTTGATGGATTATTATGAAACAGTTACAAACTTTTTTTGTGAAAAAGCCCTAAATTATTCTTCTACCAAACATTTTGTTGGGTGGAAATTTGTGTGTTGTGGCAGTAGCTTCCATGTCCTACACTTTATGCTGCAAGCTAGTTCTACCCATTTTCATTTTTATTACAATGTTTTCTCAATAGAAGAGGATTCATCCAGTTAATGGATCTAAAGCTACAAGAGCTACTAGTGGCTTGGAAAATAATGACAACAATGACAAAGAAATGAAATGCAAGTTAATTGTGGATGAGAGATTTGCAGGTCAGATGGAATTTCTAGATGAGGAGTTCAAAAATATGCAATTGCAGGCACACATTACGAGCGAGAGAAGGTGGAGTTAGTATCCAAGTTCAGTTCCTCATCTAATGTTGGAAGATCTATGTAACCATACCTACCACAACTTGTGGTTGCCTAAAACACCACCTTGCCACCATGCTCCAACAAACTATGGAAGTTGAACCCTGTAAGAAACAATAGTGCTCCCTATTGATTATTATTTACAATCTGATCACTCGAATTTCTCTTTTCCATGCCAACTTCAAGTAACTATACACAAACTAATTTGGTAGCAACACATATTGCCAGTTTTATATTTTTGTATAATTAAATTGGATGAATAATATTGCACTTGTAGGAGAACTTGTGTACATTCATATCAAAAATTTTGACTGTCGATAGGCAAAAGCAATCCTTCCTTTTTGTTTTAGTTTTCACTATAAAGATCAATGGGTTTCAAGATTGTCTGAAGTCCTTTTGTAAACATGACTGATGGTGTTGGGAATTTCGTGACTTGTTTGGATTTGTTCCTTTTTTCTTTCTTTTATTTTTGCTAGAGAGTTTCTCTTATGAGATAGTTTATGTGACTTGTTCAGATATCTTATGCTCAGTTGTGTTGCCTTTCTATCATAGACCTAGTGATGATGGAGATGATTTGTGTGTTAATTGGATATCTGAATATGTTAGTGTGAGGTGTCATGTCCACTAGAAATCTTGTGTGGAATCTATTACCTGTGACCTATCGATTATTTATAAGAATTTGTTGAGTCTGCTCTTGTCACATTATTCCTTTCTTTATTTCAACAAATACAACCATAGACTACTCATTCCTATATGGGTATGTAAATAAAGAACCTATCACTTGTCAGTATCAAACATGTGATTGTTAGATCAGAGTATCACTTTTCTACTACCTACTATAAGAACTATCCCTTATTATCAGTAAGAGAGATTTAGTTATGTTAAAAAGCTTAATTCATTCCTCAATTTTCCCTCTACTCATTGGAATGGTTATCATTTTATAAATCAAATCACCATTCTCACCTATAAAGGTTGACATGGTATGACTCTGATACTAGAAAAAATGAATTGAAATATTGACTCTTAATGTCCATGACTTGATTTCATAATTTCTTGAATACAAAGGGGCCTAGAGAAGAGTTATTAGGTTCAATGAATTGAATTTGTGATATTGTTATTATGTTTTCTCGGTTAGATGAATCTTAAAAGTTTCATGAATCATGTGATTTAATAATGAATGTTGTTAATCGATTTCTTTTGAATCAATAAAGCTGAAAAGTTTGTGTATATAAAATATAGAAGAGCTTGTCTTTGAACATTCTTGTAAGAGAAAAGATTTTTTTTACCATGTTATAGAATTTAAATTCTTTGTAAATTAATGTGAGAATTGAATGAAATGATGAAATGGGAAGAATCTCTACACGTGTGAAGTGTTTGTATTATAGGATCTAAATTGTAAATGAGATTATTTGTCTTCTATAAAAAATGAGGAATTGTTTTCCAATTTTATTAAGGTTTCATTTCTTTTTTTTGTCCTTTCTAGGAAAAAGATTGTGATCATTAATGAACTATTAAATGAAATAGTTAGATTTCTTTATGCATTAGAGAGTTCTTTTGGTTTATTCTTAAAAGAAAAAGTTAATTGTATTCAACTAATGTTTCTTTGTGAGGAAGATGAACTTTAGAAGGGTGATGATTATGGGTAAATTAGGGAAAGGTAGATCAGACAAATAGATGTGTGTCTAATATTGTGTCTTAAATCCACATGTGAGTATATTGGTAGTGTTCTCTCTTTTGGATAGATGAGTTTTGATGAACTATTTAAAATGTGGCTTAACTTGTTATTCATTCTTGCTCTTTCTTGATTTATGGACAAATAGTGTTTTATTGGTATGTTAGAAATGACACCATACTTAGTAGCATTGACTAAATGTATCCATTATGTGTTCACACTTTTTAGAAAGCATATTTAATTGTATGCCTATATGTTGGTAGCGCATAGTGGAAATTTGAATGTGACAAAAGGAAATAGATTTATACATATTGATCAAAGATTGCTAAGGATTTTTGATCATACATTGATTTGGCTATCCATGTTATTAGTGAATGGTTTTTAGAACATGATTTTATTTAACCACATAGTCCATTACTACTTTGAGTTTTACCTATTTAGACTTCCTCGTTGTCAAGCTGGGTATCTTTCATGTCAGGAAAGATTCTAGGGGAGCTTAATAGCCTTGTGGTAGAGTGGTAAAGCACTCCTACAATATTCTTGCCCTTTTGTTCTTAGATAGGTTCTTGATCTTCTATCAAAATGGTCAACATAGTCAGTATATTTCAGTATTCTGGTAATGAAATTATGTTTTTTTTATAGATTTGAGTATATATGTATATGTATCATTTTTCTTAAAGTTAATGATAGCTAATGAACTAATGTTGAATGGTCAATTTTCAAATGACTTTGACTCTCATTGAATCTTCCACATTTTATGGAGATTGCTGATATGACATTGATTTTGCAAGGACAACCTTTACAATTTTTAATCACTTTAGCATTATGAGGTTCATTTCGAGATTATTTAGAGAATATCCACAGTCCAATAGGATAGTAGAGTTTTGTGCTCTTATCAGAAAGCTAAGGATTTATTAAATGATTTTCCAGATCATTCTTTCTATCAAGAAATGTGAATCTTCCATTGTTGCAAACATAAATCCAAAAAGAAATAATAATAAACATTGACCATTATCACTTTAATACTTTTGTCTTTGAAGAAGGTGCTAAATCAAAGATTCCATCTACAATTTGGGAATAAGTTCAAGGTTTAGGCAAGATAAAGAATGGTTGTTTTGTTATTATGGATGCTTTACTAAAAAAAAACTGTGTTTAGTGTGAACGCATATATGAAAAGTTATTTATGTGGTACATTTTGAATGAAATAAAGCTTCCATAGTCCATTCTCCATATTATTATAGAAAATCATTTAGGCAAATCGTGCCCACAATAGTACTTTTTTCTTCTTTGTGTTAATTATTGGTAGTTGGATAGTTGTTATTTCTGACCCATAAATAGTAGTAGTATTTATGGGCAGCTTGGACAACTATTCATCCTTACCTAAAAATAGCAGCATTAGTTATGGGTAGTTTGGAGGGCTATTGGTCCACTTGCTGAGAATTAGTAAATGGTTGTTATGCAAGGATAATTATTTACTAATTTAGTGATTCTCTTTTGGACACCTTATGACCAATTCTGTTATTGGCAGTTGAGTTTTCTTAATCTCATCCATTGGTTTGATTTAATCTCAACCGTTGGTTTTCCAATAGAGTATTATAAAAAGGGGTCATTTGGAAAGATAAGTTTTGGAGAAGCATTTGTAGTGATAGAAAGTTATCTTGTAGTGTTAGCAAGGGCATAATGTTAGCATGGGAATAACAGTGGGGAATATTAGTAGGAAAAATTAGGAGGTTGTTGGGGTTCTGCCAGTGAGAGGCAAGGAATTTTGTATCTCTTGATTTGCTAAAGTTTAATATAATTTCTCATTTGTAGAATTGGTTTTCTCTTAGGAGTTTTTCTAGGGAAAATTTGTCTGAAAATATTATGTTCATTGTGTTGCGAATTTCTTTCTATATTTTTTATTGGTGAAGTTCTAGTTGTATTATTTTTTGATATTAGTTGAGAATTTATTTCTAGTAGTTTAATAATCATTTACAATAGGAGATTAATAATCAGTGACTGCAATAGTGTTAATTTTCACATGATATCAGAGCATTGTTGAGGGTAGAAGAGATTTTCCCTATGAAAGAAATTTTGATTCCTTTAGATTTATAATTGCTTTAATCCCTTGAGATGGCTTCAATTGGTTTGAGAGATTAGGATAGATTAGATGGTGCCTCAAATTTTGGTGTCTGGAAGGCCAAAATTTCTTTATTGTTGGAAGAGAATGGTATCAAGGATTATGCTACTAGATTTTTTCTTATACCAATGGATGCAACACAGCTTGCAGCACATAAGAAGGACAATGCAAAGGCGAGGAGGATTATCCTTGATGGTGTCAAGGATCATATTGTTTCACATATCTCAGAGCTAGATATAACAAATAAGATGTGGGATGCCATTTTGAATTTGTACCAGAATGCCACCACCAATAGGAAGATGATTCTCAGAGAGAAGCTAAAAAATACCCAAATGAACCAAGGAGAAAACATTACAAGTTACCTCATAAGGCTTAGACTTGTCAAGGATGAGTTAGCAGTTGTTTCAGATAGTCCCAATGATGACGAGCTAGTGAGACTAGTCCTAAATGGGTTTTCTAAATAGTGGAGTGTCTTTGTTCAAGTTGTCAGTGGATGAGATACCTTACCGAGTTGGGATCGACTATGGACTCATTTCACATAGGAGGAGTTTAGACTAAGTCTTTTCAATAGGGCCAACAAGAGTTAGAAAAGTGAGGTCAAACAGGAAAAAGTTGCCCTAGTGGGTAAAGGGAAAGAAAAGAAGGGATCTAACAAAGGATCAAATTCACAAAGTGAGAAGATGAAGAAGGACCTTTCTAAGGTCAAGTTCTTTGGATGTCACAAGTTTGGCCACTATGTTAGTGATTTCCTAGAGAGAAAGAAGGGTAAGAAGCAGGTGGTAGCTTCAGGAAGTGCAGATGAACTCTCTAGTAGAATGGAAGATGAGTTTGCACTCATAGCTTGTATGGTTAGCTCAACTTGACAGTGTATTTGGCATATAGATAGTGGGGTGCCATTTCATATGACAGGAGTTAGAGGGTACTTCTCCAGCTACAAGGAGGAGGACACCAATATCCAGATATCTATAGGAAACTTGTCCAAACTCAACCCAGTTGGGAAAGGGACTATTCAGTTTCAGAGGGAGAATGGAAAGATAATTCCACTTCATGATGTGTTGCATGTGCTAGGCTTACATATGATTTGATTTTTGTATATGTTCTTCAGGATAGGGGGTATAATGTACTCTTTAGAGGGACAAATGTGTTGATTAAGCACAAGGATTGGAAATCACCCATAACTATAGGAGTTAGGAGTGGTCACCTTTATAGGTTGTACTTTGACACACCTAAGGCACTCATGAGTAGCAGTAATCCTAGAGATCTTGTAGAGCTATGGCATATGAGGATGGGACATATTCATCATGGAGGACTTAAATTTCTTCATGAGATGGTGACAGGTGTGCTAGAGGTGAGCATAGAGCATGATGATGTATGTAGGGGATGTGTGTTGGGGAAGTTTTCAAAAGCATCTTTTCCAAGGAGTGACACCATCTATATGAGGGTGTTCTTGATCTAGTACATTTAGATGTTTGTGGACCGATATCGACGAAATGTCTTAGACAATATGAGTACTATGTTACTTTTATTGATGGAATATCCAGGAAGACATGAATATACTTTTTGAAGACCAAGGATGAGGTTTTTAGTTGATTCCAAGAGTTCAAGGCTATTGTGGAGAATTTGACGAGAAGGAATATAAAGGTTCTTCAGTAAGACAATGGAGGCTAGTACAAAATGAATGTCTTCCAAGAGTTATGTACCGAAGAAGGAATCAAGAGAGAGTGGATTGTTCCTTAAAATCCACAATAGAATGGAGTTGCTGAGAGGAAGAACCATTCTATATTTGAGGCAACAAGGGCTATGCTACATGATCAAGACATGCCTTGTTACTTATGGGTAGAGGCGTGTAGTATAGAAATCTAAATTAATAATAGAGTTCCACACAAGGTCCTAGGGAAGATGACACCAGAGGAGGCTTTCATAGGGAACAAGCTAGATGTTGGTAACTTTAGGATTTTTAGGAGTTTGGCATATTGTCATGTTCCTAGAGATACACATACGAAGTTAGATCAGATTGCAAAGAGGGGGTACTTTGTTGGGTATAGTGAGACCTCAAAGGCATATAGGATCTATTGGTGTAAATAAGAATTCACTATTTACACTTACTTAAGTTGACTTAGGTTAATATATTATTTTATTATTTTGCATATTGAATGAATATATCATCATTTTGATCACACTCTCTTTTTGGTCTAGAGTTGTGCTTGTATTTGAGTTCTTAGTTCCTAGGTGAATTTTGCCCTTAGTCAAATTCTTACATGGTATCAGAGCTTGGAGATTTTCTCATCACATAGCCATTCGAGACCACTGTTGTGTCTATAGCCAAATTTGATCTCGACATTGCATCCTGAATGTTGATTTGGTAAAAATCATCTATAAAGCTGCCTACCCTAGGCCAAATTTGATTGTGAGACATTTTTGTTGCAAAGCAACACCTGAAGGATTGATTTGCAAAATTGGTATAATCATTTCAAATCTACATTTTTTTCCATTCGTATCTCTATTATTTTTTTAAATCTACATTATTTTCCAAATTTTTTTTGGCCACAGGTCCATCGGAGAGATTTTTTACAAAATTAGATATTTGCATCACATTCAAAAGGTCCAAAAACCCCCAAATCATAGTTTGTTTCATCCAAATTGGACATCTGAGACAAAATCTAGAGCCATTTTTTTTTTGGAGGCGTGGTGGCAATTCAGAAAAAATAATAGTAACAACGATTTTCAAATAGCAATATCTCCTTCATATGGACTCCTTTTTGTGAGCAATTTTTTTGTTGTGGGGTAGAGTTTTGCAATCTACACATTGGTGTAGGTGGTTTGAGATCTCTATTCCTAAATTTTTTTGCAACTCACATATCTTGATTTTTGCCACTTAAAATCCTTAGGATGGGCTCATCTAGACTCCAAATCAGGTTCCATTTTTTTTGAAAGTGCATTTTTATTTGTCTCCTTTCTAGATCTATAATCATATTATAGGTTCTATGGATAGAAATATTTATTTTAGAAATAGGCCATAAATTGGCAAGTGGCCATCAAGTGCCTAAATCATACATTGGGGGGGTTCTTTGATTCATTATTCTTTGATTCTTTGGGGTTTCATTGATTGATCTCATGGAAGAGGAGTATTGTTCCACATGTCAGTATGGCATTAGACCCAAGTTGACAAACAACAACTATCACACATGGAGTGATACACTTCTTGATCATCTTAGAAGAGAGCATAAGTAAGTATTTCCTTATTTATGTTCCAATGACTTGATCACTGATGAATCATAGGAACCTATTGGTAGACTGATTTGTATCATTCTTACTAGCCTCTCTTCTTCTAATAATCATAAGCTAGTTTCCAAGATATAGCCACCACATGATTATTGGATGTATCTTTGGGAGAAGTATGGAGATCCAAACATTCCTCCATTCCCAAAAGATATCTTACCTCTAGTTGTTGCTGCATCCTCTTCAGATGCGATCACACCTCCAATCCTTGTTGCCCCTACTGATCTAGTTCCAACCACAGATGCTTCGGATTCAGTCCAGCAAGACCCTTTACCACCTCTAGCTCATGTTGCTCCTACTAATCCAATTTTAGCCATAGATGCTTCAGATTCAGTGCGGCAAGACCCTTTATGTCTTCCTACTTTACCTTCATGCGATGACTTCCTTCTTGCCCTTGCAGGCCTGTTCATGGAGTGTCACATTGAAGATGTAGGAGACATCTTAGATGATATTCACTTCTTTTTGAGGCAAATTCTATTACTACAATGATAGATTTATGTACTTCAACACAATAGGGTACACATGGTCTTCTAGCCTCAGGTGATGATTTCTTGCCAAACATTTTAGCTCTATTCTTGGAGTCACACATAATATATTTGGAAGACTTCTTTGATGATCTATTGCTTCTCCTTACTAGGAACAATCCTTGTATAGTTGTTGCGAGGGCCCACTTTGACCCTTATGTCCATTCTCTACATGGTATCAGAGCTATATCAAATTCTTATAGGATCTTCATTCTAGGGACTAAAAGAAGTATT
Source organism: Cupressus sempervirens (assembly GCA_028749045.1). Taxonomy (NCBI): domain Eukaryota; kingdom Viridiplantae; phylum Streptophyta; class Pinopsida; order Cupressales; family Cupressaceae; genus Cupressus; species Cupressus sempervirens. The sequence goes on from CM053787.1 coordinate 46,202,598, forward strand.
GTCAGATGTGTTGTCAAGTTCATGGAGGATAAGGCATTCAGGAGATTTAGATATTTTCCTACAAATGATTAGAGTGATCAGCTACTAGAAGCTCCAAAGCCAAGTCAAGAACAACAAAGCTCAAGTACAATTATTAGTACAAGTGTAGGCTCATGTAATGAAGATTCATGGTGTATGGAGAAATAGGTGCAATAGGAAATGCATCTAAAGGATTTAGAGGTTGACATTTTATCCTCTATAGGTGGCAGCAAGAACCATGAGGTTCCAGATACACAAAGGGATACTTAGGAGTTTGTGGGAGCTCCTAGGAAGAGTACTAGACAATGGAGACAACTAGCCAAATTCAATGACTATGTGGCCTTACTTAGTAAGTTGGTAGATAGTGAGCCTTCTAGCTATTAGGAAGTTGCAAAGCATCAGGTATGGTGAGATGCTATGGTTGAGGAGTATTCCTCAATAATGTAGAATGATGTGTGGGAGGTAGTTCCTAGACCAATAGATAGAGCAGTAGTTGGATCATGTTGGCTCTATAATATAAAACAAGGTGCATATGGTAGCATCGAGAAATACAAGGCGAGGTTCATGGCCAAGGGGTTCTCTAAGAAGGAGGGAGTAGACTACAAGGAAACATTTGCTCTAGTGGCCAGGCATACTTCTATAAGTGTTGTGTTCTCATTTGTAGCATAGATGGGATGGTAGATCCATCAAATGGATGTCAAGACAACATTTCTTAATGGTGAGTTAAAGGAGGAGGTATACATAGAGCAACCAGAAGGCTTTGTAGCACACAAGAAAGAGACCCACATGTGCAGATTAAAGAAAGCCTTGTATGGACTCAAGCAAGCTCCTAGAGCATGGTATGAGCGCATTACTATATACTTGCAATGAATAGGCTTTATAAAGAGTGAAGTGGATGCTAATCTCTACTACTTGGTGGTTGGGGGTGAAGTTCTTATTCTTGTTCTTTATGTGGACGACTTATTTTTTATAGGTTCACTAGGGCTCATAGAGGATTGCAAGAGGGACCTTGTTGAAGATTTTGAGATGAAGGATTTGAGACTTATGCACTACTTTCTAGGCATGGAGGTGTGGCGGACTGATGGAGAGAATTTTCTTGGTCAAGGGAAATATTGCATTGAAATATTGAAGAGATTCAAGATGGAGGATTGAAAAGCCATGTCTACACCCATGATCATGATCAATTGGAGGAAGGTAGATACATCTAAGGAGAAGGATGTAGATCCCACCTTATATAGATAGTTGCTTAGTTCACTTATGTATTTGGTCAACACTAGGCCAGATATAGCATTTGCATTAAACTCTCTTAGTTAGTTCATGGTTGAACCAAAGAAAATGCATTGGATAGCAACCAAGCATGTATTGCGTTACTTGCATGGTATAGTTGAGTATGGGATTAGATATGTCCAAGGTGAAGATATTAGGTTGATAGGCTATACTAATGTAGATTGGGTAGGAATTATAATGGACAAAAGGAGCACTTTAGGGTGTTGTTTCAGTTTGGGATTAAGAGTTGTATCTTGGTTCAGTAGGAAGCAAAAGTCTGTGGCTCTTTGTTTAGTAGAAGAAGAATACATAGTAGCTTGCATGGTGACATGTGAAGCTATTTGGCTTTAGAAGTTGTTAGTAGCCTTGTTTGGTCAAAAGGTTGAGACTACTATGATACATTGTGACAATCAAAGTTGCATCAAGTTGTCTGAGAATCCAGTGTTTCATGATAGGTCTAAACATATAGATATAAGGTATCACTTCATCAGGGATTGTGTACAACAAGGTATTGTTCAGCTACAATACATACCTACAGAAGAGTATGTAGTAGACATTTTGACGAAGGCTTTGGGGAAGGCCAAATTTATCTTCTTCAGAGATAAGATGGGTGTCATGCAGAACAACTTCCTTGCTAAGAGGAAGTGTTAATTATTGGTAGTTGGACAACTGTTATTTCTGACCTAGAAATAGCAGTAGTATTTATGGGTAACTTGTACAGCTGTTTGTCCTTACCTAAAAAAAGCAGCATTAGTTATGGGTAGTTTGGACAGCTGTTTGTCCACTTTTTGAGAATTAGTAAATGGTTGTTATGCAAGGATAATTATTTAATAATTTAGTGATTTCCTTTTAGACACCTTGCAACCAATTCTATTATTGGTTGTTGAGCTTTCTTAATCTTAGCAGTTGGTTTGATTTAATCTTGACCATTGGTTTTTCAATAGAGTAGTATAAAAAAGGGTCTTTAGGTCATTTGGAAAGATAAGTTTTGGAGAAGCATTTGCAGTTATAGAAAATTGTCTTGTAGTGTTAGTAAGGGTGAAGTGTTAGCATGGGAATAATAGTGGGGAATATTAGTGGAAGAAATTAGGAGGTTGTTGGAGTTCTACCAGTGAGAGGCAAAGAATTTTGTATCTCTTGATTTACTAAAGTTTAATATAATTCCTCATCTATAGAACTAGTTTTGCTTTAGGGGTTTTTCCAGTGACAATTTGTCAAAAAATATTGTGTTCATTGTGTTGTGAATTTCTTTCCGTATTTTTTATTGGTGAAGTTGTAGTTGTATTATTTTTTGATATTAGTTGGGAATTTATTTCTAGTAGTTTAATAATCATTTACAATAGAAGATTAATAACCAATAAATCAAGAGTCTATTAAGAATTGTTTGATTTTTACATCATAAAAATAAATTAAATCATAGAATCAAGCAACTGAATTTCTACTAACTACTATTCAAATTTTCATTATATTTTATAAATCAAAACATTGACAAATTGATAATCTAACATTTATGAAGAAAAGAAATGGCATGATCATTGCAAGAGCACATAACACATCATCATAGCATCAAAATGAGCTATGTGGCCATTTGACTGTAATGTAGTATGAAAGGTCTTCTAATGAAATACATGTTTTCAATTTTTCTTCATATTCTTTGGAGTGCATTGAAATTAGAGAAAACACACCGAGTGTGCTTTGAGTGAATTGATTTACTTGTGTCATTTGGAAATTGGTCTTGAGAACAACGTTGTTTTACAAGGAATCTACATACCATAAATTTGTGTTCCTTTGGAATTTACTTTAAGCAAAGTGTTCACACTTTTTTTTACATTGTTCTTTTCTTCAAGTATTAAGAAGATAACTTTACTTCATAAAGTTTGGTTCTATCCAACAATTTATTAAACAATATCTCATTTTTATTCCCTTTCCAAAAAAAAAGCATACGAGCCCAAATGCATATTTTATTCATTGGGACAAAGATACTATACAATACTTACATCTAAATTGGCAATATGTAATAAGACTTTTAATTTGAAAAATTCCAATGTGGGGATGAATTTGTGTCAACACCAAAGTGAGTCAGATTGATGGTGTTGTGGATGCTGAAAATTCATCTAAACAGTTTGAGATGGATCAATTGTTGGTGGATAGTAATTTCTCCACCTACCTACCATGAACAGCTGAAGACAAACAAACCACTCATTTTGCATGTGTAGCCGTCCAAGCATCGGCCAATACATTAGCCTCACCGTTTAGCATTAATTGTATTGGCAACTCTTTCCTTGAACATTAAATATGCATTTCCTTATAAATATAATGGATTGGGCTTGTGATTAGAAGAGCCCATTTTGGGTTTCTCGTTGTGGATCATGAGTGGATGGAATGTTGTAGCATTCTAAGGATTTGTAATAGATTTTAGTTATGTTAATGAGCATGAAGTGTTGTAGCACATTGTGGTAGTCTTTGTATTTTACATATTGAACTGAATGGTTATCTTTTAGTTGGTGTTTGTCTTTGATCCACTCTATCCACTTCCTTCAAGTGGTATCAGAGCTAATGGGAGATGATCCTAGAATTGTGAAGAGGTTGATGAGTTTGAGAATTGGTGAAGAATATTGTGGCATCGTAGCCCAACAAGAAATGGCATTTGAAGTTATCTTTTTAAATTATAAAGAGAAGAACAAATCAAGAGACTGCTATGAGAAATAGAGAAGCCATGGAAAGAAGGAAGTCAAAGTTGACCTGTGTTTGAGTTAGCGTTGTGTGATGCTATCATTCATTGATTAGAAGCATGTGGAGCATCTTTGTGCAAGCGGGAGTGCCAAAGAATGCATACACATGGCATGGAAGATATTGATCATGGAAATGTTGATTATGTATTTGCGCTTTAAGTATGTGTGTTTGATGTTATAGAATAGAAAGTGAAAGTAGTTTGGACTGGTGATGAGTTGGTTGTCATAGTGCAAAGGTCTCTATGTGTGCTGATTTGGAGTTTAAGTGTTGGAATCTAGATGAGAAAATGTTTAAGGCTTTTTCATATCAAATGTGGTCATGTAATAGAAGATTATTGAATTGATATCCCCTCAACTAAATGATGAATATTGAATTAGTGAATTTTTTTTAATGGGTTGTCTGAATGTATGGGTGCATTATCGATTGTACCTGATACCCTAGAGTTTGATTGAATGTATTGGTGAACCATGTATCTAAAAAGGATTCCTATAGAATTGGCGAGTATAGCGGCTCGACACCCATGTATCTCGGTAGATGAATTTCTTTTTATATGGACTCAATAATCAGTTTGGTGTAGGTCAAGAAGGAGAAAAGCCAAAGTGAGGATAGTTTTCCCATCATGTGAATTTTTGGTAATGTAAAACCATTTGTTATGTTTCACATCATGTGAGTTAGTGGTAATCTAAAACCATTTTGTAATGTTTGGTGGTCTATTGTAACCACTATTATGTGAGATTCGTGTTTAGCCGAAACCATTCAAATGTAAAGTTTTTGGTCAGCTAGAAACCATTTGTATTCCATTTGTAAGGGTTAAGTCGTATAAAACCCAAAGTGATTATGATGAAGGAAAATAATATAAATGCAGTAGCATTAGTGGAAGAAATTAAGGGGGAGTGTTGGTGGATAATAATTTCTCCACCTACCTGCCATCAATAGTTGAAGACAAACAAACCACTCATTTTGCATGTGCAGCCATCCAAGCACCAGCCAACACACCAGCCTCACCGTCCAGCATTAACTGTATTGGCAACTCTTTCCTTCAGCATTAAATATGCATTTGCTTATAAATATAATGGATTGGGCTTGTGATCAGCAGAGCCCATTTTGGGTTTCTCATTGTGGATCATGAGTGGATGGAATGCTGTAGCATTCTAAGGATTTGTAATGGATTTTAGTTATGTTAATGAGCATAAAGTGCTGTAGCACACTGTGGTAGTCTTTGTATTTTACATATTGAACTGAATGCTTATCTTTTAGTTGGTATTTTTCTTTGATCCACTCTATCCACCTCTTTCATCAATACCAATCATTATTTGATGGAGGGTGGGAACCACTGACCCAAGAGTGAGGAGACCTGTTATTCAGATAATGCCCTTGAATAGTATCTGATGAACATGTATGCTCTTTCGGACATTGATTGTATTGATTTAAAACAAATGGTGGGACTAATTTATATATAAACAGACAAACATAAAAAGATTGATCTCTTCACATGTGGTTTGATTTCATTCCGCTGGTGGAGTAATCCGGAGCATCATAAAAACAACCAATTCCCTCAATGATCACGCTGATCCAATCATATTCTTTATCAATTTATTTGCATATTGGCATAACCACTTACTCATTAACAAATTTAGGATCCATATACATCTCCCATTAAGGCATCATAACTATACAATTAGAGATTTTCTACACAACATTATTCTATTCATTTGATTCAAGGTCACAATTACAACTCAACCTTCATGTAAGATTTAGGCCTCAAGACCTATTCAATCTCAATGTCACCAACTCACACTATCATTACATTGACAAACTTCAAGAATCTTCACACAAACTCACAGTCCACCAAACTTCCATATCATTTCCACGTTCCTTCTATTGTCTGCAATAATGTTAACTCCCAATAATATGATCAATAACAGATATATTTCCCTTAAATCATAGGAAGATCAAAACATGACTATTAGGACTGTCATCAACCTATGCCTTAACCATGAATGAGAGATCAGGAAAAATGACTATTTGGTTTGTTCACACGTCATCAAATAACATGCTTCTGATCATATGCTGATCAAACAACAATTGAAACAAAACAAAGTTTTGATTTCAAATCAGGCTGTTATTGCATTGACAGTTTTGATAGTACTCGGCTCAGTACTCGACATCTTTTATGAACTAATCATGACGACTGTTTATAACCATTTTGCCTTTTTATAGAACTTTTACACAATTTTGACCATTTGACCAACTTCAGACCTTATTAGGACAATTTGACAACTTTTACAATTTTAGCTTGTATAACCTTATAATGGACTTAAGGAATGAAACATAAATATTAATGGATTTGATAATTTCATGAGCTGGCAGGACTTTGGAAAAATAGATATCTATGGTCTCTGGGAATAAATAAAGGGCCCCATTGAAAGAGAACTTTATATTATTCAAGTGGATTGCAGGGCGGCATCAGTTATAAGTGCTAACGGGCAATAAGGAATGTTATTTTAGAAACGGGCAATGAGGAATGTTATTTTAGAAGTGGGTATTTGTTCAACTTTTAATCACTTGCAGAGTTTTGTCGGTATTATCTTAATTAAAAGAGGGGTAAAATTTTTATTAAATACCAAAGTGAACAGAACAATAGAGGAAACAAAGAACACTAAAGGGCTTTATTCTGGTCAACAAATTGAGCCAGCTTATGAGATAAATCAGGGAGAAGCATCCTATGATCAACAATGTTCCAATCCGGTGCATGCTGGGAGGCCCATTTAGCCAAGCAATCAGCCCAATCGGCCATACCGTTCCACTCGGGAATGCAGGATTTTGTCTGTATTACCTTCAAAACTAACCTCTGTCTATAACTATTATTATATTCAGTTTTTGTCTTAAATTAGCTTCTATTTTTAATATGAATTAATTTTTTATCTGGTTAGTCTAATATTTGTCAAGGGCTTAAATATTACATACTAAGATTTGATTCCTATATTAAAAATGTTAAATAGTCAAAGTTAACTTATTTTTTCTAAATTTAATTTTGTCTTTAAACATTTAAGCTAGTTGTCCAAATGATTTTATTAGAGAGTTAAGAGAGATCTAAAAGAACTGGTGCTCACAATTAAGACTAGCTTTAGAAAAATATAACTCCTATCAATTGTTGATTTATCAATAATTTAAGAATATTAATAAAACTTACACAAGTATTTGGAATTAGTGAATGTTTTGTCTATTATATTGTATCATTTTTCAATATCTATAAATTCTATTTTGCATATGTAGATTAAGTCTCTAATTATTTGAAAATGCTAAATTCGATTTTCTTTTATGTTTTCAATTTGTTTCCTTTAAAAGTAAATATTGAATGGGACTCCAGTGTGGATAACTGATTATAAGGATGTTTCGAGTAGATGAATGTGATGATTAGAAAATATGAATAACAAATCTTGACATACCAAAAGATATGCTCTTTTGATATATTCACACGATATAATGTAATTAATACATTTTGCTAAATTTAGTACAGAGATTAGGAAGACTGTCAAATTACGAGACCGTTGAATTAACATACAAAAAATAAGTGATGTATTATATTACCATTACAAAAAAAATAGCTAGCTTAAAATACAAAAAATAAATGATGTGATAGAGGATGAACACATTCAAAACATATAACTAAATGAATTCTTCATTATATACAAGTTCAAGAACACTCAATATATAATACAAATCTAAAAGTCCATTTAGAAATTTCTTTATCATTTCACTATAGAGCTTTATATTTATAGGCCACCCTCTTTTCTGAATTAATATTTTTTTAAAGTGATTCAAAGAGGTTCATTAATTTTTAATTTCAAGATTTTGTACCAAAAAAAATCAATTGAGTGACCTTGACCAAAAAAAAATAATGACCAAAGTCACTATAGACAAAAGGTAATTAGAAACCCATCATTTCCATCTTATAAGTTTGAATGCGATAAGATCAATTTTTCTCCATGGGAAAGAATCTAGGTGGCCTGTAGATTTGAAAGAAGCTCAACACTCACTAGAATCATAACATCTTGTTAGGAACCTTCATCCTTGTCACTTTTGTAATAAGACAATTTGGTCTTATTTTGTCTTTGTACTTCTTTTAAATTTGTGCTATCAGAATAGGAAATCATGTGTGTTTACAATTATAAACCTCTTCTTTTCTCCGGTGTGATGAGATACAAAGGGATGTTTTCTTCAGATTCAAAAACAAGATGTCTAATACCACTTCTATATTTTATTCCCATACCACTGTAGTTCTCATGATATGGATGAGAATAAGATGCAACATTGTACACCAGATGATTGTCCTTGTATCTCCATAGCTGACTACTTCAAATGAATGGAAAGAATTTGAATGGTTTTCATAGGACCAATTTGGATAATATTTTAAAAGAGGTGTAATTAAATTCATTTTAGTCGTGATCCCAGCCTAAGTGATCACTTTCTAACGGTCACTACTGTTTCATTCTGGCTGGCCTTTGAATTGCAATATTCCCCTACCATGACTAGCATGGCCCATTTCTTGGATGCTTAATTTGTGAGATTTCTCTCTTTACGAGAACAATTAGTGGCGGCTAAAAGTATTCCTTTTAGACCCAGTGCATCCTTCGCATTTAGCTTCCCTTTGGACAACTTCAGGCATTTGGTCAAAGCAGTTTTCCTGTAATATCTATCCATCGCGGATAATTACCAACTTTTATTTCAAATTTCTATTTCATAGCGGATATGGAAGATGGTGAATAGGGATGAGCACGATGGTGGATCTTGCAGATGTATCAATTCAAAAATATTTGTGTTGGTAAACATATTTGTCACTGTGAAATGCTTTCTAAGATTGATCATGTTCGATTGATAAACAGTGACAACATTGCCAACAGTTGGAGAGATTACAATTGATCACTATCAAATTGTAATCTTCCTCTATATTTGAGAGGGGAAGCTCCCTCTATGATAGGGGTATTTAAGATTTTTGTGTAATTTTCATCTAAAAGCAGGACAGGATAGAAAGCATACAACTGAAACAAGATGAACAAAGAAACCCCAATGATAAACATAAGAATATCAAATAGGATCTCAGTAAAAATGATGATTACAAAGGGGTGTTTAGAACACAAATGTAATAATGATAAACATAAGAATATCAAATAGGATCTCGGTAAAAATGATGATTACAAAGGGGTGTTTAGAACACAAATGTAATGGTGGTTAGATAAGTATAATAGATCCATACATGTGAAGTGATCATCTATACGAGTACTTCCAAAAGAAGATACCAAGAGATGAATGTTTTTCTTTGCACCAAATTAAATCATCTACATGAATGCATAAAGGAATCACTGAGTTAGCATATGATAAACAAGTGATCATAATTCATAAGTACTATTTGGACATACAAACAAATTAACTCTTTATTATCTTTTGAGAATACACAAACTCATAAACTCTTACACATAATATGAAAACATAATTTTATTAAAGGTTCCTCAGAATATTTCAGTAGAGTTTCTCCTTTTGCTAAAGTTCTTCCCCTTGTATATTACAAATAATTTTGTATTTAGAGGCTCTTTCACATAACTAACTCCCTTTTACGTGTTTTGAGAGAGGTTAATTAACCTTGACAAAATTAACCAAAGTATAGCTTTTAACTTGGACCTTTGGGAAAGAAAGTTGAATAATTGTTTCTAAAGCACTAATTGATTCCCTATTTGATCTTTGGATCATTCATTATGATGACATCATTTTGTCAATGGGCAAATTCAACCATTTCAATATGAACCAAGAAAAGTATCTAGCCAATAGCTTGGCTTCTTGTACTCTCTCCAACTGCATTTATAACTACTAAGCATCATGTAAGAATCACCCTTTGAAGCATGAGAAGGCTTGGTGATAGCATAATCAAATCTCATACAATATCTCTAATAGCATTGATACAAAGGGACTAATTTATCATCTATAGAACATCAAATATTGAAATAACCATATTCACATGCCTCATCTAGCGACTCTCCCTTTGATCATCATGTAACATAGAATGTTCATATTCCCTCATCTCACATTTGCATTGGAGAGTTGATCACTAAAAGATTTAATAAACTCTATCTAGATTTTTCAAATGATGTATTTTACTACTTCTATCAATCATTTCACTTGCTTGCATATGCTTTATAAATGAGAGGATGGTGGCATAGTTTGATGCATCAAATCTTCACTTGCTAACTACATATGTATGAAAGTGTGTAATGATTTTTTGTTCATTTTGATGAATGAGCAATCCCACGGTCTAGTGTATCTTTAGGCTTTTTTTCAAACACTCCCACTAAATATTTGAAGCTCCCCCTTGTCATACACATTCATCGCCATTCAATGTGTGTTCATCATTTGTTTTAATAATTCTATTCGTTTGTAATCTCTCTATGCCATGCATACCCTTTAGGTATTTTTCCAAGTTGCTAACAATCACCTATTCATGCTCGGTATCTTTGTGATTAAGTCTTTATAGGTTGGAAGATTTTGGCATGGACCCTTGGATGATGTCCATTGTCCCTGTATGCATCATTTTCTGTAACTTCTAGTTTAATACATTACCCGATATCTTATGTGCTTGCAAATATGGGTCATGTTTTAGCTGTTTGAAAATTGGTCATATCAGCAAACATTGTCCAACTAGGTCAAAGACACCAAGTTGTGAATTTAATAAAGGAAAAGGAAAGGCAGATGTTGAACACATCAAAAATGAGATGAACAAGACATGGAAAAAGAAAGATGCTTGAAGCATGTCAAATTCAGAAGGAATCACTTCACCCAATGGGTCAAGTGATCACACCTCATTAAATTGAATAAATAAGAGGTATGTGGGATTGATATTCAAATGTAATATCATAGATTAGTTCCAAGGGAGATAGTACTAAAAAGACTACATTAGCATGAATGAAGATGCAAATGTTGTTGTGAATTTAAGTTAAACCTTTAAAATTTCATCTTGTTGCCGAGCATGAAATATTTTCTATGTATGCCAAGTGGAATGGTAGTTGATGCCGAGTTGCAAGAATAGCTAGTTGATGCCAAGTCTATAGTAGCTACTGAGTGATGGTAATATCAATGGATGCCAAATGATTCTGAAATCGAGTTGATGCTGAGTTTACAACTATACAAGCACTAAGCATTAAATGCAAGGTTTTTTGAAGGATATATGATTGATTTCACTCATTATTCATCATTTCAAATCCAAGTAAGAGCAAGCAAAGTAAAAGTCGATTTAAAATCTTGTTCAAGCATTTGCAGAGAATTTGATAGTGATCTCACATTGGTTCCATGGATTTTACAAGGTATTTATCACAAGTCGAGCTACACAATTTTACTTTGCATAAACCCTAATTTGACAAATGGCATCTAGTTCAAAAAATGTAGAAGGGAAAGAGGTTTTGACTATTCAAATTGTTAGTAATGAAGTCAAACAACCTATATTTAAGGCCTTTCTTAACATAGCTTACAAACAAGATCCTTCTGGTGCTTTATCTATGATCCCGCCGAATGTCATAATAGTGCAAGATGTAAGAAGATGTTATAATTGCAAAATTGGTAGCATTGGGGACTTAGAAATCAAAGAAGCATATGATAGGTTATGTGAAAATGTTATTCTAAAGGAAGAGTATAAAATTGTTGAGAAGAAGGGTTTGATGAGTGCCCTAGATTTTCCCAGTGTATTTAAAATTGAATGGATTAGGATTCTGTTGAGCTGAATACGTGATGGATCCTTATGGTCAGAGGGTGTGTTGGAAATATTCAAGACTATGCTAAGTTACTGAGAGGGGAGGGGTGAATCAGTAACTTCTAAAACTTTATCAATTAGCATTTAATTCATCACATCTAATCTAACTACATGCATGAGAAACTGAAAACATGAAAGCATCCATAACACTTGAACACAAAGATTTGGTGAGCCAGAAACCTTCCAAATAGAAAATAAAACTGAGGTGGGGATGATACCCACAAACTTTAGTACTGCAACATAAAGTTGGCCTATTAAGGCTTATATTGATCACTTCTGATGATCTACCATGTTAGGAGCAAATAGGACTGCTAGGTCCAACTTGTGAGAGGATTTACAAACATACAATGAAGTATGCACTCACTAAAGAGATTTATAAAAGATTGTTAGGTCTACATTGTTAGAGGATTTTGACTGGTTCACCTATTAGGATGAAGAAATAGATCTCTGATTTGCAATTGAGTTTGCTGATAAAGATTCCTTAGTGTACTGATCACCTTTCCGTGATAGATATATCTCTATTGCTCCTTATACTGATATGGCCTTTATAATTCTTTATTTGTTGCATTCATAACTTGAACTTTTCGCATTGACATTACAATACATATGCTTACACATTTGCATTCTCACTCTTGCTCTTACTCTTACTCTTACATTGGATATGATACAATACACTACATATATATACCAATCCAAATTATAAAATTACAATTTCGGTCATGATACAAGTTAACACAAATATTACAAAGTCGGCCCAAATGAAGATACTTAGGTTCTGAAGACTGACTTAGTGAGGTTCTGATACTCGAAATCCACTGTCAATGCTTGACATCATCATGCACTTGGTAGATGTAGAAGCTTGGTCCATATTGATCACTTTCAAGTAGTTTTGAACTTAGTTTGCATTGGTGACTTGGTAGATATTGTGCAACTCAGCAAACACTTAATCACTTGGTTGGCAAGAAGTAGCTCAGTTAACACTGGCTTCACATCACATGAACTGCGAACTCAGTAACCACTAATAAACTTGGTATACATTGAAATGCATGGTTCAAACTACTAAACTTCACACTAACTGAATCTGCTCAGTAACCACTAGGATTAGTCCAAAAGACTCAGTAGCAACTATAGAGCTCAGTGGCTATTGAATTACATGGCAAGCACTGCAAACTATATAATGAACTTGGTAGCTATACAGAATCTAAATAAGTGTGTGTCACTAATAGAAAACTTGATTGATATGTCAACAAGGTGGACCAAATAAGATTACCAAAAGAATAATTCATAGGGTTACTGGTTACCCAACCCTAGATTGGCCCAAGACTTTGAGGAGTGATTCTAAGGAAGTAATAGAGAAAAATATTGGAGCTAAATGGAATAAGAGAGGAATGATAATAAATACTATTCTTGATCCATTGTTAAACTTTGTAGTTAGGGTAATCTCTCACAAATTCTATCAATCTAGCAAATTGAATAGTGTACCCTGTATTGCTATGGATGTTAGCTACAAAATTGTGAAGAAGAATCATACTTATGATCTGAGCTTCAACTCCAAAAACTGATGGAAAATCTTGAAAAAATTAGGAAGACCAAGAGTTCTCAATGTAAATTTGGTTCAATACTTGTCTATATATTCTTTTATGTGCAAAATACATTTCCTTCCTTTGGTACTATAAGTTGGAAAACAAGCAGGTCAATAGCAGTGTAGATCAATGAGTTTATTGAACATATGGGAGAAAAATTTCAATCATTAATGACAAGTTATTTTTAAGATTTTAAGAAATCAATGAAGGAAAGAATGAGGATACCTATTTCATTGGTTGAGCAACATTACAATGATATATGTTTTCTGGTTGATATTGATTACACTTTTGTGCAAGCTACCACACCAAGGGTCAGATGGTTAAGGCCACTTTGGTATGAGATTAATGTTGATGAAGCTTCAGTAGCTATCACAACACTCCTAGTAGAGGAAATTGACAAAAGTGCAAAGATATTTGGCAACTATGAAATGGTAAAATCAAAGATTACCATGGAGTTGAAAACTACCTCTACACTTTAGAAGAAAGATAAGCTAGTATAGAAGATAAAGGCCAAATTTGGTGAAGGTGCAAATGAGGAAGATGAGGAAGAAGATGAAGATGATGAAGAGGAAGAACAACCACAAACACAAGGACCTCTTGCATTGAATTAAGGCATGGGAGAGGATAAGGAAGAAGAAGAAATAGACGATAGCGAGGAAGAAGAAGAAGCCAATGAAACACCCACTCATGTCAAGTCAAAGAAGAGAAAGGCTAAGACACAACTAGCAACTAAGGAAAAGAAAAATGTCAAACCTAGCCAAGCCAAGCTTAGTGCTGTTGGAAATGATTGAAAAGATCATGAGGGAGATTGTTGGAAATGATTGAAGAGATCATACATAAAAAGTAATGGAACTGGTAAAGAATGATCTCAATTATTGCTTTGTCATTGATGTCAAACTTGCTACTTGCAGGAATGACAATTTCTTTAGTGATCCAAATACTATAAATTGGTTGATTGAAAAGGAAGAGGCAATCAATAAGATGTAACTAGAACACCTAGAGAAAGGTTGAAGTTATGATGTTGCAATGAAGTACAAGGATCAGCCAAGTCATTGATGAAATAGTGTATTGATGACATACTCTAAGACACAGAGAATGGGCAGACTAAAACACATCAAAGTTGTAAGGTTTTAGCTAAGTCATATGTAAAGCCTAACTAAGTCCATTAGAGAGAGAGAGCCGAGCAAGTTAGTTAGTGTCGAACAAATTTCTAGTTGAAGCCAAGCAAGTTCAACTTTAGTGTGTGCCGAGTAACTATCAGGTGCCGAGCAAGAAACAAGTGTCGAGTCAAGAAACAAGTGTCGAGTGATCTTCAAGTGCCGAGTGAAGATCAAATGCCGAGAAGGATAAGAGTGCCGAGTAACTATCAGGTGTAGAGCAAGAAACAAGTGCCGAGTGAAGAAACAAGTGCCGAGTCAAGAAACAAGTGCCGAGTGATCTTCAAGTGCCGAGTGAAGATCAGATGTCAAGTAGGATACAAGTGTCGAGTAACACAGAAGGTGTCGAGCATCAATAAACCAATAATGCCGAGTTGCTGCATTATTTTAAAGATCAGAGATTTGCCAGATCTGAGCCGACAAGGATGTTATCTAGAATTTTGTGAATCAAATAGAAGATAAGAGTGTTGAGCTGGTGGCATAGAACACCATGTAGAACATTTTTGGAGAATACAACTGGACTCTAGATGAAGTTTCTAGATAAGAGAACGATATAGGGTAAATAAATTGTATCCTACCTAATCTATTTGAAACCCTAAAAGTTGGAGAGGGAGAATCAAGTGGGAAAGGCAATCTAGATTTCTATTTAAGGAGTCATAAGGCTACAAAGCAAAAGAGGAGGAGATCAAGCATGAAAGCATAAAGTGCTAAAGGAGGTGCTATTACTCTACTTCAACAAATATGGTTGCATTGGTATGATAAATAAGAAGACTCAAGGAGACAAAGCTTCAGATGACAAGCTATCAGAGCTAAAGTGATTAAAGCCAAGCAAAAAAGCAAAAGGATTGAACTGAAGCGTGATCTGAAATCTGAAAAATATGTTCTAAGTTGTATCAGATCAAAAAGCCATTATTGTTACTCTCTAGCAATTGTAACAGTTAGTTTAAACCCTATGGACTTAGGTTGGTTTAATAGCCATGTTGTAAATCCTTTAACAGAGTGACATTCCAAGTGAATGTTTCAAAGTCCTTTTACCAAGCCCATTCCTAATAGTATGGTGAAATCCTCTAACAACGTCACATTTAACAGTGTGTTGTAAGCCTTTAATAGGGTAGGCTTTTAATAGGGCATCACTTTAGAAGAGTGAGAATTAAGTAACATGTTACTAATGGTTTTTTCCAAATTGGGTTTCCATGTAAATCACTGTGTCATGTGTTGATCTTGCATGTTTTATCCCTACATGTTGATTTACTGTAACTTGCTACGATGGTTGATTTAAGCTTGGATGGATGAAAAGTATATGGGCTCACTATAATTGGAGAAAAAGTATTATTAGGGCATTTAGACCTTGGATAACTAATTCAACCCCCCCCCCCCCCCTTCTCAGTTATTGTAAAAGAATTCTAACAATTGGTATCAGAGCCTTGCTGCTGATCAAGTTTAAAGGAACTAGAAGCAGAAAAGATCAAAATGCCTAAGAGAGAAGTTCCCAAGCTCAAAAAAGACAACTTTGTTGCATGGAAAAGTTTGATGAAGCTACATCTTGGATCCATAGGAGATTATGCCCAGAATTCAATTGTTACTGAACATGTTGATCCAACTAGTACTTTTACTGCAGAAGATTTAAAAAACAAACAGGAACACAATCAAACAATGCTGGAGATTGCTTCTACACTCAACTATGCTGAATTCGATGATATCAAAGGGTGTGATACTGCATTTAAGATGTGGAAAGCCCTGTTAGACATTTATGGAAGAGATCTGAATGTCCAAAGAGCAAAAAGAGAAAGCCTCAAAGGAAAGTTTGACGATATGAAAATGGAGGAAAGTGAGAATGTTGCTGAGTATGGCGCTAGAATAAAGGAAGTGGTAAGTGCAATAAGATGTTTGAGTGGTCAATTAGATGAAGATACTATTAATAGTAAGTTCTTAAGAATCTTGCTCCCTATATATGCTATTAGAGTATCTGCAATACAAGAACTAAGATGTGTACCAGGAAACAATCTATGTTTTGAAGGTATAGTGGGTAGACTGACTGCATTTGAGTTATCTAACTTTAACAACTACAGACCTAAGAATGTTGAATCTACTTTCAAGGTTAAGCTATCACTGAAAGATGCTAAATAGGTGAAATCAAAGAAAGGAAGAAAAATGAAATATGTACCCAGTGACAGTAGCATTGATGAGAAAGATGTAGAACAATTGGAAGCATTACTAGCTAGAAGATTTCACAGAGGAAAAGGAAAATTCAAACGTAAGATGCCTATCATTTGTTTCAATTGCAATGAAGTAGGACATATTGCTGCAAGGTGTACATAGAAAAAGGATTACAATGAAGGCAACAAGTACAAATATAGAAGAGAAGATGATAAGAGAGATTACAAAGACAAAGGCAAGAGGTGTTATATTGTTGAAGAGAATTCTGATAATAATGATGATGAAGTTGTTTATGTAGCCATGAAGGACCAATCTGATGAAGAAGAGCCTACAACACTGGTAACATGTATGAACAAGAATGACAGATGGATCATAGACAGTGGATGCTCACATCACATGATAGGAGACAAAAGTAATTTTGTTGACTTTACTCAGTATGATGGAAATAGTGTTAGATTTGGTAATGATGCTCCATGTCAAATAAAAGGAAAAGGCTCCATTAAGCTTACAAAGAAAATTTCATGTGATAATGTATACTATTTTGAAGGATTAAACTACAATTTGCTGAGTGTCTCACAGTTAGGCAATGTAGGATGCAAAGTAGAATTTGGAAACAAAACTGCAAAAATCTATGATACTGATGGTAAATTGAGAGGAAGAGGAGATCAAAAAAGAAGTAATTTGTTTTACCTTGATATGGATGATGTTTCTTGTTTTGTTGCAAAATTTGATGATGAATGGTTATGGCATAGAAGGCTATGTCATGTCAACTTTGACAATCTGGTCAATATCAATAAAATGAAGAAAGTCAAAGGTTTACCTAAATTGAAGAAGCCTGAAAATATCATGTGTAGACAATGTCAGCTAGGAAAGATGATAAAGTCAAGTTTCAAAAGTAAAAACTATACATCTAAGGAAGTACTTGAGTTAGTCCATACTGACTTATGTGGTCCAATGGAAGTACAAAGCTACAAAGGAGATAAATATATAATGTTATTTTTTGATGACTATTCCAGGATGATGATTGTTATGTCCTTAAAGTAAAAATCTGATGCTTTTCAAATTTTTAAGTGTTATGTGGCTAGAGTTGAAAAGGAAACAGGAAAGAGTTTGAAATGCATGAGATCAGACAGAGGTGGTGAATTCACATCAAATAAATTTGAGATATTTTGTAATGACAAAGGAATCAAGAGACAAACGTCAGCTCCTAGAACTCCCCCACAAAATGGAATTGCTGAAAGAAGAAATAGATCTGTGATTGACTGTGCCAGAACATTAATGATGGAAAAGACTGTTGCTCTAAAATATTAGAGAGAAGCTATAAGTGTAGCTATTCATACGCTAAACCATGTACAAGTCAAGAAAGGTACAAGTACAACACCTTTTGAATTATGGTATGGCCACTCACCCAATGTAAAACATTTCAAAGTATTTGGTTGCAAATGCTTTATCCTTAAAGATGCTAGAAATGCAAAATTTGATGCAAAAAGTGATGAAGGCATATTCCTTGGTTACTCCACTAGAAGTAAAGCATATAAGTGTTTGACTACTAACACTAACAAAATTGTGGAAAGTGCAAATGTAAATTTTGATGAGCATATAGTAGTCCAAGCTGAAGAACCAAAGAGAATGGATGAATACAGAAGCTTTGTGTATTCTTATGAAGGAATGCCTATTGACAAGGATACTATCAATCAAATTGGGATTCAACAACAAGTTTCAATTTCAGACGAGTCACAACCAGTGAATGTCGAGTTACATTCAGAAGTCGAGTTGCAGAATGAAGAAAATGCACATTCTGATCATGAAGTCAGTACACATGAAAGAGATGAAGAACAACCTGACAAAAAAGTGCATAGTGACCTTGAATCATAAAGATCAAACATGGAAACAAGGACAGAACCAAGATTATCCAAATATGTAAAAAGACATCACCCTGCTGAATAGATAATTGGTGATAAAGATGCAAAACCAATGACAAGGAATAGACTAAGACATGAATCATGTCTGATTAGAAAATCTAAACCTAAGATAGTATATGGTGCATTACAAGATGATGACTGGTATAAAGCTATGGAAGAAGAGATTGATCAAATAAAGAAGAACACAACCTAGAGTTTGGTTCCCAGACTAGTTGACAAGAATGTGATAGGCACCAAGTGGGTATTTAGAAACAAGTTAGATGAGAATGGTGAGATTACTAGAAATAAAGCTAGACTAGTATGCAAGGGTTATGCTCAAGAAGAAGGATTAGACTATGGGGAAACATTCACCCCTGTTGCTAGAATGGAAGGAGTAAGAACTTTACTTGCATATGTTGCATATAAAGATTTTAAAGTCTATCAGATGGATGTAAAGTTTGCTTTTTAAAATGGTATATTGGAAGAGGAAGTCTATATTGAACAACCAGAGGGATTTGTTGATGAGAACAATAGGGATATGGTTTGCAAATTACATAAAGCACTCTATGGTTTGAAATAAGCACCCAGAGCATGGTATGAGAGACTTCACAAGTATCTAGTGCAAATAGGATTTGAAAGAACTGATGATAATAACAACATGTACATCAAATCAAAAGAAGGTAAGGATATTATTATATCTGAAATATTTGTGGATAACATAGTTTTTGGAGGAAAGGAAGTGCTTTGCAAAGATTTTGTTGACAAAATGAAACATGAGTTTGAGATGTCTATGTTTGGAGAGATCAAATTTTTTGTTGGATTGCAAGTACATTAACTAAAGCATGGTATATTTGTGACACAATCAAAGTACATCAAAGAGATACTTAAAACATTTGGATTGGAGGAATCCAAACCAGTCAGCACACCAATGGCAACATGAAATAAGCTATCCAAAAATGATGTATTAGCTGAAGTCAATCAAACAATGTACAGATCCATGATTGGAAAACTACAATATGTTGTACATAGCAGACCAGACATAGCATTAGCAGTTGGAATAGTGGCTAGATTCTCTGCTAATCCCAAAGAAAATCATTTCATAGTAGTAAAAGGAATAATGAGGTATCTCAAAGGAACTGATAACTTTGATCTATATTACAAAAAGAATGAGAAGTTTGAGCTCAATGCATACACAAACGCAGATTGGGGAGGCAATATTGATGATAGAAAAAACACAAGTGGAGGTGCATTATTTTTATGTAAAAGGCTAGTTATTTGGACTAGCAAGAAATGAACATGCACATCCTAGTCCACTGTAGAAGTAGAATGTGTGGCAGTAGCAGTCAATTGCACAAACATTGTGTGGCTCACACATCTATTGAAAGGAATGAAAGAAGAGGTAACCAAACCTATGATATTGTATTATGATAATACAAGTTCTATAAAAATATCCAAGAATGCAGTAATGCATGCAAAAACCAAGCATATTGCACTCAAGTATCACTATGTCAGAGAATTGGTAGAAGACAAACAAGTGAAGCTAGAGTACATTCACACAAAGGAACAAACTATAGATATCTTCACCAAACCATTGCCCAAGGATGCTTATGAATATTTTAGAAGCAAGTTGGGGGTAATGCCCCTAACTCAAGCAGTTTAAAGCAACAAGGAAGCTGCCCTACATCAATAGGAACAAATCATTGAAATATCTGAAGAATGATGCAGAGAATGATAGCAGGAGTAGAAACTTCAAATCAGTCACAAGCATGGTAACAGAGGGAGAAAACATCAAAGTTGCAGCTTATATTTTGCATGTTAAAGATGCTACATCTTTGGCATTTATGTCAAAGAGGGAGATATATGTAGAAAACTGATCAATACAAAGCAAGAGGGAGATATATGAGATCAGTAGTAAGGATGCAACAGCAAAAAACGTATATAATTTTGGTGGTAACTAAGTTGATCAATTGATCAGTTTGGTTTGCCATCAATGCCAAAGAGGGAGATAGTTGGAAATGATTGAAAAGATGATGAGGGAGATTGTTTGAAATGATTGAAGAGATCATACATAAAAAGTAATGGAACTAGTAAAGAATGTTCTCAATCATTGTTTTGTCATTGATGTCAAACTTGCTACTTGTAGGAATGACAATTGTTTTAGTGATCCAAATACTATCAATTGGTTGATTGACAAGGAAGAGGCAATCAATAAGATGTAACTAGAACACCTAGAGAAAGGTTGAAGTTATGATGTTGCAATGAAGTACAAGGATTAGCTAAGTCATTGATGAAATAGTGTATTAATGACATACTCTAAGACACAGAGAATGGGCACACTAAAACACATCAAAGTTGTAAGGTTTTAGCTAAGTCATTTGTAAAGCCTAACTAAGTCCATTAGAGAGAGAGAGAGCCGAGAAAGTTAGTTAGTGCTGAATAGATTCCTAGTTGAAGCCGAGCAAGTTCAACTTTAGTGTGTGCCGAGTAATTATCAGGTGCCGAGAAAGAAATAAGTACCAAGTGATCTTCAAGTGCCAAGTCATGAAACAAGTGCCGAGTGAAGATCAGATGCCGAGTAGGATACAAGTGCCGAGTAACTATCAAGTGTCAAGCAAGAAACAAGTGCCGAGTGATCTTCAAGTGCCGAGTCAAGAAACAAGTGTCGAGTGATCTTCAAGTGCTGAGTGAAGATCAGATGCTGAGCTGGATACAAGTGCCGAGTAACATAGAAGGTGTCGAGCATCAGCAAACCAATAATGCCAAGTTGCTACATTATTTCAAAGATCAGAGATTCACCAGATTTGAGTCGACAAGGATGTTATCTAGAATTTTGTGAATCAAATAGAAGATAAGAGTGTTGAGTTGGTGGCATAGAACACCGTGTAGAACATTTTTGCAGAATACAACTGGACTCTAGATGAAGTTTCTAAAAAAGAGCAAGATATGGGGTAGATACATTATATCCTACCTAATCTATTTGAAACCCTAAAATTTGGAGAGGGGGACTCAAGTGGGAAAGGCAATCTAGATTTCTATTTAAGGAGTCATAAGGCTATGAAGAAAAAGAGGAGGGGATCAAGCATGAAAGCATAAAGTTCTAAAGGAGGTGCTATTACTTTGCTTCAATAGATATGGTTGCATTGGTATGATAAGTAAGAAGACTCAAGGAGACAAAGCTTGAGATGACAAGTTGTTAGATTTGAAGTGATTAAAGCCAAGCAAAATGATTGAACTGAAGTGTGATATGAAATTTGCAAAATATGTTGTAAGTTGTATCAAATCAAAAAGCCATTATTGTTACTCTCTAGCAATTGTAACAAGTAGTTTAAACCCTATGGACTTAGGTTGGTTTAATAGCCATGTTGTAAATCCTTTAACAGGGTGACATTCCAAGTGAATGTTTCAAAGTCCTTTTACCAGGCCCATTCCTAATAGTATGGTGAAATCCTCTAACAAGGTCACATTTAACAGTGTGTTGTAAGCCTTTAACAGGGCATCACTTTAGAAGAGTGAGAATTAAGTAGCATGTTATTGGTGTTTTATCCCAAATTGGGTTTCCACGTAAATCACTGTGTCACGTGTTGATCTTGCATGTTTTATCCCTACATGTTGATTTACTATAACTTGCTAAGATGATTGATTTAAGCTTGGATGGATGAAAAGTTTATGGGCTCACTATAATTGGAGAAAAAGTATTATTAGGGCATTTAGACCTTGGATAACTGAATCACCCCCCCCCCCCCTCTTAGCTATTCTAAAAGAATTCTAAAAGAATTCTAACAAGTGCACATACCACTAGAGCCAACACGTGAGCCAAAACACAAAAAACCAAGGAGAAGTTGAAAAAAATAAAGCAAGATGGCCAAGTGCAAAAGAAACAAAGAAAAATATGTTGCATAGTCGAATTCAAATCAAGAAAGGACTAAATTAGATGATATAAGCCAGTTCAAAGCGGTAAGTCACAACCACTTTTTGATCTTGAAAATTTGTGTGAAAATATCAAGAATAATGTAGATTTATTTGGTTTAAAACATAATGATTTTGAGAAAATTGAGAAAGAAGAAAAGAATCTAGTGGAAGAAGATCTATATGAAATGATGTCTAAATTCAAGACAATGCCATTAGAATTTTCCAACTCAGTACCCAAGAAACTATATGACTTAGTTGAGCAAAAATGGCATTATTGTTTAAATTTGTAAAATCAAATAAGGGAAACCACTTTAGCCCAAGTAATGCCAAAATTGACAAAAGGGAAGATTGCTAAGGCTACTAAGAAATATGGAGTTAGGTTTACACCTAAATATAGTGCCTTTGGCAACAATATTGAAGATGTGGTCAAGAAATCTACCCAAATATGGAAACTTATCTATGGGTTGACCACTATAAAACAAGGAGAAGCTAACCCTTTTGAGGGTAAAGATGATGACAAGGATGAAGATGACAAAGATGATGACAAGGAAAATGATGATACAGTTGGGAAGGAAATTGAAAAGAAACCTGATGACAAGGAAACAATTGAACAACAATAAGGTGAACAGAGTGTGCAGGACACACAAGTGTCAAGTGTCAGTCCCTCACATGACATATTCAAGTCTACTAATGTTGATGATATATTATTGAAAAGATCATTTGAGTTAGAACATTGTTGTAAGAAGTGTTTTTAATCATTGTTTTGTCACTGATGTCAAACTAGCTATATGTTGGTAAGATAATTGCTTATGTGTTTCAAGCACTATCACTTAGTTGATTGATGAAGAGGATTTGATCAAATAGATGTAACAAAAGTACCTAGAGGAAAGGTTGAGTTATGATTATGTATTGAAGTGAAAGAATCAACTAAGAAAATGATAACATAATGTATTGATGATCTACTTGGGGTTACAAAATGTTTGGCTACACTTAGAAAGTTTAGATAAAAAAGGTTGAACCAAAGATCATTTGCTAAGCTTGACCAAGTTGATAGAAGATGCCAAGTATAGATAGTGCAAGCCAAGAAAAAGGACAGATTGGAGCTGAGTGAAAGCATTTTCTAGTCGATGCTAAGCAAGCTAACAGGTGCCAAGCAAGTTAGTAGATGCTGAGTGATTTTTAGTATGTGCCAAGCCCTAGTAAAATCTAGTTAATGCTGAGTGATTTTACAATAGATGTCAAGTAACACAGTATGTGCCCAACACTAGTAAATTAATAATGTTGAGCTGTTGCATTATGAAAAAGATTGAAGATTCGCCAAATAAAAGTTGACAAGTTTGTTTTCTTGGAACTTGTGAATTAGGAGGAAGATAAGATTGATGAGTTGGAGGAACAAAATCTTATGTAAACAATTTTGGAGGCAAATTCAAATGGATTCTAGGAGAAGTTTCTAGAGAAGATAAGATATGGGGTAGATACATTGTATCGAACCTAATCAATTGAAAACCCTAATTGTTGAGATGGATAATGAGTGGGAAAAATATTTCTAATTCTCTATATCTGGAGATGCCTAGTCATGAAGTAAAGGTTGAGAGAGGTTAGAAAAAATTTTGATGTGAAAATTAGAGAAGGAAAAGGAAGAAGGGTTTGCTTCATCAAGTGACCTAAGTGAAGAAGTCTATAATGGAGAACTAAGCAAGAAGGCTTAATGAAGATGAATGCTTGAAGGGTGAACAAGTTATGAGAACTGTAAAGATTGGAAGCCAAGCAAAGTTGAGGACTGAATAAGTGATCTGTAATTAGAAAGTAAGGTTGTAAGTTGTATCAGATCAAACTCTACTATTACTCTCTAACAATTGTATCAAATTAGGGTAATTCCTTTGGAGAAAGGTTGACTTAACAAAGGAACTCGTAGTCTATCTCATAGTATTTGCAGATTTTTCAAGCTTATAGGTGAACAAAGCACTTGGAATTCTTCTTCCTCTTCTTGTCTATATTCTTCTTATTCCATCTACTTCTTCTTCTTCTTCTTGTAGGAGATCTTGGCCATTTTTTTTGAAGGAAGCAAAATCATACACACTTCTTTTTAGTGCTTAAAATGAACCCCCAAATCATACTTAAATCCATTAAAAAATTAAAAATTTGCAAAAAAAAAAAAATATTTTAACAAGTGAAACTAAACCAATCCAATCATTTTCATCCTTGCAACATCAAGGTTTTAGATGCATTCATGCAAAGTTAGAAACACTTCATTTTTTGGAATTTAAAAAGAACTTCAAGTTTCCATTTCAAAAGGTAAAAAATCAACACTAAGTGCACACTAAAATCTAAATCAAACTCAAAGCATCAATCAAGGATAAAATGAACCTCATTTGCAAATATTTTAAAGTTCTTTTAAAAATCTCATGAAAAATAAGAGTCCTAAAAGGTTGCCAAAATTGTCCTAAAAGCTTTTTTATTTGTTCCAAACAAATGTCTTGTTGCAAAATCTTGAATGTTTCTTAGGTTTTTCATGCATCAAAACAATCTAGGAATATCATTTTTGGGCTTAAAACATGCAAACTAGAACACAAAATCTTGAATGAAAAGAAAAGTCCAAACTAGAACACTCAATCTTGAATGCCTAACAATCAATGAACATCGCATGGTTTTGATGCATTTTTAATGACGCTCACATTTCTTATGTTGACGATCTCTCTGTAGACACCTAAAAATCCTTTAGAAAATAAAGTATTTTTATTTTTTGAAAAATTCCCGATGACATCATCATTTATTAATTAATTAATTATTTAATTAATTAATTAATTTTTATGTCATTAAATCCTTTTATCTTAATTAAAAATATTTAATTAAGGAATCCCTCCCAAAAATGTTTAAATCTTATTTAAACATTATTTCCTTATTTATTAATTATTTAATTAATAAATTGACCAAAAATCCTAAAATAAATAAAAAATTTATTTTTTTCCCAAAAGTTGGCCAATTTCCTTATGACCAATAACCTCTTCCAAAATCTTCTAATCCTTCTTTAATTTTGATTAAAGGCTAATCCCATCATTTCCTACCCCTAATCCCAACTCAAAATATTTAATTAAAATTAAATATTAATCCTCATGTTTATTAAAAAAGTTTTAATAAATATCTCCTCAACCCAAACCCTTCAAATAAATAAAACTTTATTTATTTCCTAAAAATCTAATTTATCCTCATCCTAAGAAGTTCTAGACTCTTCTAGAAAGTCTCCATCCTCATCCTAGGAAATTCTAGACTATTCTAGAAAGTCTTTATCCTCCTCCAAAATCTAGACTCTTCTAGAAGATGTCTTTAAACCTAATCCTAATCCCCTCCTAACCTTGTCACATTCCCTAAACATGGGTTAAGACTTACTAACCCAAGCCAAAGCTAACAAATATCTCCTCCTTCACCCACCTTCATTAAATGCCATCCACTTGCCTATCCCTAAGCTAATCCTAAACCATCCTAATCCATCCTCTAATCATTTGCACAAGCCTAAGCAAGCTTAAAACCTTCCTAATCAAGTCCAAGTCGAATTTGCTCTCATCACCCTCAAAATATCTCAACCATAAAACTTTATGAAGTCCACTAGGTCATAAATGACTCTTACAAGCCCTTTTATTGCTCTTACAAGTCATTATGAGGGTCTTTATGAAGATTTTATCTCTTGAGCCTCCTTTGTTGACTCATCCTTGCCCTTTCCTCCATCCTCTCACCATGTGACATGTGTCACTCCTTGATTGGCTATAAGGAAGCACAATCCATGTGCTCTCCTCTCATGCAATCTGAGCCCTCCATAAGCTTTTTCACATCCTTGCATCCTAGCCCTTGATCCCTCAAGCCCTTTGCCTATTTAAGGAATCCTCTCCCAAGTCATTTTAACACAATCCATGAAGTAAAGTTATAATGCTATTTTGAGAGCCAAATCCATTCTAAAGCCATCTATCCACACCAAAAATCCACAATCATCCATTGAAGCCTTTGGAAGCATATTGAGCATACATCCTATCTATTTAGACAAAGCTACTCAACAAGAGAGCTTCTCATTGAGAGAGCCCATTAATGGCTCATATTCTCAATTGAGAGCTCATCTTAGTCTATCTTGAAGTTTATGAATTTTCTTTAGTTTGTAGAAGCTTTATTTAAATTTGGTTTCTATTAGCATACTAACATTGCTCATATACATTTTGGCACGCCCGGTGGGACCCCGCATGGGTCATCTTCATTAGCTTTTTTAGTCAAGTTTTGTATGTCATTTGCTGATTTTGGCTAATTTTTCTTATTTTTGTGATTGGTAGGATTGTATAAATTGGTTTTGTAGGTCCACATGAGCATGAAGAAGACAAAGGAACTCATAGTCTATCTCATAATATTTGCAGATTTTTCAAGCTTATAGGTGGACAAAGCACTTGGAATTCTTCTTCCTCTTCTTGTCTATATTCTTCTTATTCCATCTACTTCTTCTTCTTCTTCTTGTGGGAGATCTTGGCCATTTTTTTTTTAAGAAAGCAAAATCATACACACTTATTTTTAGTGCTTAAAATGAACCCCCAAATCATACTTAAATCCATTAAAAAATTAAAAATTTGCAAAAAAGAAAAAATATTTTAACAAGTGAAACTAAACCAATCCAATCATTTTCATCCTTGCAACATCAAGGTTTTAGATGCATTCATGCAAAGTTAGGAACACTTCATTTTTGGGAATTTAAAAAGAACTTCAAGTTTCCATTTCAAAAGGTTCAAAATCAACACTAAGTGCACACTAAAATCTAAATCAAACTCAAAGCATCAATCAAGGATAAAATGAACCTCATTTGCAAATATGTTAAAGTTCTTTTAAAAATCTCATGAAAACTAAGAGTCCTAAATGGTTGCCAAGATTGTCCTAAAAAGCTTTGTTATTTGTTCCAAACAAATGTCTTGTTGCAAAATCTTGAATGTTTCTTAGGTTTTTCATGCATCAAAACAATCTAGGAATATCATTTTTAGGCTTAAAACATGCAAACTAGAACACAAAATCTTGAATGAAAAGCAAAGTCCAAAGAGTCATTTTCACTTATGAGTCCAAAACAATCTTGAATGATCTAAGGTTAAAACAAAGCACTTCAAAGTTCTTAAAACAACACACAAAATCTCAATCTTGAATGCTCAAAAGAAAAAACTTGAATGTTTAATCACTTGTCTTTGAATGCATGTTGCTAAACACACTCTTGAATGCCATGGATTAAAATCAAATTTTCCTTTAATGCATAATTAAAACAACATATCCAATCTTGAATGCCAAGGATCAATTAACCATTGCAATATCAAACACTTCAAGCTTGGGCACTAAAATTGAACAACTATTGACGTGGAGGGCCTCCGAGCACGCGCTTGAAATCGAATCTCACACACCTTTGTTTTGGGCTTAAAACAAACTCACACTCAATCTTGAATGCCTAACAATCAATGAACATCGCATGGTCTTGACGCATTTTCAATGGTGCTCGCATTTCTTATGTTGACGATCTCTCGACTTCCATTATGTTGACGACGCTATCAAGTTGGAATGAACATTGTATGCCATAATTACAAGTGTCTTCAATCATAGCTTACAAAATCTAAATCATCAATTGGAAAAGAACTCTGCTTTTTAGCCCAAGGTCATCTGAATCTTCTCTCCCCTTGTCGCCTTTGCAGGCCATCTTGGGTGCATAAGACTAGGATCCAAAACCTTGTTTTTAGTTTTAGGAGGCCTGCTTGGGGATTTCATCACCCCTTGGGACGACCTCAACTCCAGCGTTCCGGCGGAGTATAAAAATTGGGAGGTGAATCCAAAGACACCTCTCTTGGAATCAAGATTTTGTTACTCGGGCTAAGCCTCAAGGAACTTTATACCCTTGAGAAGTGAAAGAGGAGAAGTGGGTTACTGCTCCTCTCGGCTGTGTGACATCTTTTTGGTTTCATCTACGAATTTGGGCCTCACGTACCTTGCGTATATCGAGGACTCCCTAGCTATAACAAATTTCATCCTTGTAGAAAGCTTCCTAAGATGTTGGTATGTTTGACGTGCTTGCTCCAAACTTTTGTCTGCTTGTTTGTTCATAGCTTTTGAATGAATGTTTGCCAATTTTGGTCAAAATCCTAGAAAAGTAGAAATCTCCCAGCTCAAGGCATACTTAGCGTAGTCACTGCCTTATCATAAAATTATCCAAGCTCCCCCGATGCAACTGAATCTATCTAGTTCTTTGCCTTAGAACAATCCCAAATCCAAAGTCCATCCAAATCATCCCCCCAGCCAGCTAGCAACCCAATCCAAAATCACCCAAGCCTTTAAAGAGTTATTGTCACTTTGCTAGATTTTGCTATCCAATCAATCCTACCAATCAACCAATCTCACCAAGGTTATCCCTTTGACAGAGCATTGTCTAGGGTAATCCAGCTTTGTCACTTGTATCCCTCATCACCTTGAGCTAAAGGTTGGGATCCACAAGTGGTCAATCTCGTGTCATGCCCATAGGATCATTAGTCTATCCCCAAGTTGACACAGCCACCACCAAATCCAGCGCATAGGAAAGAAAAACTCTCACCTTTTGATAGCATGCCCTTGAAGTCTTCCACCCACAATAAAGCCAAGAATCTCCAGCCAATCCTCCTTAGGTCTATCATACAGCTTTGACTCTCCCTAGGAAATCTTTCATCAGCCAATCCAAAATTTGTGCTTAACCCAAATCCAACCATGAGCTTCCGTGTTCATCCATACGCAAGACCCCATCCCCATCAAAATCATCATCAAAGCATGAAGTACCAATCCTATCATGATGTGTTTGGTCGCATTGTCCTTTCTCCCGCCACCTCCTATTCCAATGATGATGAAAATCTTGTTGACTATGACGGGTATATTGAAAGCCTTAGAAACATTCCTCCAAGCATCCCCCAAAATCCAAGAGTGATTCCAAACTATCTAGTCATGCCATCTGATATTCCAGCTTCCCCTCCATCACCCCATCAACCAAGCTTCCAATCTTCCACCCCCATCACACTAGCTATTCCTGTCAATCCACCTCCACCTTCGACACACGAGTCTCCAAGGAATCTCCTAGAGGAAATACAAGAAAAGTTGCCTCCAACAGTCGATAAGCCATGTCATCTAATCCAACCATGTGAAGTAGTCAGTGATGAAGCTTCCCCATCTATAATATCACCTCCATCTCCCATAGCTATTATCCCCATACCATCCATCAAATTGCTTAAAATCCTTCCACTTCCCGCAAGCATCAAAATCCCACCACCTATCAAATCCCTCCAAATCCTATCCACATCGCCTCCAAGCATTTCCCAAATCTCTCGTAATGACCCTTATGCATCCATCTTCTACTCACCCATCTCCACTACTGAATCTCCCATCTATCCATCTGCTGCCTTTGAAGAATCCATCCCTTCACCTCCTATCGCACCATCCACTCCAAACCAATCCTATCAAGATCCTGCCCAAAAGCATGTTGACATCCCCCAAAGCATAAATGAAGATATCATCGTACCATGTCTTCCATCCATAGTGCAGTCACCATCTCCTCCATCTCCAAAACCTCGAGCCATATCTCCTCCACTACAAGATATCTTGTCATCCCACCAGCTACATCAAGATCCTATCCTTCCATCTCCCCCGCTCCATGCTTCCATCTTACCACCTATCCAAGCTATTCCACCATCTATAATCTACCCTCTTGGTTCACTTACATTCATCCACAGTGGCCCTCTCTTAGTAGAAGAATTAAGAATAGTATCTCCCCATTGCAATACACCTAATAAATCACTTCTACCATTTTCTGCAAGAAAAAAGTTTCCTCAGCTTTTTCAAATGCTCAATCGATGGCATTATCAAGGTCAAGGTTTAGGACCACAAGAGCAAGGAATTAGAGAGCCTATTATTGCACAAAAAAATCTAGGATTTCATGGTCTTGGATATGTATCCAAAGGCTCACCATCTAAAGGTGTTGGTACACCACACCCCCAAACCAAGCCTATCTCCAAGCCCACCATGCCAGCCTCCCATCACTCCTTCAAGAAATCTTATGTCATCCCCCCTCCACCATCTTTGCAACCCAAAACAACCTACCATATCCCCCCTTCATCCGCTAAATCCATTTTGGGTCCCTATGTCCCAAAATCTACCATCCTCCAGCCTCCTATCAGCCATCATAAAAATCCTATTCCATCCATTTCTATGCAAGATCAACAAAGGCACATATTAGGGCACATCATCCATCATCAGCCCCCTACATGCTCTTTCATATCCTCTCCATCTCACAAAGCTTCTCCTAACCATGTTCCCAAAGCTTACCACATCAATGTGAATGCCAACTTCAAAATGCATAAAGCTAAAAATCCACATCCTAGGCAATCATATGTCTATTCTAAAAGACGTACTCCAAAAAGGAAAAATCCAATCAAAGAATGCAAAACAATGCAAAAGCCTATGAAAAGAAAATCCAAAACCATGTGGATCCCCAAGAAAAAACTTGAAACCCAATGCATAATGGCATCCACCATTGCTAATCCCCCATCTATTGAATCATGTCCCCCATCTCCTAACTCCATCTTGGGTGCCTATATCCCCAAGCACGCTTCCACAAATCCTCCATCACGCCCGCATCTACCATCTATCCCCCATATGCTCTTTTCACACCCATTCCAACATGTGCCAATGTTGCTCTTGCAAGCATCCCCATCTCATGCTCCTTTCCATAATTTTCATCCCTCCATCTCCTACCATCAATCCCATCTAATCCGATCTATTTCATAAATCACACATTTGGTGTACCAATAGCTACCAACAAAATTGAACATTCCAACAGCCAGTGAAAAATCCCAAAAAAGCCAAAATAGCTGAAGAAAGCCAAAATCATTCCAGCTAAGTCCAAAGTCAAAAAATCAAAAAAAGAAAAGAAAAATAAAGCGTCCACTGGTGAAAACTTGGCAATTCAGGCACCTTGGACAAGTACCATGATGAAAACTTGGCAAACAAGCATCATGCGTAATCCTGCCATCCCCAGCTTAGCCTATCACCCTCATGCTTTTGGTCATCTCTTGACATCCACCTCCATCTTCCAATCTATCCACCTATCCTCCATCCTCCAGCTTCCATCTCACACCATCCACTAATCTTATGCAGCTTCAACCAATCATCTCAGTTATCATCCATCTCCCTAGCCCCTTCAGCTTTTTCCATCCTAGCTTCAATCCTATCACATCCATCATAAGACCTCCTTCTGCATGTTATCTTCTGATTGGGGGCACTATATTCCTTGGAGATCTTGTCTTGTCCATCCTCCCTTGTCATTGGTATCTAGCTCTAGGCTATCCTCATGCAAACCCAATGTCATCTCTTTATATCCATCATAATCCTAGTTATCTACCATCCTATCCAACCATCTCATCCTGCTCCTCTAGCTATCCTTGGTCACAAAATCTCTCATCATCACTGGATGCATCCTGCTAAATCCATATCTTTTTCTATCACCCCACCCTTAGCTTTCGCATCTTGCACAACATCGAACCATCCCGCTATCCTATCATCCTGAGCTTTTGCCTGCTTGTAACTATCTTGGTCTGTTAGCTTGTACCATATCTTGATTAGCCCGCTTGTAAATATCTTGGTCTGTAAGCTTGTACATCCTCTTTAGCTTAGTACCATTGTATCTATCTAGTGTTCGTGTCAGTTTGTCCTTGATCAGCATCTTGCACCCATCGCACATCTTGGTTAGCTATTCCAATGCATCCTTTAGCTAGATTTCCTGTCACCAAAGTGTTATCTTTCTTAGTTCAGCTTGTCAGATGCATCACTTATCCAAATCCACTAGCTTAGGTGCTCTCCGATAGGTCCTTGTAGGATATAGCTTTCCTCATGTTTGATCTTGGTCCGTTAGTACCTCGTCCTACCCATCTCGTTGGCAAACGGTTCTCTTTTGGATTTTCACTTTCTTTTGATTTGGGATCTTCCCTGTTGGGTCTTGAAGTATCTTTTCCAAACAATCTCCTTGTTCCCTCCTCAAGGTTGCCACGATCTTCCATATCATGGTATGCTGCGAATGGGGCAATTAGAGCGTAAGGTCTTGATCAGGTCTTTCGTTTGTTTTTCTTTTCTGCTTGTGGGTTCTCCAGTGTCGTTTCCATGCTACTTCCTCTGGGATTAATGTGTGATGCTGGGGCAATCCTTGTGTTTTTGTTTTGAGTTAGTTTTTCAGTCCTTTGGATGGTTGGTGAAAAGGCCTTGATTTTCTTGGTAACCTTGGCAATTAACCAATAGTCCTATAGCAAATCTAGTGCTCAACTACATGGTGGTACTTCTCTTTGAAGTATCCCCTCGCTCAAAAAGCTTCAATGGTTTTCCTTCATCTACATTATCCCCCATCCATATCCAGCATCCGTCTCTCCTACCCCAGCTGATGCATCAGTATCTCTTTGAATCAATCATCACTCTTAGCTTTAGGGATCCACAATCCTAGTCTTAGGGATCCACCAATCCAAATCAACCCACCAAGCCTCATCTTTCGAGATCCACAATCCTAGTCCTAGGGATCTCCGAAACCCATCTTCCGCCAATCTAACTCTTTGAAATCCTGTTGCATCATCCTTATAATCCCCTCATCCATCTCCCTATCCTGGATTCTTTTTTATAGCGCTCCGCTCCTTCATCCTCTGCAATCCCTGAGATCTTAAGCTTGCTTCCTCTTGTGCCTCTGATTCTCCCTTTATCATTCTCCCATAGTAAGAGTTTGAGCTAACTAAACCTCTTCTCTTAATCCAATTTGAGTCTCCTTGCTCATCCTAGATTCTTGTATTTTTCAAGAAGCCACCAAGCCTCGCTTTCTCTCCCCGCTGCCTTCTTGAGGGGGCATCTCATAGTCCATTCTCTCCTCTTCTGCTCTAGCCTTGGGCATCTTATTTTCTTATCTTTGATGTCATGCCACTTGCGGCATCACATCAAAGAGGGGCAAAATGTAGACACCTAAAAATCCTTTAGAAAATAAAGTATTTTTATTTTTTGAAAAATTCCCGATGACATCATCATTAATTAATTAATTAATTATTTAATTAATTAATTAATTTTTATGCCATTAAATCCTTTTATCTTAATTAAAAATATTTAATTAAGGAATCCCTCCCAAAAATGTTTAAATCTTATTTAAACATTATTTCCTTATTTATTAATTATTTAATTAATAAATTGACCAAAAATCCTAAAATAAATAAAAAATTTATTTTTTTCCCAAAAGTTGGCCAATTTCCTTATGACCAATAACCTCTTCCAAAATCTTCTAATCCTTCTTTAATTTTGATTAAAGGCTAATCCCATCATTTCCTACCCCTAATCCCAACTCAAAATATTTAATGAAAATTAAATATTAATCCTCATGTTTATTAAAAAAGTTTTAATAAATATCTCCTCAACCCAAACCCTTCAAATAAATAAAAATTTATTTATTTCCTAAAAATCTAATTTATCCTCATCCTAAGAAGTTCTAGACTCTTCTAGAAAGTCTCCATCCTCATCTTAGGAAATTCTAGACTATTCTAGAAAGTCTTTATCCTCCTCCAAAATCTAGACTCTTCTAGAAGATGTCTTTAAACCTAATCCTAATCCCCTCCTAACCTTGTCACATTCCCTAAA
Organism: Cupressus sempervirens; assembly: GCA_028749045.1. Lineage (NCBI taxonomy): Eukaryota > Viridiplantae > Streptophyta > Pinopsida > Cupressales > Cupressaceae > Cupressus > Cupressus sempervirens. Next base: position 46,236,787 of record CM053787.1, read on the forward strand.
CATGGGTTAAGACTTACTAACCCAAGCCAAAGCTAACAAATATCTCCTCCTTCACCCACCTTCATTAAATGCCATCCACTTGCCTATCCCTAAGCTAATCCTAAACCATCCTAATCCATCCTCTAATCATTTGCACAAGCCTAAGCAAGCTTAAAACCTTCCTAATCAAGTCCAAGTCGAATTTTCTCTCATCACCCTCAAAATATCTCAACCATAAAACTTTATGAAGTCCACTAGGTCATAAATGACTCTTACAAGCCCTTTTATTGCTCTTACAAGTCATTATGAGGGTCTTTATGAAGATTTTATCTCTTGAGCCTCCTTTGTTGACTCATCCTTGCCCTTTCCTCCATCCTCTCACCATGTGACATGTGTCACTCCTTGATTGGCTATAAGGAAGCACAATCCATGTGCTCTCTTCTCATGCAATCTGAGCCCTCCATAAGCTTTTTCACATCCTTGCATCCTAGCCCTTGATCCCTCAAGCCCTTTGCCTATTTAAGGAATCCTCTCCCAAGTCATTTTAACACAATCCATGAAGTAAAGTTATAATGCTATTTTGAGAGCCAAATCCATTCTAAAGCCATCTATCCACACCAAAAATCCACAATCATCCATTGAAGCCTTTGGAAGCATATTGAGCATACATCCTATCTATTTAGACAAAGCTACTCAACAAGAGAGCTTCTCATTGAGAGAGCCCATTAATGGCTCATATTCTCAATTGAGAGCTCATCTTAGTCTATCTTGAAGTTTATGAATTTTCTTTAGTTTGTAGAAGCTTTATTTAAATTTGGTTTCTATTAGCATACTAACATTGCTCATATACACTCTCGATTTCCATTATGCTAACGACGCTGTCAAATTGGAATAACATTGTATGCCATAATCAGAAGTGTTTTCAATCATATCTTACAAAATCTAAATCATCAATTGGAATGAACATGTGTGTTTTAAAGACCAAGATCATGTATGTGGTCTTGTTTTACACTTTTTAGGAGGCCTGCTTGGGGATTTCATCACCCCTTGGGACGACCTCAACTCCAGCGTTTCGGCAGAGTATAAAAATTGGGAGGTGAATCCAAAGACACCTCTCTTGGAATCAAGATTTTGTCACTCAAGCTAAGCCTCAAGGATCTTTATACCTTTGAGAAGTGAAAGAGGAGAAGTGGGTTACCGCTCCTCTCGGCTATGTGACATCCTTTTGGTTTCATCTACGGATTTGGGCCTCACGTACCTTGCGTATATCGAGGACTCCCTAGCTATAACAAATTTTATCCTTGTAGAAAGCTTCCTAGGATGTTGGTGTGTTTGACGTGCTTGCTCCAAAAAATTTTCTACTTGTTTGTTCATAGCTTTTGAATGAATGTTTGACAACTTTGGTCAAAATCCCAGAAAAGCAGAAATCTCCTAGCTCAAGGCATACTTAGCATAGTCACTGCCTCATCAGAAGATCATCCAAGCTCCCTTAGTTCTTTGCTTTAGAACAATCTCAAATCCAAAGTCCATCCAAATCATCCCCCCCAGCCAGCTAGCAACCCAATCCAAAATCAAACCCAAGCCTTTAAAGAGTTGTTGACACTCTGCCAGAATTTGCTATCCAACCAATCTTACCAATCAACCAATATCACCAAGGTTATCCCTCTGACAGAGCATTGTCTAGGGTAATCCAGCTTTGTCACTTATATCCCTCATCACCTTGAGCTAAAGGTTGGGATCCACAAGTGGTCAATCTCATGTCATGCCCATAGGATCATTAGTCTATCCTTAAGTTGACACAATCTCCACCAATCCTGCACATAGGAAAGCAAAACTCTCACTTTTTGACAACATGCCCTTGAAGTCTTCCATCCACAAGAAAGCCAAAAATCTCCAGCCAATCCTCCTTAGGTCTGTCATACAGCTTTGACTCTCCCTAGGAAATCCTTCATCAGCCAATCAAAAATCTGCGCTTAATCCAAATCCAACCATGAGCTTCCGTGTTCATCCATATGCAAGACCCCATCCCCATCCGACTCATCATCAAAACATGAAATCCCAAACCTATCATGATGTGTTCGGTCGTATTGTCCTTGCTCCCACCACCTCCTATTCCAATGATGATGAAAATCTTCTTGACTATGATGGGTATATTGAAAGCCTTAGAAACATTTCGCCAACCATCCCCCAAAATCCAAGAATTCTTCCAAACTATCTAGTCATGCCATCTCATATCCCAGCTTCTCCTCCATCACCCAATCAACGAAGCTTCCAATCTTCCACCCCCATCACACTAGCTATTCCTATCAATCCACCACCTCCACCTCTGATAGACGAGTCTCCCAGGAATCTCCTAGAGGAAATACAAGAAAAGCCACCTCCAACAGTCGATAAGCCATGTCATCTAATCCACCCATGTGAAGTAGTCAGTGATGAAGCTTCCCCATCTATAATATCACCTCCATCTCCCAAAGCTATCATCCCCATACCATCCATCAAATTGCTTAAAATCCTTCCACTTCCTGCAAGCATCAAAATCCCACCACCTGTCAAATCCCTCCAAATCCTATCCACATCACCTCCAAGTATTTCCCAAATCTCCCATAATGACCCTTATGCATCCATCTTCTACTCATCCATCTCCACTACCGAATCTTCCATCTATCCATCCATTGCCTTTGAAGAATCCATCCCTTCACCTCCTATCGCACCATCCACTCCAATCCAATCCTATCAAGATCTTACCCAAAAGCATGTTGACATCCCCCAAAGCATAAATGAAGATATCATCATACCATGTCTTCCATCCATATTGTAGTCACCATCCCCTCCATCTCCAAAACCTCAAGTCATACCTCCTCTATTGCAGAATATCTTTTCATCCCATCAACTAAATGAAGATCCTATCCTACCATCTCCTCCGCTCCATGCTTCCATCTTACCACCTATCCAAGCTATTCCACCATCTATAATCTACCCTCTTGGTTCACTTACATTCATTCATGGTGGCCCCCTCTCCGCAAAAGAATTAAGAACAGTGTCTCCCCATTGTAGTACATCTAATAAAGAACTTCTACCATTTTCTACAAGAAAAAAGTTTCCTCAGCTTGTTCAAATGCTCAATCGATGGCATTATCAAGGTCAAGGTTTAGGACCACAAGAGCAAGGAATCATAAAGCCTATTATTGCACAAAAGAATTCAGAATTTCATGGTATTGGATATGTATCCAAAGGCTCACCATCTAAAAGTGTTGGTACATGCCATCCCCAAACCAAGCCTATCTCCAGGCCCACCATGCCATCCTCCCATCATTCCTTCAAGAAATCTTATGTCATCTCCCCTCCACCATCTTTGCAACAAAAAACAACCTACCATATCCCCCCTTCATCTGCTAAATCCATTTTGGGTCCCTATGTACCAAAATCTACCATCAGCCATCCTCTTATCATCCAGCATAAAAATCCCACTCCTTTCATTCCTGTTCAGGATCAACAAAGGCACATCTCTCTACCTATCATCCATCATCCTCCCACTATAAGCTCCTACATATCCTCTCCATCTCGCAAAGCTTCTCATAACCATATTCCCAAAGCTTACCACAACAATGTGAATGCCAACTTCAAAATGCATAAAGCTAAAAATCCACATCCTAGGAAATCATATGTCTATTCTAAAAAACATACTCCAAAAAGGAAAAATCCAATCAAAGAATGCAAAACAATGCAAAATCCTATGAAAAGAAAATCCAAAACCATGTGGATCCCAAAGAAAAAAGTTGAAACCCAATGCATCATGGAATCCACCATTGCTAATCCCCCATCTAGTGACTCATGTCCCCCATCTCCTAACTCCATCTTGGGTGCCTATATCCCCAAGCACGCTTCCACAAATCCTCCATCAAGCCCCCGTCTACCATCTATTCCCCATCTACTATTTTCACACCCGTCCCAACATGTGCCAATGTTGATCCTACAAGCATCTCCATCTCATGCTCCTTTCCAGCCTTTTCATCCCTCCATCTTCTACCATCAATCCCATCTAATCCAACCTATTGCATAAATCACACATTCGGTGTACCAATAGCTAGCAACAAAATTAAACATTCCAACAGCCAGTGAAAAATCCCAAAAAAGCAAAAAACAACTGAAGAAAGCCAAAATCATTCTAGCTAAGTCCAAAGTCAAAAAGTCAAAAAGTCAAAAAGTCAAAAAAGAAAAGAAAAGCGCCCACTCGTGAAAACTTGGCAATTCAAGCGCCTTGGACAAGTACCATGATAAAAACTTGGTAAACAAGCATCATGCATAATCCAACCATCCCTAGCTTAGCCTATCACCCTCATGCTTTTGGTCACATCTTGACATCCAACTCCATCTTCCAATCTATACACCTATCCTCCATCCCCTAGCTTCCATCTCACACCATCCACTGATCTTCTGCAGCTTCAGCCAATCATCCCAGCTATCATCCATCTCCCTAGCGCCTTCTGCTTTTTCATCCTAGCTTGAATCCTATCACATCCATCATAAGACCTCCTTCCACATGTCATCTTCTAACTAGGGGCACTGTATTCCTTGGAGATCTTGTCTTGTCCATCCTCCCTTGTCATTAGTATCCTGCTCTAGGCTATCCTCATGCAAATCTAATGTCATCCTCTCATTAGCCATTCACTCTACCACCATCTATCCGTTCAGCTACCACCAACCTTAGCATTGTCCCCATCATCATCATTGGATGCATCTTGTCAAATCCATATCTTTTGTTATCACCTCATCCTTAGCTTCTGCCTCTTGCACCAAATTGAGCCATCCCACTATCCTCTTATCCTGAGCTTTTTATCCATCTGTATCATACCTATCATTGGTCCGTTAGCTTGTACCATATCTTGATTATCCCTCTTGTAAACATCTTGGTCCATCAGCTTGTACATCCTCTTTAGCTTAGTACCATTGTATCTATCCAGTTTTTGTGTCAGATCGTCCTTGCTCAACATCTTGCACACATCACACAACCCTTGGTTAGCTATCCCAATGCATCCTTTAGCTAGATCTCCTATCACCAAAGTGTTATCCTTCTTAGTTCAGCTTGCCAGACGCATCACTCATCCAGATCCACCAGCTTAGGTGCTCTCCGATAGATCCTTGTAGGATATAGCTTTCCTGATATCTGATCTTGGTCCGTTAGTACCTCGTCCTACCCATCTCATTAGCAAATGGTTTTCTTTTGGATTTTCGCTTCCTTTTGATTTGGAATCTTCCCTTTTGGGTCTGGAAGTATCTTTTCCAAGCAATCTTTTTGTTCCCTCCTCAAGGTTGCCATGATCTTCCATATCATGGTATGCTACGAATGGGGCACTCTGAGTGTACGGTTTTGATCAAGTCTTTCATTTGTTTATTTTTATTTTTCTTGTGGGTTACCCAGTATCGGTTCCACGCTGTTTCCTCCAGGTTTCATGTGTGATGCTAGGGCAATCCTTGTGTGTTTGTTTTGAGTCGGTTCGTCAGTCCTTTGGAAGGTTGGTGACATGGCCTTGATTTTCTTGGTAACCTTGGCAATTAACCAACAGTCCTATAGAAAATCTAGTGCTCAACTACCTGGTTGTACTTCTCTTTGAAGTATCCCCTTGCTCAAAAAAAAGCTTCAATGGTTTCCCTTCATCTCCATTATCCCCCATCCATATCCAATATCTGTCTCTCCTAACCTAGCTTATGCATCAGTATCTCTTTGAATCACTCCTCACCTTTAGCTTTAGGGATCCACAATCCTAGTCTTAAGGATCCACCAATCCAAATCAATCCACCAAGCCTCATCTTTCAAGATCCACAATCCTAGTCCTAGGGATCTCCGAAACCCATCTTCCACCAATCTGACTCTTTGAAATCTTGTTGCATCATCTTTATAGTCCCCTCATCCATCTCCCCATCCTGGATTCCTTTTATAGCACTCCGCTCCTTCATCCTCTGCAATCCTTGAGATCTTAAGCTTGCTTCCTCTTGTGCCTCTAATTCTCCCTTTATCATTCTCCCGTAGTGAGAGTTTGAGCTAACTAAACCTCTTCTCTTAAGCCAATCTGAGTCTTCTTGCTCATCTCGAATTCTTGTACTTTTCAAGAAGTCGTCGAGCCTCGCTTTCTCTCCCCGCCGTCTTCTTGAGGGGGCATCTTGCAGTCCATTCTCTCCTCTTCTGCTCTAGCCTTGGGCATCTTATTTTCTTATCTTTGATGCCATGCCACTTGTGGCATCACATCAAAGAGGGGCAAAATGTAGACACCTAAAAACATTTAGAAAATAAAGTATTTTTATTTTTTGAAAAATTCTTGATGACATCATCATTTATTAATTAATTACTTATTTAATTAATTAATTTATTTTTATGCCATTAAATCCCTTTATCTTAATTAAAAATATTTAATTAAGGAATCCCTCCCAAAAATGTTTAAATCTTATTTAAACATTATTTCTTTATTTATTAATTATTTAATTAATAAATTGACCAAAAAATCCAAAATAAATAAAAAATTTATTTTTTGCTCAAAACTTGGCCAATTTTCTTAAGACCACTAACCTCTTCCAAAATCTTCTAATCCTTCTTTAATTTTGATTAAAGGCTAATCCCATCATTTCCTTCCCCTAATCCCAACTAAAAATATTTAATTAAGATTAAATATTAATCCTCATGTTTATTAAAAAAGTTTTAATAAATATCTCCTCAACCCAAACCCTTGAAATAAATAAAACTTTATTTATTTCCTAAAAATCTAATTTATCCTCATCCTAAGAAGTTCTAGACTCTTCTAGAAAGTCTTCATCCTCATCCTAGGAAATTCTAGACTATTCTAGAAAGTCTTTATCCTCATCCAAAGTCTAGACTCTTCTAGAAGATGTCTTTAATCCTAATCCTAATCCCCTCCTAACCTTGTCACATTCCCTAAACATGGGTTAAGACTTACTAACCCAAGCCAAAGTTAACAAATATCTCCTCCTTCACCCACCCTCATTAAATGCCATCCACTTGCCTATCCCTAAGCTAATCCTAAACCATCCTAATCCATCCTCTAATCATTTGCACAATCCTAAGCAAGCTTAAAACCCTCCTAATCAAGCCCAAGTCAAAATTTCTCTCATCTCCTTCAAAATATCTCAACCATAAAACTTTATGAAGCCCACAAGGCCATAAATGACCCTTCCAAGCCCTTTTATTGCTCTTACAAGCCATTATGAGGGTCTTTATGAAGATTTTATCCCTTGAGCCTCCTTTTTTGACTCATCCTTCCCCTTTTCTCCATCCTCTCACCTTGTGACATGTGTCACTCCCTGATTGGTTGTAAGGAAGCAGAAGCCATGTGCTCTCCTCTCATGCAATCTGAGCTCTTCATGAGCTTTTCCCCATCCTTGCATCTTAGCCCTCAATCCCTCAAGCCTCTTGCCTATAAATTAGATCCTTCCCCTTTGCAAAACAACACAATCCATGAAGTAAAGTCATTTTGAGAAGCCATTTTACATCAAAACCATACACTCACACCCAAATTCCAACTCCATTTGAAGCCCTTTTTGAAGCATAAAGTTTGAGCATATATCCTATCTATTTAGACAAAGCTACTCAACAAGAGAGCTTCTCACTGAGAGAGCCTATTAATGGCTCATATTCTCAATTGAGAGCTCATCTTAGTCTATCTATAAGTTTATGAATTTTTTTTAGTTTGTAGAAGCGTTATTTAAATTTGGTTTCTATTAGCATACTAACATTGCTCATATACAGGTAGTAACTGATGTCTCAAGGGACAAGGTGAATCCGCAAGAACCAACTTCTGTCATCCCTTGAGTTACTCAATTACAACCTTTGACCTAAACTATAGTAGATACATCTACTAAGATTGATACATTTGTTAAAGTTGACATAGTTGGGTTGAGGCAGACTCGAGGAGAAGAAAAAGACATTTCTACTAAACAATAGGAAGTAGGACATATAGATTCTTCTATACCTGAAGCACAAGGACTAGGTGCTAGTCATGCCATTGTAATAGATAGGAGAAAATTTGAAGAGATTGAGAAAACACCTAAGGTAAAGGAGCATGAATCCATCCAAGCATTGGTAACTTTACCAACATCGAACACTTCTCCTACAAAAGTTCTTCAGAAGCCAAGCACATAAGCTATACCATTACAAATCTCAGTGCTAGACTCTAGCTCTTCAAAATTTGAAAAGGTAATTCACTATGAAGATATCACTCTTGATGAAGAGATTGTTATTTTAAAGTTTGAATATGATACAATGGCACTAGACCAAATAAGCATTTTGCAACAAACTTTAGAGAAAAAAAAGCATCAAGAAATGCTTAGGAGAGAACAGAGGCAGGGGCAAGCACTTGAAGACATTAAGGACATTTTTCTAGATGTATTTAGTTTGCCAACTCCTGAAGAGACCAAGTCAGTACTAGAACAACTATCAGATATAGTGGAAGAGGTCAATAATGAAGACACTAGTACTAATGCTAAATGCTTAGAATGGTCTAGAAAGAAATTCTAGAGAAAGGTAAATGAAAAGATGTCTTTTGATATAGCACTTAATCAAGTTGCATTGGAAACAAAGGTTGAGGATGTGAAGAAGGTATTTGAGAATATATTCTCATTGTACACCAAATTGTGTGACCCTACACTCTTCACCCAAGAGACTAGACATCATATTTTGAGCCTGGAGAGAAATCTTAACATATCGAATAAAAGGTTACCTTAAAACCCTACTCAGAGTGAGAAGCATTTTCATATATTGCTTTAGACACAAAGTCAATTAGCTATGTTAATAGTAGAAGAGGCTAGTATAAGAGCCAAATTGACATGTATACAGGCATCCCTCACCCCACACATGGAAATATTGCACAAGGAACTAGGTTATGAAGAAACTCTACCAAAGAAAGACCCCAATCATTCTACTCTAGATGGCCTAGTACACCTTGTTTCCAAGCTTGCAATCTAGATCAAATCATTGGATGTTTCATGTGATAACTGGGATGTAGCTCTCAAAATCATAATGGAATTCCATAAATCTTTTTTGGACAAACACACTATACGTGTGTAACCCATTTGACATAAGTGTCAAAATGGGGGAGAATAAAAAAAAACATTGGACATTGGGGGAGAGATAAACCATGGGGGAGGGATAAAGCAAGAAGGATAAATATAACATAGGGGGAAAATAAAGAAAGGGGATGCTAGAAATAGAGAAATATAGAAAGGAAGAAATAACAAAGGAGGAGCCTAGTAATAAAGTTATATCATTAGGGTCATATACATTTTTGAAATAGTTTTGAGATTCATTTTTGGAAAGAAAAAACAATAAACAGATATAGATATCAACTATGATAGAGCATATCAAATGAAAGATTATCAGATATAGTGCATTGAAGTCAAAGAGAAGAGTAGATTATGGATACAAAATAGACACATTAACTTAGGGGGAGTTATCAATTTTGAGGTATATAGATTATTGTAGAATTTTAAAATTTTGAAGTTTTGTATATAAGCCGAGCCATGGATATGTTATATTTGAGAAGTCAAGTAGAATTTATTGTATATTTAAGTGTTTTTGATACTCATTTCAAAGGGGGAGATTGTTGATCTCAGACTAGTTTTGACAAGTGAGTGTCAACACACTTAAACCATTTACTTAGTTTATGCCAAACTAGTAATACATGCCGAGCACAACATGTAAATGTTAGACCATACCGAGTTACAATGAGTGTTGAGTCACATGTGCCAAGTCACTCAAGTGCTAAGCAGTTTGAGTATGCTGAGTGATTCAAGTGCCAAGTAAATAGTAGATGTTGCACAACTTAGGTGCTGAGTTAGAAGTAGAAACACAATTTATGTCGAGCATCAAAGACTTCATATGCTCAGTGACACAGTTTGGACATACTTGTTTGTAATGGCACAAAAAACTATGTAAACTATTTTTGAACCAACTTAAGGATATATTTCGATCTTTTGGAGATAAGGAAAAATCTATATGCAGATTCCCTATGCAATTACATGGATCCAATTAGAAAATTAGAATTTTTAAGCAACAAAATGGATGAATCTTAGTCGAGATTCATACCTAACCCTAAGACACTAGAGTCTTTTTAAGGAGGATGAAAACCTAAACTCTTAATGATGATGAGAATAGTGTACAAGGGGTAAATGATCAAATTGGAAGAAAAAACAAGATAGTTTGCAGAGCATTCAAGGTGACTTAGATGTAAGAGTGAATTGTTGAATCAGTTAGAGAAGAACAAAGGATATAGAAGGATACAACATTGATACATTAGATCATGAAGGATCAATCAGAGATTATATAGAGGTGATTAGTTATTAGGAAAGAATGTGCCAACTATAGGATCCATGCTAAGACATTTCAATAGGTTATTTTAGTTAAATCTCTTAACAAAGTAGTCCTAACAACTTGTATGAAATCCTTTAACAAGGTGTTTCCTTAATTGTAAGTTGAAGTCCTCTAACAAGGTGGGACTTAATAGTCTTTGTAAGCATTTAACAAGGTAGGCCTTTCATAAGGTAGACCATGATTCATGGTCAAACCATTGTAACCTTTATTGGATACACTTTATTGCTATAGTAGTGAACATTTGTGAGTTTCATCCCCACCCTAGTTTTACCTTCTCACTTGAAGGGTTTCTGGGTAATCATATTTGGTATTATGTGTGTGTTTGATTAATGTTTACTTGATTGATGCATATGCTTTATATGCTATTTCAGTATAGTAATGCATGTGATGTATGAATGGTGAAAGTTTTATGGGTCTAAGTTTAAACTCTGGATTCACCTCCCCAAGAAGTTTACTCTCTTCTCACTTGTAATTCTAACAAGAATCATTATTGACTCAGCATCATTATTGACCGAGTGATAGTTTATATGTCAAGGAAGAAATTTACTAGTGATCTAGTAACCTAGTTATGACTGAGTGTTAGAACATAATGTTGGCTAAGCAAATAACATTTTAACAATTTGTGAGAAATTGTAATTTCTAGCCAACTAAGTTGATTTCTTGGGATATGGAAAGCATTTCGAACATAAGGATCAATGAGTTAGATCATTTAATGCTAAGAGAGGATTAGTTAAATGACTTAAGGAATGGATTCCAAGAGAAGTTTCTAGAAAAGAAGAAGATAAACAAAATGGTAAACATATTCATTGAATAAGACAAATTTAATCATAAACCCTAAGATCTATGGTGATGTTTAAGAAGAAAATGATTAGAATTACCTATTTATGGAGGTAAATGGACAAACTTATAGAGTGTGAAATGTATTCCATAGAAATTGAAAGTTGGAGCAATTATTGATGTATTTGGCTGGTGAATCAATGTAGAAGATTGAGAAGAAGTAAAGAGTGATTGCTTGAAGGGTTGCCAAATGAATTAGAGATGAAGATGAGAATAGAGCATAGAAAAAAAATAATGAATGAGAGAAAAACTAAGATTTGTACATGCAAAATGAGTTGTACTTAATAGATCAAAACCTGTTGTTACTTTCTAACCATTGTAAACAGTATTTGAAAACCTTTAATCAAGATTGACCTAACTATCATATGTAAATCCTTTAACAAGGTGACATTCTAATGTCCTCTAACAAGGCCACTCCTAATAGGGTGATTAAATCCTCTAACCAAGTCAAATTTAACAGTATTTTTTGTAAACCTTTGACAGGTTTAGCTCCTAATAGAGCTCACTTTAGAAGAGTGAAAATTGGAAACATGTTGTTGGCGGTTTTTCTAAATTAGGTTTCCACATTAAATTGTAGTGTCAAACTTGTGTGGATTTTATTTACGATGTCTTACTAATTAATATTTATATTATGCAATTTTATTATTTTAGGATAGTGGACAGCTAGTTGATGTTACTATAGAGACCGAGCTATGGAATGATAGGATTTGAAGTTGATTAACTGTTTATTTTTTTAGTTAGTACATCTAAACCTTAAATAGCTGATTCAACTTCCCCCTCTTAGTTATTCTAAATAATCTAATAGTAATTTACTCCTTAGGGATGTTTGAGCATTATTTTTTCAATTAGAGATTGATAGTGGTTATGAATTTTTAATGTGGAAAGCTCAGGAAGATTCAAAGATCTATGATAAGTTGTGGTTATTTGGATCTAAATATCCACTCACTAAACCCTTGCATACAATCAATCAGTTTCTTAGTAATAAATATTTTTCCATGTAGAGGTTGCATGAATTTATCTCATTTAGTTGTCACCTATTGTTCTAGAGAGGCTCTTTCTTCTTGAAATCGGTAAATGGTTTTGTGTAAGTCTTTCTTGGTTTTGGTTTTGTAGTGAGATTTTCTCAGCTATATATATATATATCTATGTGTGTGTAAATAACTTGCAGTTCTTTGAGTTTTCTTGTGTGTATTTTAGGTTACCTTGGTTTCAACTTTGGTCATTCATATAGTTTCGTTAGTTCTTTTGTTGTTGTTTTTTTAATCTTTTGTGGTGTTGGTAGTTTAGTTTCTTGGGCATGTTGCCTTTCTCCCCACCCTTTTTGAAAGAAACCCCCTATCCCCTATGTTATAATGACTCTTATTCCAATGGATAGACATTGGTCTTTATCATAAATTACTTTATTCTTCATGTCCCTCATAACCTACATCCCTAGTTAGAGCCGGCTATGAGCATGCGTTCAGAACCCAAGTTTCAAACTTTCAAGATCGAGTCATAAAGATCAACTCTCTTAATTTTCTCAAATCTTGTGTTCATCTATGTTTTGGTAAAGTTGGTATTTTGTAAAATGATATTTAGATGAGCTTTTGAATTATCAAATAAAAAAACTTAGGTTCAAGTTTCAAGTTCAAAATTGGACATGCATGGTTCAAATTTAAGATTTTAGGAATCATAAATGAAAAGTTCAAGTTTTAGATAAGCTCAAATTTTTAGTTTAGAAGCACCAATGCATTAGTTCAAAATGCTTATTTACAACTTAAAGTTCAAGGTTCAAAATGTCCTAGTCTAGGATTAAGATCTAATTCAAAATTCACTTTAAAGTTTGAAAACCCAAAGTCTAGTTCTAAGGTTCTGAAGTGCATATAATGATTCAATAGTTGAGAAATCAAACCTATTCATAAAGCTAGAAGTTGCAAATAGAGACTTGTCAGGAATAATACCTCTTGGTCAAATATGAATTGCTATTGGATACAAGAAACATATATTTAAAAGGGGACATATGTCACAATAAAAGCATCAAGGATGGTATATAACATTAGGTTAGAAACTTTGATCATAAATGTTCTATAAAAAACATTATTACTTGTGTATATATCATATTTTATGATGTGGGGTTAGCTAATCATTAAATGCCCCTGGAAAACACCCTATTTTCAAATCAAGAAATAAAAATTCAATGAGCCTAATCTAGTTTGAAGGATGAATCTCAACCTAAGAATACATGCATATATTTATGTTATAAGTTTGAGAAGCTAATCTACATTTGGACTAAGGCAAAAGCTTCCAAATTTTTCTCACTACACATGGCAATACTAAAGTTGGACAACATCCAATGACATGCGTACAGGAATCACATGCTCCAAGTAGAAGAATATAAGCCACCCCATCATTTTATAATTGTTCATCATATTGCAATGCATGTGATATCATATTCCTTTTATACATGTTATTAGGATTAGGCCATTCAAGAGAAAAATAAAGCATCTTTATTGATAGTATGATATACACTATTGACGAGGAATATGGTTGAAAAGAATATATCACACCTACCTTGAAGATTTTGGTATTTGATATAGATGACTTGTATTTATATATTCAAGGAACTAAGAGTTTCTCATTAGACTCAGTGGAATGAGTAAGAATTGAATTTTAAGACTATAATAATGGTCCATCAAAGACTGACTAGGACATAATGCAAATACCTCTGTATAGAGGGAGTTGATCATGTAATGACTTGTAAAAGTCATTAATATTCTTAAGATGAGATAAAATTTAGCACTACAGTAGAACTCTATGATTCTCCAAGGTCAAAGGAAGGTATTGAGAAATATACTTCCTATTTTTGCTATTTGGGTTTTTGCAATACAAGAATTGAGATGTACACTAGGTAATACCCTAACCCTGGAAGGTGTGATTGGTAGACTTACTACTTTTGAGATGTTTAATTTTGACAATTACACTCCTACTATTATTTAATTTTCTTTTAAATCACAACTGGTTCTTAGCAAGAAAGGAAAATGTAAATATGTGAAAAGTGATATTGATACTTTTGAGGATGAACTTGAGGCACTAATGGCTAAGAGACTTAGGAGAGACAAAGGAAAATACAAAGGTAAACTTCTTATAATCAATTTTTCATACAAGAAAGTTGGTCATATTGCTGCCAGATGTCTTGACAAAGAAGACAAGGATGAGAGGAATGAAAGAAAGTACAAAAGAAGAAGAGATGATCGAGACAATAAGAAGAAAAAGGACTACAAAGATAAAGGTAAGAAATCTTGTTACATTGTTGAAGAAGAAATTGACACTAAATCTAAAAGTAATGATGATGAAGTATTCTATGTCACTCTAAAAGAAGATTACGATGAAGATGAGAAAAATACATTAATCTCTCATGTGAATAAAAAGATAGATGGATAATTTATAGTGATTTTTCTAATCACATGAATGGTGATAGATGTAAATTTGAAAACATTAGACCATACAAGGGTAGTGTGTTAAATTTGGTAATGATGTTCTTGTTACAAGCTAGAGTTTCTATTGCACCAAAAGATTGACCTATTAATGCCCAATAAAACCTCTAGACTTATAAAACACGTGAGGCAGTTAAGCCATGTCACAAATCCTAAAGAGGAATATTAGTGGTTAGTTCAACAATGCCCCCCTCAGTGTTACCTAAGTAGATTCAAACCTATGACCAAGCTTTGATACCACTTGTTACAAGATAGAGTTGTAATTGCACCAAAAGATCAACCTATCAATTCTCAATACAACCACTATACTTATAGAACACAGGAGGTGGTTAAGCCATGTCACAAATCTTGAAGGGGAATGTTGGTAGTCAATCCAACAATTCCATGTCTCGTGAAGGAAAAAGGATCAATACAACCAACTGATAAGATCAAATGAGAAAATATTTATTAGGTTAAAGGACTAAACTATAATCTATTTAGTGTTTCACAGTTAAAAAGATAAGGTATAGAGTTGAATTACATCATAGAAAGGCCCAAATATTTGATGTTGATGATAAATTGATTAGAAGTGATGATCAAACAAGAGGTAATTTTTTCAATATAGATTTATCTGATGAGACATACTTATTTTCAGAACATGAAGATATTTCACTATGGTACAAGAGGTTATGTCGTGTAAATTTTGACAATTTGGTTAGTAGTAGAAAAATGAAAAGAGTAAGACTTTTTCCAAAAACTAAAGACACTTGATAATGCTATGTGTAAACAATGTTAGTCTAGAAAAATGAAAAAGCCTAGTTTCAAGAGAAAGACATACTCATCTAATGATGTTTTAGAATTGGTTCATACTAACTTATGTGAACCTATTGGTTTTCAAAGCTATTATGGAGACAAATATTTCATTCTATTTGTTGATGATTAATCTAGAATGATGACTGTAATGTTTTTCAAAGAAAAATCTAATGGTTTTCATTTATTTAAGTGGTATTTGGATAGAGTTGAAAAGGAGACAAGGAAGAGTCTTAAATACTTGAGATCTGAAAAATGTTGTGAATTTATTTCCAATGAGCTTAGCATATTTTACAATGAAAGAGGAATCAAAAGATAGATGTTTGCACCTAGGACCGCTCCTCAGAATGGAATAGCTTAAATAATAAATATATCAATCATGGATTGTGCTAGAACGTTGATGATGGATAAAAATGTATCCAAGAGATATTAGAGAGAAGCTATAAGTAAAACTATTTATACCTTCAATAGAGTGCAAGTCAAGAAAGGTACAAATGTTACACCTTTTGAATTATGGTATGGTTATGCTCCTTATGTTAGGTATTTCAATTTTTTTGGAAGAAAATGTTATATACTTAAGGATAATAGAAATGGAAAACTTTTTGTTAAAAGTGATGAAGTCATATTCTAGGATATTCCACTAAAAGAAAAACTTATAAGTGTTTGAACTCTAACACTAACAAAGTTGTGAAAAGTGCAAATGTGAAAGTTGATGAATATACATATAGGAAGGAAGATGAATGCAAAATAGAACCTAAATACTATAGGTCATTCATATATGTGAATGATAGTGCTCCAAGCACTCTAGATGAACAAGAGAACAAAGTTGAAGATCTACAATAGACTAGAAATGTTGAGTTGCAATAGGTATTTTTTGAGAAACATACTATGGGTGCCAAGCAATAGGGAAATGATGCTAAGTCAAGATAGTGGAAGCAAAACATTAGAAAGACAATATCAATCATGTAGAGCATGAACCAAAAATTGAACAAGACAGAGATAATGAGCTTGAAATAATATTTAAAGATGAACTTCTTGAAGAACAAAGAAGAAAAGAGCTTGTATTAGAAAAATACATAAGAAGACATCATGGACCTAAAAAAATCATTGGAGACAAAGAATGTAGTGTTATAACAAGAAAAAGACTCAAAGGTGATACATGCTTACTTTGTGAGTTTGAGCAAAAATCTATGAAATATTCTTTAGAGAATGAATATTGGATACAAGAAATGAAAGAAAAAACATAGTAGATAGAAAAGAATAAAACATGGACCCTAGTTCTTAGAGAAAAAGACAAAAATATTATTAGAACAAAGTGGGTATTCAAGAACAAGCTGAATGAAAATTATGACATCACAAGAAACAAGGCTATATTGGTATGTGAAGGATGTGCACAAGAAGAAGGTGTTGGTTGTGGGTAAATATTTTCCCCTATAGCAAGACTAGAAGGAGTTAGAATATTGCTTTCATATTCTTCTTATAAAGGATTTAAGGCATATCAGATGGATGTCAAATCTACATTTATGAATGTGATATTTGAAGAAGAAGTATACATAGAGAAGCCTGAAGGATTTGTGGATCCTAGCAAGAAAAATACGGTTTGTAAGCTACACAAAGCTTTAAATGGTTTGAGTTAAGCCCCTAGAGCATGTATGAAAGACTACATAACTATTTGGTGAAGATTGGATTTGCAAGAACAAGTGATAATATCAATATCTACTTGAAGATAGGTAAGAATAATGAGGTATTTCTATCTTCTCTTTTTTGATGATATCATATTTGGAGGCAAGGAAGCATTATGCAAATCATTTGTTGATGAATTGAAGAAATAATCTAAAATGTTAATGTTTGATGAGATCAAATTCTTTGTTGGCTTACAAGTATATCAAATGAAATAAGGTGTCTTCATTATTGAATCCAAATATATCAAAGAGATACTAAATTTTTTTGGAATGGAAGATCCAATACCAGATAGTAAACCCATGGTTACATGACACAAATTATCTAAAAATGATGATTCTACTAATGTGAACCAGATATTATACAAATCAATGATTGGTAAACTGGAATATGTTATTCATAGTAGACCTAATATTTTATTAGTAGTTGGGATAGTTGCAAGATTTTCTACAAGTCCTAAGGAAAACCACATGATGGTAGTAAAAAGGATATCGAGGTATCTGAAAGGAACAAAAAACTATAGATTGTATTACAAGAACAATGGTTGGTTTGAAACGAAGGTATTCATTGATTCTGATTGGGAAAGAAATGTTGATGATAGAAAGAGAACAAGTGGAGGTGCATTCTTTACATGAAAGAGACTAATCTTATAGACAAACAAGAAGTAGAACTACATTTCTCAATAAAAAATTGAAGCTGATTATGTGGCAGCATCAATGAATTGTTCAAATATCATATGGATGAATCAATTGTTGAAAGGTATGAAGGAAGAGATCACAGATCCAGTTGTTATCTATTATAATAATACAAGTGATATTAACATATCAAAAAATCCTAGAATGCACACAAAAACCAAGCATGTTGCTATCAAGTATCATTACTTGAGAGGGTTAGTTCAAGACAAAGAAGTGAAATTAGAGTATGTGAACACTAAAGAGAAAATAACTAACATATTCACTAAATATTTACCTAAATACACTCATGAAAATCTTAGAGGTAAACTAGGGGTGATTCCCCTAGATAAATCTACTTAAGATATAGTGAAGCATTACATAAAATGTGTTGATCAGACTATCTTACAAATTGATGTAGATTTAGATCTACTTTAGGAGATGCCTAAGGTAGTAGTGATGAAGAAGAATAAAATAATGGATTAGTCATAAAAGATGACAGATGAAGAATTCAAACCTAACATGAAAGTATCTACATTGAAAAGATGTATAAGATGAAATGTCTTTGGCATTGTTGTCAAAGAGGGGAGATTATGATTATTTAGAAGAAGAAGGATCAAAATTAGAGGAAGATAGTGAAAGTTGCTACAAGACAAAAGAGGGAGAGAGTACTTAGAGGGAGCTTACAAAATTTACTTGAGGTATTGCTAGATCTGATATGATAGAAATACATATATCAGAGTTGTATGGATAAGAATCTGAATGAAACTAAGGATATTAAAGGAGATCTGATACATAGAGGGAGTTTCATGTGACAGTAAAAAATTTGGATTGTATGGTAACTAGAAGTATTCTTGAGGTGTTTCCATTAATGCCAAAGAGGGATATTATTGGAAACTACAATTGGAACAATTGTTATGTTGTCATTAATGTCAAACCTATTGGTGAAACAATTTTCTATTTGATCTAAATGTCATATCTATTTGATTGATGAAGAGGATTTGAGAAGTTCAAAAAAAAAGTATCTAGAGGATAGGTTGAGTATAGAAGAGGAAACTATAAATGGTCACTTGATTATTTGGACTTTGACAAGATAAATTGATTGTTTAAATCATGTTGCAAGAGGAGAACAAAGTAATGCTAAAGCCCTAAAGATCTGATCAAAGATAGAGCAAATGTATAGGCTTGACTAAGTAACTAAGTAGAAGATTAAGAAATTTGAAGTTATGCTAAGTGATGCTAGTGTCGACCAAGTGACATAATAAGTTGAGTAGAATTATTGTTGACCAAGAATCATTATTGACTGAGTGATAGTTTATGTGCTGAGGAAGAAATTTAGTAGCAACTCAATAACCTAGTTATGACTCAGTGTCAGAACATAGTGTTGGTTGAGGAACAACATTTTAACAATTTATGAGAAATCATAATTTCTAACTGACTAAGTTGATTTCTTGGGATATGGAAAGTGTTGTAAATATAAGGATCAATGAGTTAGATCATTTAATGCTAGGAGAGGATTAGTTAAATGACCTAAGGAATGGATTCCAAGAGAAGTTTCTAGAAAAGAAGAAGATAAACAAAATGGTGAACAAATTTATTGATTGAGACAAATCTAATCATAAACCCTAAGATCTATGGTGATGTTTAAGCGAAAAATATTAGAATTACCTATCTATGGAGGTACCTGGACAAACTTATAGAGTGTGGAAGATGATCCATAAAATTTGAAGGTTCAAGCAGTTACTAATGTATTTGGGTAGCGAATCAAAGTAGAAGATTGAGAAGATGTGAGGAGTGATTGCTTGAAGGGTTGCCAAGTGAATTAGAGATAGAGATGAGAATAGAGGCCAGATATTGAATCAATGTGCATGAGAGACACACTAAGATTCGTACATGCAAAATGAGTTGTATTTCATAGATCAAAATATGTTGCTACTTTCTAACCATTGTAAATAGTATTTGAAATCCTTTAATCAAGGTTGACCTAATAGTCATATGTAAATCTTTTAATAGGGTGGCATTCTAATGGAATTTTCTAAACTCTCTAACAAGGCCACTCCTAATAGGGCGATCAAATCCTCTAACCAAGTCACATTTAACAGTATGTTTTGTAAACCTTTAACAGGGTTGGCTCCTAATAGAGCTCACTTTAGAAGAGTGAAAATTAGTGACATGTTGCTAGTGTTTTTTCCAAATTGGGTTTCCACATTAAATCCTATTGTCAAACTTGTGTGGATTTTATTTACAATGTCTTACTAATTAATATTTATATTATGCAATTCTATTATTTTAGGATAGTGGATAGCTAGTTGATGTTACTATAGAGACCATTCTATAGAGTGATAAGATCTGAAGTTGATTAAGTGTTTGTTTGTTCAATTAGTACATCTGAACCTTAAATAGCTAATTCACCTTCCCCCTCTTAGTTATTCTAAATAGTCTAATAGAAATGTACTCCTTAGGGATGTTTGAGCATTATTATTTTTCAGTCAGAGATTGATAATGGTTATGATTTTTTAATGTGGAAAGCTCAGTAAGATTCAAAGATCTATGATCAGTTGTAGTTATTTGGATCTAAATATCCACTCACTAAACCCTTGCATACAATCAGCCATTTTCTCAGTGATAAATATTTTTCCATGTAGAGGTTGCATGAATTTATCTCATTCAGTTGTCGTCAATTATTCTAGAGAGGCTCTTTCTTCTTGTAGTCAGTAAATTTTGTGCAAGTCTTTCTTGGTTTTTGTTCTATGGTGAGATATTCTCACCTATATATATATGTGCAAATAAGTTGCAGTTCTTTGAGTGTTTTTTTGTGTATTTGAGCTTGCCTTGGTTTCAAATTTGGTCATTGGTCTAGTTTGGTTAGTTCTTTTTTATTGTTTGTTATCTTTTTTGGTGTTGGTAGTTTAGTTTCTAGGGCATCTTTCCTTTCTCTCCACCCTTTCTGAAAGCAACCCCCTATCCCCTATGTTATAATGACTCTTATCTCAATGGCTAGACATTGGTCTTTATCGTAGATTACCTTATTCTTCATGACCCTCATGACCTACATCCCATGTTAGAGCCAGCTAGGAGCATGCATTCAGAACCCAGGTTTCAAACTTTCAAGATCAAGTCATAAAGATCAACTCTCTTAATTTTCTCAGATCTTGTGTTCATCTATGTTTTGGTAAAGTTGATATTTTGTAAATGATATTTAGATGACCTTTTGAACCATCAAATAAAAAAAACTTAAGTTCAAGGTTCAAGTTCAAAATTTGAACATTCATGGTTCAAATTTAAGATTTAAGGAATCATAAATGAAAAGTTCAAGGTTCAGATAAGCTCAAAGTTTTAGTTTAGAAGCACCAATGCATCAGTTCAAAATGCTGATTTACAACTCAAAGTTCAAGGTTCAAAATGCCCCGGTCTAGGATTAAGATCCAATTCAGAATTCAGTTTAAAGTTTGAAAACCAAAGTCTAGTTCTAAGGTTCTGAAGTGCATATAATGATTCAATAGTTGAGAGATCAAACCCGTTCATAATTCTATAAGTTGCAAATAGAGACTTGTCATAACTGCCACACGAAGAAGACCTCTTGGTCAAATATGAATTGCAATTGGATACAAGAAACGTATATTTAAAAGGGGACATAAGTCACAACAAAAGCATCAAGGATGGCAGATAACATTAGGTCAGAAACTTTGATCATAAATGGTCTGTACAAAACATTATTACTTGTGTATATATCATATTTTATGATGTGGGGTTAGCTAATCATTGAGTGCCCATGGAAAACACCCTATTTTCAAATCAAGAAATAAGAATTCAATGAGCCTGATCCAGTTTGAAGGATGACTCTCAACCTAAGAATACATGCATATATTTATTTTATAAGTTTGGGAAGCTAATCTACATTTGGATTAAGGCAAAAGCTTCCAAATTTTCCTCACTACACAATGCAATACTAAAGTTGGACAGCATCCAATGACATGCCTACAGGAATCGCGTGCTCTGAGTAGAAGAATATAAGCCACCCCATCATTTTATAATTGTTCATCATACTGTAATGCATGTGATATCATAATCCTTTTATTAGTGCTATTATGATCAGGCCATTCAAGAGAAAAATAAAGCATCTTTATTAACAGTATGATATACACTATTGACGAGGAATATGGTTCAAAACATAGTATCACACCTGCTTCAAAGACTTTGGTATTTGATATAGATGACTGGTATTTATCCATTCAGAAAAATGAGGGTTTCTCATCAAACTCAGTGGAACGAGCAATATTCGAATTTTAAGACTATAATAATGGTCCATCAAAGAGGGAGTTGATCATATAATGACTGTAAAAGTCATTAATCTTCTTTCAACGAGACGAATTTTAGCACTATAGTAGAACTCTATGATTCTGCAAGCTCAAACATGAATATCGCAACAACAAAAAAAATCCAAATTCCTATTAAATACACCCCATAGTCATTCGAAGTGGGAATTTTAATATTTTGAAAATATCAACAAGATTGGGAGTAGATGCAAAAGCATGTACAAGAAATATTCAAATAAATTCTTGCCTACGTAAATGTAGTAGGAACTCATTAATGGTCCATTCGTTTGTTGATGGGATGTCCACAGTCGAGGACTGTATATTTATGCATATGGCAGACTTAGAATTTCTGTTCTTCTAAACCATGCTATGTCCCTCCATTATCAACCAGATGGTTTGTAATATTATATACTCAATTCCTTCTTTCATAAACATAATGAGCTTGATTTCAGTTTCAAAGCCGATGCATGGCCAATGCATTGAATTATTCGACCAATTACTCAGGTACTAGAAATCAAAAGTGAAGCACGGTTAGTAGGTAAGAAAGGGGAGGCAAAGCCACACATTTTTTTGATGCCTTATATGTAGTTGGAATGGAGCACCTAAATGCTATAAAAATATCCCCGATTAAAATGAAGGGTGCCCATCACAGAGTTATGGATCAAAATATGATAAACATGAGGCCAGTTTAAGGTTTGAATGGTTTGAATAACAGAGAGAGCACTAATCAAAATAGAAGGAATGAGTGTGTGTCTCTTGAAATACCCGTTCATCATCAAAAGAACGAAACAGAGAAACCCTAGTTTGATGCTCCTTGATTGCCAAGTATCAAGTAAAGAGCCTGATAAACTTATGAGGATGATGATAGGTCCAAGAAGAAATTGCATTTGACATGATTCCACATGTGAAGGTGGATCATTCCTAGACATTCAAAATGTCATGTGGCTTTCTCATAAGGACTACATCATCGTAAGCCTTGATTTTGGTGTGGGGAAAAGTTATAAATCCAAGTGGAATAATACCACCGAGGAATCCAAAAGATAGAAGGGAAAATTTAATTACTAATTTCATTTAAGAATTAGTTACAAAAATTTCAAAGCAGCGAAGAGATGTTATTTATGAGAAAAATGTTTTTGATAAAGGGGGTTCTTATTTTTCTAAGAGTGTTGTAGCTATTCATTCATCTTTCTATTTCTCTAGTTTGTAAATTTGATAATTACATTCATTTCATAGTGATGGAAATGTTAGCATAGCCTTTGAAACTTCTGGTCAAAGGCATAATATGCTATTTAATTCATTGTATATATATTAAGAGGGAGTTGTGCCTCTCAATTTAAATAGAAATTATCAATACAATGATAATTTGTCCAACTATTAGTATTCTTAGTTCTTCATGTTGGGAATCTTGAGCCATTCTTTTTTTATCTCTTTTCAAAGGACAAATCTGTTTACTAACAGAAATAAAGATAGGCTCTACTCTAGAAGCCTCCACTCTCACATCTAGAGTCTGATTTTCTCCATTCAATTGGAAAGATATTTAAGATCTCTACACTATGATGGACTTTAATCAATCCTAGGAAATCAAAATCTTCTTTTAAATCTATTTGAACCAAGCATTGTCTAAAATAGGTAGTCATTATTTCCCAAAAATGCAACAAATAGGTAAACACGAATTCTAACATGTATTGAATACTCTCTCTCCCCTACTATTTTCTCTCCCTCCCTCTATCTCTCCCTCTCTCTTCAACAAAACCCTAATCTCTAACATTCTCTCGCTAACTCCTAACCTCTCTCTATCTCTATCTCATAATGCTTAACCCCTCTCTCTAACTAACCCTTAACCCCCACCTCTCTCTCACACACAAACTCTCTCCTAGAAGATATATCTAGATTACTAAATCCCAATATCTCTCATTCTCTCACTGTATCCTAACCTCTCTCTCTAAATAACCCCTAACCCCCCTCTCAAGAGGGAACGATAGTTTATGGGTTAGTCAGAGAAAGAAAATGGTTAGGGGTTAGTAATAGAGAGAGAGAGAGAGAGAGAGAGAGAGAGAGAGAGAGAGAGAGAGAGAGAGAGAGGTTAGGAGAGACATGAGGTGAAGATAGATATTGAAATTGGGGATGCTACAGTGAGAAGAGAGAGGGGAGAGAGATTAAAAGGGTATTTAAGGGTAGGTAAATGTGTGTGAGAGAAGAGGGAGAGGGTGAGAGATATGAGGTATCTATACATACACACACAAAGGAAGAAATGGTGAGAGGGGGAGGGGGATAAGAAAAGGGGTGAAAGAGGAGGGGAAGAGATGTGGTAGATAGAGAAAGAGTAAAATTATGCCTTGGAATAGACAAAGATAGTGATAGAGGAAGCAATAGGGGAAAAAGCACCTCCTAGTTGATCCAATAGATCCTCAATCTTTGGCATTGAAAATATGTATCTTATGGTGATCTTATTTATTAGCCTGCATAACCTCCAATTTCCATCCCTTTTGGGAGTAAGGATAGATGGAACTGCACAAGGACTAAGACTTCTCTGAATCAAGCCTTTCTCTCGAAAATTATTAACTTGCTTTCCAATCTCTACATGTTGGACCAGAGCCATTTTATCAGGTTCTTTGTTAGGCAAGGGGGAGCTAGGGATCAGGTTAATCTTATGATTGATGTGTCTTATGGGATGGAAGCTTGTGGGAAGGTCACAAGCAATGACATCATTGTATGTAAGCAGTAGGTCATTGACTTCATTTGGTATTAGGTTCTTTATCCTTAACACTAATGTTTTCCTTTGGTTTAGAAACTAGTATGAATCCTTGGGAATTAGGTTACTTTAATGCTTTCATCATTTCCTTCTCTCCTATGGTGACCAGAGTATGTCCTGCCTTAGGATCAGGCATTGGTTTCATTGTAAAGGTTACCTCATTCTTTGTTATGGAATAGGTGTTTTTCCTACAATGTTGTGTTTCATCTACATAATATTGCTAGGGTTTGTTGAGCTATCTTTATGCATGATGCTAAATGATAGGAATTCTTGCAAACTCCTCTCTTGAAAAGCTGATTTTGTGAATCAACTCTAAGGTTTCGGGTTGATCTTGCGATCTACTAAAATTCATTTAGTTGAAGATAAATGTGATTGTTCACAAGGACGCCTTTTCTAGTTTGTTTTGATTTTGGATGAGATGAAAAATTTGCATGCTACTTCAAAATAAAACACAAAGAACTATGTTTTTGTATTTCTTATGTTTTTATGAATGCAATCTAACAATGCAACTAGTATGAATTCCTATTCTAATAGGCAGGTTAGAAAAGAAAATAACAAAACTTGAAAGTAAGTAACATGAAATTGAAAATTCCTAATGGACATAAGTTATGGAGAATGACACGTCTACGAATTAAGCTTTCAAAGAGATTGGTAAATAACTAATGAAAGGAGGATCAACGCTTCCCTAATTCAACTGATGTAATTGTTAGTGAGAAACTTAGTGATCATATGATGTTTCACCCTTCATCAAATCACAAGGCCACAAAAAGTGCACTCATGTGAGACGAAAAGTTATGCAAGTACAATTCAATGATTTCTTCTTAAGCTAGTTATGTAGTAGAATTTATCATTACCATAAAAAACACAAAAACTAATGAAATGCACAACTAGAAACAAAGCAATTAACCTTTGGCTCAATCACAATTCCATGAATATAATTCACAAAACAATGACACATTTAGGCAAGAATTACTACACTCCAAATGTAAGCACCAAAAGTATAATTTTATTGCAAAATAACAACAAGCCTCATTAAATATTACAATGGGGTATTTATAAGAAATCATCTCCTCAATTTGTGTTGAGAGTGAGAGATATGTTCATGCAATAAAATGCTTTTAATTTAATAAAAAAAACTAATTATATACAAACTACAATCTAATTGACCAGTGCTAAGTAGAAATCCATTCATATTTTATTCATTAATTGGATGCATGAGCCTTTACATGTTAAAAAAAAAGGAATTATGAAAGAAGAAAAAATAAGAAAGCTCTAGAAGTGGAAGTGTCTAGAAATGCCAAAATTGGAAGTTGATCCTTTACTGGGCATTTGTCAGAGTTAAACTACCATCAGAATGGACTTCTGATGCATGAAAAGCTCTATTTTTAGAATTGGCAGTTAACTATCAGTGGAGCTTTCTAAAAATGTGCACCTATGGACTTGTGGAGCTATGAACTTATAGAGTTGTGCAGCTCAAAATAATCCAAAATCTCAAAATTATACTAAGTGTCAAAATTCAAATTTTGGCATTTGGGTTTTTTTCTTCCTCATCCCAAAACTATGTTAGGATGTTTTCCCTTGAATTTTTCTATAATCTTAGTAATTTTAGCCGCATATAGTAAATCCAAAGCCTCATATTTTTCCTTAACCTTTTATCTATAATTGTCTACCTCAATTCAGGTGTCTGCAAAATCCCTAAGTTTGGTGTCCAATTCTGAAAAAGCTTCTTCAGTCCTGAAGGCTTGCTAGATATCCTCATCATTAGCAACTTCCACAAAAGCTTTCTTGAAACTTTCCAATACTACCTCTATAGGCAACAACTTCTCCCATTCTTCATCCTCAAAAATCCTTAGGTCAGCATCATTGTAATGCCTCTCTGCTGCCAAAATTGGCTCTTGGGCTTGGTCCTTGAGCCTATGAGTCTCTGCATGTAATGTTTCCATTACTTTATTACTATCAATGATCTTTTCTATCCAATCATTGATCAAGTCTAATTCTTCAGCAGTGTATACATCTACCAAATCACTGTACCTTTGTCCCTCTATTGTTTGCAAAATTGTTAAGTCCGTGCTCTAGGCCCTGACTTCATCCATAATGCTAAAGTCATGCTTCAAGATTGCTACCATTTTATTCACATTCTCCTATGTAGTGTGTAGTAACTTTAGATTCCCCTGAATTATCAAGATTCCTTTATGCTCAAAACTTTCCTGCCACTATTGATAGGCTCTAAAAAATGGATCTACATGTATAGTTGCCCCTTCTCTGAGTATGGTATTCAATGTGTCCTCAGGGTACTTAGGATCAAGAGGACCAACCACTTCAACTAAATATCCCCTTAAGATCTTATTCTACATTCAAAGTGCTTGGAGTTTGACCTCTTCCTGCTCCATATTCCTAAAGATCTCTTTTATTCCCACGGTCAACATCAATTAGGTTGTATCCCATGTGGGTCTTCCCAACATCACCTCTTTGAGTTGATAATCTTGGAGACCAAGGCTTTCTACATTTTTTTCTTCAAGAGGCATGACCACTTGTGCAAATAACTCCTAGTCCCGTGTATTGGTGACAAATGCCAACTGTCTTACCTCATGTAATAGGGACTCAGATTTATTCAAAATCTTTGCAATCTCAAAAATTTTCTCCTCATCAGCATGGAATTGACATTTAGTACTCCTCATTACTTCTTTCCAAAGCCATCTTGGGATGTGCTTAGTCGAAGACCTACATCTTGAGGATGAAGGAGTATCTACTACTACATCCTTCCCCTTATCACTCCTCCTTGTAGTACTTTCACTTTGTGAGGGCTCTCCTTTTGTGGTCTCTATCTCTGTAGACCCTACGGTTTTCACCTTAGTGTATTGGGAAGCTGGTTGATAATATTCTACCATTTGTCCCTCCTTTGACAATTCATCAGTCTCTAGTTGTTCTGGTTCCTCCCCATGTGGCGGTTCCTTCTAAACCTATTCCTCTTCTGAACTTTGGGGCAGAGGAGTAACCGAGCCCTTATCTTCCATCATGACTTGTGATGGAGATGGGGGAATAAGATCAGGACCCTATGAGTCTAGCAACATCTATGTCCAGTCTTCTTGTTAAGGTTTACCTGTATGGTTATCCCTAATCTTATCCCCAATTAACTCTATTTTGATGGGCATAAAATAAAAATATGACATTCTAAATATGTAATCACCCTCTTCACTTTGCTCATCCACCCACTACTATACTTCATCTTCCAAAGAAGAGACTTCCAAGGGTCCTACTGGGGTGGATGGTGATGCACCCATGGTACTTCTTCTTCTTTCTTTCTTTATGGCTCTAGCTAGTTAGGTTCTTCTTTTTAGGGGTAGTTGTTCCCCTTCAATTGTTTCCTCTTCTTCTCCCTCTGGTATGGTCTCTGGAATAGATGGAAAAGACACTATTCTCTTGTTCACCCTTTGCCTTTTCTTCATTCAAATTTTAATCCTCTTTTGATTTGTGAAGGTAGAAGAGGATGTTGGTTCTTCTTGCAAAGGAGGAATGAAAACCTGCTAACTTTCTCCCTCTTCTAATTTGCTAGGCACAAAGGGAGGCAACTAAGGGTCATCCTGGATTTGAGAAGCTCCAATATCCTCAAACCCTTATAAAATCTCCTCCTACTGCTGGGAAGGTACTTACACTTCACCCTGTTTTGTTTGAATCCTCTGAGGGTAGGTCCTCTTCCTGTTGTTCTTTTCTTTCCTCTTCTGAGGATGATAGTATTCAACTGGGCAGTCAAGTTGGTATATCATCTCTGGGTTGACGGGAGACTGGACTGCAAAGGTAGGAATTGTAATTTTCTTCTCTTTTCCCTTCTTAGGGCAAGCTTGAGCGTGAAAGATCACATTATTAGGTATTGAATCAAGCTGAAAAGGATTCTTGACCCAATCCTTTGTCATTCTTACTACATGCCTTGCTTGATGATTAATATCATCACCCTCCTCCCTGTCAACCTTGGCATTCATGATGGGTCTCTCTCCAATTTTGTCCAAGTTGAATAGGGGGTCCAGTAGCTCCCTAGAATCTTGTTGCATTATTTCCTCTAGAATGTCTAGTTTGAGAGCCTTCTTTGCTAGATACAAAGTCATCCTACAATAGTCCCTTATGTGGACATCGTAGTCATTTTTTGTGTTTATCCAATGGTCTTCAATGACATCTTCATGGTGGAAGTCCTTGCCAGCTAGACTCTCCACTTTTCCAATATTATCAAAATAAAGCCTAGGGGAATTGTACTCCTCTAAGGGATAATTTTCCCACTACCACTCAAAGGATGGAATATCTTGTTTCTATTCCACCTCGTATGGTCTAATGACCAAGGGCCATGTCCAATAGGGTCTCCTCTATCTCTTCACCCTCTCATACATAGATTCAATTTGTCATACAATCTCTATTAAAACCAATTTGTGACTTGGATATCTGGGGAGCTTCTTAGGGTTGAAAGATGAAATAGTTGCCCACAAATATGTGAATGTCTTAAATTGGATTAAGTAGGTCCTGAGAGTTGTTATCTATGATTTTGCCTCATCGGATAGCCTCTTTGCGTAATCACCCTCTATGAATCAGATGACCACAAAAATGAATTCATCATTCATGATTTTGTACTCCTTACTCTTTGCTGAGAGCTTCTTCCTCACTAGCTAAGGGTAGATAATGTAGGGCCAGGGATTAGGATCTTGCATACTACCTCTTTTATACAAACTGGGGCATTTTTTCGCCCTTGCTGCAAGTAGATATACCATGTAAGAAGTCATATAGAACTTCTTCTTGTCTTTAACTGCCCCCAATTGCTCACACAAGTTATCACTCAGGGTGGTGGCCCAGTCTAGTGGCATCCTTGTTGTCCTGATTATCTCAATAAAGTTGACCATGAAAGCACTAAGGTGGCCAGTTGCTAGTAGACCCATGACTTTGCTCAAAAGGATGATGAAATAGCCAATATCTTCCTTCATGTATCCCCTAGTCATGTCCTTTTTTCCTGTGACCCTGCCCAAAGGAGTCTTCTCAATGAGAGATGAGGATTGGATGATTTTAGATGCTTCTTTTAGATGCTCCCTATACCACCTCTCTGTTGCTTCATAGGAGAGTTTAATGAATTGATCTACCCTCAAGAGGTGGAATACCCTCTCAATGTTGTTGGCTCAGAGGTCAAGGAGCATTTATCCTATTACACCCTTAACCACTTATTCTTTAGGAACAAAATGTTGAGCTAGTATCATGATCAAATTTGCTGATTGCACTAATACTAGATGTGAACCTGCACTCACCAAACCAAAATGGATCAAGGTGGATACTAGAGCTAATCTTTCAGTGGGTTTGTTGCAGATTCTAAGAAACTCTCCCATGTTTGTGTGTCCTAGATCAATATCCTTAATCTAAGCATAATCATCTTGCAACTTGTACTTTGATGGTACACCTTGGAACTTGAACACAATGGGCTTAAGTACCATTTTCTCTTTAGAAGTGGATGCCATTATATCTGCACAAAACAAGAAAGGTGTCTATTAGTTAAAAAAAATGAAAACCTAAAAATTAAACACAAAAGAATTCAACTATTTATTAATAAAAAATAAAAATAAAAATAGGATGCTCAATTTGTTGCTTATTATTTATATTATTATTATTATTTTATAATTTTTTAAATTTTTGTTGTTTTTTTTCTTTTTAATTTTTAATTTTATATATTTTTTAGGTTTTGGGTGAGGGTGCATGTAATGCATGCATGGTGAGTGAGAGGTGCACGATGCATAAAGCACACACAATCCATGACAAATGAAGCATGTGGTGTGTGGCCCATGGTGGATGATACATGTGGTGCGAAGTGCATGAGGCATAAAGGAGAGTTTTGCATGGTAGGTGAGTGGTAGTCTTGCGCGGCATGCAATAGCGAAGTGAGAGCATGCAATGTGCAGAGGGAGAAGTGACACACAAGGTTTTGAGGTGGCATAAAGAGAAACAATGATGAGGGTTTTTTAGGTTTAGGACATGGGTGGTGTGATGCACATGGCATGCATTATGTGTGACAACAAAGTGGAGGAGGCATGTGTGGTGTGTACATTTGCGACATGAGGTGGGCACACATGTAGAGGCACGAATGTGTAGCACAGAATGCATCATGGGTGCATGCACAATGACACTTATGAAATTATTATTCATGCAATGTATGAGCACGTGGCACAAAAAAATACATTTAGTGTGCAAAATGTGGTTTATGCACCTTGCGAGCACAGAGTTGGAGAACCAAGTTCGAAGAGTGTGATGCAGTTTTGAAGCTAGAAAACAAAGTGCAAAATGGTGAAGTGATTTGGGGGGCTTGAGGTTTATTTAACCCCTCTCACCCATGGGATGTGCGACATGCCATACATAGGTGTGTAGGTGCATGCCGCACACCACCATGGGTGGTGTGCCTCTTGTGCACCATGCAAAGTGTACGGGTGCACAAAAAAATTATTTATTATTATTATTATTATTTTTCAAATTTTCAAAAAAAAATTTGTGTTACCTTTTTGATTTTTCTCAATTTTTTCCTTATGACTCTTTACAATTTCCTAGACCTCAAATTGTGAATTTGGGGACCCGAAAAAAGTAGGAGGTTCCCATTCCTAGTAGGGAATGGGGGATGCATTGTGGAAACACAATAAATAGCCCTTAAAAAAGTAAGAAATGACAAAGGCATTTCTTCATCAGAAAAAATCTTCTCAATGTGTGTTAAACACCAATGGAACTCTGAACACCTCAAGCACTATTTCAAATGACTTCATAGTCAAAACTTTAGGATGAAAAATATTCAAGCTTAGTGTGTGATTTGTGTATTCATTCTCATTGACATTTCAGGATGTAGTCCATCAAAGTCTTCTAACAACTCAAAAACAATTTTCCATCCTTCCTAGCTCATCCATTTAGAATCTTCACGAAGGCTATTTATCGATTGCTTGCTTGACTAGATGAGAGGATTAGTTCAAGGGCTCTTAGAGGGCTATCACTTTGTTTTAACTTTCTAGCAAATTTTGAAGAATCACTCCATGTAGCCTGTAATGTTACTACTTGATGAAGCAATATTTTAGTAGAAGATACTTCATTTTGTAATTTTATTTTTCTGCCATTTCAGATCTTTAGAATCTT
The DNA here is from genome assembly GCA_028749045.1 of Cupressus sempervirens. Taxonomy (NCBI): domain Eukaryota; kingdom Viridiplantae; phylum Streptophyta; class Pinopsida; order Cupressales; family Cupressaceae; genus Cupressus; species Cupressus sempervirens. Next base: position 46,268,790 of record CM053787.1, read on the forward strand.
TCAGGCTTAACACTATCCTTTTCCCTTTTTGTTTCCCTCTTTTTTATTATGTATCTTGATTACACTTAGACTATGTAGCTAGGACATCGGTGTCATTTCTTGGATTCGATCTTTGGTGAACATCCCTTGCATTCCTATTTTAGAACTTTTAGAAATTCTCATGCTAGAAAATGATCTTAGAAACCCTTTGATAAGACCCCTCCTGTATGAAACAATTGGAGTTGTAATCATCCCTTGCTACCTTCGACCTTAATTCAAAATAACCTAAGATGGTTGATTCTTAAGTTTACAAAGTACTAAGAGCTCATTAGTTTAGAACCCTGAACTTAAGATTGAAAGCCTCCCCATTTTTGCAAGCAATGTCCATTGGTCAGTTGGTATAAAATGCACAATCATCTAGATATTTTGACAAAGAAATACCTCTCCCTAAAATTAGAATCAAAGAGCGGTTAGTGGGATACCTCAAGATAAAATATTGAGTGCACCTTACCCCCTAGGACTAACACAACTTTGAAAGTGAACACATGACTAAAAGGGAACACCATCTAAAAACAAAACACACTTGCAAAAATAAAACCTAACTATTTGCAAGAATAGAATTTAACTAAATGTAGAAATAAAACCTAACTATTTTTTTTTGAGTGCTTCATTTAGGCCTCAAAATAATGTTTCAAAAATTTCCCATTTATTGGCAAGGGAAAAAATTCCCCCTGTAAGGAATAAAGCCTAAAAGTGTTTTCTCTAAGGATTTCTGCAATTTGATAAGGACCTATCCACAAGCACTAAAACTTGGTATGGCTACTGAGTATTTCTTTTGCCTTATCCCAAAGTAGAACAAGATAAAAAAATATTGAAGGATTTTATTGTGTCTCTCTTGTCGAACCAGCTTTTCATGATAGCTTGATGTTGAGCCATGTGCTCAAATGCAGTCATGCATTTTTCATCTATCTCAAGAAGATTCATCAATCTTATTTGTACTCTGTTAGCATCTTTAGCGTATCTACTCATGAGCTTCAAAATAGGAATTCTAAGGTTAAGCGGGAACATTGGTTCTTGTCCATAGGCAAGAAAATATAGAGAAGTCCCCAAAGCATTCTTGACCCTCACTTGATCCATCCACAAAGCATATTTTAACTGTGCATGCCAATCTCTGGGGTTCTCCTTCAACAATCACTTTATTATTATTATCAAATTCTTGTTCATAGATTCTGCTACCCCATTTCCTTACGGGTAGTAATTAGAGGATAATTTGATAATAACTTTATTTTCAAATGCCCTTTGAGTTAGAAATATTGATGCAAATGCAGATCTATTGTTGCACACAAGGGCAAACAACATTCTGAATCTAGTAACAATGTGTTCCTCTAAGAAATCTGTTACCACCGTGGCAGTGCAATTTTTCTAAGTTTCAGCTTCAGTCCATCTTGTACAATAATCAGTGGTCATAAGAATGTAAGTGTGCTTGGTTGATGAGGGTGGGTTGATTGGACCAATGAAATCTAGCCCCTAGTTTGCGAAAGGACATATCTTGTACATAGGATGTAGTGGCATAGCTGGGTGTCTTTCTTTGTTAGCACTTATTTGATAGACATGACAAGAACACACATGCTCAAAAGTGTCCTTAAACAATGTGGGCCAAAAATATCCTAATCTTAAAATCATATGAACTGTTGCTTCTGTGGAACCATACTTGTCATGAAATTGTTCCAGGACTTCCTTTACTTCATCATGTCCTAGGCATTTCAAATAGATCCCTTCATATTTCCTTTTGTACAACTTGTTTTCTTGCAGCATATAAGACTCACACTTCATTTTGAGTCCTCTATGTTGCAAAATATTCATCCAACTAAGGCATTGATTCTATAGGAGGTAATACACAATATCCTTGTACCAAACATCGATCACTACACCTTGCTAATATCAACTTGAGACACTATCATTTTCTTCTAATCTTCATCATCTATTTCCTTCTCAAACTCAAATTTCTTTTTGTCACCAATCTAGTTATCAGCTATCATCCTTGATAATCCTTGACCTCTAACTAATTTCATAGGTTGGATCTCAAGGTCAAACTCTTGAATTATTACCATCCATTTACCCCACCTTTCAACAAGTTCATTTTGCATCAACAATGTCTTTATTTCTAGGTTAAGTATGATGGCATACACCTTACTACTTAGTATGTAATAGCAAAATTTCTTCACCATTTTAACCAAAGAAAAAGATTATTTTTTGAGCTTAGAATAATTCAACTTGATATTTCTCAGTAGACAACTCAATAAAGTAATAGGTATTTCATCTTCCTTCTCCTTCTTTTGGGTTAAAACCCCTACGAACGAATGCTCTAAAACAAAGGAATATATCTTGAAGGGAAGGTTGTAATAAGGACTTACCAATACTAGAGCTTTGGAAATTGCTAACTTAATATCCTCGAATGATTTCTTAACTTCAGGGAGCCATTCCATTTTAGCTCCCTTCTTGAGAAAATTATTGAGAGGACGCACAATCTCTAAAAATCCACTTATGAATTTTTGAATGAAATTTATCTTCCCAAAGAAAGATTTGAGTTCATTTTGATTGTTTGGGGGTGATAACTTCAAAATGGATTCAACTCTATCAAGATTAATGGACATGCCAGCTTTGGAAATGATATGACCTAAAAGTTTTCCTTTAGTGACCCCAAATGAACACTTCTTGGGATTGAGAGATATGCCGTATTTATGACACCTAGAACACCTATCTCAGGTCGGCAATGTGAGTAGTTTGGTCTTTTGAAAAGATGGTCAAGTCATCCATATAGATAGCTATACATCTATTAGTCAGTCCCTTAAATGCTACATCCATGGCTTGCTGAAATGTAGCTCTTGCGTTGATCAATTTGAATGGCATTCCCCTATAGGTGAAGGTTTCCCATTTGGTTGTAAAAGTATTCTTTAGTTTGTCTTCCTCTTCTACCATTATCTAATTATAACCAGAATATCCATCCAAGAAAGACATCATTTTCAAACCATTCACAATTTGTAGAACTTCATCCAGCGAGGGCAATGGGTAATTGTCCTTTTGATAGGCTAAGTTAAAATTGCAGAAATCAAATCTCTCCAATCTATTTTCGTACAGGAACTAGATTGGCCACCCATGTGGAGTGATGCATAGGGAAGATAATCTTTATATACAAAAATTTCTTGACTTCCTTCATTATTAGGGGCTTGAGTGTGGGATTAATGATCCTTTGCATTTTTTGGAAAGGTTTGGAATCTAGTTTGAGGGGAATGTCATATGCATAATGATCTGAGGGTCATACATCTTTAGATCTTCATAGCTCCAAGTGACGACATCCTTGTATTCTATTAGTGATTTAAGCATTTCTTCCCTTTCTTGTAAACTGCATGCTTTCCCAATCTTTACCATCTTGGGTTCATCTTTCGTTCCTAAATTGTATGAATTGCATTCATTAGTCCCCTTTTCCTTAGGAATTCTTTTACTGAGTGCTAATTCATCATGATCAAAGATATGTTCTAATTCAACCATTCCCTTTGGAATAGTATTGGTCTTTAGGTTCAAGATTCCATCTTCATCTTGAATCACGGTATCCTTAGGTTCATCATCTATTTCTTGTCCCATAAAGTGACCACTACACATAATAAACTCTAGTATATGTCGATCATCTTGAAAAACTTAGAAGTTTGTGATATTGTCTAGAATAGATGGAGCAACAATAATCATTTCAATTTTGTTCCTTCAACAGGCTGCAATGTGCTTGCTAAAATAGCAAGGGCATCTGCTACCATGTTTTTCCTTCTTGGAATAGGCTTTATGTTCAAAGCTTGAAAGTCATCTAACAGATCCCATACCCTTTTCCTATAGGCAATCAATCTCTTATTGTTAAAACGATACAACAATTTTACTTATTGGATAACTAATTGAGAATCTCCTTTGACAATGAGAGTTGTAACTCCTTTCTTAAGTGCAAAGAGAAGCCCTTGAATTAAGGCTTCATATTCAGCAACATTGTTAGTGCATCTAAATTGCAATTGGTATGTAGCATAAAAAGATTTAACTCTTCGTCCAACTAGCTCAATACCTACACCGGCTCCTTATTTGCAGTTGGAATTGTCAAAGCGGAGCATCCAAATTGAGTTTCCCTTGGGTTTTCTAACCTTGTGCTTGTTTATTCTCAATTTCTCTTTTATCTAAGCTTTAAAAGATTGTTTCTTAGGAACCTAGTATAATTTTCTGGAGTTAGACTTGATGATTCTCTATTGTGTATCCTTGATAGAGGATGTGTATGTTTTTCTTGTTTGTCTTGAATTTTCCCTATTAGTTCTTTAATTTCTTCTGCTTGAGGTAGAGGATGAATAACGACTGAAATCCATCCCTAGCCTTTTATGTACCTTCTTGTTCTTTGTACTTTAATCATTCTTGGTGGAGGAGAAGATACACCTGCTTCATTTGAAGAGGTATCACTATATGACACATTCAAATCTTCAGTTTCCCCTTCAATCTTTTCAGTAGCAGAAGATGCATTTATAGGACTTTGGTTTTTTGTAGATCCATTTTGTGAGTCATCAACTTTCTTTGCTTCAACCATTTGTGTCAACACCTTAGCAACTACTTCTTGGCATGATGAACATTTGAATTTTGAATGGCTAACTTTATGCAATCGAAAAAATCCTAGAAGGAGGAGAATATTGGGATCAACCTCATCTCCTAGATATTGTAGATTAGCCATCATATGGTCTATGAATTTTATTTCAACCTCATTTTTTGGGGCTGAAATCATGGGGTCCCTATCTTGATCATCTTCTTTCTGGATCAACATGGTATCAAAAGCTATCACCTTGTAGGAGCCTAAATCTATTTATAAGAAGGCTACCTCACTAAGGGCATTGCACTCTGTAATCATCTTTTTAAATTTTGATTCTTCATCTATTTTGATTTGATTTTTCAAACCTTTCCATGGTAACCAAAGCTAAATAAAATTTGTGGAAAACCACCCCCTTAGACACTTTGTCCATTCTATATTGAGCAACAATTTGAATGTTTCTAGAATATCAACCACATGTATACCAATGACATCTTGAATTTGAGGGTTGATTGTCAACTGTATCTATACATCTTTCAATACACCTATGACTCTGACCTCTATTTTGTCCAATTGTATCACTACTCAGTTGGTTGGATGAGGGGTGACCCCTAGTTTTTGTGCTATGGATAAAGGTGTGACATTGCATGAAGCTCCTGAATCAATAAGGCAATTATGAAGATTCTTCCCATATATCTTGATACTAAGAAAAAAATGGGGGCACCTCTACCTTGTCTTTGAACATGGTGGGCAGTGAATCCACAATGTTAACTTGCTACAACATCATCTTTTGAGGGGTAATATCCACATTGTGGGAAGTCTTTGTATGGTCTAAGGTCTTCATAAGTGCTTCTCATTTTTGTGGAAAATTTTGTAACATGTCAAACATAGACATGTTGGCCTTGGTTCGTTTCAGGTCTTCGACAACACTATAATTTTCAATAGACCAAGTGGGATTCTTCAATATCATTGGTACATTCACTTAGTTTTGATTTCTTTTTTCCTCCAAGTGGTGGCTTAACTAGTGTTGGATTGTTACTTGCCCTTGGATCTAGAGGTGTTGGTTGCAACATTGGAGGAATTCCATTAGTCAGAGGTTCCTTTCTACTTCTCAAGTTGTATGTATTCTGATTGTCACTACAAAAGACAAACATTTCTTCATGCTGAAGGTTAGGTTCTTGGCTGAATGGAAATGAGAACTCTTCGTCGATTGGTTGTTCTAGCTATGGCTTTTGCATAGGGTCATAGGGTCACTTGTTTGAGAGCTTTGAGCCACCTCATGATTTCCATTATAGTACGAACCATCATTGCTAGGTGCATTATGATTGTCATCATACTGATTGACATCTACATACTAAATATTATTGTTATATTCAGCAAGAATACTTCCATTATTTGAATGTGTGTTCCACTATCAGTTTTGCCTTTGGAAGCCATTATTTCAATTAGAAGGATTGAAGGTGTTTCCTCTATTATTGTTTCTTGTATTGTTGTTGTTTCCATTGAAGTTTCGATTCTAATTTTGTCCATAATTGTTGTTGTAAGGATCGACATTATTTCTTTGGAAGTTGTTATTCTATCCTTGTGACAACCTAAGATGAGTCAATTCATTATTCATTGGTGACATAGTCTTTTTCATTTGATAAAATTTTGAAATGAAGTTATTATCTATTTCTATAAGAAATGTTGTCTTCTTCTTGAAGAAAGCAATTTTAGGAGGCTTATACCTTGGATAAGTTAGCATAGGGTTCTGTGGAGTGAGTGCCTACTATAATGGAATTGGATTCATAGGTATGGACTAACTAGGCATAGTGGGTACTCTAACTAGGTATTTTGGCATTATCGTGATAGCTTGAGGTGGAAGCATCAATCCTCCTCTATTAGGATTGACTTGCTTGGTAAAAGTTATTGCTTTTGTGAAAACCTTTTCTAATGTATCAATATCTATTGCAAGAACCCTTCTAAGAAAGATAGTAGTAAGAGGATCCATAGCATTCAAATAAACCTGAATAGTTGCTTCAATGAGTATAGTGTATGGTGCTTATAGCTTGTGATATGCCATGTAGAAGTGATGGCTGAAGAGAGAAACTATCTTAGTTGGGTCCTTTTTGATTGATATGAATTGATGATGCATTACAACTGGGTTGATAAATATTTTGAATTGTTCTAGGAACAATTTTTTGAAAGTATTCCAATCTCTGATATGTTTAGGTGGAAAATTGATGTACCAATTGTAGGCAACTTCCCCCAAAGAGTAGGGGAATAAAAAAAGGACCACATCCTCACTAGCAATTTTCTTTTGGTTGCAAATTTATTTGAATACTTTAATGTGGTCTTTAGTAGTTCATGTTTCTCCATAAATCAACCTTGGGAAATTTTTTTTGGGATTGTTAGGGAGGTCATGGAGTGCACCACTCAAGTTTATTGGTGAGTCTATAATGTTTGTGAAAAAGGTCATCGGAGGATTTTGCGGACCTAAAGGTGATTTTTGTGGAGATGGAATGGTTGGAGTATGTGGTGGTCCACTAGGTGGTTGGAATGGAGGTGGAGTTGAAGAGGATGATGAAAGTTTGAATGGAAGTGGTTGAATTTGGGGTACTCCTTTATCACTATGTGATTTGTGGAAGTGGGTAAGCTTAAGAAACTCACGTGCTCTTAGTGAAGATCTTAGTGCTCACTGAAATAGGGATTCTTGATTGGAACCCTCCAATTTGCACTAATTCTAGAAATAGTGCACCCCTGTAAAAGTATACTCTCTCACAAATTAGGCACACCACAGAGTTTTGTGTACCTGTGTCATTGTGTAGCTACAAATCAGCAAACCTATGGACCTACGAAGCTATGTATCTATGTAACTGAATTTCCCAAAAACTTAGAATTTTTTTTGAACTTGTGGCAAATGCAGAATTTTGCAAAAAGTACAAAATTTTGAAACTTTGGAAATTTTCTTTCCTTTTTAGAGAATAAAAGTATGACCCTCCTTCTAGCACCACTTCTATTGAGCTGTCATTATGCACGATGCTAAATGAAAGGAATTCTTGTGAACTCCTCTCTTGAAAAGTTGATTTTGTGAATCAACTCCAAGGTTCTGGGTTGATCTTGCAATCTACTAGAATCTATTCAGTTGAAGATAAATGTGATTGTTCACAAGGAGGCCTTTGCTAGTTCATTTTGATTTTAGATGAGATGAAAAATCTACATCCTGCTTCAAAATAAAAAATAAGAAACTATGTTTTTGTATTTTTTATATTTATATGAATGCAATCTAACAATGCAACTAGTATGAGTTCCTATTCTAATAGGGGGGTTAGCAAAGAAAATAATGAAACTTTAAAGTAAATAACATGAAATTGAAAAATTCCTAATGGACATAAGTTATGGAAAATGACACATCTACAAATTAAGCTTTCAAAGAGATTGGTAAATAACTAATGAAAGGAGGCGTAGCACTTCCCTAATTCCACTGATGCAATTGTTGGTGAGAAACTTAGTGATCGTATGATGTTTCACCCTTCATCAAATCACAAGGTGATAGAAAGTGTGCTTATGCAAGATGAAAAGTTATGCAACCACAATTTGATGATTTCTACTTAAGCTAGTTATGTGGTAGAATTTGTCAATACCATAACAAACACCAGAACTAATGAAATGCACAACTAGAAAGAAAGCAATAAACTTTTGGCTCAATCACAATAACATGAATATAATTCACAAAAAAATGACACATTTAGGAAAGAATTATGACACTCCAAATTCAAGCACCAAAAATATAATTTTATTGCAAAATAATAGGACATTTCATTACATAATACAATGGGGTATTTATAAGAAATTGTCTCCTCAATTTGTGTTGTGAGTGTGAGATATCTTCATGCAATAAAATGCTTTTAATTTAATAAAATAAACTAATTATATACATATTTTATTCATTAATTGGATGCATGAGCCTTTACATGTTAAAAAAAAAGAATTATGAAAGAAGAAAGAATGAGAAAGCTTTGAGTCAAAGTGGAATTGTTTGGAAGTGCCAAAATTAGAAGTTGATCCTTTACTAGGTATTTGTCAGAGTTAAAATGTGATAAGAATGTGCTTCTGATGCATGGAAAGTTATATTTTTAGAATTGGTAGTTAAATATCAGTGGAGCTTTTTGAAAATGTGCACTTGTGGAGATGTGAACCTATAGACTTGTAGACATACAGAGCTGCACACCTCAAAATGGTCCAAAATCTCAAAATTTTACTCAGTGTCAAAATTGAAAATCTGGCATTTGGGTTTTGTTCTTCTTCATCCCAAAACTATGTTTGGATGGTTGTCCTTGAATTTATCTATATTATTAGTAATTTTAGCCACATATAGTAAATGCAAAGCCTTATATTTGGCCTTGACCTTTTGTTTATACTTGTCTACCTCAATTTAGGTGTTAGCAAAATCCTCAAGTTTGGTATCCAATTCTAACAAAGCTTCTTCAGTCCTGAAGGCTTGCTAGATATCCTCATCATTAGCGGCTTCCACAAAAATCTTCTAAAAAATTTCCACTATTGCCTCTATAGGAAACAACTCCCATTTTTCATCCTAAAAATCCTTATGCCAACATTATTGTAATGCTTCTCTGCTTCCAAAATTTGCTCTCAGGCTTGGTCCTTGCACCTATGAATCTTTGCATGTAATGTTTCCATTACTTTATTACTATTAGTGATATTTTCTATCCAATCATTGATCAAATCTAATTCTTTAGTAGTGTATACATCTACCAAAACTCTATACCTTTGTCCCTTTATTGTCTAAAAAATTTGTAAGTCCTTGCTCCAAGCCCTTACCTCATCCATAATGCTAAATTCTTGCTTCCAAATTTCTACCATTTTATTCACGTTATCCTAAGTAGCATGCAGTTAGATTCCCCTGAATTATCAAGATTCCTTTATCCTCAAGACTTTCCCACCACTATTGATGGGCTCTCAAAAATTGATCTAAATGTATAGCTACCCTCACTAGTACATTTGACCCCATTTTTAGACCAAAATTTTTGACCATCTAAAAAAATGGGGTCAAATTGGTCGTTTTATGCAGGCAATGTATATAATTTTTTAAACTAGAAGCCCGTGTTGGTCAAAATTTTGACCAACACGAACTTACACTTTCCCAAAATTAAAAACAAGGTCTTTTCCGCACCAAAGTATATAAATTTTTAAACTAGAAGCCCGTGTTGGTCAAAATTTTGACCAACACAAACTTACACTTTCCCAAAATTAAAAACAAGTCTTTGTCGCGCCCTAATTTTAGTCTTGCGTGATCGGAAGAAAGGCTGTGCGATTAATGTTGGTCGGATACTGCATTTTGTGGCGCCATTACATGCAAAGGAAGGGTTTGAAGATTACGTGCCATGTTTGACAACTTCAGCGCAACCTCTACCGAAATAGCAAGGTTCTATCTCTATTATATCTCCTCTTTTTCGTTGTTCAGCACATCATCTTCAGTGTGATTGGAATTCGTAACATATAACTTTCCTTAGCGGCTCCCACCTTACATGCCTTGTGTGGATGTTTTGTTTATTGGTTTGGGAGTTTTCTTTTCATTGCTAGACACCTCTATTTTAAGCTGTGATCTTGTAGCCATTGGCTAGCTTCATGGTGGATTCCCCAACTGTGGGTTTGATGCTTTGGATTGGCATGAAAGGTTTTCCAAAGCTTTAAGAGATGCAAGCTTTGATTCAAGTTGCCTCGATTTTAGGATGTCAAATAAAGCCTCTATTACATGTGCATCAATTAATGACTCTCTACAGCTGTCATCAAGATCAAATTTTGCAAGAGCTTTTGCCATTTCCAATTTTGATTCAGCTAACCCCCTACAAAGGCGATCAACCACTAGCTTGCACCAGTTTTCCATAACCATAGCTTTAATGTTTTTCGAAGAGTCTGCCAGTTCATCTAACATTTGTTCAATTTATATTCCCCTATTTAAGCATCCATCACCTACATCATAATGCAAAAAGCTATTAAGATAGCTAATAATGGATTCTTTGCTTCTCACAATTACATAATAATTTCTATTGAACACTTATCCATAAAATGAGAATCTGCCAGTTCGAACAAGCCTTCAAGCAATTGTGATACTGGTGGCCCCACTATATTGGCTTCTCTTTTGACTATAGCTCCTCAATTATTTAGTGCCTCTTTTCCCTATGTTTCACTTTTAATTATTTTCATAAAAATTAAGCTTGTAGAGTCTTCAAGAAATCATTTAACCAATGGGTGAAAGAATGGCAAAATTATAGAAAAGAGACAGTTCAAAATAATTCACACAATTAAAACTATGCTAGAGTTTGCGTAAACTGATACAACAATTATGTACCCCATTTTCTTCAATATAGATTCTATTCACAAATAAAACTTATCTACATCAATTGTACCCTTCTTTATCCAATGTGCTCACAAGTTTGAACCTCTTCACATTGATGCTGGTGGCATTCACGCCAGATCACTTAATGCTGATAAAGTTACAGACCCTTGCCAGTGTAGTCATGGGTTTTGTCTCTTTTAATATGTGTAGAGAATCCTCTTTCATTAGATAACAACACTCTTATGATCTCAAATCAACCTAGACTGCTGCTATTCCCAAATTGGGACTATTTAAATCCGATGTAGAACTAAAACCAAATATTGAAAAAGAAACCGATATCATAAAGCATACCCCAATTTCATATTCAAACATTTAACTTCTTGAAACCAATAACCAATACCAAGAATTGACTTGGAGCAAAACAAAATTGAGATCTTTGAAATTGTATTGTAATTGGTGATGACTTCAATCACAACTCTCTTTTAAACTATTGTTAAACCATTTCATACTCATCGTGACCAGCCACCAAGGTAAGAACAGAGAAATTATAGATAGCTTTAGTATCTTCAAACCAAATAGCAATTAGCGCAAGTTTTGAATACAATATAGTTCCATAAAATTTGTCTACTCCATCTATGATGATTCAAAAATTTAAGAACATAGAAATGTGCATAAGAACAATGAAGAAACAAAAGATCTAAATAGAATTAAATTCTACCATTATTCTATTCCTGATTACATTGTTTCTCCACTTTCCTTGATTCTCAAATCTTCTCATACTACTACTATTCAGAAAAATTATATATATTCCTCTCGGGTTTCTTTAATTACATATATCTAAAGATATTCAAAAGAAGGTAACCCAATAACTAATTCTTAAAACTGACTTTTAACTTCCCACACCTGACTCATTATAATTCTAAATATATTAAAGATACTAGTAAAGTATCTTGGAGTTCATTCAAAACTCTTAACTTATAACCCCCAATTACATCATTAAATTAACTATATAAAACTAAGACTCATCCCAACATTATTAAAATAATCATTTAAAGTGCATTAGAATCCCAGATCTTGAAAATAATTGGAATCTCTGGATGCCCCTGTATCATTATGCCTTTGCCTTCTTCCTTGTAGCTCTTGTAGGTCCCTATTTAGCTAGTTTTTCTAGCTTAGCAGTAGGAGGAGTCCGATCTCCTTGTAACCTTGTGAGGTTGAGGAGTAACCTCAACTTTTATTGCCAAAATATCAGGTGTGTCTACCACCTCTACACTCTTTGTAATGTTGTCCTTGATTGGTTTTATGCTTGTGCTTCCCAATTGAACCTTTATTGAAACTTTGCTTCCCTTCTTCATCACTTCCCATTATTCTTTCATAATGCCCTCCTTTTTTCTAATATTTTCCACAAATTTCTCTACCTTCATTTTTCTAGATCATTTGTATAATTATTCCCTTGTCTAAATTTCTCGTTATAAGTCCCCCATTTTTATGCTTCCTTATCTCTAGGTGAGACCAACATAACCTCAGCATGTTTTTCAAGAAATTCTTGGCTAACCTCATAAACAAGAATGGTGAATAAATATCTCTCTAGGATCAATAACCTCCATGCATGCCAAATTAGTTTCAACCATAAAGCAATTTATATCTGTATACTTCTCCACAACTAACCTAGGTATTGTATGCATATATTTCATCTCTATTTGAAATCCCTTGAACAAACCAAGCAGATCACAAATAATGTCACCTTTGTATTACATGTGGTAGTGCTAAGTTACCAAAGCATTTGTTGGTACATAATTAGTCGAAGCATGTGGGTGCATTTTTCTTTTCTTCATTAAAAACACAAACATTTTAGTTTAATCCAATGGCTTTGCTCAATCGTTTATTGCTTAATCGTTTAATGTTTAATGCTGATCATATGAGCCCTGTAATATCTAATGCCATAGAATTTTAGGGTTGCTACCTGGCATCCCCACATTCCATATGAAATCATTTGAACATAGGTAGATCTCCAAAAAATAAATGATTTTAGAGATAACTAAAATAAATGTGAGTACTTCAAACTTATCATAAGAAGGAAATCACTTATTATTTTCTTTTTTACGTTATGGATAATTTCAACTTTCAACTTCACCAAAAGACCAAGGATGTGTTGAAATATTTCACTATTTTGAATGCAATTGTAGTCAGTATATTCTAGGTTTAAATGTGTCAGATTATATCAATTATAATTTTTGTAGATACACTGCTAGATATTTTTTTTGTAGATATTTTGTATTCAACATTTGATTTTGTTAATAAGTTATCCTTCTCTAATTAACATATTCTTTCAGATGGAAATAATTAACATACATTGTCTCACTAGTACATTTGACTCGAATTTTCGACCAAAACTTTCAACCATCTGATAGTTTGGGGTAATTTTGGTTGAATTGTGATGGCTTTAGTTAAAGATGAGCCCGTGTTGGTCAAAATTTTGACCAACATGGGCTCACACTAAGGAAAAATTGAAAAAATGTTATGTTTTCCGCCCTAATCTTATTGTTACCGTGCGACCCAGAAGACTCGTACATTGGGGACTCCTTCTTTTTGCAGTTCTGGGAAGATGGGTTTAGTTGAGATTTATTATCCAATATTTCTACATTCTAGAGTGGGTCAAAGGAGTTAGATCATTTCCTTGATTGCCTACCTCCATTGCACATAAGTAACCTAGTTGGGGGATTATTCCTTTTCCCACTAAGGAAATTTAATCTTCTCTTCCTGGATCTATAAGAGCGGACTTCAGCCCACCTATCTTTCAAGCACATTACTTTCTAGATGCAAATGCAAATTTTGATAGAAGGACAAGGCTTATGCTAGAAGTAAACGCATTGTCGATAATACCTTGGTAGATTTGAGAGAGATCTACAATTTACTGGATTCACAAAGTTAGCAGGAGTAAAATATTTTCAAAGAAGTATCGAGATTTATGTCACCCATTTGCTTAAGCTTGAAAGAGATTTTTTCAGACTTTAAAGTGCATGCCAAAAATTGGCAATCCAATGTTTGATTAAGAGTAGATCACAATACTCAGACTGCAATGCCAATGTGTTCACGTGACAGTTAGCTCAGATTGTATCAATGAGTCCCGACTCAGAGCAATGTATACAATGGTTGACTAGGGAACTTGGCTCTTAGATGTAAATGTGTGAAATGACTCCAATGTAGTGGGGTGATAATCGTTTGATGTCATAGATTATGGCATGGATTTGAATGTCTCATGGATCTCCACTTAAATGTTCCTTGTGTGTTTCACTGAACCATTTTCTACCACTGCGATTTGTGGCTAGGAGTACGTGACAAAAGGGTTTAATAGCATCACATTGAAAGAGATTTCAGAAAGAAGGCAGCATGAAAGGATCAAATAACAGCTAGAAACGTTGAAGAGTCTCCTTCCCAGCGTTACAAAGGCGAGTTGAAGTTTTGTTTTATAGATTAACATTTCTTGCCTTGTTTTGAATATATTTATATGCACCCTATACAATGTTTACCTTTTTTTGTACTAGACATTTCTCATTTGCTTGAACCTTGAATCATGGAGTTCTTCCTTCAAGTGATCTTTATGCTCAATACCCTACCAAAGTGGTGAGGGAGTTTTATAGTGGTCATCTACTAAACTATTTTAGCTAGGGATATGATGAAATTTGCGGGGGCAAAAACACCATAAAACATTAAAGTGACACATCATGCATTTAAATTTTTAAAATTTCTTAAGTTCATAAAGATTTTAGTCAATATTTTATATTGTTTGATGTGTAGATTTTCATTTGAGATATATAGTACCACAAACATAGCCCACTTGTACCAAGTGCTGCAGTAAAAAACATATAACAAAATCCCAAATGAAGAGAAGAGATATTTCTTCTGATTTGTCTCCTTTCCCTCCCGCTTGTCTAATAATAGCTACAACCAATCATCAGTTAAGAACATATATATAGAACTAGTGATGTCCACCCCCACTGCAGTAGTGAGGCCTTATTTTTCAGCATGAAGCAGGTGAAGATTCCTAGTTATCGAGTGCATAACCCTACCACAAACTTGGCCACATCATCAAATCTTTGTTCAATAATCTCTTGCCTCTCCTGTAGTTTCTTAAAGCTTCTCTAGGGTGAGATAGTTCTCTTCTTGTTTCTATTTTTCACCTTTAGGAGTCACTTGGGTGTCCTTGACCTAACACAGCTTATCTTTCTCCTACTGACATGGAGGTGAAGTGAAGGTCTCTCCCTTTTCTCCCACCCATTTGTAATTATCAGGATTATTTGTAAGTTTTATGAAGACCCACAATAATAGAAAAAATGCACTGACACTTACTTGGAATCCAAGCATTGGACATCGAGTGGAAGATGGACCAGACTTCTTTTGCAAGAAAATGATAAACACTATATAATTAGAGAAAGGGAGAGTCCTTGCATGTTTTCAATAGGTACTCTATGTCAGGTGCTCTATCTACCATTGTATTGGACATGGAAATCAAGGTGTGCCTTAAAAAAAAAACAAATCTTTTCCCTTCTCAGAAACAAACCATATTGAACTCTCCATTAATCTCAAGTACTGAGAATAATACTTAATTGTCTGTGAGATACCTATTAGACTGGTGCCTAGACAAGAAAATTTTAAAAAGTACTCTCATTCAGCTTGTCCATTAATCGGTGTAAAATGTAGTGTGCTAACCACATTTTTCCCAATTGGAACATGGCAATACAACAACGCACACTTCCCATAATTTTTGTGCACTTATCAATCATTCATAGGTCCATATCAAAAACATTATATTCTTGTTTGGAATTCAAGCATTCATTACAGATAGAAAGATAGAGCAGACTTATCTTGCAAAAAGCAATTAAAAATTACATGATAAGCACAGTAACTTTTTTGACCAGAAAGCATTGAGATCAGTTATGAGTTACTTTATAGAGCAGAAAATCATCACACCACCAAGCATTGCAAACCATCAGAAATAAGTTGGATAGGGGAAAGCATTAATGTACAATCTTTGATAACATCTTAATGGTTTTAGGAAATCAAAAGCAAAAAATATTTTGAGCCATAAGGAAATGCAAATGAATACACAAATCAAATACTTTGGCCCCTATAATTTGATTATAAGATTACACAAATAAAAGCAATGTATTTTTTTAATATTTGTAAGTAGTGCAACTACTTATGTGCTTCCTTTTAATTTTATTTTTATACATAAAACTAATTACATTTTAAACATTCTATGATGTTTATCTAATAGAATGTACAATATGTTCAAGCATATATTTTCCTATCTCTTAATAATAAGACATTAGACTATTAATATGATTGTGACAAATTTGGAACATTATTTGAAGAGGATTATATTCTATGAGATAGTTTTGGAAGGATGATATGATGGACTAGAGGAAGAAAGTGATGTATTATTTTATTTAGGATTTTATTATTTGGATGAAAAATCAGAGGATGATTCAAAGTATTAACACAGAAAATACAATACAATTGAAACATTGATGCAAAAAGTTCTCATTCGCAACCCCTGTAATATCCTAGTTATATAATAGGGCTTTAGATAGTTATTAAAAAACATATCTTCTTTTCAAGCTCTCTATTATTCTGATGATGGATTCTCAATTTATGCTAGTGCAATACAAGCATTTGATTTGAAATGTCAATGCAAAAAAATTCTTCTCCCTTAACTCTCTGTTATACTGACGATAGAATGTGATTTAAAATGTTAATCTAGAAATGTTTATCTCTGACTCTATATTATACTAATGACAAAATGGGATTTGAAATGTTGATGTAAAAAAATTCTTCTATTCTAACTCTGTATCTTGATGATAGAATCTAAGACAACGAATTACACATTACTTCATTTTATGTTGCATGAATGTTGGCCCTACATAAGTGCATTTAGAACTTTTCTGTGATACTGTACAAAATCTGCAATACAGTTACTCCTCTATTTGAGAAGTATTTTCAGAAATCAAAGGTGTTATTGATGAGGGTGCAATAATAATGTGTGGAGCTTGATGAAAGACCAATTTTGCATATAATAATATGAACCATCATCTTCTATTATTTAAGCAGCACCGAAGGCCAAGCTTAGAGGGATTTATGTTGCTTCACTAATGTTAGAGTAGAATGAGAATTCTAAAGAAGTATTAGCCATAGATCAAGTTGATAGTGCTAACAGATTTACAACAGTTATTCCAGAAAACAAAATTTTGGAAGCTACAATTAGTTCATATTTAAATCTCCAGATCTCCCCAAGCTCATCAAGCTCATTAAAAATAAGAGTATTTGGATATCGTGTCTCACCACTACAAACCATTATAATTCTGCCATTGTACATTAAAATTCCCAAGATCTGATGCAGTTTACCTTGCATCCTCAGTAGAACCCAGAGATACTTGATATTGCCATCTTTATTCAAATCACAGACAAAGACATATGTCCCATCTTTAGAAACCTAATAGATTTTCTGGTTCTGCATGAAAATACTTGTAAAAAGCCAATTGGCATATAGTCATAATACCTTCTTTTCTCAAAGGGAGCATCTCTTATTTCCCTTCTCTTATTCACAAATTTATAAATCAGAACAACAAATTTCTTACTTCTGACAAGGTAAAGTTTTCCAATTATAAGGGTTACCTGATAGGTTTTTGTCTTGGGATCACAGTTGAGATGAACAACCACATCATCATTATAATCTTTTATGTAATATGAAAGTTCGGTTTCTCTGTTCAGTCTTACATCTTCAATATAATGGGACTGCATAGTCAATGGATTGACCGCTTGAAGGTTCCCATCTCTCTTACAGCTATATGCCAAGAGGCCTCCATCTCTAGCTCTTAGACACCACTACAAGTCACTACATCTCCAGTCTTCATTAAATATCTGTGTGTACCTTCATCTTCTATTGACATCATAGAAAACAAGACCTTTGGAAGATCCAATGGTTTCATCATAAAGTTCCATCACCAGCCACCTTTGTGCATTGCCCTGCTTCCATAGATTGTGAAAGTAAGCAGATCCAAAAATAGTACGTTGCTATGAAGTAGAAACTATTTGCATTTGGAACAATGTGGAGAGGAAGTGTGCAAAATATCAAGGTCAAGATTTCCTCTGGAATATGACATGGAAAAAAAAAATTCTTCCCTTCCTTCTACTCTTTTGTTTGATCCATCATCACTACTTGATGAAGCCTCCCCTCTATTTTCTATAGCATTGGCCTCATCTATGAAATCTGTATGCTTACTGGTTCCATCTTCAATGTATGCACCTTCTTCAAGGGCAAGCCAATTGGCATATGGTTTAGTTGATCCAAAGTCACCTTCATTTGGTGCAGCCATTGCCTTACCTTTGCTGTATGGAGACTTGCTTAAGCCTTCACCACTCCCCTCATTCTCTTAACTCGAAATGTTATCCAAGCAAATTTTCTTCTTCTTAATATTTTGGATGAACCTTGAATCATCAAGTTCTTCCTTTGAAGCCATCTTTGCACTCAATACCCTAACAAAGTGGTAAATGGACTTTATGAGGCATTTATGTTATAGTGATATCATTTCACTTAAATGAAAAAATTTTCAATCTTTTATTTATTTTTGTACAAATATTTGTTTTAGAGGACATTTTTCAAACTTCATTTGAGGTTCAATGTGAGATTTTTGGGGAAGAAGCTATGTTAAAATGTTTTCTCAATGCTTCCACATCGTTCCATCATTTTTTTCATAATAACAATCGTGGATCTTAGGTTCATACAAAATTTCTAGATTCAAAAGAGGATGCATGGAAACATATTTGTTTATGTCTTGGTAGACCTAGAAGCACCTACTAGGATGTCAAGGTAAATGATGAACACCGAAGGCCTATTCTGAAAGTGGATCTCTCCTCTTTAAGAGTGGTCTCAGTCAATAATTCCATATGAATATGTTTTATTTGATTGAATTAATTTATCACTAGTATCGACATGATACCTTCATATCATTTGACTTCTTAATGTGATTCCTTATCTTCTAATTCCTCATATTGGTGCACATCAAACTATAATATTTGCCAATATCTTTCTTAATATAGTAATGGATGACTAAGATCCCAGATAGCAATGCATGACCAAGTTGTTACAGCGAGTATCCACCAATTAGTGCCAAGACTTTTGAGTGCTCTTAAAGGATTTTGATGTGCCTTGTTCTTGCTGACTTGCTATGCCCAATTCAGGCAATATGATTGATATAAGAAAGTAATGCCTAGCTTAAGATGGCTAGAAGTATGAACTACATAGCTATTTATACCATCAACTGAACATGTGGAAATTATACATACCAAACATCTACGCCTTCTAGAAATTATAGGATCATTTTAGTTACATTTGAAAACATTAATCAAGAAAAACCATATGTGCAGATATAAACATTAATCACAACATGTCCAATTTATTTGCAGATATATTTTCCTATGAAGAAAGACCACGCTTGACAATATGAACGCTGAAAAAAATGAGACAATGGATGCATTGTGGGCTTAGTTTCAAAGAAAACCTAATAAATGTTATTGTCCTTGCAAGAAGTGTAAAGGCTTAAAGACTCAAAGAATTCTAATCACAATAGCCCAGAGTCATTGTAGGCAACATGGTCATGTTGAAGGGGGCCACGATTTTGTCCATTGCTGGATGTGGATTTCCTACTGGAGGAACATGGAGGTGTGAATATCCAAGCTGATGATAAGACTCTCATGGAAGAAGATGATAATGTGCCAGAGGACATGATTGAAGAAGATGGTATTGGGGCAAGTGATGAAGAGGATCACAATGATGGTACTAGCGAATCTGATAATGATGATGAAGATGGTCTTGATATACCTTTACTTGAGAAGGCACACGAGCCCTTATACGAAGGCTCCCAAACAACTCTACTATTAGCTATAGTGTTGTTGGTGAACTTAAAGGTTATGAATGGTATATCCAGTGTAGCAATGTCACGTATGCTAAGGTATGTCATTTTTGTCATCTTCAATGTTAGCATACAATTACTATTCATTATATTAACAATGCATATTTTTTGTTGTAGGTTGATTAGTGAGTTTTTGTTACCACCATCAAACATTTTTCCTCGTTCATACTGAGAATTATCTAACATTATGGATTAGATTGGAATTAAGTATCAAACAATACATGCATGTCCCAATGATCACATTCTATATCATAAACAATATGAATTTGTAGCAGAATGCCCTGATTGTCATAGTAGTAGATATCGATCAGATCAAATAACAAAAAAAGTGCCTCACAAGGTTCTTCGGTACATTCCCATTATTCCACGTCTTGAATGGTTATTCAGGTGCACTACCTTGGCACAATTTATGGATTACCATGCACGCAATATAAGTCGGGATGACATTATGCAAATGCCTGCCGATGGTTTTGCATTTAAAGAGATAGAAGAAACATGGTCACACTTTAAAGAAGAACTTTGTAATTTGAAGCTGTCATTGGCAGTGGACGGTGTCAATCCATATGGAGATATGAGATCTGTTTACTCAGTGTGGCCTATTTTTTTTTATTAATAATAACATTCCTCCTTGGATGTCCATAAAGAGGGAGCACATAATGTTGTCAATGATTGTGCTAGGTATTTTTATCATTTTATAGTTATCTAAATTAATTTATAAATAGTGCATGAAAATGGTCATAATAATAATGTAATGTTTATGTTGATTCAATTGCTAGGTAAATACCAAGTGAAAGATATGAACGTGTATATTGAGCCCCTAATTGACGAGTTGTTGAAGTTATGGAATGGCATCACTATGTATGACATCTCTAGACCGATAGGACATCGACAATTTCAATTCCATGCAATGCTTGTATGGACAATACATGATGCCCCTGGGTTAACTCATTTTTGTGGTATGTTATCTTGTTAATATCACATATTTTTGGTCTATTATAGTGCTTACACATTACTATCAAATGTTTAAGTTGCATATGATAATTGTACATGATCGACACTTCTACATGATCTTGTAGGTCTTCAGACAAAGGGAAAATTTGCATGTCCAGTTTGTGGTCCGAAGATGAAATCTCGTCATTCGAGAACTTTAAGAAAGCAGGTGTTTGATGAGTTTAGACACTTTCTCCACAATAATCATAGGTATCGAATTGACGAAAAACATATTTTCAATGGGAAAGAAGAGACATCATCAAGACCACGAAGAATGACACCTCATTTATGGAAGTTGGAATATGATCGACTAAATTGTCGAGGTAATATCCAATTTGTCATCCAAAGTTTAAAATTTATATTTTGATATTGTCTTATATTTACTAAAGTTGTAATTGATACTTGTGAAGGTCATCAAGGCATCAATGACTAACTTCCTAGAGGAATGAAAAGTTATCCTACTCAATTTAGTAGGTTACCGTACTACAACGATCTCCCAATTGCGCATTTGTTTGATGCTATGCATATTGGAAAGAATGTAACAGAGACACTATGGAAAATGTTGGATGGAATGCATGATAGAGAAAAAATTGCCAAAATTTGTACCAACATTCATGAATCCAATCATGCACTAAAAGCTTCCATTGAATCAAATAGCAATGGAGACTGCATAAATACAAGCGCCCTTCCTTGGTTATTAATGGAGCAACAGAGTGATGCATTAAAATAAGTCATAAAAAAAACAAAATTTCCAATAGGATTTGTTGCAAATATAAGCACTCTTCTATCAAAGAAAGGTGATTTTGGGCCTGGGTTGAAAACACATGATTGGCATACCTTCGTCAAGGTAAGTCATGTTCTCTATTTATAGTATATTTGTAAGATTGAATGTACTACCTATTGCATTATTTAATAATATATTGAAATGATCATTTTTAATGATTGCAGTTCATCCTACCTCTATCCCTTCCATAATAGTTTGGCAGCAGTATTAAACAAGTTATATATGATCTTGGAAAATACACGAGGTTAGAAGTGTTTTTTCTTAGATTTGTAGCTTTCTCTTAAATCTATTGTATAATTTTATTTTAAATTTCATTTATGTGGTTTTGTGTGTTGAATCTCTTTTAGGTGGTTATCATCTAAAGAAATTGACAAAAAAGATATAAAATATTGGAAGAGAAAAATTCCATAGCTTATGTGTGAAATGAAAAAGTGTTTACCTCCAACCTTTTTCAATGCTCAAGAACACTACCTCATACATCAAGTTGAGGAGATTGAATTGTGTGGACCTGTACAAGCTAGATCAATGTAGATGGTTGAGAGGCACTTGAAATTTATGAAGGGCTTGGTTCGACAAAGAGCACGTCCTGAGGGTTCTATGATAGAGGGATATATGATATACCAGACCATGGTGTACATTACTGAATATCTTCCACAGTTTGCAGCAAATATCCATGTAGATCGCATTTGGGATCCCAACTCTAATGAAAAATTCGAAGGGGAGTACCTGAGGGGGAAAGGTAGATTGAGGAGGGTGAGAGGTAATTATAAGTTTTTTTTTTTTAGTTTAATAATTATTATTCATCATCAATATATATAAGTTGTTTCTAACTAGTGTAATTGTGTTCTTTATAGTTGGTCATGAGTGGGATGCACTACACTTGTATTGCAAACAATCTTGATTGGATGACGGTATGGATTGAGCAGTCTCAAGAAAATGGTCGCTCATTAACATGGGATGGTGTTATATCATTCGTTAAAGAAGCTCATCATAATGGAGATCCCAATGTTACAAAAATGGTACTTGATCTAATATATGGCTTAAGAGATACAAAGGTACGCATAAGATTACTAATCATCACACATAAGTTTAATATCAACTCACAAATCGATGCAAATAATCTTGACATGTTTGAATAATTGCAGGTCAAACACCACAAAGCTATTCTCTACCATGGCTATAAATTCCACACAAAAAAGTCAGATCAAACGAAGAAAATATGTGATTCCGGGATAAGTGCCATCTTCGTAGTCACCAATATTTCATCTAGAACTGACATACATCCTCAACGATCTAAAAATCAATACTATGGAATTTTGGATGATATACTTGAGTGCGACTTTAATTCATTCAAAATAGTTCTATTTGTCATCGAATGGTTTAGGTTACGACTGAATCGAAATGATCCTAATAGGACTATTATTGAACATGATAGTGGATTTACTATGATTAATATAAGGTCATTTGAGGCAGTCAGAGATGAGCCCTATGTTCTTCCAAGCCAGTGCAAGCAAGTATTTTATTTTGGTGTTCCACAAAAACCAGGTTGGTCATTTGTTGTTAGACAGCACCCAAGAGGAAGGCCGGTAAAGTATAATGTGATTGAAGAAGAAGAAATTGAAGAAGCAGAAGAGGAAGTAAATGATTATCAGGAACAACAGTTACCCAGTGGTGAAGATGAAGAAGATGGTGATGATTTTGGTCATGGTGATGATAATGGTGATAATGATGATGATGATGTTGATGATGATCATGATCATGGCGATGATGGTCATGATGATGATGGTGATGAAGATGATGATGATGATGGCGATGAAGATGGTGATGATGGCGAAGAAGATGGTGGTGGTGACGACGATGCTCAAAGTGATAAGTACGATGATGGTGATGATGATGATGATGATGACATGGATGAAGATCATGATGATCAATGAAATGTCCAGCTAGGATCAATGTCAACTATGATGGGGTCGCGTACGACCAAACTTTTCTTTCTAAACCATATGTGCACATATAAACATTAAGTAGAACATGTCAAATTTTTTTTAGATATACACATTAGTTACACTAAATATTCAACTTAGGAAAAATGATTTACATATACAATCTACTTTATTATTAATATTTTTTTTTGGTAATTCTATTACTTTAATTTCGCTACTGATTTCTAAGACTTACTAAATTTTTTCACAGGGTGATATGGATGTACCATCTCAGACACCTTCAGTAGAGGTAAACATTAAATATTGTAAATTTTAATGTTAATATAGAAATATATGTCATATTATTATGTTCTTTTCTTTGTGGCTTTGGAGTTGTTTTGATGAAATTTTACTGATATTTAATGTCACAAATGATAGGAAAAAGCTAGAATGACCGCTGATCAAATGCGATTTGAAATATGGGCTTCATATCTACATAACATCGCCCTTACTATTGACCCTATGTTCATCACCCAAAAAATCAAGCAAAGATACATTGATGAACTTGTTAACATTATCATCGAGGGTGACAAAAGTGAGGAGAAAGAGGCACTGAGAACAAAATTGGGCCGTAGAACCCAATCTTTGCAGGTAAGCAGTAATTCGACTAAAGAAATAATAGAAGTTCAATAGATATGAATATTTTATACTATCTTATGGATCTTGATCTCTAATTTTATGTGTACTTGTATAGACATTTGTGCCATTTGTGACATCACATGGTGAACATGGTGATGGTCATTGTGCACAACCTTCGTGTAGTAGCACTTTGTTTGTTTTCATCAACATTATAATAGTTACTTTTTTTTTGTGGAAATTTCTAGCTAGTATCCCATTTGATCTTTATCCATTGCAAATGTCTTTGCTAACAATATTGAATTCCTCAGCTCATGATGACATGCAAACTCCTCCTTCGGTTGTCGGTCCACTATTGCCTACTGCATTGTCGGCAACAAGGGCCATGCAAACATCCTCATCTATACCCACTAGAACTAGTAAAACCTTGTTTTGCTAGATTTTGTAATGTATTTGTACAAGTTGATGAACAATGAAGTAGCATATCAGTGCTTGAATGATGTCTACAGAAGCCTACATACACACAAACACATGCATACATACACCATGCATACATACATACATACACACCAGTAAACTAGAGGTTTTTTATTCATTTTGTCCAAGCATCAACTACAACCTGATCTCCCTTGCCTTCTGAGATCATACATGATATATATAGAGGCCTATAGGACTGTTGGAACAACCAAGTAGCCATTCCCCAACTTAAAACAAACAATAACAACTTTTAAACAATACCGAGCAACATTTTTAAAAGTTGTCAGCAACTTTTATATGCAACTTTATGCATTTTTGCAAATCTGACTACCTAATGAAAAAAAAATATTTGCTAGTCAATTTCTTCAATTTGATTATATCCATAAGTATACTTTAATTAATTTGGTGTCTACTTTAATTGTCATGATATTTTAGTTGACAGACTAGCAGAGAGTAGTACTGCTGAAGTTGATCCATTTCCTGGAGCAGTTCGTGTGATTAGTACTGGTTCATATGAAGGGACATTATTGCTGAATAAGAAAACTATGTTTCTGTTAAAAGAACGAAAGCTTCCAGGTGCTTTAAATTTTTTATTTATTTAAAGTGTAAATTTAATTTATTTTTATATTACTCATTTTGGACTGATAAATCCTTTATGTTTTAGTAGGTAATAATGTTTTCTTTGATCATCTTTTTCATATGACATTGAGACTATTCAGACCCACCATACGTAAAAGGTACGTAGTTTCATATCATTTCTACATAATTTTTCTTTTCTTTCATTTACTGTAATATATTAAAGTTATTGATCTAACAATCTATTTGTTTTTAAAAAGGTGGAATTTACAAACCATGGAATTAAAAAATCAGCTCATTGCATCTTTTGACGAGAAATTTGGAAAAGACATGTTTGACAATGGCCTACTTCTCAAAAGAGAAGCAAAGCATTTAAAGACTGTGAGGGATCAATATAGAAGGGCTCTTAAGGATAAACCAAAGTACGATCATCCAGCTATGATTCCACCAATGGAGTGGAATGAAATAGTAGAAAATGCAAAGGAGAAAAGGCTATGTGAAGATAGAGGTAATGAAGCAGCACAGGGCAAAAAGAGGTATGTCATGATAGTATTAAGTACATTGTAATCATGCACTAATTATTCATATTTGTAAATATATAATCTAAGATGTTTGAAATTGTTCATAGATTGCAGGACACATCCGTGGCTACAAAAGCGAGACTAGAAAAGTTTGGCCAACACAAACTTGGCTCTGGTGGCTATATGAATCTCTAGTCTCGAGTTGTACGTAGGAGCAATGATATGAAATAATTTTTTAAAATATAATGTTGCAAAAAATTTTGTTTAGTGAAACCATACATACAAAATTGATGATATTAAGCAAAAAATACAGGGCACCGAATTCAATATGGAGGTCACAGATGAAGATAGAAAACTTGCCTTGAAGGAAGGCTATAAAGTCGTGGCTATACACCTATGTGAAGAATCTATAAGCCTTTCCCAAGAATCTAGTTCACCAAATGATATCTCACAGGTAAATTGGTTAGATGAAAAGTAAATGAAATTGAATAGTTGATCCTTTTCTTTTTTGGTATTAGTTTTGAACGTAAATTGACTACATAACAATGTGCATAACATTTTATTGCAGCCTTCATATCCTACCACAAAACCTGCTCGTGACGAAGGCCATAATGTGCATTATAGTGGTGGAGGTATTAATTTTCTATTGGAAATTAATTATGCAATCAGAAATATTAAATGTTCTCCTTCCATTTATTGTCCAAGCATGGTCTTATCCAAAGATATATTCTATGCTCATATATTCTTCGCTATTTGTTGTTTATTAAATCATAGTAGTTTGCATTTCTTGTATTATGTATTTAGGGTATTCTTGAGAAATGACAACCAAGTTTATAGACTGGCAAGGCAATTTATTATATGATATGGAAAATTCACATAGTTTTGTTCTTATTTCTTTAACACTACTTTAAAGATTATCTCTGGTTGCTGAAACATATTCATTATTTTAAAATAGGGAACTTTAAGCTTTTGATCGGTAGTTGATTATGATTTCCAACTCTATACTTTGATAAATCATTTGTTCTAACAAATCTCATAGAGTAAATATTGTGATATTGCTATCATGATTTAACTGTGTAGTATTTGAGTCAAATTTATTGACTCATATTTCATGTGCAGTGCTCAAAATGAATCCATCACTCATGATAATATTTTTTTGAATATTTTAGAGCATGTTGAACATCATGTCGAAGGAGTGGAACATGTTCCAAGTGTTCAACATGTTGACGTGGTGGCGGATCAAAATGTTAATGTACATGATGTGGCTTTGTTAGGTAAGAAAAATGCATGTTATGTTGTACTAGTACTTAATTATAGACTGGTAACAGTTAAAAAAAGAAAAAGAGTATGCCAATTTATCCCATTCACTTGTTCTTGCAATAGAGCCCCCTTTAGTGCAGCAGCCTCCTGCTCTTGCAAAGAGAAGGAGCCATCGTAATTTGACATTACACGTGCTAGAAGAGGAGGAGAATGATGCAGATATGGAAGCTCCTATGAGCACTTTTCTTAAAAGAGCTCATAAAAACAAAAAGAAGAAATGGTGTTTTAAAAATCTTCTTTGATAAACCTTGTTGGATAATGAAAGAACTTTGTTTTAAGTAATTATGGATGAATGATGTGTATTAATACTGATTTTTATCTTATGTTAATGAATATTGTTATGTCTTAATGAAGTCTTGATTAGTATTGTGTATTAATGAATTTTATATCATATTAATGAATTTTATATCATATTAATGAATGTTATGTGATTGTATTGATTGAATGTTATGGTTCATAAATGGATGAATAAATCAATGAAGTATGTAATTAGATGATAATGGGTACTTTAGATTGATGTTAGGGGGAGGGGGGTGAGGCTACATGAGCTTCCACCTTCACGTGGTTTTCCTTATTAAGTAGAGAATATTATAATATTCTTGAAACCAAGTGAAGCTCAAACTAACATAAAATGGACACTTCGCATGTGGTAGGTCTAAAATGATCCACGACTACTGCTGCCCATAACATGAATTTGTGAAATACATTTTGATATCACCAATTTCAACAATCTATTCGAAGCATAGGAGTGGCCTATATTCGTAGCATGAATTTTGAGTAATGCCTCAATCTAGATTGCCTCAGAAGTGGCTGGAAGAAGCCTGCACGAATCTGAGACTATGAACTCTCCCCACCTTGGCCAAGAAGAACTTGCCAACTCTCTACTATTATGGAAAACTACAGAGTGGTGTGGCTGGTTTGCAACCAACCAATAAGTTCACAATTAAAGGAATGAGCCTTCCTTCACCAAGGATTGCCAAGCAACAATCTCAAGTGTACCAATTTGATCAATACTCCAATCCTTATTGAGAATCTTGTCCCAATCAATCTCTAGATGAAACAGGGACACAAAGTGACTAGTCAAATGGTGAATAACACCTAAACGTTTGAAACTTTCATCCTTATATCTTCCAAGGTCACTCTAGTGAATCCCAACTAGTTCTGTTACTTCTTGTTGAGAAATCCCAACATTGACACCCAATCGAGATTGATCCCCAAGACCAATGCATCACATGAAGAAACTACATTCCCAAGCGCCATAACAAGCACAATGCACTCTTAGTCTATGATGCAGAGGTGGTGTGTGGTATCCATATTCTTCATATGAGATAGCAAATCTATTCATTTAACAACAACTCTTTACTCGTATGTCCCCTCAAGGACTTACCTTCCAGGCTACCCCAAGTACACTTAGAGTTTCCCAAACACCATAACTTCTTCCAAGGCTTCAACCTTCATTCTTCCTTTTTGAATCATCTCCTCATGTCCTTTCCACCATGTTCCATCCATCCATTCATTTTGGACAACTAATCTCTTACCCAAAATTCATATCTAGCCTTAAAGCTAGTAGCCCTCACCAGTCACTAATTTGGATTTCTCTCCAATAGTTCCCAAAAAACTATGGAAACTAAAACCTGATTAAGATACCCTTTTGGGATCTATAAATCCTCCCTAAGTTTCAATATCAACTCTTTTGGACCATACCCAAGATCTGATACCCCTAGCCTATCCACACTAGGCCTAATTCTCCAATTTTACACAGCAACCCACAACTCCACTGAACCCTACAATTCCAAGTATTATTGATGATTGAAGTCTCCTAGTATTCTAATCCAAAAATTGAGGTATCTCGAAAGTCTGCTGATAAAAATAAATTTAAAATATAATATTAAATTATTTTATGTATTTTAGCCCTCATTTTAATATTTTTAAATGCAAAAGTAAAGACCAATGACAATTTAAATGATTTTTGGGGAGAATGACAGTTGAAGATCTTGAGATTGATGATCACAACCTTGTGGAGTAGATGATAGTACCATCAACATCCTAGTACTAGATGAATTTTTGGTTTTTGTTTACTATACTAAATTTGTTCATTTTCGTTTTCATATTGGCAATTCAACATCAAACTGTACTTTGTTGCATTTAAAATTTGAATATGTAATGATAATGTCAGCGATTATCAATCTCATATGATGATGATCATATGAAATATTCGAAAAACAAGTATGATTATGAGATACAATAATGTGATTATTTGAGTTTTGAAATATTTGACTCTATATTAATGTGACATTACTATTATTATTTACTTTAGTCTTTTAGTTTTACAATATTACTATTTTGTATTTAGTATTAGACTTAGCAAACTATCAAAAAAATAAATTGTAGTCTCCAAATACCCCCCATCTCCCATTTTTGAAAAATTGTCATACCGGTACCAGTACCAGTACTAGAGACCTCCAAGTCTCCCCATCTCCCAGTGACCTTGTTTTTACCACTTGGTGAACGATAGATTAGAATATATTAGAAGCTCAATTTTCAAATACTGCCGTTAATATGCTGATGCTATTATGAAAAATTTTAGTATAACTTATTGTCTTATTTGCTAACTATCTATCAATAGATTGTAGTATAACTTATTGTCTTATTTGATGACTATCTATCAATTGCAGAGTGCTAAGTTGTCATCACAAGTTGTCTCAATAAACCTCCAATAGATACTAGTTGATCTAATAGGCAGCTTGTTCTCAAAATAATAGACAGGAATATGCTAGAGTTCAGATTTCATTACTTAGAGCTCATATATGTGACAATATGGATTCCAATGCTCTTTTTTTCTTTGATTTTATGCTTTGGTCTAGATAAATGACATGTTTTTTCTATTTTCTACTAGTAACATTTAGCTGGATTGATCTAGAAGGAAAGCTTGTCATTGGTTATCGAAAGGCTTCTGATACTATATTAAACCAGGTTGGCTTTCCTACTTATTGGACTTGCAAAGTAATGAAATGTGAAGTTATGTCATATTTCTTGTCTTAAGTCTGACTGGGTTATATGTTCATTATACAATTTAATCTTTCATATTATTATTTTGTGTGCTTTATTCATTATCACAATAGCATTTGGGTGCTTTTCCAATATTTTTGTTAGAAAAGTAGAGCACATAACAATTTTCTTGATGCATTGATGTCCTCTTTTCTTATTTTAGGAAGTTCAACCATCAACATTAGGAATCGGGCAATTTTTCAGTAGTGCCCTTAACTCTACAAGTACAAATTTTTTTTCAGGCTACACTTCCTTCAGTCAATGTAAAAGAAGAATCATTTGTAGAGCCTCTGACAGGTCAAGTCAATACTCCAAGCACAAGCTTTAGTTGGTATAAAAGTGACAAAGCTGGAGGCAAATCCAAAGATAGTTCAAGTCAATCCTTGTTGACACCAGAAAAGAAAAAAGTCACAATCTTTGTTCCAAGAATAAGAGACTTTGCATGGAGAATGGTGATGTGTTTGAATTGAAGTTGGCATGGGAAGAAGCTCAGGATTTGCTTCATCCTACTCCAAAAGTTGTACCTAGCATTGTCATGATTGAAGGGCACGATTTTGAAAAATATGAGGTATGAAGGCTCAGCTAGGATGGGTTTTAAATTTCATTAAACATAGGACGAGAAATTGTATGGACACTCTTGTCAGATCCTTTTATAAATTACTTCTAAATCATTCAATAGAAATAAGTAGAGTTGACTTACTTAGATTCCTTAACATTTCAAACATGTAAATATTTGATTTCAAATGCCCTTGCAATTGCTAAATCTTAAAATCCAAATATAAGCCAATGAAAAAGCTATGAATTCATCTAATGGGGCATCCCTTCTGTGTGAAATCATAATTTTAATTTGCCTCTATATTTCTTGCTTTCTGCCTAATATAGGTGCAACTTTTAAATATAGAGTAATGAGCTGCAACTGCAAGTATTGATCAATGCTTTTATAATAATTTTGAGACTGGAATAAGATGTTTTTATTTAAATTATCAATTCTATTGTGTAGTTTTGATTTAGAATAACTAAGACTTAGGATAACAACAATGATTTGAGCATAGGAGAACTTGGTATATTCCTGGTATGTACGTTAGTGTATAGGAGAACTTGGTGCTTGTTTTGGGAAATCCTTTATAGCAACACATTCTCCTGATTTGTCAATGTTTTCTTTATGTCTAAGGTCGTCTACCACATTTCAAGTTTCAAGCATTAAGATCGTTCTGACGCCTAACTATGGCTGACCAGAATATTTTATTCGAGAATATATCAAATGTATTTTTAGGAAGTTGGCTTGGCATGAGACGTAGTGCAGAGAGAATTTTCTAATTTTTTCCTCTCAATCTATGCATTCTTTTATTTTTTGTAAAGCCAATGTAATTTTGTCCTTGAATCTCCAATGTGCCCCTAATGAGCATGGGATGCTCCTGCATCACAAAGAACTTACGAGCTCTTCTATCTTGAAAGGTTTCTTTTCAAGATGAAAATTTCCATCTTCAATTTTACCCATGTCAAGCACATCATTCAATATCTAAATCATGAAAGATGATGAAGCATCCATCATCTAGGCAATACCCAACACTCTTATTAAAAGGTACTCTTATTTCATGAAAATTGAAATTTAAAAATTGCTTAACGCAATCTATCTTCTGTGGGTGTTTGGCCTTGTTTTGTTGAAAAGTTTGAATTGCTACACTCTCTTTCAATCCACATTTTGAAAGAGACTCTTCCTGATGTAGAGATGCTTCACACAACCTCCAAAAAAACTATTTCCATGAGAAGGAGCAACTTATAACTTAAGTGAATCTACAAATTGGAGACTTCGCACATGCTAGCTTCTATGCATAGTTCTGAAAACTCAAGCCTATTAATGACCAAATAGATCCCAAATTTTCCTTGTATTATCATTAGATGGGTTTATCATAACCACAATCCTATCTTTACCCTACTATCAAATCTAGATAGCGACTCTATGCATAAATCTTTGTTGCAAAACTTTACTTTGCACATTCTAATATATTAAAATTCAATAGCAACTTTATAAACTTACCTTGGAGATTCCTATACTTCTTCAATTTCATTCCCTATTCATTCTTGGAGGACCTTCACAACAACTTCTATATTGAGAAGAAACTCAACACATAGAAAATTTAAGGCAATTAAAAATAACTCATTCATCTTGTACTTTGGAAAATAGTTTGTCACCGAGCTCCTGCATCCCATTCAAAGATACATCAATCTGCATGCTCAAAAAAAAATCTTTTTCATCAAACCCTCAAACAATGTCTTTCAGTTCCATGTAGAAAAATCTAACCATTATCCATTTGGTCAATCTGCACAAACTCGACACTAATGATATCTAGCCCCGAAACTTGGATTATCTTTTCCAATATGGAAATCTAAGGCAATTAGTTATCTCGACCCTTGATTGAACTTTGGAGTACAATCTCCTTCAACATGCATTTTTGTTTGTAACAACACCATGATTTGACTGCATTTAACTATGTATTTTTTGATCTTGAAATGAGATAAACATGATTGTGTAGATGACTTGATTATTTATAAATTTGCTAGATTTGATACACACTCTTTGTTGGATTGCAGGAGGCAAAATGGTTTCAAGCTATCTGAGATTAGTCCAATGGAAAGTCAATTGAAGGAAGAAAAATAAACTGGAATTCCTTGTGTCATGGTGGATCTATAGCTCAAACTCTCAGTTAATCAATTTTTATTGATTTTCCTGTCAAAAAATTCAGATTTCAGGTAGAGAATCTATAATCTCAAACATAAATTTGAGTGTTATAAAAAATAGATGTGGAAAGAGTAACTTCAACAATTAGAACCATTTATAGCTTTCTTCATTCGTTCTAGGTAATATAGTTGATGAGGATATAACCTCTTTTGTGGTTAATGAGGGGATGCATATGAATGTTATTTATTATGATAGGTAGAAATCATTTTCTTTGCTCTTTTTTGCAGTGGAGAACGAACCATTTACTAAACTTCTAGTGGCAGATTTTCATTCTTGGCCTCAGCATGTTCGTGAGAAGAAGATTCAAATTGGTCTTGCTCCAGCTGCTATAGTTAGGATATACAAACAAACAAATGATACCTTGAAGCCTCAAAATGGTCTATCTATATATCCTCTTTGGCCCATAGGTAACTGGCCCACTAGAATAGATCCAATTGGATTTCTAGTTGCATTAACTGCAACCAAGGATAGAGAAGCAATGATTAAACCAGTAATTGTAACACCATCCTGAGAAACACAATAAACATATTCAAAGGTTAATTCACTTAATATTCTCACAAAGATTTAGGCTATTATAATAATGATTGGTTGATGTATCAAAAATAATCTCTTAGTCAGAAACTCTTAGAACAAAGCAAGGAACCATTATTTTATTTCTAATCTCATTGTGGTATTCTTTTCTGATTGATCTAATACCTCCATCATTACTGCCACATTGAAACTAGTTCTTTTCCAACTAATCTAATGTCCCTGTGGTTTTGAATATGTTAGGAATTCTCGTCTACTCTCAACAAGTATTTGAAGGATGTATGAATTTGATGTAATCATCTAAATATCTGTCCTTTATATTGATTCTTATACCCTTGTGTGTATGCCAACTATATTGATCAACATGAAGGGATCTTGCAGATCAATTTGGTAATATGTCAGAGATTCGACACTCTTTATGCAATATTTAATAATGTTCCTAATTTTCATCACTGCTATGAATAGTATTGTTCTAGCTATGTTTGATAGAATACC
Source organism: Cupressus sempervirens (assembly GCA_028749045.1). Classification (NCBI taxonomy): domain Eukaryota; kingdom Viridiplantae; phylum Streptophyta; class Pinopsida; order Cupressales; family Cupressaceae; genus Cupressus; species Cupressus sempervirens. The sequence continues at coordinate 46,302,718 of CM053787.1, forward strand.
TCCTTTAGTTGGTGGTTGTTTGATCTCCGATAGTGAATATTCTTTTGAATATAATTGCTAGATATATTCAAATGTCTATAATCTAATCCTATACAAGTGTTGTGCCTTATCTTCTCTCTGTCTTTGTCAACAGTTGACTTTGATTGATATTGATTTATTTTCTTTTAATTTTGTCATGATTTCTCCTCTTGTCTGAACATATCTTGGAATCTATGACCTTTTTCTATACTTCTTCCTTGTGTACATATTCAACAGTTAAAGTCAAATGGCTAATTGTTCAAATACACAGAACTAATGAATAAAGGGGGACCGAGGTCTAATCTCATATCCTCTCCAAAATGAGATTGAGAAGCTTTATATCTAGTCAATATGGAATGATGAGTCATGTTCCGCATTGATAAGTAGGAGATATTTTCCATAGCAAGTCAAATTGTGATATTGCTATCATGATTTAACTCATGAAGCACAAGTCAATGAGTTTGACTAAAAAAAAATTACACAGTTAAATTCTGATCGTGATATCACAATGTCCCATATTACTAATGTCATGGCTAGTTAGATTCTTAACAAATATTTCCGAAGGGTAATCATATTAATTCATACTATTTGGTTATTGTGTGTATCAATGTCTCGATGTGCATTTGTGGTGGTAATCTTACTAGTTAGCAATTTGTATGATGCCTGTTGGTGGAATTATCATGTGGTAATGATTATTCAAAGGGATATCTATTATATTATTAATTATGTGTCTCACTAGGAAATTTATAAGGAGACATCCAATGTAGATGACTGTTTCAACATTGGTATATTGCATCTAGCTAGAAGCCACATCAGAAATACAATGCTGAACCCTTATTTCAATGTTCATGTCCCATTATCTCAGAATCATTTTTGTCAGTCTTTTCTCTTTATGTGATGTTGCCTAGCCAATTCCTATTATGCTTGTTTTATGGCAATATTATCCTTCTTGAAATATTCATGTGTAGGTCTGTGAAGGCTTCCCCAAATTTATATTTGAGAGCAAAAGAAAAGTTTGCCAAGGTTAAAAAAAGTGGTCAACCAGAGCCACTTTTTATTCATCCTTCTACACAGTGGTATGCATGTGAAGAGAAGCTTGAAGGAATAGGTTCTGATTTGATTCATGTACCATTTATTTCCAGAAGAAAAACAAAATCAGTACTAAAAGGAGTAGAAAGAGACTAGTTTGGTGTTTGGCATGTTTGTTTTTCTATGCACTCATCTAAAGAGAAACTTGTCAAAACATTAATGGTTCTGAATCCCAAAGAATTCATTTCAACCACTTCCAACTGCAAAGTGACTGAACTGCAGTATGTTAGTAAGAAAATTGAAAATACTCAAAAATGGTCTCAAAATGATTCAAGTTTGCAGTCCAGAACTAAAAATACATTCTGTCAAGCTGGTTCAATATCAGGAATCAAACAAGATAGGGTTAATGATGTAACTACATTTCATGTTTCAAATCAACTGAAATTTATTTCAGAATGAGAGAGAAACTTAGATTTGAGAGTAGCTTTAGAAGAGAAGCATTCTCACACACACGTGCACTTTTCTTCACCACTTAAATCCATTCCTCTTTTTGGGATAACAACATACAGTCTTCCGCCATCTCCACCTATGTCTTTCAGTGATGAGGAGGATATTTTTAGCTCTTCAGAGTGCAAGACTTCAATAAATGATGTAGGACCTCTGTCACCTTCTCATTTGCCACAAGATATTAAGCATTTTATGTGTGGTGGAAAGAAAACATCTCAATTTACAGATTTAGTAAGGGCTAGAAAGCTTGATGATGAATCCAAAAGCTCCACAGATCATGCAGAGGACTGCACACAGTCATCTAGAAGAATAGCTTTGCATATCAATGAGGAAGTGAAGAAGCCACATGTATTAAGTGGCCATTCAGAAGAGATTGAGCATCCACTTGACTATATTGACCATCCAAGTCCTAAAAAATATGGTGCAAGTGATAGTGAACAAGTAGGTTGCATGTAAATTTACATGATGGAAGGGAGCTTCTTGAGTTTTGATAGCCATTGCAAGCATCCCAGGTCACTTCATGAAAATGTTAGAAAAATGTATAGATCATTACATGTACCAATTCCTCAGCCCCTTTTGTCATTATTGGACCTTGCAAATATCACCAAGCGACCTAAAATCCGAAACTCTCAAAGTTAATCAGATGAAAAGAAATCACTATGGCTTCTCATTCAAACTCCTTTCTTGTTCATTTGGTAGATAAAAATTGGAGTCTAGATTAAGATAGTAGCATTCCATTCTATTATTCATTATTATAATGATTTTGTAAATTACCTCATTCTATGTACTATGATAATTATATTTTCTTATCAAGAAGGTATTCGTGACACTCAATTGCTTCAGCTCAGTGGGGCTGGCTGTATACTAGTTGAAACATTATGTGACACACAACTGTAGCAAGAAGTCTACTATTTCCAGCTAGACACAACTATTGTTGTAATTGTCAATGACAATAGCTGCAAAGGATCAGTTATGTATTTATGTTTGGTCTCCTTTTGTGTTCTCTAAAATGTTGTTTGTTATGAGCAAAGTAATTCTCTTGGATGCTATCTAAATACTTAGCTATTTTTTGGCATGGAAATAAGAAGCTTACTTTGTCTGGCTGAAAAAATTCCTTATCAATCACCTTTATGATGGAAAAACTTTATAAAAATTTTAGTACTGAAGAAAAAGAGGAGCCATTCGAAGTTGGGCTTCTTAATTCATGTTGCTTTTGTAGTGCACAGTTCATATCATATGTGCTTTATGCATTTGATTATTTAACAACAACTGATCCTAATCATGTGTCATGCACATCATTACTTAAAAGGAACCAATATGAATACTTGTAATTGACAACTTCCCCAATTAAATGCATTTTAACACAACTGCAATGCAATAATTTGGGGACAGACTATGTCTGAATTCTAGCTAATTGGAAATGCATAGATTGCTAATGATTTGTCTGATACTTTGTCTAATACAAGTTGGTTGATGTTCAATCTTGTACATTCTTATGTTTTTTGATTTCCCAAAATAAAGCATGTTCCCCATCTTAATCAGGACCATTGAAATGGTTAGTCCTGCTACACAATTGAGGTCAAAACTTCAAATATTTATACAAATATTTTTGAAATTGAATTTGACATTACTAGATCCAAAGTAGCTTTTGTTCCATGAGCAAAGTTTTACTTCCCTCATGTTTATGATCTAAAATTTGAATATTCTCATTCAAATGATGAATTGGCAATACAATCTAGGGTGATACTTCATCATGTATATTCTCATTAATCATGTATCATTATATTCTATCTGTTTATTTTTAGCTTCAATTTAATACCTTTTTTTCTCTCTCTAAAGCTCTTTTTTTCTTGCCTGTAAAAAGACAGTCTTGCAATTTTTAAACATAAAGAATTAGTTTCTGGCTAGATTGTTATTCATGATCTTTGCCTTCCCACTAGTCTATTGGTAGTTGCTTTGCTAACGTGCTGCTTCCGTGCTTGATATACACAAAACCTCTTGCAGCCTATCTACTCCATGGATCACATTCTCAAAAATGTATGTTATCATTTCTCTGTAGATTTATCCTTAGACATAGGCATTGCAATATTAGTTGTGGCTTGCAAAAACAATAACCTATACTATTTTCTGGGTCTACTCAAGTTAGAAGAAAGACTAGTGCTTCATGTGTGAGCTTGAGTTTCTTGTCTCAAGGGTGAGAGGAGGAGATGGTGCCTTATCACCAATTAGAATACTTTCTAGAATTAAAAACATTGGCAATCACCTTGGATATGGAAAACAAGAAGATGCTCATGAGTTTTTAAGATAACATGAATTGCAAAGTGCTTAGAGTCTTTCAATTTTTAAATCATACCGACATATATCAAGATAGAAATGCTCATAGAAAGGATTATTTAAGGATATGCTACAAATTATGTGCACACAAAAATTAATCTCCATTGATGTGCTTAAACATACTTACATGGCACACGCATGCATGCTCGTGTGCGCGCGCGCACACACACAGATTGATATCTTATTTTTCTTTTCCCTTTTAGATTTGTAGTTGATATTATGCAGTCGATATGCCTTGGTGAGCTGACTAAAAGAGGCAACTCATTGAGGTGACTGAGTGGGAGTGACTTGGCGAGCTAACCTAGAGAGTTGACCTAGGGGATGTGCTTGGTGAGAAAACTTAAAGAGTTGACTTGGTGAGAGCACTTGAATTGTCGGCTTGGCGAGAAGACTTGGGGACTTGGTGGGACATGTGGGTGAGCCAACTTGGTGGCTTGGCTTGGTGAGCCAACCTTAAAGAGTCAACTTTGTGAGTGTACTCAAACAATCAACTTGGTGACATGACTTGGTGCGCTTGGCGAGCCGACTTGGCATGTGTACTTGAATAGTAGACTTGGTGAGCTAACTTAAAGAGTCAACTCATTGAGGTGACTTGGTGGGCTGACCTAGAGAGTTGACCTAGGGGGAAAACTTGGTGAGTGAACTTAAAGAGTTGACTTGGTGAGTGTACTTGAATTGTCAGCTTGGCAAGCTGACTATGGGAGTCGGCCTGGCAAGCTGATATGGCGAGTCAACTTAAAGTGGTGACTTGGTGGTGCAAGTTGGTGAGCTAACTTATCAAGGCCACTTGGTGAGGCGACTTAGCGAAGCGACTTGGTGAGCTGACCTACTAAGTGTACTTAAAGATTGACCTTGATGAGGCGCTTTGGTTGGGTGACTTGATGAGAAAACTTAAAGTGTCAACTTGGCATGCCAACCAAGTGAGTTTACATGGTGAGCAAGATTAGAGAAGCAACTATATGTGGCAAGGTGGTAAAACCATTGGGTGAGTCGACTTTGTGAGTTGACTTAAAGAGTCAACTCGTTGAGGTGACTGGGTGGGGGTGACTTGGTGAGCTGACCTAGAGAGTTGGCCTAAGGGGTGGACTTGGTGAGCAAACTTAGAGAGTCAACTTGGTGAGCATACTTCAATTGTTAGCTTGGCAAGCTGACTTGGGGAGTCAACCTGGCGATCTAACATGGTGAGTGGGCTTAAAGTGGCAACTTGGTAGGGCAAGTTGGTGAGCTGACTTAGCGAGGCCACTTAGAGACGTCACATGGCGAGCTGACTTGGTGAGCAAGCTCGATGAGCGGACCTAAAGATTGAACTTGATGAGGCACTTTGGTGGGGTGACTTGATGACCGAACTCAAAGAGTCAACTTGGCGAGCATACTTGCACTAGTGCATTTGGGTTCATTTTTCGACCTTCATTGATCAAAATTTTGACCAAATTTGACCAACCCATTGGTCAAAATTTTTTTGGTCAAAATTTTGAGCAACTCATGGGTACATGGTTTGTCTCAATCATATAACTAATTATATATTTTTCATATTAGTTACTGTCAGTTTTTTTCAGGCATTCTATAAAATAGTTCACATGCCTTGCGTATGATATGATATTTTGCATGCATCCTGCACTCTCTCTCATCTTGCTAATGATGGATTATGTAGAGTGATCTGAAACCATGATGCTAAAAAACACACAATCAAATAAAAAATGAACTTGCACTACAAATGGATTGTGGAAATCTGATATTGGTAAAATTGCATGCATGTCTACCAGGACAATCACAACTTAAACATATATTTGTCCTGGTAGACATGCATGCAAAATTAACAATATTAGATTTCCACAATCCATTTGTAATGCAAGTTTGTTTTGGATTTGATTGTGTGTATTTTTTAGCATCATGGTTTTAGATCACTCTCCGTAATCCATCATCAGTCAGATGAGAGAGTGCAAGATGCATGCAAAATGTCATATCATACACAAGGCATGTGACTATTCTATAGAATGCCTGAAAAAAATTACACCTACTTGTTGGTAGAAATTTCTACCTTCATTGGTCGGAATTTCTACCTTCATTGGTCAAAATTTTTTACCTTCATTGGTCGAAATTTCTACCTTCATTGGTCAAAATTTCTACCTTTATTGGTTGAAATTTTTTCCATCATTGGTCAAAATTTACCAAAATTTTTGACCTTCATTGGTCAAAATTTCTACCTTTATTGGTCAAAAGTTTTGACCTTTATTGGTCGAAAGTTTTGAACTTCATTGGTCAAAATTTCTACCTTTATTCGTCAAATTTTTTTTCCATCATTGTTCGAAATTTCTACCTTTATTGGTTGAAATTTTCTACCTTAATTGGTTGAAATTTTGTCCAATTCTGGGTAGAACTTGCATCATGGCTATGGAGGTTTTTTGACCAATATGTTGGTCAAAATTTTGACCAATGGGTTGGTCAAATTTGATCGAAGTTTGGTCGAAAATTGGATCAAAATTTTGACCAATAATGGTCAAAAAATGGTCTCAAATGTACTAGTGCCTTTCTCTGAGTATGGCATTCAATGTGTCCTTAGGGTGCTCACGATCAAGAGGACCAACCACTTTGGCTAAATATGCCCTTAAGATCTCATTCTACCTTTGAAGTGCTCAGAGCTTGACCTCTTCTTGCTCCATGCTCCTAAAGACTTGTTTGATTCCCATGGTCACCATCAATTAGGCTGTATCCCATGTGGGTCTTCCTAGCATCACCTCTTTGAGTTGATAAACTTATGGACCAAGGCTTTCTAGATCAGTGTGTTTAGGAGGCATGACCACTTGTGCAAACAAATCCTAGTCCAATGTATTGGTGACAAACCCCAATAGTCTTGCCTCATGCAACAGGGACTTAGGTTTATTCAAAATCACTACAATCTCAAAAATGTCCTCCTCATTAGTGCAGAATTGTGGTTTGGTACTCCTCATTACTTCTTTTTGGAGCCATCTTGGGATGTGCTCAACTGAAGACCTACCTCTCAAGGATGAAGGAGTATGTTCTACTACCTCCTTCCCCTTATCACTCCTCCTCAGAGTACTTCCCCTTTGTGAGGGGTCTCCTTCTACGATCTTTGTCTTAGTAGACCCTATAGTTTGCACCTTAGTGTCTTGGGAAGGTGGTTGAGAATATTCCACCATTTTTTCCTCCTATGACACTTCATCAGTAAATAGTTGTTTCAGTTCCTCTAGTTGTGGTGGTTCCTTTTGAACCTATTCCTCTTCTAAACTTTATGGTGGAGGAGTATCCAAGCCCTTATCTACCCCCATGACTTGTGGTGGAGATGGGGGAGTAAGATTAGGACCTTGTGAGTCTGGCAGCATTTGCATCCAGGCTTCTTGTTGAGGTTCACCTGTAAGGGTATCCTTTATCTTATCCATAATTAACTTTGTTCTAATAGGCATAAAATCAAAAAATGACATTTTGAAAATGTCACCACCCTCTTCCCTCTACTCATCCACCCATTTCTATACTTCATTTTCCAAAGAAGAGATTTCCAATAGTCCTACTAGGGTGGATGGTGATGTGCCCATGGTACTTCTTCTTCTATCTTGCTCAGTGGCTCTAGCTAGCTAGGTTCTTCTTTGTAGGGGTAGTTGTTCCTCTTCTTCTCTCTCTAGTATGGTCTTTGAAATAGATAGAAAAGGCACCATTCTGTTGGTCACCATTTTCCTTTTCTTCAATCAAATTTTAATCCTCTTTTGTTTTGTGGAGGTAGAAGGGGATTCTTTCTCTTCTTCTAAATAAGGAATAGAAACTTACTAACTTTCTCCCTCTTCTAATTAGCTAGGCACAAAGGGAGGCAACTGAGGGTCATCTTGCACTTGAGAAGCTCTAGTATCATCAGACCCTTGTACACTCTCCTCCTACTTCTGGGAAAGTGCTTGCACTTCATCCTATTCTATTTGAATCCTTTGAGGGGAGGTCCTCTTCCTCTTGTTCCTTCCTTTCCTCTTTGGAGGATGATAGTATCCAACTGGGTGGTCAAGTTTTTATACCATCTCTAGCCTAAAGGGAGACTAGGCTGCAAAGGTAGAAATTGTAAATTTCTTCCCTCTACCTTTCTCAAGGTTGGCTTGAGTGTGAAAGATCACAGTATCAGGTATTGGATCAAGTTGAAAAGGCTTCTTGATCCAATCCTTTGTCATTATTACTACATGTCTTTCCCAATGATTAATATCATCACCTTCCTTCCTATCAACCTTAGCATTCATGATGGGTCTCTCTCCAATTTTGTCTAAGTTGAACAAGGGGTCCAATAGCTCCTTGGAATTTTGTTTCCTTATTTCCTCCAAAATGTCCAATTTGAGAACCTTCTTTGCTAGATAAAAAGTCATCCTACAATAGTCCCTTATGTGGACATCATAGTCATTTGTTGCATTCATCCAATGGTTTTCAATGGCATCTTCATGGTGGAACTTCTTGCCAATCGGACTCTCCACTTTCTTGATATTATCAAAATAGAGCCTAGGGGAATTGTCCTCCTTAAGGGGATAATTCTCCCACTCCTACTCAAAGGATGGAATATCTTGTTTCCATTTCACCTGGTATGGTCCAATGACCAATGGCCATGTCCAATAGGGTCTCCTCTATCTCTTCACCCTTTCATATGTAGATTCAATCTACCATGCAATCTCCAATAACACCAATTTGTCACTTAGATATCTAGGGAGCTTCTTAGGGTTGATAGATGCACCAGCTACCTGGAGATATGAAAATGTCTTAAATTGGATGAAGTAGGCCCTAAGAGCTATTATCTATGCTTTTGCCTCATCAGATAACCTCTTTGTGTAATCACCCTCTATGAATCAGATGACTACAAAATTGAATGCATCATTCATGATTCTATACTCATTACTCTATGCTGAGAACTTCTTCCTCACTAGTTGAGGGTAGACAATGTAGAGCCAAGCATTAAGATCCTACATCCTACCTATTTTGTAAAAAATAGGGTAGTTTGTTTCCCTTACTGCAAGTAGATATACCATGTTTTTAATTGCCCCCAATTGCTCACACAAGTTCTCACTTATGGTGGTGCCCCAGTCTAGTGGCATCCTCATCATCCTAATTCTCTCAATAAAGTTGATCATGAAAGCACTGAGGTGGCTGGCTGTTGGTAGATCCATGACTTTGCTCAAAAGCATGATGGAATAGCCAATATCTCCCTTCATGTATCCCCTAGTCATGTCCACTTTTCTTGTGACCCTACCCAAAGGAGTCTTCTCAATGAGATATGAGGATTGGATGATTTTAGACACTTCTTTTGGATACTCCCTCTACCACCTCTCTACTACTTCATAGGAGAGTCTGATGAATTGATTTTATTTCAAGAGGTGGAATACCCTCTCAATGTTGTTGGGTCTGAAGTCAAGGACCACTTATCTTGTGATACTCTTAACCACTCTCTCTTTAGGAATAGAATCTTGAGCTAGTATCATGATCAACTCTTCTAATTACACTAATACATGATGTGAAGCTGCACACACCAAACCAGAACCAATCAAGGCAAATACTAGATTTGATATTTCAGTGGGTTTGTTGCAGATTCTAAGGAACTCTCCCAAGTCTGTGTGTCCTAGATCAATATCCTTAATCTCAGCATAATCATCTTGGAACCTTGACTTTGATGGTACACTTTGGAACTTGAACACAATGGGCTTAGGTGCCATTTTATCTCCAGAAGTGGATGCCATTATATCTGCACAAAACAAGAAAGGCATCTATTAGTTAAAAAAATATGAAAACCTAAAAATTAAATGCAAAAGCATTCAACTATTTATTAATGAAAAATAAAAATAAAAATAGGATGCTCAATTTGGTGTTTTTTATTATTATTATTTATTATATATATATATATATTTTTTTTAATTTTTGTCTTTTATTTTTATTTTTATTTTTATATTTTATATTTTTTAGGGTTTTGGGTGAGGGTGCATGTAATGCACACTACGTGGCTTACAATGGATGAAATGTGTGGTGCATGGCACATGAGGAAAAAAGAAGAGTTTTGTGTGGTGAGTGAATGGAAATCTTGTGTGACACATAGTAGCAAAGCCAGAGGGTGTAGTATGTGGAGGGTAGAGTGGTGCACAGGGTTTCGAGGTAGTGCAAAGAGAAATGGTGACGAGGGTTCTGTAGGTGCAGGGCATGGGTGGTGTGATGTGGGTGATGTGCATTGCATGCTATAGTGAAGTGAAGGAGGTGCACCAGATGTAGTGTGTGTTTGGAATGTGAGGTGGGTGCACATGTAGAGGTACAGATGCATGGCATGTAGTGCATCATGGGTGCATGCATAGTGGTGCATATGAAATTATTGTTCGTATGATGTATGAGCATGCGAAGCAAAAAAAATGTGCATAGCAAACAAAATGTGTTTTACGTACCTTGCGAGCGCAAAGTTGGAGAACCAAGTGCAGAGAGTGCAATGCAATTTCGAAGCTAAAAAACAAAGTGTGAAATGGTGAAGTGATTTGGGGGGTCTAGGGTTTATATAACCTCTCCCACCCATGGGGTGCACTATCTGCCCTACACAGCTGTGTAGGTACAAGTTGTGCACCACCATGGGTGGTATGCCTCTCGTGCACCATGTAAAGTGCACAGGTGCACAAATTTATTATTTATTATTATTATTTTTCAAATTATATAATTTTTTTTGTGTTACCTTTTCAATTTTTTAGCTTTTTTAATTTTTTCAATTTTCCAATTTTTTTGTTTTTTTCAATTTTTCTCAAATTTTTCTTTATGACTCTTTAACATTTCCTGAACCTCATATTGTAAATTTGGGGACCCAAAAAAAGTAGGGGGTCCCCATTCCCAGTAGGGAATAGGGTGTGCATTGTGGAAATACAACAAGTTCTACCAAGGAGAGTGTGGGAGGCATCAATCTCAACCACGTCAAAAAGAACTTTGTCCTTAAAATCTACAATAGAGAACTCTACCGAATCATTTTTAGTTACCAAGGTTTGTTGAACTTCTTTGTGTTGGTCTTAGATGGTCTTGACATTAGAGTTTCAACACACTTAACCACTTCTACATTGAAGCCGAGTACACTATGTATGTCGAGCCACAGTGTGTGCTGAGTCAGAATTCCAACAGGTGCTTAGTGACTTCAGGTGCCGAGTCACAGTTGATGCCAAGAAAGTTAGAATGCTTCATATGCTGAGTGAGTTAAAATCATATATGTGCCAAGTGAGACAGAGTGTAATAGGTGTTGAGCAATCCAAGATAGTATATGTACCAAGCACCAGTAGTCCAGTATGTGCTAAGTAACAAAGAATCAACACATGAGTTTGTACCTTCACAAACTTAGATGTAAATAGTTTTTGTAGCTGGCATAGAAGGATTTTGAAGGAGAAAAAGGATAACAATGAATTTTTTACATTGCCTATACGATCTACATGTAGCCAATCAAAAAAATGGAGAAGACATGCAACCAATGATAAAAATGCAAGGAATGAGTGAGAACTTAAAGATTCAATATGGATCATAGATCCATACCTAACCTTAAGTCTTCACATGTTTTAAAAGGAGGTCCACAACTTCATTAGGCATGTGGATGAGAATACTGCATGTGGAGATTATAGTGAAATTCAATGAGAAGTGAGTAAGACTTAGAGGAATAGAGAAACAATTATACATCCAGTTGATCAAAATAGTATAAGGGACAAGAGACATGACCAGATATAAGATTTTAGAGGATCAAGGTTAGAAGGAGTAGAAAAAGTGCCTAAAATTAGCAATTAAAGATTGTATGCAATCAGGTCAAAGATTCCTAATACTTTCTTGCCATTCTATTAGAAGTTAAAAATCCTATTTTGATAGGTTACCTTAACAACTAGGTAGGAGAACCTTTGGAGAAGGTGATTTAAAATCCTATGTATTAGGTGGGTTTAATAGCCTATTGTAAATCCTTTAAAAAGGTGACACTTCATGTAAAGTGTTTATAAATCCTTTAACTAGGTTACTATTGATATAGTGTAAAGCCTTTCACAAGGCAGACCATCAAAAGTGGTCAAACAATTATTGCTGCAATAATTTTTGTGGGTATCATCCCCACCCCAGTTTTAACCTCTTATTCCTGGAGGGTTTTTGGTTTACCAAATCTAGTGTTAATGTGTGTCATGTGCATGTGCTTACTTTATGTTTATTTATATGTTTACATGCATGTAGTTTACTTTTTAGTCATATGTTTAAAGGATTGAAAAAGGTTAAAAGTAGGATACTTTTGATTCAACCCCCCTCCCCTAGAAATACTCTTCCCATTTTGAACATTCCAACAACTAGTATCAAAGCTGAGGTTCTCACAAGGAGAAGCCTAACATCTTAGAGATAAGATCTAAAGATGGAAGTCTTAAAACTTGGGAAGATCATAGACAATCAGGTGATTGATGTGCACCTAGCTCTACACAAAGTGGAAGAGACTAGAGAAGAGTTGAGAAAATCCTTAAAAAGAAGGCAAGAGATAGCCATGGCTGAAAATGACATGAACTACAAGTAGATTGATACCACATAAGTGTTTTCCAATGGAGATTCCAAAGAATTTGTTGCAGCAATAGTAGAACTAATTGAGAAAAATAGAGCACAAGCTGAAGAAATCAGATTACTCAAGCTTGAACAAGAATTACAAGCCATAATGCTTTTTGAAGTAACTAAACAAAATAAGAGAGCCATTTGTTGGTGTTTGAAAATGCTAGAGGGTTTTTAATTATCCCAATGAGAATATGACATATCTAGGGGAAACTAACTCCCATTTTCAACATGCCATTTTAGACACTGGGCCAACTATAAGGCTAGACCCTTCTTCTACTTTAGGCTCTGGTAGACCTAGGTAGGTGGACCTCAGATTCAATTGATATCATACCAATGAAAAAAATATCCTTGAATCTATTAAGAAGATGAAAACCCCTAAAACTCCTAATGACTTATGCAGTAACAAAGAAGTGCGGTAGCAAATTACAACTCTATGGAATGCACAAGCTGAGTGAGGGTTAGACTATTCTAACTCTTCAACATAAAATGTAAAGATGATTTGAATTTGATTTTGATTTAATGCAGGTGGGGAAAGTGGATGAAAACCAAGTATAGACAATAAACTAATGATCTTGTATCTGATCAGTGCCTAATCCATTGGGCAATTCATGAATCTCCCTCATGCATTTTGGATATCTGATACTTATTCATATATTCAGATATATGATCTATCCATTCACCTTGTAAATAGACATCAATGTTCAACTAAATCTCATTCTTACCTGATATCCCCCTCAATAAACCTATAACCCTATTGAATCTCTAAAGCATTTACATAATTCTTTGAATTACAATCAACAATGAAGCAACATACAACCTTAAGGAACTGTACTTATGATCTAGGCTCTTTCTTCAAAGACAATAAAGCATCATAGCTCAACTGAGAAAGGAGACAAGATTTAAACTAAAACTAAATCCTTTTTGTTCCTTGTATTGATTTCCTTGCAACAATACATAAAAATGCATGAAATTGACTCACAAAGAACCTAATAAACTAGACTATTCAATGAACAAATGCTGTCATACAAGAGAGAAAATGGCGAGAATGAGAAATTGATGGGATGAGAAGGGGGTATCACAACCAAAGATAAAATCTTCATGGTTTGGAACCAGGACATCCCATATCTTCCATTTAGAATTCATCAACTCTAGGGCCAGTTCTAGTAAATGCCTTCATTATAGAGAAACTTTCCAATATTTTCCAACCCTTACCATGAAAGAAAGAAAGAATGATATAGAAGATAGATGAATTCCCAGATATGATATGCAATTGACAAGTGTCCACTTGGAATTCACTCTCCTAGAAAAGAAAAGAATCTCTCCTACCTTCTCCCATTTTGATCTGATTTTGTTTCATGATTATCCTATAACTGATTTGAAAATATCTATTTTTGAATGCTGAAAACTTTTTGCTTGCCAAAATATCTGATTTGCCTTATGAAATGCTGGAAAATTTTTGAGTTTTTACTAAGTGAATCTGATCAGAATTTGACACAAACTACATTTTCACTATCTTTTAACCACATTCAGGTTATTGCCATGTCAAAAATTAGAACTAAACTTTGATACCTGAATACAGTTGCAAATTGAAAACCTAAGAAAAAACCTTGAATAGCTTGAAAAAACTGCTTCTTATGTAAAAACTAACTCAAAATTGGAAAGTTTTTTCTCTCTCGGTTCTGGCGATATATAACATTGCATATTTAGCCTACTAGGAACCTCCAAAAAGCCAGTTTGAAAAATGTCCCTTTGCTGAAAGACTCAGGTCTGCAACTTAAAATATTTTAAATTTTAAAAAATTTAAAATAATCTAAAGTTTTAACTTCAAAAAAAAGGCCCATTTGAATTGAAAATGATCTGACGTGCACATATTTGACAAAATAATAAAATATTATTTTTTATTATTTTCAAACTTTTCCCTCCTCCTTAATCTGGGTAAACAAGCTTTGACCAAGTGCCAGGTTGCACTTTGCGATTGGTCAACCCCTGGTGCCACATCATCATAGGTTAGGACATGCTGCCACATGGTACTTCCCCACTTTCCCACATTTCTTAACCACCTTGCAACTTTGGGAAGCGGGCATGCACTAGTTGTTGGATCTCACCATGTGGTGAAATCTAACACAGCTTCATTTCAAGCTCCTGCAACCTTCCATGCTACCACTTGTCACTTTATGATTTTCTTGACAGATGCCACATGTCATGTTTTTCATTTTTTGGCCTATCACTTTGACAAGATTACCATCTCATCTCTGAGCAAGACCCACTACCACATGAAAGTACCCCGCTTACCTGCATTACCTAACTAGTGCACATCTTTATCTAATGGGTATGCCCCATTGTTCGATCGAACACATGGTGGCATCCTAGTACATCTCTGCCACATTAACACACGTACAGATTCATTCAAAATTTTTCTTGGTCGACGTGGCTGACATCATCAATGGGACCCCCGTGCTTGCAATAGCCTTTTCAAAAGGAATTTTCCTTAAGAAATTTTACCTATTGAGTGCTCTTGTATTTAAAAAACCAAAATAACCCCTATATGGGAAATGTGGAACTAAACTCTATTATAAGTTTTTACCCCTATTCATCCCTATGAAATATCTTCATTTTCCAACTCGCTTCCTTACTTATTTTTTGTGAGTGGGTTGTTCTTTAAAAATTGGCTATGGACATTTTTCTTCATCTACTGAGGCTTCTTTGTCTTTGTTTAGCGTGGGTAATGGAATTGGACATTTTTCACGTGTAGGACTACTTGTTGCTCTGTTGTGATGCCTACTTGCCAATTGTGCCTTCCTCTTTCTTAGTCAACTTGCAACAAACTGCTCTTCTTTTTCAACACATACTGCTTATGTTGGTTCAAATGTTGCAAAAAGTCAAGAGGTATCCCCATATTTGTTTCAGCCTCCTCTTGTTCCATCTTCTTCTTCTTCTCTGCAAGAAGTGACAAGAGGCAGTCCAACTTTTTACTGAGACTTTTGTTCCCTGCTACAAAGACTATTGAAGATTCTCTGCAGGTGATGTGGGCTTTTATCTCAAGTGCCATGCCCTGTGCTTTGACTTTGGATATCTCCTCAATTGCTTCTTGATATCCCTTTGAAAGAACACCAAGCGGGTGGCTATCAAGAAATGCACTGCTTCATGTGTGGAGCTCTATTATGCTACTCTTTGGTCTTGCACAAATTTATTTGCTAATGCCTTCATCCACATTGATTGGAACCTTCTCTTTCAAATGGCTTCCTCTGTTCCTTTGTTCAAAACTGCTAGTTTTGACTCCCTTTGCCTACGACTTGCCTTTGACTTGTGTATTTTTGATACTTTCCATTTTCTTCCACTACGGGGCTTCTTTGATCACCACTTAAAACTTAATACGGGCCACGTGTGGCTCTTGAGCTAGCAGGCCTCTTCCCCTCAACCTAAGCTTGGTGGCCATCAATGATAATTGGTGATGTCTCTATAGCATTTTGAGCAGAACTTGATGACTCAAATTCCACAAGCTTGTAACAGAATGTTAGTTTCCTATTACTTCTAACTTAAACACCACCAGGCTTAATATGACCAAATTTCTTGAATACTTCCTCAAGATGAATAGTTGTAGCATTAAGAGGCAAGTTTTTAATATTGATTGAATGTCCATCAGCTTCCAATTCGATTCTTATTTTCCATTAGTAGCCTTCGTCAAAGATCTCTGCCATGCACATATAATCAACACCCATTTGCTTTTTTGCTTTTCATATACTATTTTAAGTATTAAAGTTATATTTTGACACAAGATGATTTTAATTTCAACTAACTCAATGCTGAGATTATGAACCAAGTATTTATATTCATATTATTTCTAATCAAGACCTAAGGAAATGAATTCTATTATAATAAGGGGCCCACCATGATAGCTAGTTGGTTGAATCAACACTTGAACATTCTTTTGTTTCATGTTGTGGGAGAATGGGAAAGTGGAATCGAGCAAGAAGTAGTTTGATAAAATTGTGATGGATTACTTGTATATACCTCTTCCTTCTATGTGGATGCAATCAACACTTCCATACTCATAGCCAGAAACATCCATAGCAAATCCTATATTTACCCATAAGCATGTATAGATGCATATCCCAATCCAAAATCTGTATATGCACTTGCCTTGACATTCTTCATCACACTTTTTCCATTTGAAAACCTTTTGGAAACTATTTTTGATGCAGATCTGGCTGC
The DNA here is from genome assembly GCA_028749045.1 of Cupressus sempervirens. NCBI lineage: Eukaryota > Viridiplantae > Streptophyta > Pinopsida > Cupressales > Cupressaceae > Cupressus > Cupressus sempervirens. The sequence continues at coordinate 46,319,365 of CM053787.1, forward strand.
CTTGAGAACATGCAAGCAAACAACAAAATTCTTGACAAACCCTATCAACTTATTGAAGTCAGTTGGATCCCAAAGTGGGTCTGACTAAAAAAAAATTCATTTTCATGTGACTGACACCTCAAACTAATTCACCAATCACCTGACAGCAACTAAAATCAATTTGCATCATTGATTCAACTTTTAAAACTTATTTTCACTTCTTCTTGCAAACTGTCAATCTAATGCAAGAGCTCCTTTGATTCGCTTTAAAAATTAACCCGAACAGATAATTGGGCTTTGAAATATAGGATACTTATTCTATGTTCCACATTCTTACACCATGTCAAACCTCATCTCAGGAAGAATTTAGGGTCAAAAGATATTGACCATCACAGTTACCCTTTCAGAATGGCCCACAAGAAAACATGTTAGAAAATAATAAATCATGTTTGGAACTGGCTTCAAAAACTAGGCAAACCAACACATGGGAATATGTAAGCTAGGGCATTGGTTCTTTGTCACAAGGAGATTATAGATCTGTGATTCGGGCTCATGAAAAATAATATGATGCAAATGGTGAGCGGTCAAATTGGGCTACTTAAATTTGCAGACTGGAAACAATGTCAGAAAAGTGTGTAGAGGGATTCATCAAAACTTGAAACTTGGCACACTTAAAAGTATTTTTAGATTAAAACACATTGGTACAATCCATTCAACCTCACCTATCATGGATTTCAAGATATAGCATCATAAACAAGGGTCCTGACAAATCTGCAAATGCTGACACCAAGAAAAAGATAGAAATTCCATTTGGAATTGCATTTGAAAATTGATCAAACGGATTCATAATGAGCTAAAACTTGAAACGTAACAAGTTTCTAAAATCTACAATGCAATGCAAAAGGAAATTTAGTAGTTGGGTCAATTGGTCAAAAGTTACAACATGTCAAATAGGGCTTCCCAGAATTATATGCAAATTGCAAATGCATAAAAATAGTAATTGAGGGATTCAAAATCTAGTCAAACAGATTTGAAATGACTTGAAAACTGAAACATAGGTTCTTGGTTATGGACACTAGACACTCCCAAAGTGGTGAATCATGAAAATTTTTTGGGTGCAAGATATTCACTTGCAAACAAGGCCTCCTATCTCTATTTTACACGTGAAAATGCAGATTTGGAATTTGCTCAAAACAAGACTTCACGAAGTGACTCGAAATGTCAATTTAACTTCATGGAACACTAAGATAGGCTTAATGGAAGGTTCTAGAAGCATTGAACACCTCTCAAGCCTCAAAGGTACAGTCAGGTACAATCTCATCAAAAAGCATTCATAGTGCTTGATTTCTCAAAATTTTCAATATGTGACTTAAAATTTGACCATGCAATTTTCAATCCCAACACCATTGAAGACAAGTCCATGATAGAAGATGACAAGAGAAATATTACCAATAGACTGGAGAAGAAGACAATTGATTTTGAAAGGATCTCAAACATATAGCTAGACACCTTAAGTCAGATGATGAATGCTCATCATGAGCTAAACATGAAGAACATTGAGATCTCTACCTTGAAGATACAGAATGAACAATTGAAAAATGAATTGAAAAGAGAGAAAGAGATAGAAAAAATCTACAATAAACCCAATGAGGATTTCAAGTATTTTGAGCAACTATTGAAATCACTAAGGGCTAGTAATGATACTGCAGGACTTGGGTACACTAGCACTGAACAAGGAGAATCATCCAAGACTACAGAAGGAACAACAAAGGTAAGAAAACTAAACCTACTTGTCATTTTTGTGGTAAAAAGGGACATACCTCTAATGTGTGCATGAGCAAGAATAGTCATTAGCATGATAAACCTACCAATGCAAGCTTTTGTCACAAGTGTAAAAAGCAAGGACATCAATCACATGAATATAGAACCAAGACTATTAGGACACCAAGATTTTTAGGTCACTACTACAACTTCAAAAAGTATGAACATAGAGCATTTGAATACAGATCAAAGTCTATGTGGACACCTAATCAGCCTACAAGAGGAACCAACCATGCACATCACTACAACTAGGATTACAACACTACGTATAGTTTTCTTTATTGTAAGGAGTATGGACACATTCCTAAAAATTGCATAAGGACACATTTTAGAGGAAGTTACAGTAGATGGCTAAGCCAAGCCACATGTTTTAGTTGCTTGAAAATTGGTCATATTAGTAGGAATTTCCTAACAAAGTTAAAAGCACCCAAGATAGAAGTCAACAAAGGAAAAGAGAGGGTTGATGTTGAACAAATAAGAGGACAAATGAACAAGACTTGGAAGAATAAAGGTGAGTGCAACGCATCAAATAAGAGATCACTTCACCAAAGAGGTCAAGTGATCACCCTTCATCCAACTAAGCAAAAGAAAGGTATATGGGGTTGATATGCAAAGTTAAATCATACATCTATTCCAAAGAACAAAGGAGTACTACAAGGAAGAAATTAGCATGAGCAAAGATGCCAAGTAAAATTTTGAAGAAGTTGTAGAGTTACTCTTAGATGCTAAGTAAAGCTCCAATGGATACCGATCTAATAGTTGAAGCCGAGTGAAGTAGAAGTCTAGTGGAGGCTGAGTAAATGAAATACAATGGGAGCTGAGTCATGGTAAATCCTTCAAGTGCCAATTTTATAGCTGTATGCAAGAACCATTTAATGCTAGGTCTTTGATAAGTATAAGGTTTAATTTCATCCATTTTCACACCATTTGAACATAGAGCAAAGACAAGAAGAGTGAAGAAGCAATTAAGTAGCAACTTAACAGCCATTTGCATAGATTTCTGCAACAATTTAGCATGAATTTTTTGATTCAAAGGTATTTATCAAGTGTTGAGTTATGAAAGTTAAATTTTTAATACATTTTAAAATCCTAGTTCAACAAAATGGCCTCTAGGTCAAGAAACTTGAAAGCTAAGGAAGATCATGAGATTCAACTACTTAGCAATGAGGTCAAGCAACCTGAATTCAGGCCAATCCCCAAAGTTTCCTATAGAAATGACCCACCTAATGCATTATCTATTATCCCACCTAAGGTTGTCATGGTTCAAGATGTAAGAAAGTGCTACAATTGCAAAATTGGTGCCACAGGTGATCTAGAAATCTTCCATTCCTCTGATATTGAAAGATGAGTTCTAGATTGTTAAGAAGAAGGGTCTGACCAAAACTCTAGTTTTCCTTACAGAGTTTAAGACTTAATGAATTTGCATTGTTTTGAGTCAAATTAATGATGGATGTCTATGGCTGGAGATAGGACCTATCAAGATTACTAAGAGGATAGTGCATAAGGTTACAAGACTTCCAACCCTAGATCAAACAAAGACCTTAAGAAGTTACAAAAAGAGGATTATTGAGAAGAATATAGGTGCAAAATGGAACAATAGGGGAATGACCATTGAGACTATAACTGAACCCCTACTTGAATTTTCTATGAGAATAATTTCACACAAATTCTACCAATCTAGCAAACTGAACAATGTACCTTGCATAGTTTTTGATGTGGCTTACAAGTTGGTGAAGAAAGATAATACTTACGATCTAGCAGAGCTAATGCTTCATCAAATTAATGAAAATTTGGGAGCTATAAGAAGATCCAAGGGAGAAAAATTTAAATTTAGATCAATATTAATCTACATATTCTTTTATGTGATGGAAGAATTCCCTTCAATTGGGAAGGTAAATTGGAATTCAAACAAATCTTTAGTCACACAAATCAATGAGTTCATTGATTAGATGGGAGATAATTTTGAGACTTAGATGACTAGTTATTTTGAAGACTTTAAGAAGTCTATGAAGCAGAGAGTGAGGATACTAGTTTCATTGGTTGAGCAACATATCAATGACATATATTTCTTGGTTGGCATTGACTACACCTACATCCAAGCAGCAATACCAAGAGTAAGATGGATAAGGCCATTAGGATATGAGATTTATGTAGATGAAGCCTCAGTAGCAATCACAACATTGTTAGCAAAAGAGATAGATAGGAAGGCTCCTCACTTTGGTACATATGATGTTGTCAAGTCCAAAGTTGAGACTGAATTAAAAATAGCTTCTATCATCAAGAAGAAAGATAAAATGGTAAGGAAGATAAAGAAGACATTTGGAGAAAGTATTGAGGGAGAAGTAGGTGAAGAAGAAGAAGGACAACAAGAAGAAGGAGATAGTGAAGAAGAAGGAGAGCAAGGACAAGGCCCAGAAGAGCTGACACAAGGCCAAGGAGAAGACATGGAGGAAGGTGCTAAGGGAGAAGAAGTCAAGGAAGCACCTACACCTACCGAGCAAAAGAAAAGAAAGGCTAAAACTCAGCTTGTAGCTTAACCAAAAATTAGAAAAGGTAGCAAAGCTAGCTCAAACCAAACATGCTCCAGCAACAAGAGCCACTACAAGAGCATCTACTCAAAAGGCTAAAGAGGCATCAAAAGAGAAGAAGAAATCCACTGCACAACCTACTAAAGAGACCAAGAAAAGAAGAAGGTATGTGGCACAACTAGATATAGATGATGAAGAGTGAACATAATTGGAGGACATAAGCCAATTCAAAGTGGTAAGCCATCCTCCAAAATTTGCAATTGATAAGCTTTGTGATAAGATTAAAAATATAGATTTGAATGATTTAAAATCTCTTAATTTTAATAAGCTTAGTAGGGAAGAGTAGAATTAAATAGAGGAATATGTGTATGCCATGATGACAGAATTTAAAAACACACCTCTAGAACTTGACAATACTATGCCAAAGGAATTGTATGAGATAGTTGAGAATAAATGGCATTATTGTCTAAAGATGGAGAGGGAGATCAAAGAATCTACCCTAGCTCAAGTGAAGCCTGAAATGACAAAGGCTCAAATAACTAAGGCAAACAAGAAACATGGTGGGAAGTGTTGGCTCCCGATTTAACAGAATTTGAACAACCAAGTATGCAAGGCAAGAATGCATCTATGGGCAGCTATCTCCAATAATGGACATAATTTACCAAAAACCTGGGCCAACTATAAGGCTATACTCCTTCTGCACTTCAGGCTCTGCAAAGCCTAGGCGGGTGAACCTCTTCAGATCTGACATATCAAACCAGTGTAATAAACATAATCAAGATCTATGATAGCAGATAAAAACCCCTAATTCTTCTATGCTTAACCAGGAGATCACAAGCATTGAATAGCTAAGGACATGACTCATGAAATTGGAAAGCTAAGTGTGGGTTATACTTTGAATACCTTTCAACATAAAATGAAAATGATTTAATAGATTGATGACAACAAGACCCAGATATGAGCAACAAAATTTAATGATCCTATTTCTGATCAGTGCCTTATCTATTAGGCAATTAAATGAATTACAACCATAAATCTCCTAGAAATCTTAGACATATTACTACATCCAGATCTCTGATCTATCTTTCACATTGTGAATAGATATCTGCATCAAAATGAATCTCATACTCAGAATACCCCATCATGAAATTAGTAAACCCTGTGATAAACACCAAGTGATTGCATGGCTCTTTGTTCCATAAGCAAGGTATTTCAATCACATACATCACTAAATGAGATGCAACCCAATCTATGGTCTTTGATCATAAACTAGAAAAAAATGCAGATCCACAAATAGGAGACAAGATTCAGACTGAATTTGAAACCATTGCTACTCTTTATTTTCTTTCCTTGAAACCAAATACATGAAAGATGTATAGAATACTTCATAAATCACCTAAAAGACATGAACTATTTGCATAAAACTCAAAATGTTGTTCAATACAAGAAGAAATGTTGAAGAATGGTCTCTCAGTGCAAAAATTGGAACCCTTACAAAAGATGAGAGAAAGAAAGAAATAGGAGAAGTTAATTCCTGGATTTGATCTAAACATGACATCTGTCCCTAGAAAAACCTTCTCAATAGGTTAAAACATCTTTCAAAACTTTTCCCTCCAAAAGCTGAATCAAAATCTTCAATCAGTTATGGCTCTAAAAGCCTCAAATATCTGAAACTATGATTAAAGAAATAACTGATTTGATTCTTGATTTTACTCATGGTAAAAAGAAAATCAATTAGAATTTACTTCTAAAAGCCAAGAAAAACTTTTGGAACTGATTTTCCTCACATCCATTCTTCATCGAGCTTTCAAAACTGCCTTGAAACAAACTTTGATGCTTCATGATGGATTCAGCCTATTCTGTTGCCAATGCCTCCAAAAATACAAAATGACCTATAGAGTGAACCATTGAATACCTACACAAAAACCAACTTCAGATTTAGAAATTTTAGGTTCTCTTGGTTCCGACGGTATATTGGAACACGTATTTTGGATAAAAATTGCTCCTGTTATGCTCGTTTGAAATTTAGGGCTCTGCTCATGGTTTCCACATATATTATGCAAAATTTAAACTTTTATAAAGTTTAAACTATGTAAAGTTTCAAATTTTATTTAAAACCTGACTTGCACGTTGAGGGAAGACAATAAAATAATAATAAACCTTTTTCCTTTGATAATTCCCTTTACTTTTCATCCAGGTCAAACCTGTTGACCAGACTGATGACACGTGGTGGATCCTGATTGGTTCTCTTCCTCCATTGTTGGTACCACATCATCATCTTACTCATTGTATAGTCATCATTTCTATCTCGCTATGTTAATTGTTGTGCACCTTCCTCTTGGCGACACTACGATGACCGTCAGATCCACCACATGGCGCAATCTGGTGTGCTCGTGACATTTTCTTGCCACATCTTATCTAATCATTCTATCGCTTCCACTTGTCACCACCCGATTCACTATTGTCTCCAAGAGGGACCCACATTGCATTCTGACTTTCACCAGTTTTCTCAAATTTTTTTGCTAGTCACTATCTCGCTAGCCAAAATTTCTTGGATTTTTCGGCTAGGGAGTAGTGACTAACCGAATCTTTTGACCTTTTTTTATCACCTTCATTCTGCTGACATCATCTTTTTGATATGCATTTTTGTCCAAAATTTTTTGCTTGTCACCACTTGGCTAGCTGGACCCACAGTGAAACCTCAGCCCATGTCTTAAAAATCGCCTACCTTTTACACACCTTTGATATGTCTATTGTTTCATTTAAACACTTTAAAATATCTCTACATAGGATATGTGGGATTTAGTGGCTTTGCTCAAGCTTGAGGCTTTTTCTTTTGTGCTACGTGGTCTTCTTTAACATCTATGTGGACTGCAGCTTGGTCTATGGTGTTGGATTTCCTTTGAAATTACTCTGCCTCCATGGCACAGTGCGTGGGTTTTCTCAAACTCTGACTATGATTTTTTATGTAGATGCAGGATGTATTTTTCTATACATTGAAACTTACCTCCTAACGTGATCCTCCATTCTAGGCTATGTTGTTCTTTCCTCGTGTGTTGCCTCTCTACAAAAATGTGGATCATCCCCTCTAAACACTAGTGGATTTTTGGTCTTTTGGCATAGGTTTTTTGTCTCTTTCTTAGCGTGTTCTATTAATTAATGTGGGATTCTTTATTTTTGGGACTAGAGGCTTTTATTTATGCTTGTTTGATGCCTCTGTTCACTAGCAGCTTTTTTCTTTCACACTATGCCTCTCTTTTATGGCGTGAAGTTCTCTTTAATACTTGTGCTGATTTCCATTTCTTTGGTGTTGGTTCTTTGATTGTTATGGACTGTCTTTCCCTTCATGTGGGTATCCTCCTTTTTAATACCTCCCAACTCTACCCCAAAAGCCTATCAAACTCGCAGGGAGTCATGCATGGGCTGTGTTTTTAAATCTTGGATACTATGCATATTCTCCTTGTTGGACTGGCGTGAAGACCTCTGAAGGTGCCTCTAATTTGCCGTAGGTCCTTACTCGTGAAGCTCCCCTGCTAAAAATGTGAGCTCGTTTGGATCCTGCCACTCACATGGCCTAGGTCTTCCTTATGCCCTACAACATTCAATAATTAATTCTTTATAATCTGTTTGAAAGCACTCTATTACACATTCGGCCCCCTAAAGAAACACATTGATATCAACTTGTAAACTATCTTTCGGGATCTATTGCCTTCTCCTTTTCCTCGTCAATCTTTATGAAAATAAGATTCTTCAAATGGAACATTATCAATATAATCCACTATTTCTCCAGCATTTCTAGACCCTTCATCCATCACTTCACTCTTAAACTTTTCAAATTTAGAAGTTGCAAATATTTATTAAAATTTCCTTTCCTTTCAAAAGTTTTGCTTCGTCACGCCTTTTGGAATAGGTGTGTCTTCATGATTCATCATGAATAGAATCCATTTACCAATTTGACTCATAACAATGCTCTCATACCATAATATTCTAAACACCATATCAGTTTGATATCATTTAGTCGGGCCCCAAAATGGGTTTGGCTAAAAAAAATTTCATTTTCAAACAACTGATACTCAAAACTAATCCATTGACCATCTGATGCTGATTAGAATCAAGTTCAACCACTGAAAAACACTTTTAAAACTCATTTTTCAATGTTCATTCAACTATCAAATGTGTGCTAGGAGGTCCCCTGACTGGCCTTAAAAATTGACTCGAACAACTAACCAAGCTCTAAAAACTAACACACACAATCTCTGTTCCGCATACTTACATCCTATCAGATCTCATCTCATGAAAAATTCTAGGTCAAAAGATATTAACTATGAAAGTTGCCTTCTCAGAATTACCTGCAAGCAAGCATGTTAGAAAATAACAAATTGGCTCTGGAATTAGCTTGGAAAACTAGGGAAATGAGCACATGGGGAAAAGAAAACTGGGACACTCATTCTCTATCATGAGGATATTATGGATCTACAATTTGGGTTCATGATGAATCACAGGACGCAAATGGCAAGCATTCAAAGTAGGCTACTTAGAAGTTTGCAACTAGGAACACTGACTGAAAAGTGATTTTGGCAAACAGAATTGACCTGGAATAGAGTGCATATGGATTCGTCATGACTTACAGACTGACATACTTGAAGTATTTTTAGTATATAACATAGGGAAACCAACCATTCAATCTCACCTATCACAGATCAGGAGATATTTAGTCATGAACAAGGGTTCCAATCAATCTACAAATACTGACATCAGTAAAACTTTAGAAATTCCATTTGGAATCGCATTTGAAAACTGATCAAACAGATTCGTCAAGAGCTGAGAATTGAAACATGACAAGTCTCTGATTTCTACAATGCAACACAAAAAGAATTTCAACATTTGGGTCAACTGATCAAAATTTGCAACATGTCAAACAAGGCTTCCCATAATTTTGAATATTTTGCAAAAATATGAAAACAATAACTGACCAAATTCGAGGGATTCAAAACCTAGTCAAACGAACTTGAAATGACTCAAAATCTAAAACATAGGTTCTTGGGTATGGACACTAGATAATCTCAAAGTGGAAATTCATGACACATTTTTGGGTGTGAGATATTCATTGGCAAACACAGCCTCCTGTCGCTGTTTGACACTAGGGAAAAATTACAAATTTGACAATTTCTTGAAACAAGACTTCGCCAAATGACTCAGAAACTCAATTTAACTTCACTAAATGCTTAGGCATGCTTAATGAAAGGTGCTAGAAGCATTAAACACCTTAGGGGTGTCAAATGGATAGCCGAGTACATAGGCGTTAAAAGCTTTTAAGGGCTTGATTTTTTCAGCAGTGTCAAAAATTGACCACGCAATTTTTAGCGCCAGCAGGAAGTTTACACCAAAGCATTGAGCCTTCAACATCCTTCAAAAAAAGGTTGAGGATGTTGTGAATAAATCCACACAATCATGGAAAACAATTTATAAAATTACTAATGATAAAGTAGAGGAAACCAATAAGGCAGAAACTAGCACCAAAGAGAAGGAAGAGGAAAAGAAAGTAGAAGAATAGAAAGGAGAGGTAGAAGCGAAGGAAACAGAGAAAAATGAAGAAGAAAAGAAAGAGGAGGAAAAGAAAGGTGAGGAAGAAAGAGGAGAGGAAGAGGATAAGAAGAAAGAAAAAAAGGAATCAACAAAGGGAGAAGAAATTATGGCAATAGCCGATCAACAACAAGAAGAGGAATAGAGTGTACAAGACACACAAATGCCACCTCCCAGTTCACCTCATACATCCATCACACATGTAGAGATAGTAATCATTAAGGGTGTTCATGAATTTTTTTCTCAAAACATCAATCCACTAACTGTAGAGGATCTCCAAAGATCCTTCACCAATCCACTTTATAGACAGAGTTATGTACAAGCCTTGTATTGGTGAGTGTTGATGAGTTACAAAAGGTAGTAGTAGCACCACCAAGAGAAAAGGTGAAACCAAAGTATTCACCTTTCACATACACAGCTACTAGAACTAAGGTTCTGATGCTTCCACCACCATCTCCACCAATTGCATCAAGTGATAATGTTTAGATGTCAGGTGCAAAGAAAAGGAAGTTAGATGAGAAGGAGGATACAACAAAAGAAAAGGAGCAAGCTACCATACAAACACTAGTAGAATCACCAAAGACTAGCACTCCTACAAAGACCATTTAGAAGTCAAGCACTGAAGCCATTCCCTTGCAATTTTCAACTCTAGGCTCAAGGTTCAACTAGAGTGGGTAGGGTACTTCACTATGGAGACCCTGAATTAGATGAAGATATTGTTATACCCTCTTATAATTTCAAGACTATCACAATGGCACAAATGACTGAAATGTAAAATGCATTGGATAGAAGGATGAGGTAGGAAATACTAAGGAAGGAGTTCAAACATAAGCAAGCACTACATCAAGGACATCTTTATGGATGCCTTTAGCTTGCAGTCACCAGATGAAGCAAAGTCAATAATTGATCAACTATCAAACATAGCTAACCAGGTGACAAATGAAGACCAGGATACCAATGTTAAATTCATGGAATGGTCAGAGAGAAAGTTTCAAGGAAAAGTGCATGAGAAGATATCAAGTGGCATAGCACTTGAACAAGTTGAGTTGGCCAAGAAAATTGATAAGGTCAAAATTGTCCTTGAAAACATTTTTTCATTGTATAGGAAATTGTGTGACTTTTCCAATTTCACACTAGAAACTAATCAAAGAATAATGAACTTGGAAAGAAACCTAAAAATCTCTAGCCTGCAATTACCTAGAGATCCGGCTCAAAGTGAGAAGCATTTTGCACAAACACTTTACACACAAATGGAGTTAGTTGTACTAATAGTAGAGGAGACCAATATTAGGGCAAAATTGATGCAAATTCAGTCCTCAATAACCCCTCATTTAGAAGTCCTCCACAAGGAACAAGTTTATGATAAAATAGTTTTAAAGAAAGATCCAAATCTTTCTACACTTGATGGACTTATACACCTTGCTATAGAGACTTCCATCCAACACAAGTCACTTAACATTTCTTTGGAGAATTGGGATGCAACTATAAAAACAATAATGGAGGTAAATAGGATTTTTTTGGGCTAAATATGGTATTACTCCTTAGAAACCTTTGATGGAAGTGTCAACAAGGGGGAGATAATAAGATAAAAGGGAGATACAAATTTTTAGGGGAGATATAAGGAAGATATAGTATTTTGATGATGATATAACAAAGAGAGAGAATACTACAAATTTTTGATAGCAAAGAGGGGGAGATACAAATTTTTTTGACAAGTATATGAAAGATCAAATATAGAATATAGATACTGTATACAAGTACAAGATGTAGGAATGGGAGAAAAAGGACAAAGACCATAAGGAAAATTTAGTACAAAATTTTGGTTGTAAAAATGACAAGGCACAATCAGCTCAAGGAGAGTTAAGGTATTTTGAACAATTTTTGAACAATTTTTGAAATTTTGTGGATAAGGTACTCATAAGGACAGATGAATAAATTTCTAGTTAAGTGTTTTAGACACTCATGTCAAAGGGGGAGATTTTTTATCTTAGATGGTCTTGACATTAGAGTGTCAACACACTTAACCACTTCTACATTGAAGCCAAGTACACTATGTATGCTGAGCCACTATGTGTGTCGAGTTAGAATTTCAACAAGTGTTGAGTGACTTTAGGTGTTGAGTAGCATATAAGTGCTGAGTGACATATAGGTTCTAAGTCATAGTTGATGCCAAACAAGTCAGAATGCTTCATATGTCAAGTGAGTTAAAATCATATATGTGCCAAGTGTGATAGAGTGTAATAGGTGTCGAGCAATCCAAGATAGTATATATGCTAAGAACTAGTAGTCTAGTATGTGCCAAGTAACACATAATTAGCATATGAGCATGTGCCCTCACAAAATTAGATGTAAATAGTTTTTAGAGCCAACATGGATGGATTTTGAAGGACAAAAAGGATAAGAATGATTATTTTACATTTCCTATGTAATCTACATGTAGCCAATCAGAAAAAATGGGAACACATGCAACCAATGATAAAAATGCAAGGAATGAGCAGGAACTTAAAGATTCAATATGGATTGTAGATCCATACCTAACCCTAAGTCTATACAATCTTTAAACAGAGGTCGAAAACTTCATTAGGCATGTGAATGAGAATAGTGCATGTGGAGATTGTAGCAAAATTCAGTGGGAAGTGAGTAAGACTTAAAGGAACAGGGCATCAATTATACATCTAGTTGATCAGAATAGTACAAGGGACAAGAGACATGACTAGATATCAAATTTTAGAGGATCAAGGTCAGAAGGAGCAAAACAAGTGCCTAAAATCAGCAATTGAAGATTATATGCAATTAGGTTAAAGATTCCTAATACTTTCTTGCCATTGTATTAGAAGTTAAAAATCCTATTTTGATATGTTACCTTAAGAACTAGGTAGGAGAACCTTTGGAGAAGGTGATTTAAAATCCCATGTATTAGGTGGGTTTAATAGCCTATTTTAAATCCTTTAACAAGGTGACACTTCATGTAAAGTGTTTGTAAATCCTCTAATCAGGTCACTATTTATATAGTGTAAAGCCTTTCATAGGGTAGGCATTTCACAGGGTAGACCATCAGAAATGGTCAAATAATTATTGTTGAAGTAATTTTTGTAGGTATCATCCCCACCCCAGTTTTACCTTCTTATTCTTGAAGGGTTTCTAGGTTACCAAATCTAGTGTTAATGTCTATCATGTGCATGTGGTTACTTTATGTTTATTTATATGTTTGCATGCATGCAGTTTACTTTTCAGTCATATGTTTAAAGGATTGAAAAAGGTCAAAAGTAGGATACTTTTGATTCACCCCAACACCCTGCCTCTTAGAGGTACTCTTCCCATTTTGAACATTCCAAAATTGTGGGATAAGAGACATTGTAGGGGAAGGGGTGGAGATTCTTAGGAGACTTAATATTCTCAAAATTTTCAAAAGACACCAAATTCTTAGTTGAACCAAAATCAATTAACAAACTACATACCTTTCCTTGACATTTGATCTTTGTTTTGAATAGGATTTGTAAGAAGGCTTTCCTCATCATTAGGTATGCACCTTCCTCAAGTTCAAGATCCCAATAGTCAAGCTGGTCTTCCTCAATGAGTTGATCTCTCCTCTCCCCTTGATTGTTGCTCCTCTTTTAGGACACCTTTCTGCATGGTGACCTAATTTATTGCAATTGTAACATTTTATTGGGCCATTGCATCTTCCTTTGCCTTTGCCAAAGGTATTTCCTTCTCTATAGTTTCCCTTGGAACTAGACTCTCCCTAATCCTTATTTTGATTAGAAGTCTTATTGCCATTATTTTTCCCTTTATTGCAAGAGTTGTTTCTACCCTTGAAGTTCTTGTTATTTTTATTTTCCTTCCTTTTATTTTGGTCTTGCTTCCTCTTCCACTTTGATGGCTAATGGATAGTACATATTCACAAAATAGGAGTGTGTAGACTTAGTTCCTCCTGGATGGGTAACTTGAGGTCATTCATATACTTTGTAAATTTGTCTTCCTCATCTTCTACTGTGTTGATCTTCATACACAACTTTAGGAACTCCTCTATATAGGAACTAACATCTAGGTCCTTTTGTTTTAGACTTTTCTTCTTTCTATGGAGTTGTACCCCATAGTCTTTAAGCAGATAGGTTTCTCTTACTAGTGTCACCATTCTATCTTGAGAAGAGATCATACTTCTTCCTTTCTTCACCTCTTTCAATTTGGATGAAGTTCCACCAAGTTAGAATTGCTCCCTTCAACTTGGATTTTTCTATTTTTACTCTTTGTTTCTCTAGAATGTCTTCACATTCAAAGAAACTAGTTAAGGCTTCAATCCAATCTAAGGCCACATTAGAATTCATCTTGTATTGAAATATGGTAGTTCTAACTTCCCCTCCATTGTCCTCTTTTCAATGGATTTGAGAGAATTCAATAGAGGTCTTTGTTATGCAGGAACTTCACCAATTTCCTTAAGGTCTTCATCCTCATCATTCTGGTCTTCTTCAAATTGTGACCTTGTTCTTATCTAACTTTCTTTCAAGTTCCTTCAGTCTCTTTGCTAGAACAACATTATTTTCCCTTTGTTCTCTCATGATCTTTGCAAGTTATACATTAGTTACCCTTGTAGATATTGCTTCTTCTTCAGTACTTAGAGACATGGGTCTGATACCATTTGATGTAATGGAGCCTAGTGTAGTGATCCTTTGATGATCAACTAGCCCTTTTGATCCTCTTCAATGAAGGAATGCCCAGTGAAAGTGTCTCTAATCCTGTCTAAACATGCTTAATCACAAACCACAAGTTCCCAAATAGAATGTTAGGTTATCACAACCAATCTCCTAAATAAGGAAATTCCAATCACAAGGAAGACCTTTTGAAATAAGAAAATTTATCACAAATTGCCCAAAAAGCACAAAATTGACAATTTTGACACAAGACCCCAACAACACATTATAAGACCACGAGAGACTTAATGGTGGACTTGTAGTCTATTTAGGTCTAACATCAGATGGATGGATGGTTTAAACCAATTATGCAACATTTACCTTATGGTTTCTTCACAAAACCACCATATTAGGGTTGCAACCCTTTTTCATGAAATTATAACTTTACTTCATAAATCTCCGCACAACCCTATGAAAAAATCACATATTTAGATACCTTTTTGAGGTTTAATAAATGTATCCAAAGACTAGGATTGGAAGTTACAAACAAATTAAGTTTTTTCCAATTTCTTCCCTAGGGAATTAGCTCTATCATGTCTCCAAATACAAAGGAGGTATACTTTCCATAGGTCCAAACTCCAAACCAAAAATTGGAATAGGAATGGGGAAGCATGTAAAAATATATTAAATTTGATTTCAAGACTTGGTGTCACTTCTGGAGCAAGTTATGGGAGATGATGATCAATGTTATTAGCATGTACATGGGTCTTGCATGCCTAGGGCATTAGAGTTCTATTTTCCACATGAACCTACAAGCTTGATAACAAATACATCTTAAAGTACATAATCCACACTTGTATTTCACTAGAGGTCATCAAATTCCCATGATGAAATTTTGATATTTTGCAAATTCTTACTGAAACCCTAGGTATGACAACTTTTAAGAACAACTTTTATGAAGAACTCAATATCTTGAGTTCATAGATTGATCAAGACCTCAAACCAAGTCCATTGGAAATATAATTCATGTAGCTATTTGGAAATGTAGAATCTACACCTTGGTGCATCTATACAAGTCCATACACATTTTTGGAGCATCAAAATGGCAAGAAATCAAAGTTATTTTTATTGATTTGAATGCAAAATTACATCATGATACCTACCACCCACCTAAAATGGCTTATGTAGGCATCCCCAATGGTCACAACATATTTATAAACCATTTTTGGCCATTGGAGATCAAATTACATTTTTCTTAAACTTTTGATTAAAAGTTGTTTGACAACTTTTGAGCAATTTTTTATATTTTATGCAACTTTTACAATTTGTGAACAAAACATGTTCAAGCCTTAATTAAATGATCCAACTAGGATCAAAATATTCTAAAAACATGAAAACATAAAAAATCTTGAGATTTTAAGCTATTTGACCATGTTTGACCATAATTGACCAAGGGCTTATAATTCAATATTCTTAGATGGTAATTATAACCTATCCTATAGGTTCTTAGGATTTTGAAGATTCCTCATTTGTTGTGGGTGCTTCTACACCACTTTGTCTCTCTTTCTCTTACACACATACATAGAAACTCCTAATCTCTCTTTCTTACTAACTTCTAACCTCTTTCATTATCTCATCTCAATAAATCATTATCTCTCTTTGACTCATAACCTTCACCCTCTCTCTCTCTCTCTCTCTCTCTCTCTCTCTCTCTCTCTCTCTCTCTCTCTCTCTCTCTCTCTCTCTCTCTCTAACTTAGCCTCTCTCTATAACTAACCCTAACCCCCCCTCTCTCTCTTAAACACATTCACTAACTCATAATATCTCTCTCTTACTAACACCTAACTCATGCTTCTCTCTAATTTGCAACCCTAAACTTCTATCTCTCTCTCTAACTTATAAACCACCCTCTCTCTCTCTCTCTCTAAGTAACCCCAATCCTAAGAGAGAGATATGGAGATTAGGAGTTTTTCAAAGATAAAAAAGTTTTAGGGGTTATGAGTTAGTTTGTGTGTGTGTGTGTGTGTGTGTGTGTGTGTGTGTGTGTGTGTGTGTATTATAGCAATCTTATTTATCCTTTTGTTTCATGTTTTAGAAACAATGACTACCTATTTTAGATCATTCTCGATTCAAATGGGTGGAAAATAAAATATTGTTATTCTAGGATTATTTTGGTTCCACCATATTGTAGAGTTCATCAATATCTTTCTAATGCATTTTGAATAGGGTCAATTGGACTCTGATAGTTGAAATTATGACTTCAAGAGTAGTACCTATTTTTATTTTTACAAAAACCAATTGGGTTTTGAAGAAGTTTTATTTCCTTGGAACCAGATCAAGTTTTAAAACTTGATCAGGTATTTTTTTTTATACTTTGGCTAGGCTTGGTAGCCAAGCCTAGTTGCATTTCAAAATTTAAAATAACTTGATCGGCTTATTGAAGTTTTTTGTTTGGGTGGTCTCCACATTTTGTCTACCATTTTGGTACACACACTCCTTATTAGGATTAACCATAGATAGAAATAAAAATTACATTAAAATATAGCCAATATTGCAAAATAATAAATCACATCGAATAGAACACAACACACAAAGATTTAATGTGGTTCACCCAATCCCTAGGCTATGTCCACCAATAGCAATTCCAATATTATTATTATCTAGTGATTAAAATTCATAATCCCTTATAGCTCAATATTGCTACAAGAAGCTACAATCTCATCATACCTTATGAAATCCCTAACCTTGGGTAAAAGTACAAACTTGTGTCACCCTTTTGTAAAAGAAAAAGCTAACAATAGTACAATTGTTCACTTTCAATGACATAAAATTGGTATTATTATTTAGAATTTGAAAATGAAGTAAACTAATGAAATGTGTAGAAATGGATGAAGTTTAGGATTATAATTTTTAATAATTATTTGGAATAAGAATTGATAAATTATCCTAATTTTTATAGATAATTTTTTAGCTGCTAAAATTTTTTTAAAATTAAAGATCTAGTTCCCACCATGAAACTATATGAAAATGAATGTATTTTCATTTGATTTTAGATTAGGTTATAGATAACATATATAGTTAGAACAATCAAAAATAAAAATTAGCTTTAGACCTATATTTTCTCTTTTATAATTATTCAAATTTTAACTGACCAAAAATTGATAGATTTCATCTCCCACCACATTTTTCAAAACAAATCTATTCTTACTTGAAGAAAAATTATACATTCTTGAAGAGGACTTTCTCCTCGAGATTTTCATATAATTTTTAACTTTTTTATATGATTTAATATTTTTTTCTTTCTCAAAATCAACATCTTTTGTAGTGTTAAAATATGTGCTTGTAATTTTTTTAAATTATAATATACTATATCTAATAAAACATTATAAACTCTACATGAGAATAGTCTTCACTCTAAGCTCTACACAATGGTGTTTATGTGTTGTTAAAAAAATATCATAAAATGTAGTAAGAGTTATTGAAATGTCACTTTTCTGAAATAATTTTATTTTTTTAGTAATTGGATACAAACTAGTTTAAAGTATGCATGTAATAAACATTTCCAATTAGAAAAGTGTGAAACCATATATAACTTAGCTAGAATAAATTTATCTAGAGCATTTGTTTGAATAAAATTGATTTTTAGATAGAAATACTCAAATTCAATCATCTTGATAAGTTATCCTGAAAGGTGACACAACTTTGGAGTTTTACACCACTCAGCCATTTTATACAAGATTTTTTTGCTTATAAAATGATGACTAGAATAAGCCATCAAATAGAAAAATAGTAGCTAGCACCTTTTATAATAGTAAAGTCATGTTTGGCTTCAAGGGTGCTACCCTCAAAAATGCCTACGTAGTCATTGCCTCTCAACCCCACCTTATACTAAGACAAGGAGAGCACTTGGGGCACTACCCCAAGACCTACAAGGGGCACTTCCCCTTGACCCCATCTTGAGGGTGCTGCCCCTAAACCCCTGTAGAAATAATCTAGGGTAAAATCGCACTAAATAAATGATGCAGGAGCGTCCTAGGTGTAAGAGCAATCTTGCATCACCCAAAAATATTTTCTTTTTAGTATTTTCTATTTTAATAAGGACTAGTAGACAAGATGATTACTATTTAAAGGAACTTGCTATTTTTAGTAAGCTTTTCATATGAGCTTGGAATGTTCTCACTTTCTACATGAAGGTTCGTTTTTGAAAAGTGGTTATAATAGCCAATCAGAAAAACAATTTGAGAGTTATGGCCTTCCGAAGTTGGGCTTCCAAAATTTCTAAAACAATATGTCAAAAATGTATTTAGCCAACTCTATATGTATTATTAGGGTCAGTTGGCCCTAGGTATTAAGTTTGAGCATCTAGACCCTTCTCGGGTGACATAAAATTGCCTATTTAAGAAAGGCCTAAACATTGTCTAGAATAGCTCTAGGTGATAATTCATAGCTTGTCGTATAGATTATTGTAATGAAGGCGCCCATGTTGGTTAGCATATTGCACTTGTGAATTTTGGAATTTTGCATTTATGACACAAATAAGAAGTCCATATGTTATTCTCGCATTTGTAATTGTTTCATTGTTTTATGTTATGGTTTATGGTATTAAGGGGATCACCCTTAATCAAGTGGTATTAGAGATAGAGTTCTTGAGTGTGTCAATAGATCATTGACTATGAGGCATTTCACACCAGGACTGTGGTTTGCGCTGAGTGTGTAGACAAATCGCCAATTGTGAGGCAATTTTGCACTAGGGTTTTAGCGAAAGTGCAAAAAATGCCTCCATGAAGAGACCATGGTGGAAGAGTTGTAGATTATATTGATGCAAAGCAAGATGGGCCCTTCCAACTTCTATGAGAAAATACTCTGAACAATGTGTTTTCCCAAAGGTTTCCCAACACAACCTTAAGGCTTAAGTTGCCCAAATTAAGTAAATGACTTCTCCAAATAATTCTTAGTAATCTAATGGTCTTTGTAGACATCTAAAAACCTTTAGAAAATAAAGTATTTTTATTTTCTGAAAAAAATTCCCGATGACATCATCATTTATTAATTAATTAATTATTTAATTAATTTATTTATTTTTATGCCATTAAATCCCTTTATCTTAATTAAAAATATTTAATTAAGGAATCCCTCCCAAAAATGTTTGAATCTCATTTAAACATTATTTCCTTATTTATTAATTATTTAATTAATAAATTGACCAAAAAACCCAAAATAAATTAAAACAATTATTTTTTGCCCAAAACTTGGCCAATTTCCTTAAGACCACTAACCTCTTCCAAAATCTTCTAATCCTTCTTTAATTTTGATTAAAGGCTAATCCCATCATTTCCTACCCCTAATCCCAACTCAAAATATTTAATTAAGATTAAATATTAATCCTCATGTTTATTAAAAAAGTTTTAATAAATATCTCCTCAACCCAAACCCTTGAAATAAATAAAACTTTATTTATTTCCTAAAAATCTAATTTATCCTTATCCTAAGAAGTTCTAGACTCTTCTAGAAAGTCTTCATCCTCATCCTAGGAAGTTCTAGACTATTCTAGAAAGTCTTTATCCTCATCCTAAGAAGTTCTAGACTCTTCTAGAAAGTCTTCATCCTCATCCTAGGAAGTTCTAGACTATTATAGAAAATCTTTATCCTCATCCAAAGTCTAGACTCTTCTAGAAGATGTCTTTAAACCTAATCCTAATCCCCTCCTAACCTTGTCACATTCCCTAAACATGGGTTAAGACTTACTAACCCAAGCCAAAGTTAACAAATATCTCCTCCTTCATCCACCCTCATTAAATGCCATCCACTTGCCTATCCCTAAGCTAATCCTAAACCATCCTAAACCATCCTCTAATCATTTGCACAATCCTAAGCAAGCTTAAAACCTTCCTAATCAAGCCCAAGTCGAAATTGCTCTCATCTCCCTCAAAATATCTCAACCATAATACTTTATGAAGCCCACTAGGTCATAAATGACTCTTTCAAGCCCTTTTATTGCTCTTACAAGCCATTATGAGGGTCTTTGTGAATATTTTATCCCTTGAGCCTCCTTTGTTGACTCATCCTTCCCCTTTCCTCCATCCTCTCACCCTGTGACATGTGTCACTCCTTGATTGGCTGTAAGGAAGCACAATCCATGTGCTCTCCTCTCATGCAATCTGAGCCCTCCATGAGCTTTTTTCCATCCTTGCATTTTAGCCCTCAATCCCTCAAGCCTCTTGCCTATAAATTGGATCCTTCCACTTTGCAAAACAATACAATCCATGAAGTAAAGTCATAATGCCATTTTAAGAAGCCATTTTACATCAAAACCATACACTCACACCCAAATTCCAACTCCATTTGAAGCCCTTTTTGAAGCATAATCTTGAGCATACATCCTATCTATTTAGACAAAAGACACTCAACAAGAGAGCTTCTCATTGAGAGAGCCCATTAATGGCTCATATTCTCAATTAAGAGCTCATCTTAGTCTATCTTGAAGTTTAAGAAATTTTTTTAGTTTTTAGAAGCTTTATTTAAATTTGGTTTCTATTAGCATACTAACATTGCTCATATACATTTTGGCACGTCCGGTGGGACCCCGCATGGGTCATCTTCATTAGCTTTTTTAGTCAAGTTTTGTATGTCATTTACTAATTTTGGCTAATTTTTCTTGTTTTTGTGATTGGTAGGATTGTATAAATTGGTTTTGTAGGTCCACATGAGCATGAAGAAGACAAAGGAACTCATAGTCTATCTCATACTGTTTGCAGATTTTTCAAGCTTATAGGTGGACAAAGAACTTGGAATTCTTCTTCCTCTTCTTGTCTATATTCTTCTTATTCCATCTACTTCTTTTTCTTCTTCTTGTGGGAGATCTTGGCCATTTTTTTTTTTAAGGAAGCAAAATCATACACACTTCTTTTTAGTGCTTAAAATGAACCCCCAAATCATACTTAAATCCATTAAAAAACTAAACATTTGCAAAAAAAAAAAAAATCTTTTTACAAGTGAAACTATACCAATCCAATCATTTGCATCCTTGGAACATCAAGGTTTTAGATGCATTCATGAAAAGTTAGGAACACTTCATTTTTGAAAATTTAAAAAGAACTTCAAGTTTCCATTTCAAAAGGTTCAAAATCAACATTAAGTGCACACTAAAATCTAAATTAAACTCAAAGCATCAATCTAGGATAAAATGAACCACATTTGCAAATATTTTAAAGTTCTTTTAAAAATCTCATTAAAACTAAGAGTCCTAAATGGTTGCCAAAAATTGTCCTAAAAGCTTTGTTATTTGTTCCAAACAAATTTCTTGTTGCAAAATCTTGAATGTTTCTTAGGTTTTTCATGCATCAAAACAATCTAGGAATATCGTTTTTGGGCTTAAAACATGCAAACTAGAACACAAAATCTTGAATGAAAACCAAAGTCCAAAGAGTCATTTTCACTTTTGAGTCCAAAACAATTTTGAATGATCTAAGGTTAAAACAAAGCACTTCAAAGTTCTTAAAACAACACACAAAATCTCAATCTTGAATGCTCAAAGGAAAAAACTTGAATGTTTAATCACTTGTCTTTGAATGCATGTTGCTAAAATCACTCTTGAGTTCCATGGATTAAAATCAAGTTTGTTTGTTTTATGAATGCATGATTAAAACAAAAAATCCAATCTTGAATGCCATAGATCAAATAATCATCTTTTGGGGCATAAAAAGAATCCACATTTTTGAAATCTTCTAAGTTATAAAAACTAATAAAGATGCTTTGAGTAAGTTTGTAGTTGGACTTACCCTCTTTAATCACCCATCAATTTAACCATTGGTTGCAATCTTAACGCCATCTATGGGGATGGGTCTACCTAAGAGGGTGTTAAGTGCTCCACAAAGATCAAACTCTACTCACTTGGGTCTTTAGTGGTTTTTCTAAGTTAGAAAATTCCTTGAATGCGCATTAATCTCACTTACACTTCATTTGGACATAAAAATTGGACAAATCTTGACGTGGAGGGCCTCTGAGCGTGCACTTGGAAATCGAGTTTCACACATCTTTGTTTTGAGCTTAAAACAAACTCACACTCAATCTTGAATGCCTAACAATCAATGAACATTGCATGGTTTGGACACATTTTCAATGGTGCTCGCATTTCTTATGTTGACGATCTCTCGACTTTCATTATGCTGACGATGCTGCCAAATTGAAATGAACATTGTATGCCATAATCACAAGTGTCTTCAATCATAGCTTACAAAATCTAAATCATCAATTGGAATAAACTCATGTCTTTTAAAGCCCAAGATCATGTATGTGGTCTTGTTTTACACTTTTTAGGAGGCCTGCTTGGGGATTTCATCACCCCTTTGGACAACCTCAACTCCAGTGTTCCGGTGGAGTATAAAAATTGGGAGGTGAATCCAAAGACACCTCTTTTGAAATCAAGATTTTGTGACTCGAGCTAAGCCTCAAGGAACTTTATACCCTTGAGAAGTGAAAGAGGAGAAGTGAGTTACCACTCCTCTCGGCTGTGTGACATCTTTTTGGTTTCATCTACAGATTTGGGCCTCACGTACCTTGCATATATCGAGGACTCCCTAGCTATAACAAATTTCATCCTTGTAGAAAGCTTCCTAGGATGTTGGTGTGTTTAACGTGCTTGCTCCAAGATTTTGTCTACTTGTTTGTTCATAGCTTTTGAATGAATGTTTGCCAACTTTGGTCAAAATCCAAAAAAAGCAGAAATCTCCCAGCCCAAGGCATACTTAGCGTAGTCACTGCCTCATCAGAAAATCATCCAAGCTCCCCCACTACAACCAAATCTATCTAGTTATTTGCTTTAGAACAATCCCAAATCCAAAGTCTCTCCAAATCATCCCCCCCCAGCCAGCTAGAAACCCAATCCAAAATCACACCCAAGCCTTTAGAGAGTTGTTATCATTCTACTAGAATTTGCTATCCAATCAATTTGACCAATCCACCAGCCTCATCAAGGTTATCCCTTTGATAGAGCTTTGTCTAGGGTAATCTAGCTTTGTCACTTGTTATCCCTCATCACCTTGAGCTAAAGGTTGGGATCCACAAGTGGTCAATCTCATGTCATGGCCATAGGATCATTAGTCTATCCTTAAGTTGACACAATCTCCACCAATCTAGTGCATAGGAAATCAAAACTCTCACTTTTTGATAGCATGCCCTTGAAGTCTCCCATCCACAGGAAAGAAAAAAATCTCCAGCCAACCCTCCTTAGGTCTGTCATATAGCTTTGACTCTCCCTAGAAAATCCTTCATCATCCAATCCAAAATCTGTGCTTAATCCAAATCTAACCATGAGCTTCCATGTTCATCCATATGCAAGACCCCATCCCCATTCGACTCATCATCAAAACATGAAATCCCAAACCTATCATGATGTGTTAGATCGTATTTTCCTTGCTCCTGCCACCTCCTATTCCAATGATGATGAAAATCTTGTTGACTATGACAGGTATATTGAAAGCCTTAGAAACATTCCCCCAAGCATCCCACAGAATCCAAGAGTTATTCCAAACTATCTAGTCATGCCATCTGATATCCCAGCTTCTCCTCCATCACCCAATCAACCAAGCTTCCAATCTTCCACCCTCATCACACCAGCTATTCCTATCAATCCACCACCTCCACCTCCAACACACAAGTCTCCAAGGAATCTCCTAGAGGAAATACAGGAAAAGCTACCTCCAACAGTCGATAAGCCATGTCATCTAATCCAACCATGTGAAGTAGTTAGTGATGAAGCTTCCCCATCTATAATATCACCCCCATCTCCCATAGCTATCATCCCCATACCATCCATCAAGTTGCTTAAAATCCTTCCACTTCTCGCAAGCATCAAATTCCCACCACCCATCGAATCACTCCAAATCCCATCCACATCTCCTACTCCAAGCATTATCCAAATCCCATATAATAAACCTCATGAATCCACTCCCATCCATTCCTGTCAAAATCTTCTCCAAAAGCATGTTGAAATATCCTCTAATATAACAACAAATCCCGCCATCCCACTTATTCCCCTACATGATCCACTTTTACCATCCCCTCCATATCTAAATCCTACCATCTTACTTACTCCATCTCAAGATGCCTTTCCCTCAGCCCACCCAACTCAAGATCCTATCCTCCCATCTCCTATGCTTCATGATCATACATCTCCCATAATCCATGATGATAGATCCATTGAAAAAGAACTAATTATCATATTCGAAGCTCCAACTCCTTCAGCTAGTAATGGACTCACATCTTGTGTTCCAAATAATGAACATCATATTGAAAAAAGAAATGAAAATGTATTTCTAGATGTTGGTATCCCCGCTATTCTTGCATGGTCCCAAGTCCTTCTATCTCCACCCCAAAGTTCCCATCCATCTTATTCCACATTTATTTTGGGCCCTCATCCTACTCCTTATCTCCAACCCTCCATTTTGGGTCCATATATCCCTTATCTAAATCCCACACCCTTTCCATCCATTTTGGGTCCTTACATACCTAATATGAATCCTTTATCCCCTCCATCTATTTTGGGACCTACGCCTTCCCCATTTCCATCTATTTTGGGCCCATATTCTTCCTTCCCTCCACCCATTTTGGGAAATCATATCCATCCATATCCTATGTTCCAATCTATCCTTCCATCCCCTCAAATCCACCCGCTAGATCATCAAAGGCACTCACCCTTGAATCCCTTCCAACCTTTAAACCTTATCACTTCATCAATTATCCCTCCATCTCCTCCATGCTCTTGTTACCATCCCATGGCTAATAGAAGCATATTGGATGCCAAAATACAAAAGCATAAATCCAAAAATCCACAAAAATCCAAGTCTCAACATGTCCCTTCTAAAATACATGTTCTAAACAAGAAACATTTAATCCCAATAAAAGAAAAAGTCAAGAGGCCACAAAAGCCCAAGCTAAAAAAAGTCAAAAATCATATGGATACCCAAGATGCTCATAAAAGAAATGCATCTCAAAGAAAAATCTCAATTGGCATCCATTCATGCTACTCAAAAAGCCTCATCCATCCATCCTTCATCCAAACCCCCATATAAGCATCCTTCATCCCCCCAATCCACTTTTAGTCCATATGCTTCTTATCCTAAATTTCCCATCCTCCATCTTCCAACTCTACTTTTAGTCCTTATCTTTCTCTTCCTCCATTTTCTCCTCAACCTCACTCAAAACCATCTTTCCCACTACTTTATCACCTCTCAAGGTGTGTGCCAATGATGATCTTTCCATTTTCCTCTTCCATTTACCCACAAGCCTTATGTCTTCGCATCCATTATCTGTCAAACTCCCACCCACCATTCCACTTGTTCAATCCAATCTTTTTTCATCCATCCTACCAACATCTATGAGCCAAAAATAGCTGAAGAAAGCCAAAATCATTCCAGCTAAGTCAAAAAGTCAAAAAGTCAAAAAATAATAAAGAAAAATAAAGCGTCCACTAGTGAAAACTTGGCAATTCAAGTGCCTTGGACAAGTACCATGATGAAAACTTGGTAAACAACCGTCATGCGTAATCCAGCCATCCCCAGCTTAGCCTATCATCCTCATGCTTTTGGTCACATCTTGCCATCCAGCTCCATCTTCCAATTTATCCACCTATCTTTCATCCTCCAACTTTTATCTATAGCTATCTACTTATCTTCTGCAACCTCACCCCATTATCCCAGTTATCATCCATCTCCCTAGCGCCTTCAGCTTTTCCATCCTAGCTTCAATCCTATCACATCCATCATAAGACCTCCTTTCGCATGTCATCTTCTGACTAGGGGCACTATATTCCTTGGAGATCTTGTCTTGTCCATCCTCCCTTGTCATTAGTATCCTGCTCTAGGCTATCCTCATGCAAATCCAATGTCATCCTCTCATTAGCCATTCACTCTAGCGCCATCTATCCGTTCAACTACCACCAACCTTAGCATTTTCCCCATCATCATCATTGGATGCATCTTGTCAAATCCATATCTTTCGTTATCACCTCATCCTTAGCTTCTACCTCTTGCACCAAATTGAGCCATCTCGCTATCCTCTCATCTTGAGCTTTTTATCCATCTGTATCATACCTATCATTGGTCTGTTAGCTTATACCATATCTTGATTAGCTCGCTTGTAAATATCTTGGTCCGTTAGCTTGTACATCCTCTTTAGGTTAGTACCATTGTATCTATCTAACTTTTGTGTCAGTTCCTCCTTGATCAGCATCTTGCACACATCACACATCTTAGTTAGCTATTCCAATGCATCCTTTAACTAGATCTCCTATCACCAAAGTGTTATCCTTCTTAATTCAGCTTGCCAGATGCATCACTCATCTAGATCCACCAGCTAGGGTGCTCTTTGATAGATCCTTTTAGGATATAGCTTTCCTCATGTCTAATCTTGGTCCGTTAGTACCTCGTTCTACCCATCTCGTTGGCAAATGTTTCTCTTTTGGATTTTCCTTTTCTTTTGATTTGGAATCTTCCCTTAACTAGATCTCCTATCACCAAAGTGTTATCCTTCTTAATTCAGCTTGCCAGATGCATCACTCATCTAGATCCACCAGCTAGGGTGCTCTTTGATAGATCCTTTTAGGATATAGCTTTCCTCATGTCTAATCTTGGTCCGTTAGTACCTCGTCCTACCCATCTCGTTGGCAAATGTTTCTCTTTTGGATTTTCCTTTTCTTTTGATTTGGAATCTTCCCTTAACTAGATCTCCTATCACCAAAGTGTTATCCTTCTTAATTCAGCTTGCCAGATGCATCACTCATCTAGATCCACCAGCTTAGGTGCTCTTTGATAGATCCTTGTAGGATATAGCTTTCCTCATGTCTAATCTTGGTCCGTTAGTACCTCGTCCTACCCATCTCGTTGGCAAATGTTTCTCTTTTGGATTTTCCTTTTCTTTTGATTTGGAATTTTCCTTTTCTTGCTAGATGCATCACTCATCTAGATCCACCAGCTTAGGTGCTCTTTGATAGATCCTTGTAGGATATAGCTTTCCTCATGTCTAATCTTGGTCCGTTAGTACCTCATCCTACCCATCTTGTTGGAAAATGTTTCTCTTTTGGATTTTCCTTTTGTTGAAGTATCTTTTCCAAACAATCTTTTTTTCCCTCCTCAAAGTTGCCATGATCTTCCATATCATCGTATACTGCAAATGGGGCAATCAGAGCGTAAAGTCTTGATCATGTCTTTTACTTGTTTTCTTTTCTGCTTGTGGGTTACCCAATGTCGTTTCCACACTACTTCCTCTGGGATTCATGTGTGATACTAGGGCAATCCTTGCGTGTTTGTTTTGAGTCAGTTCGTCAGTCCTCTGGAAAGTTGGTGAAAATGCCTTGATGTTCTTGGTAACCTTGGCAATTAACCAATAGTCATATAGCAAATCTAGTGCTCAACTATGTGGTGGCACTTCTCTTTGAAGTATCCCCCCACTCAAAAAGCTTCAATGGTTTTCCTTCATCTCCATTATCCCCCATCCATATCCAGCATCCATCTCTCCTACCCCAGCTTACGCATCAGTATCTCTTTGAATCACTCCTCACCTTTAGCTTTAGGGATCCACAATCCTAGTCTTAGGGATCCACCAATCCAAATCAATCCACCAAGCCTCATCTTTCAAGATCCACAATCCTAGTCCTAGGGATCTCCGAAACCCATCTTCCGCCAATCTGACTCTTTGAAATCCTGTTGCATCAGCTTTATAGTCCCCTCATCCATCTCCCCATCCTAGATTCCTTTTATAGCACTCCGCTCCTTCATCCTCTGCAATCCCTGAGATCTTAAGCTTGTTTCCTCTTGTGCCTATGATTCTCCCTTTATCATTCTCTCGTAGTGAGAGTTTGAGCTAACTAAACCTCTTCTCTTAAGCCAATCTGAGTCTTCTTGCTCATCTTAGATTCTTGTACTTTTCAAGAAGTCGTCGAACCTCATTTTCTCTCCCCGCCGCCTTCTTGAGGTGGCATCTTGCAGTCCATTCTCTCCTCTTCTGCTCTAGCCTTGGGCATCTTATTTTCTTATCTTTGATGGCATGCCACTTGTGGCATCACATCAAAGAGGGGCAAAATGTAGACACCTAAAAAAATTTAGAAAATCAATTATTTTTATTTTCTGAAAAAAATTCCTCATGACATCATCATTTATTAATTAATTATTTATTTTTATGCCATTAAATCCCTTTATCTTAATTAAAAATATTTAATTAAAGAATCCCTCTCAAAAAAGTTTAAATCTTATTTAAACATTATTTCCTTATTTATTAATTATTTAATTAATAAATTGACCAAAAAACCCAAAATAAATTTTAAAAAATTATTTTTTGCCCAAAACATGGGCAATTTCTTTAAGACCACTAACCTCTTCCAAAATCTTCTAATCCTTCTTTAATTTTGATTAAAGGCTAATCCCATCATTTCCTACCCCTAATCCCAACTCAAAATAGTTAATTAAGATTAAATATTAATCCTAATGTTTATTTAAAAAGTTTTAATAAATATCTCCTCAACCCAAACCCTTGAAATAAATAAAACTTTATTTATTTCCTAAAAATCTAACTTATCCTCATCCTAAGAAGTTCTAGACTCTTCTAGAAAGTCTTCATCCTCATCCTAGGAAGTTCTAGACTATTCTAGAAAGTCTTTATCATCATCCAAAGTCTAGACTCTTCTAGAAGATGTCTTTAAACCTAATCCTAATCCCCTCCTAACCTTGTCACATTCCCTAAACATGGGTTAAGACTTACTAACCCAAGCCAAAGTTAACAAATATCTCCTCTTTCACCCACCCTCATTAAATGCCATCCACTTGCCTATCCCTAAGCTAATCCTAAACCATCCTAATCCATCCTCTAATAATTTGCACAATCCTAAGCAATCTTAAAACCTTCCTAATCAAGCCCAAGTCGAAATTGCTCTCATCTCCCTCAAAATATCTCAACCATAAAACTTTATGAAGCCCACTAGGTCATAAATGACTCTTCCAAGCCCTTTTATTGCTCTTACAAGCCATTATGAGGGTCTTTATGAAGATTTTATCCCTTGACCCTCCTTTTTTGACTCATCCTTCCCCTTTCCTCCATCCTCTCACCCTATGACATGTGTCACTCTCTGATTGGCTGTAAGGAAGCACAATCCATGTGCTCTCCTCTCATGCAATTTGAGCCCTCCATGAGCTTTTTCCCATCCTTTCATCTTAGCACTCAATCCCTAAAGCCTCTTGCCTATAAATTGGATCCTTCCCCTTTGCAAAACAACACAATCCATGAAGTAAAGTCATAATGCCATTTTAAGAAGCCATTTTACATCAAAACCATACACTCACACCCAAATTCCAACTCCATTTGAAGCCCTTTTTGAAGCATAAGCTTGAGCATACATCCTATCTATTTATACAAAAGCCACTCAACAAGAGAGCTTCTCGTTGAGAGAGCCCATTAATGGCTCATATTCTCAATTGAGATCTCATCTTAGTCTATCTTGAAGTTTATGAATTTTGTTTAGTTTGTAGAAGCTTTATTTAAATTTGGTTTCTATTAGCATACTAACATTTCTCATATATAGTCTTTACTACCCTAATACACCCAAAATAAATAGTTTACCAAATATCAAGAGCCTATCTCTAAGGAAAACAAAACATCCTAACCTACTAGGCGTACAAGCCCTAATTAGCCCTACAATGTTTTCCTCTTGCATTTTTCTCCAAATTTTACCATAACATAAAGAAAATAAATTATATATTAGGATACCCATTTGGCTTCTCTATAACATATCAAAAGGTGAGGTATGTTTTTTTTGGACCAAGTCTCTGTCGTCACACTATTGGCCACTTTTTAAGCATAAAAACCCTTCCATTTACAAAGGAACTAAATGGAATAATTATCTCCCAAGTATAAAATTTGGTAAAGTATCTTTAAATGATACTAAACTAAGGATTATTCAATTGGATTGAACCTAGCAACTCTCTATATGTGTCTTTTATGAAACTCTCACCAAACAAGGCCAACAAGTAGGGCCTCTTCAAATCCAACCAAGAAATCACTTTCAAGACCTATTTTTTGATGCTACACCATATTTATGATGATTAATTTGATTATTTTACATAAAACTATGGCCTCCTTTGGGCAAATCTCCCACTGCTATACCTATGGCATCAAATTTAATGCATTTTCATGCACCCAAGCAGTTCAAACTTGTCCAGTTGGATGAGTGTCTACATTCTCTAAATTTTATTGATTAGTATGAATAATTGCATATGATACATGTTAATAATCGATCCCCAAGTCATAGTTAGAATGAAAAGGGGATGGTTACATCATTTTGCTTGAAGGAAACAATACAAAAATGACTATCTATAGTACTTCGTCTAAATAAATGAAAAATTCAAAATGTAACCCTAAAAAAATGGATCCAAAAAACTTAAAATACATCCTATAATACATTTCAATGTTCAAATCATGAAAGAAATACAATCAAAAAGTTAAAATGAACAAGAAACTATGAATTTTATTGCATTTTCAGAATGAAGTCGATACAAATGCTTCCTCAATTCATACCTCTTCTTCTCCCAAGCATTCAAGGATGTTTATAGGATGGTTGGAAACCTCCAAAACTGAAACCAAGTGGTTACAAAGTGATTTATGTCCCTAAACTCATTTTCCCTCCTAAATGCTCCTAATTGTTAGAATTCAAATATTTTAATTTCTAACTTACATTTTAATGTCATATTCTATTCAAACCTTATTCTAATATTTTCTCATTTTTTTAAAAAGTAAATATAACCTATCTAAGACCCTTTTTATTGATTCAAATCTTATATGGGCACTATTGGCCCCCTTTACATCATTTTTATCCTCAGGTTCTTATCAGGACCTTTAGGATTTAGAAATATGTTATTAATTTGATCATTACATATGGCCATGATTGGCCTTAAAATATTCCAATTTACCCCTAATGATGTTATTGAAAATTCATGTATTCTTGATGTCTTCACTTGATCATTTTCTTTCTTGGGTGCCTCTACAACAATTAGACCTAAGGGTTTACAAGCCCTCTAAAGCCAAATGCAAGCATTGGAAGACCAAATGCACAAAGGAATAAATCTTCTTGTAAGAGATGAAAGTGAGGATGAAGATGAAGTAGAAGAAAATGTTAAAGTAGAGGTAGTTCTAAACCCAGAGAAAGAAAAGATTTTTAGGAACATCTCCAAGATTGAAAAAAGACCTAAGTTTGAGGTACCCACATTTTTGAGAAATCTTAACCTAGAGGAGTACTTTGAGTATGAAGATATTGAGGATCTAGATTGGGTCAAGATTTTAAAGGAAAAACTAAAGGATCATGCAAAGATCTAGTGGCAAGAGGTTTAGTTGGAGCAAAATAAAAAGGGAAAGGACAAAATAACTAGATGGGATTAGATGATAGCTAAACTGAAGCAACAATTCATTCTCATGGATTATGAGCTTGATCTATTGAAGAACATGTAAGGGATGAAGCAAGCAAGAAAATCTATTCGAGAGTATACCAAAGAGTTATATTGAGTTCTCATTAGAAACAACCATATACAAGCTCGTAAGGAAAAAGTCACCCATTATCTTAATGGGTTAAGGCCAAGCATTTAGGACAAGTTGAGTCTAGTTTGAATGAATAGTATTGAGGAGGCATACTAGTTTACCCTAAGAGTTGAAGAAAAATTGAACAAGAAGTTTGACAACAAGAATAGTGGAAGAGGTCATGGTGAAAAACTAGCAGACAATCTTATGGAGGCCATAATGATGATTAGAAGAATAAGGATGAGGTTGGAAGTACCAGTCAAAACTAGAGGGGAATAATTCTAATCATTTTCATGATTGGAATAGTAGAGATCATAGAGGAAGAGGCAAAGGACAAGGATCAAGAAGAGGAGGCTTCTGTGGGAAATTTTTTCACTATAGAGAAGAAGGGCATAGAGCATTTGAATGCACCCAATGCCAAGGAAGGATAGATCAAAGAATAGAAGGCCAACACAGAGTAGCACATGTTGATGAAGATGCCAGATCATTGCATTTTGAAGATGTTGAAAGAGGAGAGGTCCTAGTTAATAGAAGAGTCTTGTTGAGTGGTGAGAATGAACATGTTTAAAGAAGGAGTTTGTTTCACACAAGGTGCATATGTAAATATAAGTGTTGTGATGTGATAATTAATGGTGGAAGTACTGACAAGCTGGTGTCAAAAATAATGGTCACCAAGCTAAAGCTAAAGAGGCAAAAACACCCACATCCATACCATATTTCTTGGGTGCAAGATGACCACAAGGTCATGGTCAATGAGAAGTACTTAGTGAAGTTCAAGATTGGAAGCTACTAGGATGAGGTATTTTATGATATCATACCTATAGACATATCTCATATTTTGCTAAGTAGGAAATGGTAGTTCAACAAGCATGTTGTACATGATGGGCAAGCCAATACCTACACATTGACCAAGGATGGAGTGAAAAATAAGTTGAAGTTATTAAAGGATAAATAAAAAAAGGTATGTAGTACTACCAAAATATTTTTTTCTAATGGAAAATAATTTCTCAAAGGTATGAAGCATAAGCATATGTGTTTTGCTATAATTCCAAAAGATAGTGAAGAAGAAGTAGAGGAGTTTCCTGCAGAAGTTGCAAATATGTTGGGAGAGTTTTCTAATATTGTATTAGATAATGTACCTAATGTATTTCCCCAAATGAGGAAGATCAATCAATAGATGGATTTGGTTCTAGGAGCCAATTTGTCGAACAAGGAAGTGTAGAGAATGACACCAACATGAAGTGAAGAGTTGAACAAACAAGTTCAAGAGTTGTTGCAAAAGGGGTTGATTTAAGAGAGTCTAAGTCCATGTGTTATACCAGTAGTATTAGCACCAAAGTAGAATGGAGAATGGAGGACGTGCACAAATTCTCACACTATCAACAAGATCACAATCAAGTATAGATTTCCATTACCAAGCATGAATGATATTATGAATTATTTGAGTGGAGTTGAGTATTTCACAAAGATAGATCTAAAGAGTGGGTACAATTAGATTTGTATCAAAGAAGGTGATGAGTAGAAGACCACTTTCAAGACCAAAGAAGGATTGTACGAGTGGTTAGTCATGCCTCGAGTACTTTCATGAGGTACTGAAGGAGTTTTTGGGCACATTTTTCATTGTTTACATGATGATATTTTTATATTTAATAAAACATTGGAGGAGAATTTGATCCATATTCATAAGGTAGTTGTTAAGTTGAGGAAAGAAGAGTTGTTGGTAAACTTGAAGAAGTGTAGTTTTGTAAAGAAGGAATTGGTGTACTTGGAATTTGTAGTTTTAGTAGAAGGTCTAAAAATGGACCCAGAGAAAGTGAAGGCTATCCTTGAATGGCCTACTCCAAGGAGTGTGATATAGGTAAGATCTTTTCATGGATTGGCTAGTTTTACAAAAAGTTAATAAGAGGTTTTAGTGGTATTTTTTGACCCTTGACTGAAACAATGAGAAGGGATAGGAAAGAATTAAAGTGGATTGTAAGAGTAGATAAGAGTTTTAATCTATTGAAACATAAGGTTACTAAGCAACCTATTTTAGCACTTCCTAATTTTAACAAGGTATTTCAAGTAGACTATGATGCTAGTGGTACTGCAATAGGAGCTATTTTGAGCCAAGAAGTAGACTTGTTGCTCATTTCAGTAAGAAATTGAATGATGCAAAAAGGCATTCTATTTATGATCAGGAATTTTATGCTACAGTTCAAGAATTTAAGAATTGGAGACACTATATTCTTCCTAAGGTGTTTGTTTTGTCTACTGATCATCAAGCTTTGCAATATTTGAATAGTCAAGGAAAATGGAACCAAAAGCATTTGAAGTGGGTTGAGTTTTTGCAGAGTTATAAATTTTTTTAAAAATATCATTGTGGAAATCCTAACAAAGATCCAAATGCCTTTAGTAGAAGACAACTTTTACTAACAGAAATGTAGATAGAGGTGGTTGGGTTCAAGGAACTCAATACTTTGTATCTAGATGATCTTGATTTTGGTGAAGCATGGAAGACTTGTACATAACCTATTACACTTGACAAGACAAAGAGGTTGGATTTCATGATATAGGATAGTATGTTGTTCAAAGGAAGTCATTTGTGCATTCCTAGAAGTTCAATTAGAGAGAATATCATAAAGGAGAAGGATAGTGGAGGATTGTATGGACATTTTGGTAGAGATAAAACCATAGCTTTGGTTGCTGACAATTATTGCTAGTCATAGTTGCAGAAAGAGGTGAAGGAGGTTGTGCAAAGTTGCAGAGTATGTTAGATGGAAAAATGAGTGAATCATAATACAAGGTTGTATCAGCCATTACCTATAATAGAGAAGTCATGGGAGGATGCTAGCATGGATTTTGTTCTTAGGTTATAGAGGACATAGCGAGGGAATGATTTTATTTTTATGGTGGTTGAAAAGTTTTCAAAGATGACACATTTTATTTCTTGCAAGAAGACTAGTGATATTGTTCATGTGACAGAGTTGTTTTTTACAGAAGTGGTTAGACTACATGATCTTCTAAAGAGTATAGTTTCAAATCGAGATACCAATTTTGTTGGGTATTTCTAGCATACATTATGAAAGAAATTGAAGAGAAAGTTGAAGTTCAGTTTGTCACAACATCCATAGAATAATGGACAAATAGAAGTGTTGAATAGGAGTTTGGGAAATTTCCTAAGATGTTTGGTTGGAGACAAGCCAAAAGGATGGGATATGATTTTTTTATAAGTAGAATTTGCATACAATAATTCTATCAATAGGAGTACTAGTAAATCACCATTCCAGATTGTATATAGGAGTAGTCCTAGAAATGCTTCTTAATTGAGGCAATTGGATAAAGGAGAGATAAGTAGTGCTCAAGAAGAAGAATTTGGTGAACATTTGAAGAACATCCATGAGGAGTTGATGAAGAAAATCATAAAGATGAATACATTATACAAGACTAAGGAAAATATTAGAAGGAGCTACAAATAATTTCAGGTTGGAGATGAAATCATGGTTCATTTGAGAAAAGAGTATTTTCTAGTGGGTACATGTAATAAGATGAAGATGAAAGAAGTTTTGACTATGCAAGATAGTGAAAAGATATGATTTTGGAAATGCTTATGAATTGGAGTTTCTTGCTACACTAAATGTTTCACCAGTATTTAATATTTTTTATTTGATAGAGTATTATGAAGGAGATGATGGAGATGATGTTGTAGAAGCATAGTGGAGTATTCTAGTAACTAGTTCAGCTACAAAGGAGATTGAGAAGATACTAGACAATTATGTTGGAAAAAGTACAAGGAACAAAACTTATAAAGAATACCTAGTCAAATGGAAAGGGAGGTCAGTAGAGGATTCATCATGGCTAGCAAAGGAGGAGGTTAATAGTCTTGGTTTCCTCTAGACACCTAAGATGTGACAGAGTCTCTTCTCAAAATTATCCCAAGTGTCTGATGCAAGAGTATCCTAGGTGTAAGAGCAATCTTGCATTACTTGAAAATATTTTCTTTTCAATCTTTTCTATTTTAATAAGGACTAGTTGATAGGGTGGTTACTATTTATGGGAACCTGCTATTTTTAGTAATTTTTTCATATGAGCTTTAAATTTTATCATTTTCTACATGAAGGTTTATTTCTAAAAAGTGGTCACAATAGCCAATTGGAGCAATGGTTCAAGAGTTATGGCCTTTCAAAGTTGGGCTACCAAAATTTCTAAAATAATTTGTCAAAAATGTATTTATTTGACTCTATATGTATTGTTAGGGTCTGTTAGCCCTAGGTATTAGGTTTGAGCATCTAGAACCTTATCAAGCAACATAAAATTGCCTATTTAAGAAAGGCTTGAACATTGTCTAGAATAACTCTTGCTAATAGTTTATAGCTGGTCTTATAGATTATTGTAATGAAGGAACTCATGTGGGTTAGTATATTGTACTTGTGAATTCTATAATTTTGCATTTGTAGCATAAATAAGAAGCTCATATTTTGTTCTCACATTTGTTTTTGTTTCTTCATTTTCTATTATGGTTTATGGTATTAAGGGGAGCACCCTTTATCAAGAAACCTTTAAGTCTAATTAGGCTCCACATCACAATAATCTCCCACTTGAAGATTGATAAAACTCTACAACAATAACCTCCCACTTGGAAACTAGTCATAGCACGAGTAAACCTATAGCTTCCACTACAATATAAAACCACCTTGCACTCTATTGTTCTTTTATTCTGTTTAGTCTAGAAAACCAACTAAAGTTGAAGTAGAGACAAACTTCTCCCTTATGATTTCCTTTCTAAAAAAATCTATCAAATTATCATCTATATGTATCTTCTCTAGCTTTAAGTTTCCATCATTCAAAAAATGATCGAATGAAATGGTACCGCAATTGTATGTGTTTTTCCTTTGAATGTAAAGTAGAATCCCTTGCAAGATGAATAAAACTTTGGCTATCTATAAACATATAATTATCCCTCTATGGGTATCCCAATTCTTCCATGAAGAACTAAAGCCATGTCATCTCCTTGGCTCCCTTTGTAGTGGATAAAGATTACCCTTTTGCAATTGAGAAATCCAATTCACTATTGTCCCACCAATAATAAATACATAAGATGCAGTACTCCACCTAGTATCAATATCCCTTTTCAAATCTAAGTCAACATAGCCCTATAAATTAGAAGTAGAGCCCAAAAAAAGTACTCTCAAACTCCACTCCAAACTGCCTTTTACAATGCCAGAAATGTTCTTAAATAGACCCCAAAGGGTTAAGGATTAGGAATACATTCTAGAAAGTGCTAGTTGGCATCCACTAACCAAATAGAAGGCTCCAGAAGTGGCATTAGAAGTCGGCGTGAAATTAGAAGAATCCAAAAATGATAATCGAACTTTCGGGAGGCATAACTTTTGAACTGTAGCTCCGATTGACAAACTGTTTACATTTTCATAAAGCTCTCGAAGTGCTCTATAGCACTACAGAAAAGTTTTCCTTGTCCCCCATTTTTTGGCCTTTTTTGAGATCATTTAATGCTCCTAACCTGACTTTGAAGCATTCTTAGGAGGTCTCCAAAAACCAAAAAACTGCAATAACTTTCAAACCGTGGGGCCTTTTGACCTGGTTCTTTTTCTAGAATGCTCTAAATTACAATTACATTAATTTGGCCAATTTACACCCTCTAATTCACAAAAATTATGGGTCAATTACATATTTCTATTTTTTTGCATTTACATGTATCCCAAGGTGCTCAAATACTTTATCCTAGAACACTGATAGTGGAACTATGAGATTTGGGACTTTTATTTGACCCAAATGGGTATCCAGAAATGAAAACACATGAAACAAAAACTAAGTTTAAGTACATTTTTTTGGGTGACATAGGATTGCCCTTATACCTCTGGATGCTCTGCATCAAAAACCCAGGGTAGATTGAAAAGTGACCCTGTCATTTTATGAATGGTAGAGGAAATCTCAAATGGGAAACCTCAGCTGCTAATATCCAAGTTTAGTCCTCTATCAGCCATCCTTTCCACTTGACCAGATACTCTTCATACTGCCTATTTCTAGTACTTCTACCCACATGACTATCCAAAATCTCCTCTATCTCCTCCTTGTTAGAAGTAGGAATTGGACATGGCTCTAACATCAGCTCCTCATCTGCACCATCATCATGATACTCTGTTAAGTCTGCAATGTTGAAAATAGGAGAAATGTGAATTCCATCTAGAAAATCTACTTCATATGCATTTACTAAGTCATGTTTTTTCAAAATTTTGTAGGGGCCAAATTTCTTCATCTTTAGCTTGTTGTAAGTACTGGCTGGAAATCTTTCTTTTCTTAAGTGTACCATGACTAGATCCCCTACTTGGAACTCCTTATGTCTTCTCCTTTGATCAGCCTTTGCTTTATACTGTTGGTTCATCTTGGTAATGTGTTCTTGGACCTCCTCATGTAGATGCTTGATATGTTCAGCAAATTCTTCAACTTCAGCACTTGTCCTCTCCCCTTTCTCTATCTTTATCAATTCTAGTGCAGTCCTTGGGCTACTTCCATATACAATTTGGAATGGCAATCTACTAGTACTCCTATTTATAGAATTATTTTAAGAAAACTTTGCTTGTGGTAGAATCAAATCCCACCCCTTGGGCTTATCCCCAACTAAACATCTCAGTAAATTGCCCAGACTTGTATTTACCACTTCAGTCTGTCCATCAGTCTGCAGGTGATGTGTAGAACTAAACTTCAAGTCTGTTCTCAACTTCTTCCACAATGTTCTCCATAAATACCCCACAAATTTAGTATCTTTGTCAGAAACTATACTCCTTGGGAGACCATGTAGTCTTATCACCTCTCTGAAAAATAAGTCTACAATATGGACATCATCATGATTTTTGTGGCATGGAATGAAATGTACCATTTTGTAGAACCTATCAACCACCACAAATACTGAGTCATTACTCCTTTGTGTCCTTGGCAATCCAAGAGAAAAATCCATATTTATGTCCTCCCATGGCTTTGATGGAACAGGAAATGGCTGATATAGTCCAGTATTGTGACTTAATGCCTTGGCTACTTGACAAACCTGGCAATTATGTACAAACTTCTTCACATCCTGTGACATTTGAGGCCAAAATAATGTTCTTTGAGAATGGAAATGGTCTTATCTCGACCAAAATATCTTGCCATCCCTCCACTGTGTTTCTCCTTAATCAGATTTTCCTTCATGGAACTCCTTGGAATGGACAATTGACTGCCCTTGAATAACATACCATCCTGAATCAAATAGTCTAGCCACTTGGTTCTATCTATAGCAACGGGTTCTTTACAAGCTTTCCACGCTTCAAAAAAATCAAGATCCTTAGGATATAGATTCTTGAGTTCATCAAACCCAACTACTTCAAGTTGCATTACTGTAAGCAAAAACTATCTCCTACTTAGTGCATTTGCAACGCTGTTAGATTTTTCACTTCTATGCTTCAACACAAATGTATAGCTCTGCAAAAACTCTACCCACTACATATGCCTCTGATTTAATTTACCTTGGCTATTTAGGTACTATAATGCTTGATGATCAGTATATAAAAAAAATTTCTTTGGCAATAAATAATGCCTCCATTTTTTTAAGGCCTGAACTATTGCATAGAACTCTTGATCATAAATAGAATACTTCTTTTTTGCGTCATTCAATTTTTCACTAAAATATGCAATAGGCTTACATTCTTGGCTTAATACAACCCCAATAGCACTGCCACTAGCATCACAACCCACCTAGAACACCTTTCTAAAATCTAGAAGTGCCAACACAAGTTGTTATGTCACCTTCTTCTTCAGCATTTCAAAACTTCTTGTAGCTGTCGTAGTCCATTTGAACTCTTTTCTATCCCCTCTTATATTGTCAGTCAGGGGTGCACAAATGCCACTGAAATTCTTAATGAACTTCATGTAAAAACTAACCAAACCATGAAATGATCTTACCTTAGTAGCAAACCTTGGAGTACGCCATTCCAACATGGCTTTTACCTTCTTTGGATCTATTTTGAGACCTTCAGGTGATATGACAAACCCCAAGTAGACTAATTCCTTTTTAGCAAAGGTACACTTCTTTAGATTAATTAACAATTTCTCTTCCCTTAACCTTTCAAGGACACTACAAATATGCAATAAATATTTTTCCAAAGTCTTGATGAAAATTAAAATATCATCCAAATAAACAATAACAAATTTTCCCAAAAATTTCTTAAGTACCTCATTCATAAGCCACATGAAGGTGCTTGGGGCATTCGTCAATCCAAAGGGCATGACTAACCACTCATAAAGACCCTCCTTGGTCTTGAAGGTAGTTTTCCACTCATCTCCTTCTTGTATTGGTATCTAATGATAGCCACTCTTGAGATCTATCTTTGTGAAATACTGAGCTCCACTCAAGTAGTCCATAAGATCATCCATTCTTGGCAAAGGAAATTGATACTTGATGGTTATCCTATTGATAGCTCAAGAGTTTGTACACATTCTCCACTCTCCATCCTTCTTTGGTGCCAGTACTGTAGGTACCACACATGGACTCAGGCTCTTCTGAATCAAACCCTTCCTCAATAACTCCTGAACCTGTCTATTTAGCTCCTCAGTTTCAGTAGGAGTCATCCTGTGAGCAGCCTTGTTAGGCAAACTAGCTCCTGTGATTAAATATATCTAATGACTAATTTGCCTTACCAGTGGCAATCCTTCTGGAACATTATCAGAGATGATATCTCCAAACTCACCTAGTAAATCTAAAACTTCAAGTGGTATTTCACAACTACCTTCTTTATCTTTCCAGATGTTTCATGCCATCTAAAAACTTCCTTCCATCAACAAGACAAATCCTAGCACTGCTACATACCTTTTCGCCTTCCTTTTTCATGGGCTTCAATTTGTGGTGAACTCCATCCTTTATTAGAGAGTATGTGTTTGCATGACCATCATGTACTACATGCCTATCAAACTGCCATAGTCTACCCAACAATAGATGGCAAACATCCATTGGAATAACATCACAAAGAACTTCATCATGGTAACTCCCAATTTTGAACTTCACTAAACATTGTTCACTTACTAGGACCTTATGATCATCTTTCACCCAAGAAATTTGATATGACTGGGGGTGTTTCTCCCTCTTGAGCTTCAGCTTAGAGACCATCTCCTCTGATATCAAGTTATCAGTGCTACCACCATCAATGATCACATCACAACATTTATCCTCACACTTGCACCTGGTACAGAATAAACTCCTCCTTTGTCCTGGTTCAATCTCACCACTTAGTAGGACCCTTTCATTTACTAAAGTCTCTCCTCTTTCTGCATCCTCTGAATGTGATGACTGTGCATCCTCATCCACATGAGCAACCCTAGCTTGACCCTTAGCTCTCCTATCTGTCCTTCCTTATCATTGAAGGCATTCAAAAGCATGATGACCTTCTTCATTGCAATGGAAATAGGTACCACGAAAGCCTCCTCTTTCTTGTCCATGTCCTCTACCTCTTCCTCTCTAATTTCCAAAGTCTTGATCACAAGAGTGGTTGAAACCCTCATTCCTCTAGTTTTTGCTAGTACCCACATCTTTAATTTTCTTTTGGGTCTCATTTCGACCTCCAGATGACCTACCACTACCCCTTCCTCCTTGACTGTGCCCTCTTTGTCTCCTTCAAACCTTTTATTTAGCTTCTCTTCAACTCGTAGGGAAAACTAGTATGCTTCCTTAATGCTGGTCATTCTTACCAGACTTAATTCCTCCTGGATGCTAGGTCATAACCCACTAATATAATGAGCAACCTTCTCATTATTTTCTTCTGCATGCCTTGCTCTAATCAAAAGTTGGTAAAACTCCTCTATATATTCTTGGACTAATTTTTCAGCTTGCTTTAACCAATGCATCTTCTTAAACAAATCAAGCTCATAGTCCATAGGAATGAACTACTTCTTTAGTTTGTCCACCATGCGATCCCACCTTGTGATCTTATCCTTTCCTCTTCTATTTCTTTCCAATTGAACCTCTTACCACCAAATTTTGACATGGCCTTTTAGTTTGGCTTTTGAAAACTTAACCCTATCTAGATCCTCGATATCCTCATACTCAAAGTACTCTTCCAGTTCATTGATCTAGTTGATCAACTCATTTGGTTTTAGATTTCCTAAAAATATAGCCACATCAATTGTAGGTCTCTTCCCAAACTTATTAATAGCCCTAAAAAGCCTCTCCTCTACCTAATTTAGAACTTCCCCATCAAATTCCCCTTCTGGTCCAATTTCTTCTTCTTCATTGTCGTCCTCACTTTCATCACCTACAGTAACATTTGTTCCTCTACAAAGCTCCTCCTGCAATGCTTGTACCTGCATTTGGAGGGCTCTAACCTCCTCAAGATTAATATCTTCAGCCCTTCCACCATACTCTCTTCATGGAGGCATCTTCTTAACTCAAACCCACAACCACACAGTCCTGGTGCAAACTACCTCACAATCGGCACTCTGTCTACACACTTAGGAAAATAAGCTTTGATACCACTTGATGGGGACAAAAGTGAAGCATAGAATGGACACAACAAGAAAGGGAAAATTTTATTAACTATGAAAATATGCTAGTACACTTAGTACAGAGAAACATACTCTAAAACATGCCCTATGGGCTTACAATAGAATAAATCTAGAGATAAATTCTTCTCCCAGTACCTTCTCTCAAACTCCACTCTGAACTGCCTTTTACAATGCTAGAAATGTTCTTAAATAGACCCCAAAGGGTTAAGGATTAGGAATACATTCTAGAAAGTGCTAGTTGGCATCCACTGACCAAATAGAATGCTCCAGAAGCCATGTTAGAAGTCAGCGTGAAATTAGAAGATTCCAAAAATAGTAACCGAACTTTTGGGAGGCATAACTTTTGAACCGTAGCTCCAATTGATGAACCGTTTACATTTTTGGAAAGCTCTCAAAGCACTCTATAGCCTTATGGCCTAGCTTCACTTGTACCCAATTTTTTAGCCCTATTCAAGGTCATTTAATGCTCCTAACTTAACTTTGAAGTATTCTTAGGAGGTCTCCAAAAACTAAAAAACTGCAATAACTTTCAAATCGTGGGGCCTTTTGACCTAGTTCTTTTTTTGGAATGCTCTAAATTACAATTACATTCATCCGAGAAATTTACACCCTCTAATTTACCAAAATTATGGCTCAATTACATAATTCTATTTTTTTGGCATTTACACGTATCCCAAGGTGCTCAAATACTCTATCCTAGAACAATGATAGTGGAACTATGAGAGTTGGAAACTTTATTTGACCCAATGGGTATCCAAAAATGAAAACACATGAAATAGAAACTAAGTATAAGTACATTTTTTTGGGTGACACAGGATTGCCCTTATACCTCTAGATGCTCCTACATCAGTTCCTCTTAAATATCTGAGAATCCATTTGACTACATTCCAATGCTCAATCCCTAGATGACTCATATACCAACT
Organism: Cupressus sempervirens; assembly: GCA_028749045.1. Taxonomy (NCBI): domain Eukaryota; kingdom Viridiplantae; phylum Streptophyta; class Pinopsida; order Cupressales; family Cupressaceae; genus Cupressus; species Cupressus sempervirens. The sequence goes on from CM053787.1 coordinate 46,362,907, forward strand.
AACAACTCCCACTACATGTGCAATATCTGACCTAGTACATGGTTGCTTGCATTTTAACCTTGTTTAAATTTTGAGAACATGTTGTGAAAATCCAATTTTAAAATGTGCACATAGGGTTTCTATGTTTTTTGTTGTAGATTTGTCCTAGTAAAACCATAGTTTCATATCCCTATGCATAATTTCATGTTTTACCCCTTTTATTTTCAAATCAAATGTTTTAAAGGTTTCACTCTCCAAAATAATTTGAAATTTTTAAGGCATGGCCCTGTGACCAAGGCTTATCACTCTATCACTACCTTGTTAAGCTTTTAACCTTCTTATGGTGCAACTGTATGACTTGGTTCATTTCTTAGTATTCACAAGTTCATTGTAGTTAATTACAAATGCTTGATTCAAAGAGTGAAGGTGCAACACAATTAAGTTATTAAATTTCATAGATTCACATAGTTAAGCATGAAGTCAAAGTTGTAAGTAGTGACCATGTGAAAAGGGGATTCACACTTAGTCATTACCCTTAATGGAATCTTTAAGATAAGACACATGGAAGCATATAAAGATAGAGATTATGTTATAATATAAGAAATCAAACAACAATGGTGTGACTGAGGTTAGGGCAATTTTTCATGGCTTCACAACTTAAATTCTAAATAGTTGGCATGATGAAGCAACTTGGTGATCAATTTTATTCACACATTCGCATGGCTAAGGTTGTAATTTAATAAGATAGTCATGATAATGTGAAATAGTCAATGTTTCCTTTTAAAAATGCTTGATCTCTTAGTCACAAGCTTTAAGTGGTAATGAAAAATACAAGCCACAAACTAGAAAAATAGGTTAGCATGTTATGAATATTCTTTGATCTCACAATCATATGAACTAGTGAAGTGGTTAGTATGGTGAATGAGATGCTTGACTACATGGTTGTGTAATTAAGGCTTTAAGGTAAAATATAAACTATAAACTAGCAAAAAGGTTAAGAACTTATTAGGGTTTTCTTGATTATGTGGTTTAAGTGGTAAAGATAAATAGAAGACATGAAAAAGACATATCTCAAACTTAAGGGTTTTGTATGGTCGCAAGCTTAAAATGATAATTTTAGAATTAAGTAGCGATGGTGCGACTAAAGGTATTCATAGCTTTGCAAGTAATGAAATGTAGTTGTGTGATGTGGTCAAGTGATATAAAATTTATTTGATCACCCAATCACATGGTTATGAACGTACAATAAAACATAGACTATGAAGTAGTGATTAGACATGAAGAAGTGTTCACTCAATCATGTAGATAAAAGATCAAGTATAAAGATAGAAAACAAAGTGGTGATCACGGGTTTCACATAGTTGCAAGAAAAAATAAGAGTTAGAAGGTAATCCTTGCAAAGTTGTGAATAGCTAATAATGTTAAGTGTTTGCATGGTCTTTTCTATAAAACTTAAAGGCTAAAATGATTTTTGTAATATCATAAATTCCAAAATAACTACTATCTAAAAAAAGGTAAAGAAGGTAGTTTGAATGCTAGAAGTATGAGCATTATAAAGCCTAATGTTGATGCTTTTCTATGTTTTCAAAAAAAAATTATGCATGATGAATTAAAGATGCCACCAATGTCATTCCTAAGCTCAACTACTATTAAAATGTGATGTAATAGAATTCCAATTACAACATTCATAAGATTTTAGAACATTAAAGAGATTAACCATGAAATTTTCCAAAGAGATTGAATTATACAGAAGTGAATGAAGATTCTCAAATTGAAAAAATGACACAAGAGTAGGATAAATTTATTATATAGGTCAACATGAAAGAAGCTTCTCAAGGCACTGAGAAATCCAAAATGAAGATAGTTAGCCTCTATGTTGAAGGATGGATCTACTTTCTACCAGGGTCTTCAAATGCTCAAAATGTCAATTCACATATTTTCAAATATGCATATAGTTTCTATAGAGATGCAATAGTGCTAGAAACTAATGATAAAAAATTATTCTGGTGTTGATATAATAATAGGTTTTGTGAGCCACCTATTTCAAATCCATGGAACACAAACTTGGCAAAGTTGATTTTGCCATAGGTCATTGTTGATGTGGATTTAGTGAAGGCATTAATAAAGGCATAGAATCCTCTAACCCATGGCTTCCACAGAAAGGATAAGAGTGTCTTATGCACTCTAGATAGAGAGACATTCATAGAAGTCATTGACCTTGGATGACCTATGGAAAAGATAATTGAGCAAGATAAAATGAATGAAGCTTTCAAAAATTAGAAAAGTTTCTTCACTAGTAGAGTTATATGAAGGCATATTCCAAAGTCCAAAAAGGAAAAGGGTGAGCTCCCTAAGAAGTTTGGAGATCTTATGCCCTTGGAATTCTTCAGCAGATACTTTTAGTACATAGCTTTTGGAGTAGATAAGGTAATAGGATTGGATGGCACCATGAATGCTCCCAAAAATGAATATATCATGGCCCTGGATATATAAGATTTGAACCACAATTTAGGGCATGATTTTGTCATGCATATGATAAATTTTATGCACAATGAAATCATAGCTACATAGAGGGGAGAAACCACAAGTATTCATTGTTGATACATATCATCTTTTATAAGAACATAGGGTAGATTAGTCCTAATTTTATTTAGGGAATAGAGGAGATGGGAGAAAACCTATTAGTACAACTATGGACTACATTATGGAAAAGGTTTTATCCTTATTCCAATTCTTTTATCCTTCTATAATGATTTTATGTTTCCAATTTCTAATATGCTAGCTTATATTACTAAGAGAATTCCTAGGGGTGTTAGAATATTGATTAGACCATCTTGCTAGAAATATAAGAGGAGTAACTAAGAGAGGAGAGGTGAATCAACTACTACAAAAATAAATCCCAGATCCCTTAGATGTCAATACAAATCAAAACTCTAATTAAATTGTATTCTTCTATAACTCAGCAAACACAAATGCATTTGGTTTACACTAACAAATGTTGTAACTTGGTAAACACTGAAATAACTTGGTAAATTATTACCATGAAAATCTTAAGATATTATATTTAATTGATCTTACTTTAACTTTTTTTCATACACATAAAAGAAATAGCATGAACACAATTGACACCAAGATTTAATGTGGAAACCCAATTTGAGAAAAACTGCCAATTGCAACTAGTTACTAATTTTTCATTTTTCAGAAGTGAGCCTTGTTAGGATCCAACCCTATTAAAGGTTACAAAACACACTGTTAGGTTTGACCTTGTTAGAGGATTTAATCACTCCATTAGGAGTGGTCTTGGTAGAGGTCTCTAGACACTTTAATAGAGATGTCATCTTGTTAAAGGATTTACAAATAGTTGTTAAGCTAACTCTATTAAGAGATCTAGATCACTACTACAATGATTAGAGAGTAACAAAAAGATGACCTAATTTTTTATGCAACTAAATTGTTGATTTTAGATCTCAATTCTAGCTTTTATACTTGATCCTTCTTGATTGAATGCGTCTTTACAACTCAACAAGGATGTTCTGCTTATCCTTCTAATTCACTTCCTCTAAGCATCATTAAATCTTCAATTATGTTCCACAAATTCAATCCTCAACTTGACCTTGAATAGGCTTGAATATAACTTAGAATAATTAATATCCATCTCCTCAATCAGCTAGAACCAACAAACAATTCAACTGAACTCAATATGCCAAAATATGAAATCCCTTCATTAATTGACCTTGCTCAGTAGATATTAACTCAGTGATTTTCCTATGTTAACCAAGTGAACTTGGTCAACACTACATATTGAAAATTTTTCTTTATTAACTAAGTGAGCTTAGTTAACACTGGTTCCATCCAAAATTTCCTTCATTAACCAAGTGAGCTCAATTAACACTTAACTTCTACAAACTTTCCTTTGTCACCCGAGTGAACTCAGTAGACACTATCTTCTAAATTAGGAAAACTCTAGAATGCTCAACAAACATAAGAAATTTTCTTCAATGCCCAAGTTAGCTTGACATACATGGAATAGAAATGATATGACATTTTTTGTAACATCAAAGAAAATACACAATTAATCAGTTGTTTCTAGCAATCTCCCTCTTTGGTATTGATGGCAACACAACATGTTATAATGCAATAAAATTTTAGAGAAAGAATAGAATAAGGAACATATCCTTAGTGTCATTATAATTCTCATCCATGAGAACTCCCTCTATCACTATGAACTCCTTCTGCCTTTAGTTTCTCCCTTTGTTAGCAAAAGTTTGTCTTCAACATCTTTTCCTAGTAGCAAACTTTTTCTTTGATATTAGACCAAGTTCATTATCCCTCTTTGACATCTCTTTCACTTTATCTTTATAAAAATTTCTATGAGATATGATAGTAAACTTCTCCCACTTTGACATCTCATGCCAAAGACAATGTTTAGTGAATATCAATGTACCTCATGTATTGATTCAGTTGCAACATGCCTTTGTCAATACTACATCAATTGACTAATCTTCAACATGCTTTGGTTGATGCATCACTAAAATTCATTTAATGATACAAAAATTTATCCTTAGGTAATGGTTTAGTGAATATATCTACAATTTTTTCTTTAGTATTCACATATTCCAATCTTACCTCTTTTTCTTGTACCAATTCTCTCAAAAAATGATATTTTATAGAAATGTGTTTTTTTTTGGTGTGCATCATAGGATTCTTTGATATTTTTATTGCACTGGTGTTATTGTAGAAGATAACCACTAGATCCTTGATTTATAGCTTCCTACCTACCAATAGTTTCTTCAACCAAACAATATTTGAACAATTAATTGCTACTATCACATATTCTACCTCTGATGTGGACTGACAAATACAATTATATTTCTTGCTTGTTCAAGGCACTAGTCTTTTACCAAGAAACAATTCTCCACCACTGGTGCTCTTTATAACATCAACACTTCCTACCTAATCAACATCTATGAATTCTTTCAAATCCAAATTTCCTCCTTTTCTATGCCATATTCGATAGTCTTTAGTACCTTTCAAATATCTCATGATTCTCTTGGTTTCCATCATGTGATTTTCTTTGGGATTTGTTAAGAATCTTGCAACCATACCAACTACTAATGCAATATTGGGCATTGTGTGCAGTATATACTTTAATTTTCCAATCATTGATCTGTATGTGGTCTAATCTACCTCCTTGGAATCATCATTTTTGAAAAGCTTATGTCTAGTAGACATGATGTTAGAAATGCTTTAAAATAACTAGAGGGGCGGGGTGCGGGTGTGAATTAGTTATTCAAGGTCCAAATGTCCCAATAATTTTTTTTCACCAACTGAGCCCATTAAACTGTTCATGCATCCAAGCTTAAACTTCCCTACTTATCGAGTTACTAAAAACCAACATCCAATAATAACACATAACACAATGATTTATGTGGAAATCCAATTTAGGAAAAACCACTAGTAACATGCTACTCAATTATCACTCTTCTGAAATGATGCCTTTGAAAGGCCTTCCCTATTAAAGGCTAAAACACATTGTTAAATGTGACTTGGTTAAAGGAATTCAACCACCCTGTCAGAAGTGGGCCTGGTTAAAGGACTTTAGAATATTCACTTGGAATGCCACCCTGTTAAAGGATTTTCAAATGGTTTTTAAACCAACCTAAGTCCATAGGATTTTACCCTAACTGATACAATTGTTAGAGAGTAACAACAAGGGCTTTTGACTTGATACAATTCACAACTTAACTTGCAGATTTTAGATCTTAGTTTAGCTCTCAAAATTTTCCTAGCTTTCAATCTTTGTGGCTTTGATAGCTCATCCTCCTTTAAAGCTTTGTCTCCTTGATTTTCCATGCTCAATGTACCAGTGTAATCTCCTATATGGTCACTTATCAAAGCAAAGTCTCTATGCTCTGTTCCTTCCTCTCAATACCTTCACCTTGACATCATGAAAAATCCTCCTAAATTCAATCAAAAATGGTTTACCTAAAATTTTTTTCCTCCAACTCATCATCCTTATACTTTATTTGGTTCACAAAATTCAAGGTAACAAATTTGTCAGCTTAGATCTAGTGAATCTTTGACTTATCAAATAATGCAACAACTAGATACTATTGAAATTTTGGTGCTTGGCACATGTTGTGTTACTTAGTACCAACTACATTTTACTAATGCTCGACACCTACTATGGATTCACTCAGAATCAACTAAATTTTTACTAATAATTGGCACCTATTACTTGCCTGACACCTCAACTTGCTCAACTCCTGTTTCACTTAGCACACACTAGATTTTGCATTTTCTTGGCACTAACTGAAAATCTGCTCAGCATGAACTAGCTTGCTCAGCACCCACTAATAAACTTAGTCGAGCTTTATAGATAGCCTTGTTACAACTTATTCTTCCAGAGTTTTTATGTGTAGCCAACCTCTATATCTTTAAGTGTGTTATCAATACACCATTTTACCATTGTCTTAACTGATCCTTGTACTTCATTACAAAATCATAACTCAACCTTTCCCTTTGGTGCTTTTTTGACATCTTATTTATTAAAACCTCTTCATCAATCAACTAAGTGATAGTACTTGGATCTTATAAGAAAATTTCATTCCAAAATATAGTAGGCTTGACATCAGTGACAAAACAATAATTGAAAACATTCTTTATCAACAATATCCCTCTTTGCAAAAAATCATCCTTCTTCAATAATGATCTTTTCAATCAGATCCTAACAATCTCCCTTTTTGACATTGATGGCAAACCAAAATGATCAACTAAGTTATCAAAATAGTAAATCAAATGCAAAAAAGAAAACTTTATTCAAAACTATTATTCTATCAACAACTTTGAATTTCTTATGACTCCCTCTAAATTATGTAAGTAATTCCCTCTTTCAAAATTTTTTGATAAACTATCTTCTCCTCTTTTGTTCTACTCTTCTTCTGATTGATTCTTGTCTTCATTGTTTTCTCCCTCTAATCTATTATTTCCTGTATCCTTCCTTTTTTTTTTCTTCTGCTATTTCTCCCTTCTTACATTATTTCTCCTTTTACATGCATTGATCATTTTTTTCTATTTTGATATCATCTGCTTTGATTAGTTTAGCTACTTCTCCCTTTGTCCATTTGATTCTCTAGATTTGATTAGTTTTTTCTATTTCTCCCTCTTTGAAAATAATTCCAAGTACATATTATTCTAGCATCTTGTCATGCAAGTGTAGCATTTTTAGGAACTCCAATTTTCTCCCTATGTCACTTTGCTTGTGACTTGTTTGGAATTTTAGTACTTTGATTACTTTAGTCAAAAACCTAAAGTAAGTATCCTCTACATCAATTTATAACATTTCAACAATCAACTCATTTGATGTAAGGTAGTCTTTTTGTTGCTCAAATAGGCTTAGATAGGGGTATCACCCCTAACTTACTTCTAAGATACTCAAATGCATCTTTAGGTAATGCTTTTGTGAAGATGTTAGCAATTTGATCCTTTGCGCTAACATATTCCATCCTCACTTGCTTGCCTTCCACCAATTCTCTTACATAGTGATATTTAATTACAATATGCTTTATTTTGGCTTGCATCACATGATTTTTTGATATGTTGATGGCACTTGTGTTATCACAATAGGATATCATGGGTTTAGTCATTTCTTCCTTCATACCTTGCAACAGATGTTTGATCCATACAATATTGGTGCAGTTGATAGCAATAGCAACATACTCAGCTTCTATTGTGGACTATGAGCTACAACTTTCCTTTTTGCTAGTCTAAGTGACTAATATTTTACCTAAGAAAAGTGCTCCTCCACTGGTTTTTTTTATGTCATCAATATTACCTCCCCAATCTACATTAGTATAGGCTTTCAATTCAAACTTTTCAATCCTCTTGTAATACAATCCAAAGTCATTAGTTCCTTTTAGGTACCTTAATATTTTGTTTACTATCACAAGATGATTTTCTCTTGGATTGGCAGAAAATCTTGCTAGTATTCCAATAGGTAATGCAATGTCTAGTCTACTATACACAACATACTACAACTCTCCAATCATTGATCTATACATTGTCTAATTTACTTCAGCTGATTCATCATTCTTGGATAACTTATGTCTTGTTACCATTGGTGTACTAACTAGTTTTGAATCTTCTAGGCCAAATGTATTTAGTATCTCCTTGATATTTTTTGATTTGGTCACAAATATGCCATGCTTTAGTTAATGTACTTGTAATCCAACAAAGAGTTTTATTTCTTGAAACATTGACATCTCAAACTCATGTTTCATTTGAACAGCAAAAAATTTTCATAGGGCATCTTTTCCTCAAAATAATATATCATCAACAAATATTTCAGATTTTAGATATCAAAATATCAGATTTCAGATTTCAGATACAAGCTATTTTTATCATCTATTCTCTCAAATCCTATCTTTAGAAGATATTTGTGCAGTCTTTCATACCATGCTCTAGGTGCTTATTTCAAAACATAGAGTAATTTATGCAATTTATAGACCATATCCTTGTTTTTGTCATCAACAAATCCCTCTGGTTGTTCTATGTATACTTCCTCTTCTAATATGCCATTTAGAAAAGTAGACTTTACATCCATTTAGTAGATTTTAAAGCCTTTGTAAGTAGCATATGCAAGTAGTGTTCTTACTCCTTCCATCCTTGCAATAGGGGAAAATGTTTCCCCATAGTCTAGTCCTTTTTCTTGTGCATAACCTTTGTAGACTAGCTTGGCCTTATTTCCTGTAATCTCACCATTCTCATCTAGCTTGTTCCTAAATACCCACTTAGTACCGATCACATTCTTATCAGCTAGTCTAGGAACTAAAGTCTAGGTTTTGTTCTCTATCTGATCTATCTCTTCTTCCATAACTTTATGCCAATTATTATCTTGTAATGCATTTTTCACTGTTTTGGGCTCAATCTTTGCTCAGCAAACATGATTCATTTCTTAGTCTATTCCTTGTCATTGGTCTAGCTTCCTTCTCTCCAATAATTTTCTTCGCAGGGTGATGTCTTCTCACATACTTGGATAGCCTTGATTCTATCATTCTTTCCATGTTTGATCTTTTAGCTTTAGAGTCACTATGCACATCTCTTTCTAATATTTCATCATCTCTCCCATGTTTACTAATTTTAGAATCAAAATGTGCATTATCTTCATTCTATAACTTAGCTTCTAAACGTAGCTCAGCATTCACTGGCTATGACTCGATTGATATTAAAACTTTTTGTTGATTCTCAACTTGATTGGTAGCTTCTTCTTTAGTAGGCATTCCTTCATAGAAATATACAAAGGATCTATACTCTTCTAGTTTCTTGGTTTCATCAACCTAAGCTTCTGCATGTTCATCAACATTTACATTTGCACTCTCCACAATCTTGTTAGTGTTAGTATTCAAACACTTATATGCTTTACTTCTAGTGGAGTATCCAAGGAATATGCCTTCATCACTCTTTGAATCAAACTTGCCATTTCTAGAATCTTTAAGAATATAGCATTTACAAAAAAACACTTTGAAATGTTTTATATTCGGTGAGTGACCATACCATAATTCAAAAGGTGTTGCATTTGTACCTTTCATGACTTAAACTTGATTCAAGGTGTAGATAGTAGTACTTATAGTTTCTCTCCAATACATTAGTGTGACATTCTTCTCCATCATTAATGTTCTAGCACAGTCTATCATTGATCTATTCCTCCTTTTTGCAATGCCATTTTGTGGGGGAGTTCTAGGTGTTGATGTTTGTCTTTTAATTCCTTTGTCATTGCAAAATATCTACAACTCTTTTGATGTAAAATCTCGTCCTTTGTTTGATCTTAGGCACTTCAAACTCTTTCTTGTTTCCTTCTCAACCATGGCCAAATACCACTTAAAAATTTGAAATGCATCAAATTTTTTCCTTAAGAACATGACAATCATTATCCTAGAGTAGTCATCCAAAAACATCATTATATATTTGTCTCCTTTGTATCTTTGCACTTCTATTGGGCCACATAAATCAGTATGCACTAACTCTAGTACTTCTTTGGAAATGTAAGTTTTGCTTTTGAAACTTGACTTGGTCATCTTTTCTAGCTAACATTGTTTGTACATTGTATTTTTAGGCTTCTTTAGTTTAGGAAAACCTCTGACTTTCTTTATTTTGTTGATGCTAATTATATTATCAAAGTTGACATGACATAGCCTTTTATGCCATAGCCACACATCATCAAATCTAATGATAAGATAGGTTGGATCTTCCATATCTAGGTAAAATAGATTACTCCTAGTTTGGTCTCCTTTTCCTATCAGATTTCTATTCTATTAGTGTCATAGATTTTGGTAGATTTATTTCCAAATTCTACTTTGCAACCTATATTGCCTAATTGTGACACAATCAGCAGATTGTAGTTTAAACCTTCAACAGAGTATGCATTATCACATGAAATTTTCTCTGTAAGTTTAATAGAACCTTTTTCTTTGATTAGACATGGAGAATCATTTCCAAATTGATCACTATTTCCATCATACTGAGTAAAGGTAACAAAATTACTTTTGTCTCCATTCATGCGATGTCAACATTCACTGTCAATGATGCACCTACCATTTTTGTTCACACAAGTTACTATTGTTGTTGCCTCATCTTCATCTAACTCATCCTCCATGGCTACATAGACTACCTCATCATTATTTTCATTTTAATCCTCTTCTTCAGCAATGTAGCATTTTTTTCCTTTGTCTTTGTAGTCTCTGCTATCATCTTCTCTTCTATTCTTGTTCTTGTTGCCTTCTCTATAGTTCTTCTTCTATGTGCATCTTGCAGCAATATGTCCTACTTCATTGCAATTTAAAAAAATGATAGGAAGCTTACCTTTGAATTTTTTTTTACCTCTATGAAATCTTCTAGCCAATAGTGCTTCCAGTTGTTCCACATCTTCTTCATCTATGCTACTGTCACTAGATGCATATTTTACCTTTTTCTTTTTCTTCTTTGGTCTCACCTCCTTAGTATCTTTCAATGATATCTGGCCTTGAAAGTAGATTCAAGATTCTTAAGTCTATAGTTATCAAAGTTGGACAACTCAAATGTAGTGAGTCTTCCTACTATACCTTCAAGAGTTAGTGTGTTTCCTAGTACACATCTTAATTCTTGTATGGTTGAAACTCTAATAGCATAGATGGGGAGCAAGGTTCTTAAGAATTTTCTATTAATAGTGTCATCTTCTAAATGACTACCCCAACTTCTTATTACACTTAGTACTTCTTTCATTCTAGAGGCATATTGAGCAGCATTCTCACCTTCCTCCATTTTCATGTCATCAAACTTTCCTTTGAGGATTTCTCTTTTTTCTCTTTGAACATTCTAATCTCCTCCATGAATATCATTCAAAGATTTTCACATCTTGAATGTAGAGTCACATCCCTTGATGTCATCAAATTTAGCATAGTTGAGGATAGAGGCAATCTCTAGCATTGCTTGATTGTGCTCCTTTTTCTTCATATCTTCTATAGTGCGTATAGCTAGACCAACATGTTCTACTTCAATTAAGGTTTGTGCATGGTCACTTATTGATCCAAGATGCAACTTCATTAACTTTTTTCATGCAGTGAATTTATCTCTTTTGAACTTGGGAACTTCTCTCTTGGACATCTTGATCTTCTTGCTTCTAGTACCTTTAAAGTAAATTAGCAAATAGCTCTAATACCAATTGTTAGAAATTCTTTACAATAACTAAGAGGGGAGGTGAATAAATTATTCAAGGTTCCTACTTAGCAAGTTACTAAAAATCAACATCCAAGAATAACACATGAAGAATCAGCACATAACATAGTGATTTACGTGGAAACTCAATTTGGAAAAAACCACCAGTAACGTGCTACTCAATTCTCACTCTTCTAAAGTGATGCCCTATGAAAGGCCTACCTTGTTAAATGCTACAACACATTGTTAAATGTGACCTAGTTAAAGGATTTCAACTACCCTAATAGAAGTGGGCCTAGTTAGAGGACTTTAGAACATTCACTTGGAATGCCACCTTGTTAAAGGATTTTAAAATGGTTGTTAAACCAACCTAAGTCCATAGTATTTTACCCTAACTAATACAATTGCTAGAGAGTAACAAAACTGTCTTTTGACCTAATACAATTCACAACTTAACTTATAGATTTTAGATCTTAGTTCAGCTCTCAAAATTTGCCTAGCTTTTAGTCTCTGTGGCTCTAATAGTTGGTCCTCATTTTGAGCTTTGTCTCCTTGAGTTTCCATGCTCAATGTACCAATGCAATATCCTATATGGTCACTTATCAAAGTAGAGTCTCTATGCTATATTCCTTCCTCTCAATGCCTTCACCTTGACATCCTACCAACCACTTCACAACTTGGCACCTTAGCAACTCTTGCTTCTTGACCTGTAACTCCTTAAATAGAAGTTTGGAATACTCTTCCCACTTGAATCTTCCTACTTTTAATTTTAGTTTGAATGGATTAGGTAGGATTCAATAAATCTACCCCTTATCTTGTTCCTTCTAGAAACGTCATGAATAATCATCCTAAATTCACTCAAAAATGGTTTACCTAAAAAAATTTTCCTTCAGCTTATCATCCTTATCCTCCATCTAGTTTATAAAATTCAAGGTAACAAATTTGTCAACTTTGATCTTGTGAATCTTTAACTTTTCAAATAATGCAATAGCTTAGCACTATTGAAATTCTAGTGCTTGGTGCATAGTGTATTACTTGACACCAACTATGTTTTATTAATGTTTGACACCTACTATGGATTCACTTAGCATCAACTAAATTTTTACTAATGCTCGACACATATTACTTGCTTGGCACTTGGACTTGCTCGGCTCCTTCTATTTCACTCGGTACACACTAGATTTTGCATTTTCTTGGCACTAACTAAAAATATTCTCATCATGAACTAGCTTACTCGGCACCCACTAATGAACTTAGTCAAGCTTTGCAGATAGCCTTGTTATAATTTATTCTTCCATAGTTTCTAAGTGTATCCAGCCTCTATATCTTCAAGTGTGTTATCAATATATCATTTTACCATTGTCTTAACTGATCCTTGTACTTCATTAAAAAACCATAACTCAACCTTTTCCTTTGGTGCTTTTGTTACATCTTATTGATTAAAACCTCTTCATCAATCAACTAAGTGATAGTACTTGAATCTTATAAGAAGTTGTCATTCTAGAAAATAGAAAGCTTGACATCAGTGACAAAACAATGATTGAAAATATTCTTTGTCAACAATCTCAATCTTTGCAAACAATCTTCCTTCTTCAATAATGATTTTTTCAATTAGATCCCAACACATAGGAGTTCCAAATAGTCTTTAATCTTCCATTCAAAAGTTCTTTAGAACCTTCTTAATATATTTAGATTGATTAATGTAGGTACCATATTTCTTCTGCTAGATTCGCAATCCAACAAAGAATTTTATTTCTCCAAACATAGAAACCTCAAATTCTTTACTCATTTCTTCTGAGAATTCTCTGCACAATTCATGATTTCCTATAAATAAAGTGTCATCCACAAATATTTCTACTAACACAATCTTCTTGTCTGATCTTTATTTGATGTATAGACTATTTTTGTTATTTGTTCCTTGAAAAACAATCTTTATTAACTAGTTATGAATTTTTTCATACCAAGCTTTGGGAGCATGCTTGAAACATACAATATTTGTTGTAATTTATAGACCATATCCCTTTTTTTTGGATCTACAAAACCTTCAAGTTTCTCTATGTATACTTCTTCATCAAGAATTCCATTCAAGGATGCAAATTTTACATCCATTTGATAAACTTTAAATCCGTTGTATGTTGCATATGCTTTTAAAGTTCTAACAACTTCCAATCTTGCAACGGGAGCAAAAGCTTCACCATAATCAATACATTCTTCCTGAGAATAACCTTTACAAACTAACCTTGCTTTGTTTCTTGAAACTTCTTCATCTTCATTTAGCTTATTTCTAAAAACCCACTTTGTGCCAATTATATTTTAATCCTTGGGTCTAGGAACAAGAGTCCAAGTCTTATTCTTCTTTATCTAATCTATATCTTCATTAATGACTTCAATCCAACTTTCATCCATAGCATCTTTAACATTTCTAGGTTCAAATTTAGCAAGAAAACATGTACCTTTCAATTTGTTTCTTTGCATTGTTCCATCTAACTTGTCTCCAATAATCTGATCAGGTGCATGATGCGATCTTTCATATCTTGCTAACACAGGTTATTTGGATTTGGCGTTTGTTCCACTAAACTCTTCATCATCTTCTACATTAAGTTTAGGTCCCACTATTTTGACTCAGGTCCATCAAACTCATTTTTCTCTTGCAATAGCTCAATAGCTTCTAAATGTGGCTTGGGTCCTTCAAACTCATATTGCACTAGTTGCAACTTGGTAGTCTTTGGATATTTTGGAGACTTAGGAGGTGAACCTTTTTGACTTCCAAATAGATTTGGAAATGTATTAGGTTCATAGTAAATAATTCTTATATAATCCTCAAGTTCTTTATTGTTTTCCTCTTCACTCTTTCCTATAGACTCATCAATTATCACATGTGCACTTTCTATGATTTTATGAGTAGAAAAATTCAAACATTTATATTCTTTACTTCTATAGGAGTATCTTAGGAATATGCCTTCATCACATTTGACATAAAATTTACCTTTCTTAGGTTCCTTTAAGATATAACATTTGCTACCAAATACTTTCAAGTAATTTTTATTAGGTTTGTAGCCAAACCATAGTTCATAAGGAGTTTGATTTGAGTCTTTCTTCAATTGTACTCTATTCAAGATGCACTATAGTACTGATTACTTCCTTCCAGTATTTGATTTCAATATTCATTTCTATCATAAATGTTCTTGCATAATCCATGATGGATTTTTTCCTTCTTTCAGCTATGCCATTCTAGTAAGGTGTACTAGGGGATGATACCAATCTCTTAATTCCTTTTTCAATGTAGAATTCATTGAACTCATTGGAAATGAATTCACTACCTCTATTTGATCTCAAACATTTCAACTTCTTTCTAGTTTCTTTCTCCAGTCTTTTCAAATACAACTTAAATTTTTGAAAATCTTCAAATTTTTCTTTTAGATACATTACAATCATCATTCTAGAAAAATCATCAACAAAAAGAATGAAAAACTTATCTCTACTATAACTCTCTATTCCAATAGGTCCTCATAAGTCTGTATGTAAAAGCTTTAAGACTTCTTCAGAATGATAGTTCTTGCTTTTGAAACTAGTCTTTCCCATCTTACCAATTTGATAATTTTTGCATGGACCCATATTAGGTTTTCTCAAGCTAGGAATACCTCTTACTCTTTTATTTTCATTTATCTTGACCAGATTATCAAAGTTTACATGACATAATTTTTGTGCCATAACTAGGTTTCTTCTAATTGAGCAATAATAAAAAAACTTTTACCAAGATCTATGTAGAATATATTACCTTTTGTTTCGTTGGCATACCCAACCAGATTATCTTTTTCATCCAACAATTTGACCTTCTCATTCATCAATTCTACCTTGAATCCAATGTTATTCAACTGTGCCACACTTAGTAGATTATAATTTAGTCCTTCAACCCAATATGCATTATCACATCTAATTTTATTAGTTAATGAGATACAACCTTTTCCCTTTATGTAATAAGGTTCATTGTTTCCAAATCTCACACTACCACCATCATAATATTCCATGTGTTCAAATTTGGTTTTATCACTAGTCATATGATGTGATCAACCACTATCTATAACCCATGTATTATTTTTGCTAACATGAGACATAAGTGTCATTTTATCTCCTTCATCATTAGATTCATCTTTTACAACAATACATACCATTTCATCCTCATTGTTATCAAAATATTTAGCCATAAAACAAGATTTTTTACCTTTGTCCTTGTAGTCCTTGTAGTTCTTGAGTTCCTTCTTTCCTTTGAACTTATTGCTTTTATTTTCATCTTTGTCTTTTCTATTTTGGCACCTTGTAGTAATGTGATCAACTTATTCACAAGAGAAACAAATTAGAGGAGTCTTACCTTTGCATTTTCCTCTACCTTTGGAATATTTCCTTGTAAGTAGGGCTTCAACAACTTCAAGATCATTGTCTAAACTTTCTTCCTCTTCTTCACTCTCTAATTGATTGGCTTTTGATTTCTTACCCTTTTTATTGAGTGAAAGCTTGGCCTCAAATGAAAACTCAATACTTTTGGAACTAGGGACATAATTATCATAGCTATCCAACTCAAAAGTGTTAATCTTCCAACTAGAGCATCCAAAGTTATATTTCTATTTGGATCTAATCTCATCTCTTGAATAGAAAACACTCTAATTATATACATAGGAAGAATGGTTCTAAGTACCTTTTTTATAGCTATTTTTTTATCAATTTTTCCCTCTAGATTCTTGGATTTTACTCACACTTGCTTTAGTTCTCTCAACATATTTTTCAATTTTTTCATCTTCTCTCATTTTCATCTGATCAAATTGTCCTCTGAGACTTTTAGCTTTGCCTCTTCTTACATTATCATCTTCTCCATAGATGGCTTTCACTTTTATCCACATATCATAAGTTGTAGTTCAACTTTAGACTTCATCAAATTTATTATAATTAAGAGTAGATGCAATATCAATCATTATGATGTTATGATTTTTCTTTTCAACAATTTCTTCAACTAATAGTGTTTTAGTAGGAATCTTGTATTCACTATCAAGATATTTGCATCCTGAATCACTGATAGTTTCTAAATATAACCACATAATTCCTTGCCATGCTACAAAGTTATCTTAGTTCAACTTGGGAATCTCTCTTTTGGAAGACATCCTAATCTTTATCTTAGGTCCTTGAAACCTTCTCAGCAAGCACCAAAAGTTTTGATATTAATTGTTGGAAATAATAGATCAACTAAGAGGGGATGGCTCAATAAGTTACTAAAAAAATAAATCCTAGATCTCTTAGATGTTAGTACAAACCAAAACTCTAATTAAATTGTATTATGTTGTAACTCAAAAAACATTGAAATAACTTGGCGAATTCTTATCATGAAAATCTTAAGATATTATATGTGATTGATCTTACTTTAACTTATTTTCATACACATAAAATAAATAGCACGAACATAATTGACACCAAGATTTAATGTGGAAACTTAATTTGGGGAAACCACCAATTGCAACTAGTTACTGATTTTCACTCTTCTGAAGTGAGCCCTATTGGGATCCACCCCTATTAAAGCTAAGAAAACACACTGTTAGGTGGGACCCTATTGGAGGATTTAATCACCATGTTAAGAGTGACCTTGTTAGAGATATTTAGACACTTCAATAGAAATGCCACCTTGTTAGAGGGTTTACAAATAGCTAATAAGAAACCTCTATTAAGAGATTTAAATCACACAATGGTTTGAGAGTAACAATGAGATGGCATAATTTAGATGCAACTGAATTGTTGATTACAGATCTCAATTTTAGCTTGTATACTTGATCCTTCCTGATCAAATGTATCTTTGCACCTCAACAAGGATATTCTAGTTAACCTTCTAATTTTCTTTTTCTAAGCATCATTAAATCCTCAATTATGTTCCACACATTCAATGCTCAACTTAACCTTAAATTTATATCTTACACATTGTCAAATTGGCTTGAATACAATTTAGAATAATTAATATTCATCTCCTCATTTAGCTAGAACCAACAAACAAATTAAATTTAACTCAATATGCCAAAACAGGAAAGTCCTTCATGAAAATCCTTCATTAGCTGAGCTTGCTTGGTAGATACTAACTCAAAGTGATTTTCCTATGTTAACCAAGTGAACTTGGTCAACACTACATATTCACAAAGTTTCTTTGGTAACTAAGTGAGATTGGTTAACACTAGTTCTATCCAACATTTCTTTTGTTAATTAAGTGAGCTCAATTAATACTCAACTTTTGCAAACTTTCCTTTGTGGCCTAAGTGAACTTGGTAGACATTGTCTTCTAAACTAGGCAAACTCTAGAATGCTTGATAGACATAAGAAACTATCTTCAATGCCTAAGTGAGCTTGGCATACGTTGACTAGCAATGATATGGCATTTTGTGTAACATCAAAGACGGTACAAAGTTAATCAATTGTTTCCAACACCACTATCTGCCCTAATAAGTATAGGAGGTTAGGATATGATTGGGGAAGTGTTTTCTTTTTTGAGAATTTTTCTATCATAAGGGTTTATCGATGCCCTCAACCTCCTCATGTTTTTCCTAAGCACATTCTACAGAGAATGGGGATTGTAAAATCCTTTTGGTGACTAATAATGATGAATCAGGAATATATGGGACCTACAATTAAAAAAAGGATCCTCTATATGCAAAAATATCAAAGTAGGAAATTTTTTTATTGGAAAATATGCAATTGAAGAGTTAGATGAATTTATGAGAGAATTTGTATTTTTTTCAGCTCCAACTAGGACATATGATCCTAATGACCTTGTTAGGTATGCCCTAAAATAGATGAAAATTTCAAGTTGCCTATTAGCAAGCCCGATTGGGAGGAGGATGCAATCATGAAATTATTGAAGATAGAGGAATGCAAAGATAGGACTTTAGAGTGGAACGAACTCATGAGAATTAAAGAGGAGATTAAAAGAGCATATGCCTCCTTCAAAGGCTTCTATCATGAGAAAAGTTATCTAGATAAGTTCAATAAATGCCTACATAATTATGAAGAAATAATGTCTTAGGTGCCATGTAAAATAAGAGATAGACTAGAGCCTGATGTCCTTGAGTAGGATGATATCATAGAGATTGATGAAGAAGAAGAAGAACCAAAGAGTTCTTCCTAGGCTCAAGGTGTTAGGAAGAAGAAGAATTTGATTGAGATCCCAAACAAAGAAAGGGAGAAAGCCCTATAGATTATGCCAAGGGGGTCTAAATAATTTGATTATATCAAACATAACTTCCTAATAAAGTAGGCTAGCCAACATGAAACAATCGCTAATAAACTAGAGCAAGAGGCAAAAATGATAGATGAAAGAATCATCCAAGATCAAGAGTTTATGAAGGATGATGACTTCATCAATTATAAGGAGTTCAAATCCTTTTTGTTTAAGATTAAACAAAATTAACTCACTCTACAGTTGTAGCTAGGAGACTCACAGGAAAAAGTTGTTGAACCGTAGCAAAACTTGTAGGAATATGATCCAAATAGTCAGACTCTCACTGTAGATGAGGCTAGAAAGATGGTGAAAAGAAGTGGAATGTTTCTCTTCCCTAGATAGGAGCTCATATTTTATGTTGGATCAAATAAGAAGAAAAAGTAAATATGTCTCATTTGAGGAGACTAACATTGCTGGAGAAGATCATGGGTTTGGGTTTAACATAGATACAAAAAAATGGCAATCTAGAGTATGGCCCCTAACTCTAATAAACCAACACTAATGGAGATCATAGACTCTACCCAAGGTAATGTAATATGTTGGAATTTCACTACTACATAAAGTGACTAGATACTTAATATGATGAACATAGTTTCACTCATGGGGAAGAGCAAGATGGATATGTTGGAGGAGAAATTATTTTAGACATATAGCATATTCATTGAAACAAGAAAGAAATACAATGAAGAAATGAAGAATACATACATGCTGGAGTATAAAATTGCTGCCCTAAAAAATGAGATGAGAACTTTAAAGAGTGTAACAAGGCCTACCACAAATGTAAAGGATCAAGAGACCCAAATAGATGTTGATGCATCAAACATGGGTATGGATCAAAAGGTGGAGGTGGAAGAGGTGGAATCTAGAAAAGAAGTAGAAGTCAAGACTATGGACAGTATGCTCTCATAAAAAATAAATATCCTTAAATAGGCTTCCCATAATCTTCCTAGTAGTTACATTGCATTGTAAAGATCAGAATACTAGTGCTCTAAGGCATTATCCATTCTTTCTCCATTATTTACTAAGTAGGACCACCACATTCCATTTTTTGATAGGTTAGTCCCAATTTTGGCCCATAAGAAGGAGTTACCTAAAGAGATTATCATTTTCATAAAGAAAATGATAAACAAGGTCAAAGAATTAATTGCATTATTTTCTAGTATGTCATAACTAATAAATAATAAAATAAAGACCATTGCTAATGGGACACCTGGTTTCATCCAAAAGATTGTTGATGATGACAATAAGTTGAGGGAATGGAAAGAATGGTTAGACTCTTTTGATAATATTTTGAAGCATGAAATATTTATTTCATATAGTCATGGAGAAACTAACATTGTAACAATTTTTTATATTTTCTATATTTTGTGTAAGCTGGAGACAAATATCAATAAAATAGTTGTGAAGGTTAGAGCCTTAACATATGCTAAATGGAATAAGTTCCTAAATGAGATGAATATAATTAGAGAAGCCCCCTAGCCAAATGAGGAGTTAGATATTATTTTTTAGGAGGTTACAAAAAATATGAAGGCAGTTCCATTTGGACATGGTGACTGAACATGCCAAAAAAATTAAAGTAACATGAAGAGAGGGACAAACTATCTAAAAGAGATACCTTATCTTTGTGGTTCACCTATTCTGGGTATTCTCTCATTTGAAACAAAAAAGTTGATCTTGAACATCCAAAATGATAGTTGTTCAAATTTTGGCTATCTTCAACATTCTTTTTGTAACTATTTTGTCTTACATGAAAAAGTATTGTTTTATCTAGTTTTTTTTTTTTTTTGGGGGGGGGGGGGAGGCTGGTTGTGTGGGGGGTAGTGGGTGAATTAATTACCCAACTATTATCAAATTATCAACCTTCAAAAAATTTAACCATGTGAGAAATATAATAAAAAATTACAACAAGATACTCATACACAATAATACTAGGTATGTTAACTATGGAAACCCTGGATCAGACGGAGAACCATGGTGATGTAACACTAGTCTTGCTCCTATCCCAACTGCTTAAAGGGTCTCCTTATGTATTTATCTTAACCTAATAGTGTTTATTTGTACCCTACCTCTCCTTAGGTTCGTATCTATGAGGACCTACTCCATTCAACTAGTGAACACCAATTAGGTAGAATAACAACTCTTTGACTACTTCCTAAGCTTGTTTTAGCCCTTACTGCTTCCTCTTCACTAACTCCAAAATTTTCCACAACATCTCATCTTTCATCCCAAATGTAAATATGGAAATCTACAAAGATATTAGAATCCTCTCCAAGATTTGCAACCACATTTTTCATTGAAACCCTAATCAAGTTCCAAGAACCACACAAAATTCTTACAAATACAACTATAAGCAATTAGCACTCTATTTCGTAAAAATCCTTAATAACTTGAAAATTTTCTTAATAAGGGGGTAAAATAACCTTTAATCTAGATACCCTTTTCATAGGACTAAACAATTCTTGAGGTCCCATTCTCCCAATCCATTCGTACAGTATGACCTATAAATGTTTCTAAAAATAAGGGTTTTAAGGTTTTACAAGCCTACCTAGAAAATATTAGTTTTCCCCTCTTAAGACCTATCACAAAAACTCCCCATTGAATTTACAACTTCTACTATTATGCTTCTACCTTCCTCTAAGCTTTTTATTAAAGCAAGATAAGAATTCAATCCCTCCTAACACCTCTACAACTTTACATCTCTGGCTCACTTAGGGAATCACCATAAAAAAATTGCCATTTCTTTCTAGGGCCCTTCCTTCTCTTTGAAATGTGTACATGGATTCATTTTCCTAATCCCAATATCCCATAAAAATACTATAGTGGGAATAGGATCTATGACTCCATGTTTACCAATTGCCTAGTTCAGTACAACAAACAGGCAGGAACTTGAATTTTTTTATCAAGCAACAAGTAACCTAAAAAATAAAAAACTAATGTTATATAGAATCTTAAAATGAATTCTTCTAACACTTCCAAGCATTGAAAATCCAATTTTAATCCATAAAAATTCCAAAATATTTAGAAAACATGAACTCTAATTATATTATTGTTCTTTAGTCCATACACACAATCAAGTAAAACTTCTGACCTCTTCACCAAATTGAGAATGACCTTAAATACTCATCCCAAGTCCAACACTAACTATTTTAGACAATTACCAAGCCCCATTCACAAATTTTCTTGTATGCAACAAAAAGTTGTCAATGTTGTCAATGCCAACATTGACAAATTTTTAGCAACTTTTACATCCTTTTGAGTTTTTCCCTCAAACTTGGTCCAAAGGCTACCAAACTTCACCAAAAGCCCTAAATGGACTTAAAAAATTTAAAGACGACCTTAAATCCATTATTTTTCCATTTTACCCTCCAAATCACAATAATTCCCTATTTGACCTAACATGTAACTAGTAGCAACTAATGCCTAACAAGGCTTTCTACACATTACATACCTCAACTTATGACTAGGTTAGTCCCATTATTATCATAGTGGAATGGCTATAACCATTACAAGCCAAAATAAACATAGGATTCCTAGGTCTATCATGGGCATGCCTAGGTACCTCGACACCATAATTATGCACAAAAGAAAATGATGTCATTCATGTGGACAATAGGTCTTGGGGGATGCCTACTTTGTTGAAGTCTACCTTAGCAACCCAAGTTACTTATGAATCTAGCTTGTGTCTCCACTTGATGAGGTGTTCCATGTACACCTTGTGTTTGGTTGCCTTTTTTATTATTGAGTCCAACACCTTTTTAGCTTCCAACTTTCTTGTTGAAGGCACCATTGTAGCTTCCAGATCAACACTGAATCCCTAACTATTGTGAGCAACCTCAGGAAATGAACCTTTGAACTAAACCAAGTCTTGCACATTGAAAACAAGAGAAATGCCTAAATTTTTTGGTAAATAAACCTTATAGGCATTGGCTCCATATTTTTCTAGGACTCTTCAAGGTCCCATTCTCTTCATTTGTAGCTTAGTTAGCACACCCTTCTACAACCTATACTTGTTCAAATGAACCATGACATAATCTCCTATGGAAAACTGAGCATCTTTTCTCTTCTCATCCACCTTGGATTTCAACTTTTATGTGTTATCTTGGATAGTTTTTTTTACATTCTCTTGGATTTATTTCATGGTGTGGGAAAAATCTTCAACATGTCCATTTCAATATTCCATTCCTCCAAGATCTCTCAACTCACATACATCCCTTGGATGCATCCTATACGCAATTTCAAATAGGCTTCTTCTTGTGGTTCTATTATTACTACCATTATAAGCATACTCTACTTGGTCAATGATAACATCTAATGTTTTCCCATACTCCTTAGTTAGGTACCTTAAAATATTACCCAACAACCTATTAACCACCTTAGTCTGGCCATCAATTCAAGGATGGTAGGTCTAACCAAATGAAAGGTTTTTACCAACTCTACTCCACAAGGTCTTCCAAAAATTACTTGTGAAATTTTTTTCTTTGTCTAAAACAATGTTGAATGGAAGTCCATGAATCCTCACAACCTCCTTAAAGAATAAGTGTGCAATGTGGCTAGCATCATTAGTAGTTTTGCATAGAATGAAGTGTCCCATTTTAATAAATTTGTCAACTACTACATAAATATTGTCATATCCCTATTTTTTCTTGGGTAGACCTACTATGAAGTTCATTCTTATAATCTCCAATGGCCTATTTAGGACTGGTAATGGCTTATATAGACCTTCATTTCTCATTCCACCCTTAGCTTTCATGCACACCATGTATTGTTCAACATACCTACTTAGATCCCTAACTAGTTTTGGCCAATAGTAAAATATTTGGAATAACTCTATAGTTTTGTTCACAGCAAAGTGTCCACTTAAGTTTCCATGGTGCTTTTCCTAAATAAGGTTGTCCTTGATTGATCCTCTTGGAACACATAACTGATTTCCCTTAAAGAGTATCCCATTCTAAAAGGTAAATTCAAAGAATTTTCTATGGAAATGATTTTCAAAATTAGAACATAGCTTGTACACCTTTGCAAAGTCTTCATCATCCTTATAGAGACTCTAGAATCTCTCTATCCCAATGATAAGTAACTAAACTTCTTGGAAATTTAACAATCTCCTACTCAGTGCATCTACTACCTTGTTCATTTGACCTTTCTTATGCTTGATTATGAAAGTTAATGATTGTAAGTACTCCATACATTTCAAATGCCTAGTACTCAACTTCTCTTTAGTATTAATGTAACTTAAGGCTTGGTTATTAGTGAATAGAAAAAATTCCTTAGGCAATAAATGATGTCTCTGCTTCCTAAGAGACTGAACTAGGGCATAGAGTTCTAGGTCATAGCAAGAATACTTATTGTTGGCTTCATTGGTTTTTAACTAAAGAAGGATATTGACCTACCTTCTTGAATCAACACTCCACCTATTGCTAATCCATTTGCATCACATTCTATGGTACAGAGATTCTCAAAAATAGGAAATTGTAAAATAGGTTCGGTAGCTACTTGTTTCTTTAGCTTCTCAAATTATTTCCCTACTTCTAAAGGCCATTTGAAATTAGACTTGACACCTCCCTTATATCACACTAATAGGACTATGGAATGGGATCTGTAGAATCCCATAAATATTCTCTAGAGTGATAGTCATATCTCTCTAGAGTAGGTGGAAGGTGTTCATCTCTGAATATAAATCCTCAACCAATGTTGATAGTAGGTCATTATTCACCAGCAATCTAGGTATCTGGCAAAGATATGGCAAACCAAGGGCGTTAATGTGTGCCATGTTTGCATCATCCAACTATCATATCAAGACACTATAAGGTGGATAATGAAATCTAAAACCAATGTTGGGAAAGCTAACTTCCACAAAAGAAAACAACATACAAATAATTAGTCTTAGATAGGAGAAAATGATGAACGAAAGTGCAAAATATCAACAACAAATAAAGTTTTCAACATTCAATTTTGCAAAGTACACTATTTTTTCATGTGAGATTTCATCTTGTCATACGAGACTACCCTTTTTTGTGCAAGGAAATACATTCTCACATATGAAAACTCATAACGACCAGTGAAATAACCACCTTGTTTAGGGTTTTTCATGTGAGATATGGGTATCTTCCACACGAAGAAACCCACAATACTGAGCAATGAAGTACTAGCTTGGTACTTCCTCACATGAAAGGTGATGCACATCATGTGAGGAATGACATCCTCATGCAAGAACTAACATGACAACATTAAAAACACCCTAAAACCATGCTAAAATGACTCAAAACACATAAACAAATTCAATATGAGGCAAGATTATCAATGACTCACCAAAGGTTCATAATCTGTCAGTCAGTTGTGTTACCTAGAGTGCTCGAAGTGATGCATACATATGGGGACCACCATATCTCTCTTCTCCACAAAAGAGAAAAGCACAAATGCATTGAAAATGACCCTTTGGGCCCTTATATAGGTTTTGACCTAATTTTTCAAAGTGCTCTATTTGGCATGAAAATCACCTCTTGGCTAATTTGACCACTCTAAACCCATTTTCGAGATCAAATTTGAAATCTAATAAACTTGAATAACTTAAAAATACTTTAAAATTTTGGGATTGAGATGATTGAATGCTTGTGTAGTCCATTTTTTTTAGTGATACTTTGTGAATCTTAGAATATTTTCACATCAATTTGTCTTCAAATTTTCCAAAATTTTTGGAAAAAGTCAATTCTAGTCAACTCTAGTCAAATTTGGTCAAACTTGGTCTTTTGGACCTAAAATCAACTATTAATCAACTTCAAATTTTCTTTATTATCTTCTAATTCAATCTGCATTCTTCTGAATCTTTGATTACATCTTTATCTTTGGATCTACTGCTCTACATCACTATTCTGGTATGTCATCATTCAATTTTTGTCCCAAATGGGGTAGGATGATTACATCATTGAATCTTCCAAAACTAGCTTCAACTCAAAGACTATGTCTTGATTGCTACGATCATTTCATCACTGAGGGCATCTTTGTTCCCTCTGTCTAGCAGCTACATCATCTATCTCATCTTTTGATTAGCTGATTACACTTATAATAGTCCTTATCATGGTTTGTTAGATAGATATTGGAATAGTATAGCCATGACTCCTGAGGATTAAGCCTTGTTTTGGGGATGATCCTATGACTCATGATAGGTCTTGTTATCTCTTTCATGGACCAATATGTAGGTGTTCTATCTAGACTCTAGGGGATTAAGCTTCATTTTGGAGATAATTCCAAATTCTTGCTAAGGATTAAGCTTCACTCTGGAGATAATCCTAAATCTTATTGAGAATTAAGCCTCATTATGGGGATAATTCTAAACTCTTTCTTTCAATTATTATTTAATGGACAAGTAACAAGATAGGCTAACCTTGACTCCTAAGGATTAAGCCTTGTTCTGGGGATAATTCTATGAATCGTGATTAAGCTTGACAACTTCTAATGGACAATTATTAGGACAGTCTAACTCTAACTCTTGAGAATTGAGTCTTGTTCTGGGAACATTCCTGTGAAGTTTCATAATATTTATTCTATCAATTCTAGTATCTAGGTGTTCTATCTAGATTTCCTAAAGTTAAGCTTCATTGTAGAGATGACTTTAAAAAACTTATTAGTTTTAGTATCTAGGTGTTCTAAAAGTAAGCTTCATTCTAGAGATAACTTTTAAAAGCTTATTAATTGGTCTCTGTGTCATCGATCCTGGAACCAAACTCACCACACATCAGTGTCTAGGTTTTCTATTTGGATTCCCTAAGGTTAAGCTTTGTTATAAAGATAACATTAAAAAGCTTATAAAGTGGTCTCTGTATCATCAATTTCGTGACCAATCTCATTACTTGATCTATGCTTCATACTTTTGATTTCTTTGAATCAAATGTGTTGCTCACACATTCATTCAAAGAGGGGCAAATGTAATACCCCAAAATTGGTTCATTGTCATGCTAAACCAATTTTAGTCTATTAATCTTACCCAAAGTCCTATTGTACTAGGCAATTCTAATTTCAACAATCTCTAATTGACATAAGTGTCATGCAAAAAATCCCAAATCTGCAATAATCACATGCTTCATTCAATTTCCAAATATTGATCAAAATTGGCTAAATTAACATTTTAATTGACTTAATTTAATTACAAGTCCTAGTAGTTTAATGAAATCAAATTCACTCCTTTAGCTAATATGCATGAGGAATTAAATATATTTGATTTAATTAAATATCCTCATTCTAATTATTGAATTCAATTATCCAATTGATTAGAATATTCAATTATGAGGTCATATTTAATTTTCTTAAAACAAATATCTTCTCCAATATTCTCTCTTCAATTTAGAAATGAAAACTTTGAGTTGACTGAAATCTAGAAAAAGAATCAAATTAGTTAACTCCTTATTCCATTCAAAAGAAAATCAATTAACTTCCTTTTCATAAGGAAACTTTCCATTCTAACTAAATCTTCTTCAAATCTTAGCCATTCATTCAATTTGATCTCAACTGTTGATCAAGTTCTTCAGTTATATTTAAGGAGCTTTCAATTCCTCATTTTAGAGATTGACAATTGATAGTATTGAACTTATGCTAGATTAAATACTCATTTCTCTTATATTCATAGCTTTTCATTTTCTTGCATACTAATTTCATTTTAGCTTTAAAATGCATACATTTAGTATAAATTGGTCTCTTTATTTGTAGATTAATATTGCATTTAATCTAGATTAACCTTGCACATCATTTAGCTTTACAAATCCTTCATTCTAGATGTCTAGTTGCTATCTTCTTAGTTTGAGAGTAATAGCATAATCGTTCTAATTAGGAGGCAACAGATCAGCTTGCTGAATTTTTTTTTGATAAACAACCCAATGCTCATTGTGAGATGATTCTTCATATAATGATCATGTTGTAGTGTGTGTGAATATAGAGGCCCACATTTCCTACATACATTTCCAATGTAATACCCCAAAAATGACACATCACCATGCTAAACCAATTTTGGTCTATCAATCTTACTCAAAGTCCTATTATACTAGGTAATTTTGATTTTAACAATCTCTAATTAGCCCAAGTGTCAAATGTAGAAAATTCCTAATCTACAATAATCACATACTTCATTTAATTCCTAAATATTGATTGAAATTGGCTAAATCAACCTTTTAATTGAATTAATTTAATTACAAGTCCTAGTACTTTAATTAAATCAAATTCACCCCTTTAGCTAATATACACGAGGAATTAAATATATTTGATTTACTTAAATATCCTCATTCTAATGATTAAATTTAATTATTTAATTGATTAAAATATTCAATTATGAGGTCATATTTAATTTCCTTAAATCAAATATCTTCTCCAATATTCTCTCTTCAGTTCAAAAATGAAAACTTTGAGCTGATTGAAATTAGAAAAGGAATTAAATTAGCTAACTCCTTATTCCACTCAAAAGAAAATTAGTTAACTTCCTTTTCATAAGTAAACATTCCATTCTAACTAAGTCTTCTTCAAGTCTCAGCTTTTCATTCAATTTGATCTCAACTATTGATCAAGTTCTTGGATTTTATTTAAGAAACCTTCAATTCCTCATTTCACAGATTAACAATTGATAGTATTGAACTTATGTTGGATTAAATACTCATTTCGCTTATATTCATAGCTTTTTATTTTCTTACACTTTATTCTCATTTTAGCTTAAAAATGCATACATAAATAGTATAAATTGCTTTCTTTATTTCTAGATTAATATTGCATTTCATCTAGATTAACCTTGCACATCATTTAGCTTTACAAATACTTCATTCTAAATGTATATTGCTAGCTTCTCAGTTTAAGAGCAAAAGAATAATCATTCTAGTTAGGAGGCAATAGATTGGCTTCTAGAATTGTTTTTGGATGAACAACCCAATACTCATTCTAGGATGATTCTACATATAATGATCATGTTGAAGTGCGTGTGAATATAGAGGCCCCATTTTTGGTGCCCACTATGGGGCCAAGAAATCAATTTTCTATCCTCATCTATTCCTTTTTCCTACATTTTTTAGTGTTATGTCACTTTTGTCCATACAATACCTCTATTTCTCACACAAAAGGTCTCATTCTTGTATGAAGAAACTAAGATTTTGCTCCTTATTCTGCACTTCCTCGCATGAAAAAGTGAATAATTGCATGGTTTCTCATACATTAAATATCATTTTCTTGCATGGGACTATACACGATTTCACATGAAATTTGGCATCAGTAAATGCAAAATGTAATTTTTAGATTCTATTTTTATCATGGTGATTTAACTAACAGTTGTTTCTAAAGTATTTTCATTTTTAGTTTCTGATTTTCAATTGCTTAACTGTGGTTTATAGAATGCTTGTTGAAGACACCTTATTACAAACTCTTAAACAATATTGATGGTTTGAATTTAGGACATTTGCTGAAGATACACATGTCAAAGAATATATTCATACCCACTAAAACATCATGTCTTCTTTACTACTTTCTTACACATGGTTTAATAGGGATTGTGAACTTCATAGGGCCCTTGACAAAGGAATAGGAGAGTATGCTCTTTGTTACTTGGAAGTGATGCTAAAGAGTAAATTAGAAAACTAGACACCTTCAAAAGATGGTACCTAAGGGAGGCAAGAAAGTTAGTGGTTCTCTCAAGCAAAGCTTTGATGGAGAGATGATTATTTCCTTTTAGGGGATCAAAGTCTTGGAATAAGACAAGTTGGGGTTAATAAGATAACTTGGTGATGAACATGTTTTACATGTTTGGTTAAGGTGATTAGGTAGAGGAGTATGCTTTATCCCCTTGTAGGAAATTAGAAACTTGGACCCTTAGATCTGAACCACTAGTTCAAGTCAATCTTTAGAGGTCCTTGCAGAGTGATCCAACCTTCAAGAATGACCCAAGTGAGTACACTCCTTTCGCTAGAGATTCCAACTCACTATAATAAATAAGATTTATCAAGAAAAATACTCCAAATCCATGTTAATTATCTCTTCTTCATTCTAATATTGCATATCAAGAAGAGGCTTTGTATACTATATTGGCCAGCACTGGCCCTAATCTTACTTGTCAAGTGTGTACACTTATAGATGCTAGTGTGGACTGCTAGCCTTAGCTTCATTTCTAAAGCCATAGAGGGTTAATATGAATAGAAGCTAGGTAAAAACCTCTTAATTAGTTACTCCTTGGTTCAACTCCAGAAGGGGGTATAATCTTTGTGCAAGGAGGGGGAAGAATCTCTCCTCTAGATACTCACAATAGACATTTTCCTAGATGTTGGAAGGTGGTATACATGCTTGACCCCTACCACAAGGGTGTTAATTTAGTGTATTTATTATTGAGTCCTAGAAATATAAAAAAAACATGGGCACCTTGTAGTGGGGTGACACGACTATGTGAGGTGAATGCATGCACATAAGTTGTGAGACAAAGGTTTTGCTTCTTCTACCATTTTCTATTATAGGGATAAAGCATGTCTTTTTTTATTCTTTTAAGCTATCCAAATTTTTCAAACACAAAAGGTCAAGACTCCCCCATCCCTTCAAGTTACTTTTTCCTTAATTGGATTGTTTGTGACTAGTATTTTTTTCCTATGTCTAAAAAAAACTATCTACTTGAAAACCAAAATGATGTCCAAAACTTGAGAACTATGCTAATGTATACCTAAAACTTGTAAACACAATAATTTTTCTATTCAAAACTATCAAAACCATTAAAAACATCTTCAAGTTTAGTCAAAAATTGTCAGTCTATCCCTTTTATCATGCCCAATTCTATGAATTTTCATGTGAGAAAACTCCTTGTTAGAACTTCCTCGTAGCTTTCTCTGCAGTTCCTCATGCAACTATCTATAAATCTCCATGCAATATTTTTCCAAACACTATATACTGATGCCAAAAAATTTCCTTTTTAGTCAAACTATCAAATCCTTGTGTGGCTCTATGCAAGTCCTCACATGAGAAAATTGGTCAAAATTTGTTTTTCTAAAACTTTTCCTATTCATTGTGCTTTCTCGCATGGTTCTCTGTGAATCCTTGTATGGGATCTTGTCCTAAAACTATCAAATTGTCATGTCATAGTTATCTATTCTCCAATTTTAATCTATTTATAAAACATTTTATCATTCCTCTATTTGTAAATAGTTTCAAATAGTGACTTCTTCCTTAGTTGAAAACTTGCGATCTACATATGAACTAGTCTCCTCACTTAGTTATAATTTCTATCCTTTTGTGTTTGTCATACTTTGTGTCATGATAGTCATAACTCTTGGTTGTTCTAGCCATTACTTAGATGACTTGTACCTAAGTATATAACACTATTATCTCACTTTGAGGCTATGTTCTAGTGTCATCCTTGTCTAGGATTTTGCTTTTTGTCATTTGTCTAGGACTGTGGTAACAAGGAGTCGAAGTGTTTTTCATCCTCATAAACTTAGACAAGCTAGAGCTAGGGGTCGTAAACATAGAAGATGCCACTTCTTAGTTTATACATGGTCTATATCTAGTGAATCTAGCAAGGAATCTTTGCAATCTCTTTCACTTGTTAGACCACCTTGTGTTCAAATAGCATCTTCCATTAACTTACAACAAACTAGAAATACCTTGTATCAAGAGGATCCTAAAACTAGCAAAGATCATACATCTCCAACTAACACATCTGAATTCTTATGCAAACAACCCATTCAACCAACATACACCAAAACTCATCGCATTCCTAAAATGGCTAATCAAGACCAAGAAAATGGATAACGTAGTAGAGAACAAGATCATCAAAGGAATGCAAGACATAAAGACCCTTTCACTAATGAGAATGTGAAAACTATAGAAACACTTCTTAGAGACATTGAAAGATTTTGTAAGGATAAAGACTTCCAGAAAGTCATGGAAATCTTACTTAACAAAGAGAAAGAGAAAAGTTTCTCAAACTTGCTCAAGAAGGACCCAAACTACCTCAGCACTTTAATGTCAAAAAAATCATTACACCTAAAGAGGAAATAGAAACATCTAAGTTTTTAAAAAAACTAAAAATCATGCAAGAATAGTTAGCCCAAATGATGCATGATAAGGACAAACCAATCAAAAAATACAACCTAGACACTCTTTGTCCATTTCCTTTTGATAAGAGTATAGACATGCCTCCTTTTCCAAAATAAGTCCATTTACCCAAGTATGATAAATACTTTAGAAATTATGATCCCCAAGATCATTTATGAGAATTTGGTCATTGTCTATGGAATATATACATAATTAGACATATCTCATGCATCTGTTCCCATGAAGTCTAGATGGTCAAGCCATGGAATGGTTTTCATGGTTGCCTACTGGTATCAAAATGTTTGATGAGATTGCTAATTTATTTGTTCAATAGTACTTCCAAAACATACAATATCCAGTTTACATATGAGACTTGTGTAACCTTAAATAGAAAGTTTGGGAACCATTCCTTACTTTTTTTAAGAGATGGCAACAACTTTATGCCAAATATTCATGAAAGATTCCTAAAATGGGAAAACTTGACATCTTCATGGATAATATTTTACCTAACTTTGGGTGTAAAGTTCAACTTCAAGGTCCATCAAAAAAGCTATCCAAATAGAAGAATTCATGGTCAAAATGGACAAAATAACCCTTCAAAAGGACACTAAACAAGGATCAACTTCTAGTAAAGATAAGACCAAGTATGTGAACAAGAATTGAGAGGTAGTGCATGATGGAGTTATTGACAACATTACTCCTAAACTTGCTAAAGCAGTTTTCAATCTTACAGAATATCTCAAAGCATCTAAGAATGTTGACAAACCTCCTCTTGAAAACAAGACATTTGGAAAAAAATCAAATAACTCATCATGGGTTACATGCCAAAAAAGAGAATATACACCTCTTGGTGAACCTTTGGATGCGGTCTATAAGTTGGATAACTCTTGTCCTTATGATCCACAACCATGACCCCCATGGTGGAAGAAAACTACATTTTTCAAATACTATCAAAACAAAGGTCACTAAACTAGCAATTTCATCAACCTATGTCAAAAAGTCCAAGACTTAATTGACGATGGTGAAATTATTGTGGATAGACATAACAAGAACTTTGATCACAAGGATTTCAAGGAACCTCTCCTGTCTTATGAAAAGGAGAAAAATCTAAACACAAATCTCATAACAAGGTTAGTTATAATATTCTAATGATGATGATATGATCAACAAGGTTAAGCCTATGGATTTTGAGTATTGTCATGTCATCACCATCAAGGGATAACAAGACAACAGTAAACCTAAGACACCATTTGTATTAAGGGTCCCTACATCTGATACATTTGACAAAGAACTATCACAATCTTGTGGTAATATTGTTACTTGTTCTCATGCCAAGATAGTGCTCAAAGGCCTTGCACCTCTTGCTGGTCTATCTAGAAAAGGTACAAAAATTACACCATCTTTTGTGGCTACTAGCTATAATATCCTTGATCAATTACAATGGACAAGTGCTCAAATAAAAATCTTTTTATTGCTCAAAATCTCTCCTGTTCATAGGTAGATTATCGACAAAGCCCTCATTGAGGCAAACATGTCTCAAGATCTTGATCTTGACAAGTTCAAATTTATGGTAGGTCATCTGACCTCACCTCACTATATGTCCTTCTCTAAGGACGATAAAAATTCACTAAGTCATCTACACAACCAATTGTTACACATTGAAGTCATGATACACTAGAAGCATGTTCATCATGTGCTCATTGACAATGGGGCTGGTTTAAACATTGTCTTTGCTACTTTTCTTAGGAAATTAGGCTATTTTGAAAAGTCCATTAATTCTCATCCTAGGATAACCATTAAGGCATATGATGAAGTTGAGTGTAAATCCTTAGGTCTCATTGTGTTGCCTCTCTAAGTTGGTTTTGTAGAAATGGATGTCACTTATTAGTTCCTTGGCATCCCATTAGCATACAACATCCTAAAAGGGAGACCATGGATACATGAAATTTAAGTTGTACCTTGAACTTATCACCAATGTGTCAAGTTTCCATTTCATGGCTCTAAAGTCACCATACCTAAAAATACTAGTTACACTTGTATTATGTTGAAGTCTACTAAAATCTTTGTACCTACTAATAGGGAATCTTCAGACCATGATGATGATAAGTTGAAACAAATTGAGCAATCACTCAAGTTGAAAGAAACTAGGATGGGTGAATATTGCATAGAACCAATTTTGTCTCTGACATCTCTTCCTAAGTCTTCTTGTCATTGTGGGAGACTATCTAAAGTGAAGAGACCTTTTGTATTGTCAACTCAAACTAAGTACAATGGTACCTTTCTCAAAGATACTATACATATCAAGAAGGAATATGAAAATAGAGCCATTGTTGCATGGATATACAAAGAGGAAATTCATGTTGACCTCACAAAATAGTCTTGTGAACTTACTCCTAAAAAGTATGGTCTAGGTCTTAAACTCAAGAAACATTTTGGCTACAAGGGGAATGGTCCAATTGGATGCAACAAAAATGGTCTAATTGATCCCATAAAAGTGATAGCTAGAAGGTCTCAAGACACATCTAGTCTAGGCTTCAAGAATATTCCTTTCTATCTAGGGATTAAAAAAATTATACCAGAACCTAAGAGTTTATTTGGACATGAATCAAAAACTAAGTCAGCTAACCATGAGTATAATGATAATGATGAGGATCCCTATCCATATCCAATTCCTATTGATCTTGCTAAATTCTTCACAAAACTAGATGACTTTGTACCACATGTCAACACTATGGATGGTGATATTGATTCTTTTGACAACACGACTAATTCTCCCCATATCCAACAAGAACAAGGAGTCTAGTCATGCTTTGTTCATTGAGAAACTTTGCAAAAATCTAGATGATGAAGTAGAATGGGTCCCTATCACTGTTGATGAATTCTATAATCTATCTCCATGCAGTATAGATTCTTAAGAGTATGAATTTGAATCTTTATGAGACACAACTACTAACAAAGATATAGATCAACTTCATGTTTATGAAAATCATCTAGACGTAGGTGAATCATCTAGGATTAGGTTAGATGAGTCTCATCCAAATAGTGTCATCAAGTCTTCAATTAATAATGTTAGAACTCTTAAACATTTCAATACACTTGTAGATGAAGTTGCTCTAGGTCTCAAATTTCTTGTTGATGCATTTGATGAGCATACTATGAATGCTATCGAACTTGCCACATCTCTTTCACTCACCTATCATGAGGTCATAGACTAGAATTCCAATGCATCTAGTGAAGTCCCTACATTCTAGAATGACTATGCTCGTGCATACTACTTGAACATTATTGAACCTATAACATATTCCACTAGCCAAAAAAGTATCAACATGACTAAAGTTAACAAAAAATATCTTAGTCACACAATAGAAAAGAAAAGAAATAGAAGGTCTAAGGGTGAAAAGCCCATTGTGGCAGTATCAAAACCCAAAATTAAAAAATGAAAGATGTATCCAAAGGTGAAAACCTCTTTGAAGTGCCTATGAATGAGATATTTGATGTACTTCCTAGTCATTTTTAGGAAAGATCATTAGTGTTGATAGAACAAATACAACCAATAAACTTGAGAATAGAGGAACAACCTCACATGGTACATCTTACACATTCATTATCTCCAGAAGAAAAAGAGGAATTTATTTCCTTCTTCCAAGAGAAAAATATAAATTTTGCATGGACATACTCAAACATGCTAGGCTTGGATCTTGATCTCATAATGCATCATTTATCTATTGTACCAGGTGTTAAACTGGTGAAATAAAAACTTTTAAAAATGCATCCTCATGTTGTCTTACTTGTTAAAGCTAAACTAAAAAAGCTTCTAAAATTTGGTTTCATTCATGCATTGATTATGTTGAATGGATATCAAACATTGTTCTAGTCTCCAAACTTGACAAATCTATCAAAGTTTGTACAAATTTCTAAGATCTAAATTTAGCACATCTGAAGGATGATTTTCAACTCCCCAACATTGATATGATAGTGGATATGATAGATAGATATGGAATCTACTCACTCAAGGATAGTTTGTCTAGTTATAATCAAATCAAAATTTGACCAAAAGATTAGGAAAAGACTACTTTCACTTGTCCATGGGGAACCTTCTATTGTAATGTGATGACATTTGGTCTAAAAAATGTTGGTGCCACATGTCAGAGGGCAGTTACTACAATTTTTCATGATATGATGCATAAGACAATGGAAGATTATGTTGATGATACTTTGATTAACAACACAAAATGCAACACTCACCTTCAAGATTTGGGACCTATCCTAGATTGTATGGAGAAATTCAGTCTGAGACTCAACCCCTAGAAATGTGCATTTGGTGTAACATCTAGGAAATTACATGGTTATAATGTGTCAACAAAAGGGATTAAGGTCAATCTAGAGAAAGTTCAAGCAATCACGAACATGTCTCCACCCTATAATATTAGTTAGATGTGGAGCTTGTTAGAGTAAATAATTAATTAATTATTAATTATTTATTCTATTTACTTAAGCTTACTTATGTTAATGCATTTATTTAATATTTAGTATTTAATGCATGTAGTGATGAGTTGTTGACAACACGGGAGTTTGTTCCCTTCTAGCATTTTCCACATTTTTGTGGATGCTTGGTTGTCAAACTTATCTTCTACCTCCTTCTAACTTGTTCTACAAGCTTCCTTGAGGCCTTTATAAGTGGTCTCTCTCTCATTGTAAATTCATCCATTCACATAGAAATTTCATTTTTCTATTTTGAAATATTTTCTCTTGCATTGTTTTCTTCAAGCTCTTGCTCCTTCGGTTTCTCTTTAGCAAGCTATTTGCATGTTGGTGATCTTGGCAACTACAGAGTTGGATTTCATCAACTCCAACATGGTATCAGAGCCTCCCAGCTACGTCTTGTTCAAAGGATTTTTTGAAGCTGCGATTTGGAGACACAAACCCAAGTTTGTTTTTGATTTTTCTTCAATTAGGAGGAAGAGAATTTTTTTTGGTATTATGAGAAAAAGGAGAAAGAGAATTTGACATAAAAGATCTAATATTTTTTTGGATTTTTTCTTTATTTTTTTGAGGTGCAATGGCGGCAATTTAGGGAAAAAAACTGCAATGGTGATTTTCAAACAGTGATATCTCCCTCATATGGACTCCTTTTTTTGAGAATTTTTTTTTGGGGTAGGATTTTATGATCTACACATTGGTACAGGTGGTTTGAGATCTCTGTTCTTGAATTTTTTTGCAACTCATAATTCTCAATTTTTCCCACTTCAAATGCTTAGTACAAGCTAATCTGGACACATAATCAAGTTCTATTTATTTTGAAACTATATATTTTTTTGTCTACTTTCTAGATCTACAATTAGATTATAGGTTTTGTGGATAGAAATATTAGTTTAAAAAATAGGCCCTAAATTGGCTATTATAATTGCACTAAGTAAAGAGTGCCCAATTTATACATTTTTGGGGGGGAAGCATTTTCTTTTCTATAATTTGCTTTAGAATAAGACCCTTCTACTTCTATCTTCTTCTTTCTCTCAATCGCAGATCCATCTGTGACCTGTCTCACACCACACAACTATCACACTTGGAAGACACAAATGACATGACTTCTCATGTGAAGGGGCTTATGGTCATGTCTGGATGAGAATCAACCTATTCTTACACAAGATTTTGAGGTTCTTCAGTATAGGAACAAAATAGATGAGGCCATGGGATTGATTGCACTAAACATTTCAGACAATCTACTATTTCACTTGGATGGTTTGACTACTCCATGAGCTTATTGGCTCAAATTTCATACTTTGTTTGGCCAAGTGTTAGTGAACAGATTGTCCTTTGAGAAAATGTATGCAATTCTGACCTCGAATGCCCAAAAGAAAGGACAAACTAGTACCAATAGTTGGATAAGTTATCACTGGGTTGATAACCTTCCTTTGAATTTTATTGGGTACAGCTCCTCGTATGAAATATTCAATGAATTTAAATCTTTTGCACTTCTACATGAAAGTACGAAAGGTTCTCTCATAGATTCTTAGATCGTGAGGTATAGATTATTTCTAATAACCAAAAGACATTTAACTAATCTACAGGAATGGATGACACTATGAATTTGCAGAAAGGATAGTAACCAAATATCTCAAATTGATAAACTAGGATTCACAAAGTAATACTGATTAATCATGCCTAAACACAAAGTTTCTAAATTGTATTCAAGATAATACATATATAGATATTAAAATTCCGTATGCACAAAGTCATGCAAAAACTAAAATACCCATATCATATCTACCAATTACTGTCATTACAATATCTACCTATCTAAAACTCTAACCATTCTACCCTCCCCTTTGTAGCAGCATAAAATCTCCTTTAAGGAAAAAGTACAACTCTCAGCCCCAAACTCTCCTATACTGCAGCATCAAAGTCTCCCCTATAGAAAAGAAGTGGAACCCTTTGCTCTATCTCCTACTTTACAATAAATAACCTTCTAAATTTGGTTTTTGTTGTGGTAACCATTTCTTGGAACTCCATCCCATCCATCAAGATTTTAATCGGTTACTAGGACTGACTCTTGAATCCACACGTTACTTTTAAACTTCTCAAAAGTTTACTTTTCAAAAGCTCATTTGAAAATTCTGCATACCCTTATAATGTTTGTAATAATTAAAACATTATAAAGGGACATTTGATAAAAATTATTTCATAAAACATCTGACCCTATTGGCATCAAAGCCTCCTATCTGAAAGCTGTGGATTTGAATTTCTTGAACATTATATTTCTCCTAATTAATCCTCAAATAGCATTCTCAAATGTATAAGAATTGCAGTCTTACATTTTATATAGACCATTACTTATTTCTGATGAAGCTTGCCACCCAGATCCAACCCAAAACTTACAAACTAGGCAAGTTGTTTACTGTTATAGCCATGGTTCAATGCATGAGGCATGGACCTAATGTAAACAAGGTAAACTCTGAATCAACCCCCCTTTATTAACCTACTTCAAGAAAATAGTGCAAGTCAATTCTTCTTTTTGTGTGGTGAGGCTGGATTTTTTCTTTGTGAAGATGTGCCTTCTCCATGTTGATCACCAACAGGAGACTGGGCTTTGTATTTATGAACTGGCAATGTATTGATTTCCACATTACTCATTGAATGAATTCTAGGTGGATTTTTTGAATTTAGTGCTCCCAATGCATCATAATCTAGGTCATCAAATCCCCAATCAAGTAGTGCAAGTTGAAGAAAAAGATCTTGCAGTCGGCCTCTTGTTGCAAAAGCTATGGAAGGTGGCATGTGTAATCACAATTTAACATGACCCATTAAACCTCTACTTGTAGCAGTAACTACTGTAGCATGAGCCTATGCCTCATCATCATTCTCTTGCCTATACCCAATTATCTCTGACTTGAAGGTCTTTTTTCCTATTGACACCTCATCCAACTATTCCCACATACTGTCGATGTTCAAATGATGGAGATCGATTAAAACTCAACTATTGCTTTTGTATGCTGATTACTTACAATTAGTTGTGAGCTTTATCATACTTTCACTGGGAGAAGAAAGTGGTAGACACTCTTTTATATTATAACAATCCCAATTGTGCAAACTACACTTTCATTAATGTCCCTTGGGTCATAGCTTCTTATTGAGTGTCAGATGTTTAAAACTACATTGATACTTATCCTAGGCTGAGGTTTAGTTCCTACCATGCCGACAACCACAAATTTCCTTACTTGCATATCTAGCCAATTTATATCCCACTCGAGCATGATATGCATTTGGATTTTGGCCCTCTTCTTCTTTCTGCAAGCCGTATTTTGAGATAAAGCCATCAATCCAGTGATGAATAATGAGTCAAGTCATTGCATAACTAGTCAGAGTTGGCTTTAGACTAGGGACTCTGACATTTCCTAATGTCATGTCAATATAGCAGCACCTTTGAAATATTTTTAAAGTCCTTCTCAATTCATGGGTAATATAAGGAATTGAGAATGTGATGGCAGCATGAGATGGGCATTTAATTGAACAACTGATCAATCTCCTCCATAGGTCATGCAAAATATGCATTCTTAACTGTATGAATGGGTTCACAAATATTTAGATTTATCTGATCCTCCTTTGCCACTTTAGCTACCTTGGTACCCTAAAATAAACTCTAGCAATCGACTGTGAGTCCTTTCTTGCATGGGTAAACCATCATGAAAGTAAAGAACCAAATAATCTTGCAAGTCCTCAATGCCCTCAATGAAATTTATATTTTCTTGATGAGTAGGGTGTTGAATCTAAATCCTATCTCTAAATCTGCATTTCGAGCCTAGAATCTGAACTTCACTTGTTTTGAACCTGTAGGATGGGTAAATTGAACCATCGAACCACTTTGAACTACTTTGAACTTCAGTTTGAAGTGGTTCAAAAACTTTAAACTTGAAGTTTTAAAATTGTGATCATATCGAGGGCTAATAGGGGCTCTAACTGTGGGACTGATTTTGATGCAAAATCAAAGAACTTTAGCAATCTCTGGGAAAGAACAATACCTTATCCATTGGGCAAATAGAGTCAGCAAGAGAAGACTGAGAGCTGCTTGTAGAGAGGGCGAAGGGGAGTAGGGAAAAACAAGAAAACTCAAACCAACAGCACACACCTAAACTTCTAGTAAGCACGAGGCTTACACATTATTCAAACTACCACTACGCACAACAAAAACTTATTTACAAAATATATACAAAGGTAGGACAAGAACCTACCACAAGAACTGTAAGAAAGGAGAATTCATGTAAATCCATTTACCATTTGGGAGAAGTAGGAGCCTTTTCGAATCAGCAAACCATGCCTTAACAAAGAGGCTCCAAACCACTGTCCTCCGGCGATCTCTTCAATGCTGAAAATCAAGCTCACAGTATACAAAATTTTGACACCTTGACATTCCATACCAAACAACCAAAGCCTATTGTAGCATTCTTCATCTTTAGCTAGCTTTTTTATATCATCTCTGTCATAGAATGTATGATGCATGGCTTCTAACTCATCAATCAACACATTATGACCATCTTTAAGATCAAAAAAGTAGATATCTACATCATTAGTTGTAGAAATCAAAGGTACCAAGCTGAAACTATGTTTTACCTCAATTACACTTGTATGATTTTCATCATGTATCTTTGCAGTCTCTTGGAAATCATTAACCATTCCTCGTTTAGTTCCTTCAAATAACCAAGAATCATTTATAGGAGAAGACTTTGAAGGGTTGTCATTCTTTGAACATAGTTCCTCGCTGAAATCTTCCACAATTTCCACAGGTGAGCATAATATACTCCCACTTTTTTCTTGGGTATCAAAAGATGAATTATTTTCATGGCATGAAGTCACCAACATAGGAGTCTCCATAGTCATAGAATCCAATTGAAAAGAGACATCATCCTCCTTCTGATTACACTTAAAATTTTCATCAGACGAAAATAATGATGGGAAATCTAAAGTCTTTACCTCAACTTCAGGATTACTAGAGATGATGTGGATGCAGGAATCAAGTGTGGCTGAAAGGCGTCTAGATATTCATCATCTTCTTGGCTTCTAGCTTTTTCTTCTTCAAATCCTTCTCTTTCCTATATTCCTCTTCAATTGTTTCTTCATTTTCATATGCATGTCCTTCTTTTTCTAGATCTTGCACTTGAGGTTTCTTCTGGATGAGAATTGCACCATAAAAAGATTTTAACCAGCCCACTTGTTTTGCAAGTTCTTCACTAACCTCTCTGATAGGATCATTTTGGAATGGTGGGATGAAGATAAAGATTTTTGAGTTATCTTCATCTCTTGCTAGAATCCATTCCTTCAGGATTTCTTGATTTGTAAGGAAGACTTTTTGGCATTCTTCCTCAATAGAGCCACCAACCTCCATCCTTGGGGAGGTACCTTTAGATTTTTGAGAAAAGAAAACACTGCAACAATGATTCTTTCCCCAGCGGAGTCACCAAAAATCTGTTAGTGAACAGATTGTCCTTCGAGAAAATGTATGCAATTTTGACCCTGAATGCCCAAATGAAAGGACAAACTAGCACCAATAGTTGGACAGGTTATCATTGGGTTGATAACCTTCCTTTGAATTTTATTGGGTACAGCTCCCCGTATGAAATATTCAATGAATTTAAATCTTTTGTACTTTTACCTAAAAGTACGAAAGGTTCTCTCATAGATTCTTAGATTGTGAGGTATAGATTATTTCTAATAACCAAAAGACATTTAACTAATCTACAGGAATGGATGACACCGTGAATTTGCAGAAAGCATAGTAACCAAATATCTCGAACTGATAAACTAAGATTCACAAAGTAATACTAATTAATCATGCCTGAACACAACGTTTCTAAACTGTATTCAAGATAATACATATATAGATATTAAAATTCTATATGCACAAAGTCATGCAAAAACTAAAATACCCATATTGCATCTACCAATTACTATCATTACAATATCTACCTATCTAAAACTCTAACCATTCTACCCTCCCCTTTGTAGCAGCATAAAATCTCCTGTAAGGAAAAAGCAGAACTCTCAGCCCCAAACTCTCTTGTACTGCAGCACCAAAGTCTCCCCTACAGAAAAGAAGTGGAACCCTTTTCTCTATCTCCCACTTTACAATAAATAACCTTCTAAATTTGGTTTTTGTTGTGGTAACCATTTCTTGGAACTCCATCCCATCCATCAAGATCTTTATCGGTTACTAGGACTGACTCTTGAATCCACACGTTACTTTTAAGCTTCTTAAAAGTTTACTTTTCAAAAGCTCATTTGAAAATTTCACATACCCTTATAATGTTTGTAATAATTAAAACATTATAAAGGGGCATTTGATAAAAATTATTTCAGAAAACATCTGACCCTATTGGCATCAAAGCCTCCTATCTAAAAGCTGTGGATTTGAATTTCTTGAACATTATATTTCTCTGACTTAATCCTCAAATAGAATTCTCAAATGT
The DNA here is from genome assembly GCA_028749045.1 of Cupressus sempervirens. NCBI lineage: Eukaryota > Viridiplantae > Streptophyta > Pinopsida > Cupressales > Cupressaceae > Cupressus > Cupressus sempervirens. The sequence goes on from CM053787.1 coordinate 46,405,816, forward strand.
ATAAGAATTGGAGTCTTGCATTTTATATACACCATTACTTGTTTCTGATGAAACTTGCCACCTAGATCCAACCTGAAACTTACAAACTAGGCAAGTTGTTTGCTATTAGCCATGGTTCAATGCATGAGGCATGGACATGATGTAAACAAGGTAAACTCCGAATAAACCCTCCTTTATTAACCTGCTTCAAGAAAACAGTGCAAGTTAATTCTTCTTTTTGTGTGGTGAGGCTAGATTTTGCCATTGTGAAGATGTGCCTTCTCCATGTTGATCACCAATAGGAGACTAGGCTTTGTATTTATGAACTAGCAATGTATTGGTTTCCACATTACTCATTGAACGAATTCTAGGTGGATTGTTTGAATCTAGTGCTCCCAATGCATCATAATCTAGGTCATCAAATCCCCAATCAAGTAGTGCAAGTTGAAGAAAAAGATCTTGTAGCCGACCTCTTGTTGCAAAAGCTATGGAAGGTGGCATGTGTAATCACAATTTAGCATGAACTATTAAACCTCCAGTTGTAGCAGTAACTGGTACAACATGAGCCTGTGTCTCATCATCGTTCTCTTGCCTATACCTAATTATCTTTGACTTGAAGGTCTTCTTTCGTATCGGCACCTCATCCAACTATTCTCACATACTGTTGATGTTCAAATGATGGAGATCATTTGAAACTCAACTATTTCTTTTGTATGCCAATTACTTACAATCAGTTGTGAGCTTTATCATACTTTCACTAGGAGAGGAAAGTGGTAGACACTCTTTTATATTATAACAGTCCCAATTGTGCAAACTACACTTTCATTAATGTCCCTTGGGCCGCAGCTTCTTATTGAGTGTCAGATGTTTAAAACTACATTTATTCTTATCCTAGGTTGAGGTTCAGTTCCTACCATGCCGACAACCACAAATTTCCTTACATGCATATCTAGCCAATTTATATCCCACTTGAGCATGATATGCATTTGGATTTTGGCCCTCTTCTTCTTTCTGCAAGCCGTATTTTGAGATAAAGCCATCAATCCAGTGATGAATAATGAGTCAAGTCATTGCATAACCCATCAAAGTTGGCTTTAGACCAGGGACTCTGACATTTCCCAATGTCGTGTCAATATAGCAACACCTTTGAAATAGTTTTAAAGTCCTTCTCAATTCATTTGTATTATAAGGAATTGAGAATGTGATGGCAACATGAGATGGGCATTTAATTGAACAGCTGATCAATCTCCTCCATAGGTCATGCAAAATATGCATTCTTAACTGTATGAATGGGTTCACAAATATTTAGATTTATCTGATCCTCCTTTGCCACTTTAGCTACCCCGATACCCTAAAATAAACTCTAGCAATCAACTGTGAGTCCTTTCTTGCATGGGTGAACCATCATGAAAGTGAAGCAACAAATAAGTTTGCAAGTCCTCAATTCCCTCAATGAAATTTATATTTGCTTGATGAATAGGGTGTTGAATCTGAATCCTGTCTCTAAATCTACATTTTGAGCCCAGAATCTAAAGTTAACTTGTTTTGAACCTGTAGGACAGGTCAATTGAACCATCAAACCACTTTGAACTACTTCAAACTTCAGTTTGAAGTGGTTCAAAAACTCTAAACTTGAAGTTTTAAAACTGTGATCATATCAAGTGCTAACCCCAAGTAAATGAGTTCCTGGCACTTTAGCTAGATGTAGAGTTGACTTCTTTGACACCTGATAGTTTTCCCACCATTGAGGACTTCTTGATGAAATTCAAATCTCTATGTACACTTTTGCAAGGATGTGGGAAAACCAAGATAGATGATGAGTGTATCTTTTTGATACTCTCAAAGTTTAGGGGATGGTATCAAATCTTCTCTTCCACTTTATACTCCACTATGGATGCCTTGGGTGATAGACACAGGATGCCTTCATTTGAGATATTTTGTGATCTTTTAACCCGTGAATAGTCCAAGATTACTCAAATGGATTCATTTTTAGGTTCACAATCACAGGCATTGCTTGCCAAGGATAGATAGGAGCAAAAGTCAAAGTAGGTATCAGATCCCTCTTCTACTAGTTCATCATCTTCTAAGAAGAAGGAGAAAAAGAAGACCAAGATTCCTACCTATTCCTATTGTGGGAAATGATCTCATGATGAGGCACATTGTTTTCAAAAGAGATTTGATGGCTATGAGAAACAAATTGCAAATTTGCAAGCTCTTCTTCAAAAGAACACCATTTCTTCTCCATTCTCTTCTACCTCACAAGGGTCTACCTTTCAGTATTCTTCCACATCAAATCTTTGAAAGAGTCATGCATTACAGGCTACCATTACATCTCCTTCATAGGTTCCTTGGATACTGGATTCAAGTGCTTCTCACCATATGACATCTTCTCAAAGTGTCTTCTCTACTCTTGAGGCTTCCCCTATTCCTCATATTATCATGGGGAATAACACTGCACTACTAGTCTGTGGGAAAGGTTTAGTTCACATCCAAGATGGTATATTCAATGATGTATTCTATGTTCCATCTTTTTCTTCCAACCTTCTCTCAATTTCTCAAATTATATATAGTGGATCAGGAAAGACAGTTGAGTTCACTACTGATTTAGTCTTCATTCAAGATCATGCTATAGGAGGTCTTATTGTTGTAGGGGTAGTTGATCCTTCCACTCATCTCTACACCTTCTCACACTTTGGTCTACCATCTCAATTGTTGGAGCATGGCTCTTCAATTTCACAGAAGCATCATGTGGTGCAGTTAGGATACTTGAACCTTTGTATTGTTCTTGAGATCAATATTTTGGCTGCTACACCACATCCATTTGAGAGCTTTTATCCTTTAGAAGATTCTTCTTCTGCTCTACCTGATCCTCCAACTTCATTAATTGAGACTCTAGGTACCATTGTTGCGGATACTATAGTGGACATTCATGACAGTGCCATCACACCTACCTTGGGGATTCCATTTCAGGATCCTCATCCTTTTTCTTTTGGGCATCAACTAGGCCTTCTAGTTTCCCCTCTCATTAAGTGGTTTTCTTGTTATGTTCCTTTGTTCCTTCCACATTGGAGATTCATTGGTTCAATCATTTCTATAGGAGCTCCATCATTTTGGGGGGGCTTTGGTGTCTATTCTCAGGGTGGGGTTGGTTGTACTTATGGTTTTGAGAGAGTCTCTTGAAACATTTCCAATGGAAGTTGTCCCTAGGGGGTCTTGTTGAGGCCTTCCTTCCTTCCTTCCTTTAATTTTCAACATGTTTGTAGTTACCTCTTTTTGGGGGAGGGTTTCTTTCACATGGTTTTCTCTCTTTCCCCATTTATAGAGGTTGCATCTTCTTGCATTGTACTTGGGTACCTGACATGGCCTTGTTGCCAAGACCCATTTTGCATTTTCATCTTAGTTTTGTAAGATTAAGGTATTTCCCTAAGTTGCACTTAAGGGGGCTGTTAGAGTAAATAATTAATTAAATATTAATTATTTATTCTATTTATTTAAGCTTTCTTAGGTTAATGCATTTATTTAATATTTAGTATTTAATGCATGTAGTGATGAGTTGTTGACAACATGGGAGTTTGTTCCCTTCTAGCATGTTCCACATTTTTGTGGATGCTTGGTTGTCAACCTTATCTTCTACCTCCTTCCAGCTTGTTCTACAAGCTTCCTTGAGGCCTTTATAAGCGGTCTCTCTCACATTGTAAATTCATCCATTCACATAGCAATTTCATTTTCCTATTGTGAAATATTTTCTCTTGCATTGTTTGCTTCAAGCTCTTGCTCCTTCAGTTTCTCTTCAGCAAGCTATTTGCATGTAGGTGATCTTGGCAACTACAGAGTTGGATTTCATCAACTCCAACAGAGCTTACAAGGAATACTTCAATACATTCATAGATTCATTTCTCAACTGGAAGATAGGTCACAACCTTTTACTAAGACTCTACATAAAGGTGTGAAATATAATTGGAGCCAAGATTGTGATCAAAGTCTAACACAAGTAAAACAATACCTTGTTAATCCACTAATTTTGATGCCTCCTACTTATAGGAAGCCTCTTACTTTATACATCTTAGCAATAGAGTCATCTCTTGGTATCTTGCTAGCTCAAGAAGACAATGATAATAATGAAAGAGCTATCTACTATCTCTAAGTCACACACTAATTTCTTATGAAATGAATTATAGTAACATTGAGAAAGATTTCTTGGTAGTAATCTATGCTTCCTAAAAGTGGAGACAATACATACTAGCTCATACCACATGATTGGTTGCTAAAATTGATCCACTGCAATACTTAGTCAACAAGGTAGCTCTAACAAGATGGTTAGCTAAGTGGTTCATGATAGTAACCAAGTTTGACATTTAATATGTTGAGAGAAAGGCTATCAAAGTATAGGAAATTGTTGATCAATTAGTAGAAACACCAACGCAAAGTCTTCTTCCACTAAACATTGACTTTCTTGATGAATCAATTCTCATGCTAATGCACCAAATTTGGGTGATGTTCTTTGATGGTTCCTTCATACAATAGGGATAAAGTATTGGGCTATTGATCATAAAACCATAGAGGTATTCACTACCTAAGGTGTAAAAGATTTTATTTCCTTGTACAAACAATATTGTAGAATATGAAGCCCTAATTAATGGCATGAAGATTGTAGTTGAATGGAGAGTGGATTAATTAAACATCTTTGGTGATTCACATCTCATAATCAACCAAGTCAATGATGTGTATTAGATGAAGGATGAGAAATTGATCCCTTATAAATGCATGGTTGATGACCTAAAGAAATACTTTGCTCATATCAATTTTCAACAAGTTCCTCAAGCAAACAACAAAGAGGTTGATGCAATGGCTACTCTTTCTTTCCATGTTATAGATCCCAGAGAATGATATTTGACATAAGTTCCTAGTGGAAATGTTACTCTACCCTGCCTATAATTCCCCTAAATCTTGGATGATCTATTCTATTTTAAGACATAAATCATATATACTCTTATCTACATGACCAAAAAATTCTAGATAATCTAACAAGAAATGAAAAATGTCACCTTATCTAAAATGCTTCATGGTATGTTATTATTGTTGATGACTTATTTGGGAGAGGTTTCGATGGAACACTCCTTAGGTGTCTAGAACCCAATGAGTCCAAATGCACATTAATTGATGTACATGAGAGCATCTGTGGATCTCACTCTAATGGCTTGAAACTAGCTCATAAACTTATTAGAGATGGTTACTATTGGCTGAATATGGAGCATGAGGCAGTCAAATACGTCAAGTCCTACAAACAATGCCAGCTCCATGGAAATTTGATTCATGCTCTAGCTAGGGAACTAATTATATCTATCATATTGTGGCCATTCCAACAATGGGCCTTTGATCTTGTGGGTCAAATTCACCTATCCTCTTTAAATGTACACAAGCTCATCATTACAAATACAAACCTGATACAACATGCTCCCCTTAATACCATAAACACATAATAGAAATGTAGAAACAAAAGAAAACATGACAACAAAATATGGACTTTTGATTTGTGCTACAAATGTGGAATTACATAATTCATAAATACAATTTGCTAACCCACATGGGTGCCTTCAGTACAATAATTTGCAAGACAAGCTATGAACTATCACCAAGAGTTGTCCTAAAAAATGTTTGGGCCTTTCTTAAATAGGCAATTGTATGCCACTCGGGAAGGTTTTAGATGCTCAAACTTAATACCTAGGGCCGAAAAACCCTAACAATACACATAGAGTTGGCAAAATAAATCTTTACAAATTATTTTAGAAATTTTAGTAGCCCAACTTCCGAAGGCCATAACTCATGAACTGTTGCTCCAATATGCTATTATAACCACTTTTCAAAAATGTGAGCTCCTGATCTATAGGATTGAAACCACACTAGCGCCCTTCCATCAAGTTTTTAGACCTCATCTAGGCACTCTAAGACCTCCAATGGTGAGCCTACATATTTTTCTACAAATTTTTCCATCAAAAATCTACAATAACTTCTCTAATACTAATGCTTGAGCAATGAGAATTTTATGGTAGGCTTACAACTTTAAAATCAACCTTCTTGTAGAAAATGGTAACCACCCTATCTACTAGTCCTTATTAAAATAGGAAAGACTAAAAATAAAATATTTTTGGGTAATGCAAGATTACACTTGCACCCAGGATGTTCCTACATTAGACACCCGAGGTAATTTAAGAAGTGATGCCATCACATCTTAGGTTTTCAAAGGAAAACTAAGATGGTTAACCTCCTCCTTTGCTAGCCATGATGAATCCTTAACTGGTCTCCCTTTCCATTTGACTAGATACTCCTCATAAGTTCTATTTTTGGTACCTTTTCCAACATGACTATCTAGTATCTCCTCAATCTCCTTTGTAGCTAAACTAGCTATTGGAATGCTCCACTGCACTTCTGGAACTTCATCTCCATCACCTCCTTCATAATACTCTATCAAATTTGAAATATTAAATGCTAGTAAAATATTCAATTCAGCAGGCAACTTCACTTCATACACTTTTTTCACTATCTTGCACGGTCCAAACTTCTTCATCTTCAACTTATTATATGTACCCACTATAAAATTATCCTTTCTCAAATGAACCATGACTTCATCTCCAATATGAAATTCCTTATATCTCCTTTTCACATCTACCTTAGCCTTATACTATGTAGTAATATTTATGATGTGCTTCCTCACCTCCTCATGGATGTTTTTCAAATATTTAGCAAAATTTTGTACTTTAGCACTATTTATCTCTCCTTTATCCAATTACCTCAGTTTAGAAGCATTTCTAGGGCTACTCCAATATATAATTTGAAATGGTAATTTACCAGTACTTCTATTAACAAAATAATTATATACAAATTCCACCTATGGTAAAATCATTTTCATTGTTTTGGTTTATCTCCAACCAAGCATCTCAGCAAATTTTACAAACTATAATTCATAGCTTCTGTTTATCCATTAGTCTATGGATGATGTGATGAACTAGACTTTAAATCTATCTTCAACTTCTTCCACAATGTATGTCAAAAATCCAACAAATTTGGTATCTCAGTTTGAAACTATACTCTTTGATAGACTATGTAATCTCACCACTTCTCTAAAAAACAACTCTACTACATGAACAACATCACTAGTCTTCTTGCAAGGAATAAAATGTGCCATCTTTAAAAACCTATCAACCACCACAATAATAGAATCATGCCCACATTGTGTTCTTGGTAATCTAAGAACAAAATCCATGCTAATATCATCCCACAACTTCTCTGGTGTAGGTAATGGTTGATACAACCTTGTATTCTACTTTACTCCTTTCACCATCTGACATACTCTACAACTTTGTACAAACTTCATCATATCTTGCTACAACTATGGCCAGTAGTAATTTTTAGCAACCAAAGCTATGGTTTTATCTTTACAAAAATTTCTAGCCAATCCTCCACTATGCTTCTCCTTGATGAGAGTCTCTCTAATTGAACTTCTAGGAATGTACTACTAGCTTCCTTTGAACAACATATTATCCTAGATCATGAAATCCAACTACTTTGTCTTGTCAATCATAATAGGTTCTATACAAGCCTTCCACACTTCACCAAAATCAAGATCATCTAGATCCAATGTACTAATTTCCTTGAACCCAACCACCTCTATCTACATTTATGTTAGCAAAAGTTGTCTTCTACTAAGAGCATCTATAACTTTGTTAGACTTCCCACTCCTCTATTTCAAAACAAATGTATAACTCTAGAAAAATGCAACCCACTTTAAATGCCTTTGGTTCAATTTTCCTTGACTATTAACTATTGCAAAGCTTGATGATCAGTATACAAAATATACTCCTTAGGAAGAAGATAGTGTGTCCACTTCTTCAATTTTTGAATTATAGTATAAAATTCCTTATCATAAGCACAATATTTTCTTTTTGTATCATTCAACTTCTCACTAAAATAAGCAATAGGTTTATGTTCTTAACTCAAAATAGCTCCTATTTTAGTACCACTAGCATCATAGTCTACTTGAAATACTTTGTTAAAATTAGGAAGTGCTAAAATAGGTTTCTCAGTAACTTTCTATTTCAATAGATTTATTTGCTCTTACAGTCCACTTAAACTCTTTCCTATCCCCTCTCATTGTTTCAATCAAGGGTCCACAAATACTACTAAAACTTCTTATGAACTTTTTGTAAAATATAGCTAGTCCTTAAAAAGATCCTACCTCTATCACACTCCTTGGAGTAGGCCATTCAAGGATAGCCTTCACTTTATCTAGGTCCATTTTTAGACCTTCTCCTGAGACTACAAATCTCAAGTACACCAACTCTTTCTTTACAAAACTAAACTTTTTAAGGTTTATCAATAACTTTTCTTCCAACTTATCAAACACCTTACAAATATCAACTTATCAAACTTCTTATGAACTTTCTAGAAAATGTAGCTAGTCCTTGAAAAGATCTTACCTCTGTCACACTCCTTGGAGTAGGCCATTCAAGGATAGCCTTTACTTTTTCTAGGTCCATTTTCAGACCTTCTCCTAAGACTACAAATTTTAGGTACACCAACTCTTTCTTTACAAAACTACACTTCTTCAGGTTTATCAGCAACTTTTCTTCCCTCAACTTATCAAATTCTACTCCAATGTCTTACTAAAGATCAATATATCATCTAGGTAAATAATGACAAACTTACCTAGAAACTCCTTCAGTGCCTAATTCATGAGCCTCATGAAATTTTTTGGTGTATTAGTTATCCCAAAAGGCATTATTAACCACTCATATAGTCCTTCCCTTATCTTGAAAGTAGTCTTCCACTCATCACCTTCTCTGATATGAATCTAATGGTACCCACTCTTTAGATCTATCTTTGTGAAATACTTAGCTCCACTCAAACAGTCCATAATATCATCCATCCTTGGCAATGTAAATCCATACTTTATTGTGATCTTGTTGATAGTGTGAGAATCTATGCACATCCTCCATTCTTCTTTGGTGCTAATACTACTAGTATAACACATGGACTTAGACTCTCCTGAATCAATCCCATCTACAACAACTCATTAACTTGCATGTTCAACTCTTTACTTTTCATTGGTGTTATTCTATGTAGTGCCTTGTTTCGAAAACTAGCTCCTAGAACCAAATCCATTTGATGACTGATCTTCCTCACTAGGGGTAATCCATCAGGTACATTATCTAATACAATATCAAAAAACTCTTACAACATATCTGCAACTTTTGCAAGTACCTCCTCTACTTGTTCTTTACTATCTTAAGGAATTATAGAAAAACACATATTCTCATGTTTCATACCTTTAAGAAACTCTTTTCTATCAACAAAACATATTCTATTAGCACTACATACCTTTTCTTCTTTATCCTTCAACAACTTCAACTTATGTTTCACTCCATCCTTAGTTAGAGTGTAGGTATTTGCTTGCCCATCATGTATGGCATGCCCGTCAAACTGCCACAGCCTACCCAACAATATATGACATATGTCCATAAGTATGATATTACATTGTACCTCATCCTAGAAACTTCTAATCTTGAACTTCACTAAGAACTGCTCATTGGCCATGACCTTGTGGTCATCTTGCACCCAAGCAATATGGTTTGGATGCGAGTTTTTTTGCCTCTTTAGTTTCAATTTTGTGACCACCATCTTTGACACTATATTGTCAGTACTTCCACCATCAATGATCACATTACAACACTTATCTTCACATGTGCACCTTGTGCAAAACAAGCTCCTTCATTGCTCAAGTCCATTCTCACCACTCAGAAGGACTCTTCGATTAACTAGAACTTCTCTCTTTTAGCATCTTCAAAATGTGAGAATCTGACATCTTTGTTAACATATGCAACTCTTTCCTGGCCTTCTATTCTTTGATCTATCCTTCCTTGGCACTAGGTACATTCAAATTCTCTATCTCCTTCTTCTCCATAGTGAAAACATTTCCCATGGAAGCCTCCTCTCCTAGATCCTTTTCCTATGCCTCTTCCTCTCTAATCTCTATTGTTCTAATCTTGGAAACAATTGGAATTATTTCCTCTCTAGTTCTAGTTACTACTTTTAGCCTCATCTTTGTTCTTTTGATCATCATTATGACAACTATAAGATCATCCACCAGAACTTCTACCATGACCTCTTCTACTATTCTTATTGTCAAACTTCTTGCTCAATTTCTCCTCAACTCTTAGGGAAAATTAGTATGCCTCCTTAATATTCCTCATTCAAACTAGACTCAACTCATCCTAAATGCTAGGCCATAACCCATTAAGATAATGTGCAACTTTCTCCTTATCAGCTTCTGCATGGCCAATTCTAATTAGAACTTAGTATAACTCTTTGATATACTCTTGAACAAATTTTCATGCTTGCTTCAACCCTTGCATCTTCTTCAATAGATCAAGCTCATAATCCATATGAATGAATTGTCACTTTAGTTTATCTTTCATCAAATCCCATCTGGTGATTTTGTCCTTTCCCTTTCTATTTTGCTCCAACTGAACCTCCTGCAACTAGATCTTTGCATGTCCCTTTAGTTTTGTGTTTTCAAACTTGAACCTATCAAGATCATCAATATCTTCATACTCAAAGTACTCCTCTAGTTCATTAATCCAATCAATTAAATCCTCTAGGTTAATATTTCTTGAAAATGTGAGAACCTCAAACTTAGGTCTTTTTCCAATCTTGGAGATGGCCCTAAAAAGCCTCTCTTACTCTAGATTTAGAACTTTCTTGACTTCAAAATTTTCTTCTACTTCATCCTCATCCTCACTTTTATCTCTTATGGGAAGATTCATTCTTCATTTATTCTTCCAATGCTTTCATTTTTCTTTGGAGAGCTCAAAAACCCTTAGGTGTAACACCTACAACTCTTCCATCACACTCTCTTCATGGAGGCATTTTTGTGCTTCTGATGAAACCCTAGTGCAAACTACCTCATAATTGACAATCTATCTACATGCTCAGCCCAAACCATAGTCCTGGTGCAAACTACCTCACAATCAAAAATCTATCCACACACTCAAGAACTCTAGCTCTAATACTACTTGATACAGGGTTCTTCCCTTAATAACATGAACTCATAATAGAAACATAGAAACAATAGAAATGCGAGAATAAAATACAAACTTCTTATTTGCACCACAAACATAGAATTATAGAATTCATAAATAAAATATGCTAACCCACATGGACACCTTTAGTACAATAAATTGCAAGAAAAGTTGCAAACTATCACCCTAAGTTGTCCTAGACAATGTTCGAGCCTTTCTTAAATAGGTAGTTTTATGTTGCCTAGGATGGTTCTAGATGCTCAAACTTAATACCTAGGGCCAACAGACCCTAACAATGCACATAGAGTTGGCCAAATACATCTTTGACAAATTATTTTAGAAATTTTGGTAGCCCAACTTTTGAAGGCCATAACTTATGGACCATTTCTCCAATTGGCTATTATAACCACATTTTAGAAATGCCAGCTCTTGATCTATAAGCTAAGAACCATGCTAGCACCCTTCCATTGAGTTTTCATATCTCATCTAGGCACTCTAAGACCTCCATTGATGAGCTTGAAGATTTTTCTACAAATGTTTCCACCAAAAATTTACAATAACTTCTCTAATACTGATACTTGAGCAATGAGAATTTTATGGTAGTCTTACAACTCTAAAATGAATCTTCCTATAGAAAATGAGAACATTTTGAGCTCATATCAAAAACTTACTAAAAATAGTAAGTTCCCATAAATAGTAATCACTTTTTCTACTAGTCCTTATTAAAATAGAAAAGACTAAAAATAAAATATTTTTAGGTGATGCAAGATTTCTCTTGCACCCAAGATGCTCCTGCATCAAAACTACTTCACTAAATGGGTAGAGGCAGTCCCTCTATCTATAGAAAATGATAGAACTTTAGCTCTTTTTATTATGAATTACATCATATGTAGGTATGGTGTACCTTCCTCCATTATCAAACAAGGATCTCAAGCAATTGTGCAAAAATTCAGAATCAAATAGCATTGGTCTTCTATTTACTACCCCTAGGGTAATGGCCAAGAAGAAGAATCCAACAAGGTGATCCTTAAGATCTTGCATTGCATAGTTAACAAATCTAGAAGGGATGGGCACCTTTAGATTAATTTGAATTTATGGGCTTATAGAACTAGGATCAAAACTCCAATGGGTACAATGCCCTTTGCTTTGGTATATAGAGCAAATGTACTTCTAATTGAGTTTGAGATTCCTACTTTGTGAATCTCTATGAAGGGCCTCATTACTAATGATGACTATAGAATATCTTGGCTTCAAGAGTTGGAATAGTTAGATGAACATCAATAAGTGGTGTGTGATCATCTTCAAGCTTATTAGCAGTGCATGTCTAGAAGCTATAATAAGAAAGTTAAGCCACATGACTTCCAAATGCATGATCTCATTTTAAGAGAAAACCTAAGAATCAACAACAATGGGTATAGAAAGGAAAGTTTGAACCCAATTAGCTTGGTCCATATATAGTTACTATAGTATTTGGATCTAGTGCTTACCAAATTTCTATAGTGGAGAGAGAGGTGATCAAGGAGCCCATCAATACTCTCTATCTAAAGTAGTTCTATAGCTGACCTAATTTCAAAAAGTTCTTTGTATATACTTAAAAGTCCTAAAAAAATAATTATCTTGGTGAAACCTAGCAATAGGCACCTTGGTAATACCAAAAACATTCAAAAAGGAGAAAAAGAGAAAAAAGAGAAAAGAGAAAAGAACAAAAAAATTGAAAAACAAAAAAAGTGTCATTGATGAAAACCTAGCAAATAGGCATCATGGTAGCTTAAAAAAGAATCTCTACCAAGAAGGTGAAAACTTAGTAAATAGGAACCTCTTGTTTCAAATGGTACACCTTGAAATGCATCTTATGGCTTTTGTACAGTTACTTTCCTACTTTAGTTTGTTTTTTTTACTAATGCATCCATGGATTGAATCTTGTTATAACTTGGGGGTAACACCATACAGTGTCATAGGAATCTCTTTCATATTAGTCACCAATTTTTCTAACTGCATTTTCCTACTATCGCTAGTGTCACTCCAAAGATTCCTCTCATAGAAGATCTCTTAAGCATCAGTCACTAGTTGTTCTAACTACATCTTCCTACTATCACTAGTATCACTCCAGATATTCCACTCATAGAATATCTCTTGAGCATTAGTCACCAGTTGTTCTAATTGTGTCTTCATACTATCACTAGTGTGACCCCAGAGATTCTTCTCATGGAAGATCTCTTTCATGTAAGTCACTAGTTGCTCTAATTATATTTTCCCATTGTCACTCAGTTTCCTCCAAAGGTCCTTCTTACTAAAGATTTCTCTTTGGCTTTAGTCACCAATTGTTCTAACTGTGTTTGTCTATTGTAGTCACTCTACTAAATAGATTTCTTTCATATATGTTCTCAACATTGACACTTGACGTCAATCCTGTAACATAGAAACTGAACTAAAAATGTTGAACTTGTTTGGGATATGCTAAGCTTTTCTTTACTTATTTGGTTTTTGTCTTTATCATGTCTCTTTGAGCAACTCAATGATGTCTCTTTTGATTGGAGAAGCAAGGACTAGGGGCATGATATTTTCTTTGTTTTCCATTTATTGGTTTAGTTTTAATGATTTGAGCATCCATATAAAAGGGGTGTCCATTATAAGAGCCTCTATCTCATATTGGATGGTTGTGTGTACCTTGACTCATTTTATATGGATAACTCAATGAGGTTGGTTCTTTTCATTACTTGTTTGAGTGAATTCTCTATGCTATAGTAAATACTAATACTCATTCTACTAAGAGAAAATATGGGTCACTGTGAGTGTACTTGGCATACTTCTATCTTAGGTTACAAATGCAAGGGTCATTGTAGAAAGAATACTTTCTGATTACTTAGCATGAAAAGGATCTCCTGTGCATCTAGTTGTCTACATGCAAGAAACATTCTAGTCATCCTAGCATTTATGCTTTGATTCTTATGTTAGTTTGCTACATTAAAAGGGACAAATGTTCTAGTCACTCTAGCTTCTTATGCCTCAAATGCTTACATTTAATCCTAACTAAACTAGAACATGTGTCATATTCATATTTTCATGATTACATTGTCAATGTAGATTGTGTGACATTTGTGGGTTTAGGTAAATGCTTAGTAATGATAATTTTCAAAGCTTGGTAACCAGACTTAGGGTTGCATCTAGCATAGGACTGCATTGCATAAGCACATGGTTCAATTACTAATTTACTCATATCCTTTATGATGAGGGATTGTTGGTTTCTTTAAAGTATCATGCTTCTTCATGAATATGCAAGCATTTGGTTCTTCAGTTTGTCCTATTGATCTTCATGGGATGCTTGTCACTATCAAAAAAAAGGAGCACTACATGAGATGTTAGCTCATTCACATTTTGCATTTCACATATATACTTTCATGATTCATCTCATCTACACTTCATTCATACATCATATCAAATTTTTTATTCATAATGATAGCATTAACATCTCATGTACAACAAATTGTAAAGAAAGAAAGATGACACATGTGAAGATACTCACATTAAAAATCTCATGTGTGTGTTTGTGTGTGTGTGTGTGTGTGTGTGTGTGTGTGTGTGTGTGTGTGTGTGTGTGTGTGTGTGTGTGTGAAGTCAACTATGTAAATTGATGCAAAATTGAACACTACTCAAGCACTTTGAATCTCAATATGATACAAATTGGTGCTGGCATGCCAATCGATACATAGCTAGAGAAAAATTGGAAGAAAGTAAGCCAACATTGTCCTTCTCCCTCACCTCTAGCTATTGAAGGATGAGGAGGAGGCATATTTGGTCTTGTCAAAGGTCGTCTACCTCCTGACTCTCTAGCATACTAGGAAAATTAAGGAACTTGCTCTGCTTCATCTGGTACTACTGCAACATATGTCACATAATAGTGTGCTACTCTAGCTAACTAAAGATGAGCCTCATCCTAATATTGCTCCATCTACTCTCACAACTCATGGATCTCTTGATCTTGCTCTAATAAATGTGTATCTCATACTACAAATTATATATGAATCTCTCCCAATTTCCATTGTGTTGTCCTCACCTGATCTCTAGATCTCCTCATGACATCTTGGGTCTATGCCAAGATATCTACACCTTGTGGCCCCATGGTCAGTTGGTCCTGCATCTCCTCATCTCCTATTGTGTGCTTTGGCTACTCAGTTAGACACTTGACTTCTATACATGGCCTCTATGTGTCCCATCTGATCACTCCTAGGGATCCCATGTCATTGTGAGGATTTCTATGTCATGTCCCACTACCACTAGCATCTAGAACTAATCCCATCTACCAAGGAGCTATAAGAATTTGTCATGTCCATTATTTAGTTCTCTCCTATTATGGCTACTATAGTGGTGGCTATGGTGCTCATCCTAGCTATATAGGTATAACCATCCCTATTGGGTTAGTGAATCATGGGAAAGGATGACTTGGAAAATGTGCCTAATATGTTGGAGTCATCCCCCCATCTACTATAGCTAGCATGTAATCCCATTATGTCATCACAAGGGTATACACATCAATCATTGGACAACCCTAATCTAACCTCAGAGACCACCCACGATCTAGATCTATGGAAAACTGCACATATGAGTAGTACTCTTGAGGGATGTCAAGTAGGTCAAATATATTGTTTTTAGACACAAGTAAGCAAGAATCTCTCAATTACCTACACAGAGAAACCAATCAGTGGTCAAGATGCAAACATGTACCCTAGCTCTATGGGTACATCATCCCATGCCTCAGTCTCTCTCTAGGGTCTCCAGACCACTGCAACTAGGTCATCTAGTCAACCTCCCCACTGCTCAATATTCCCCAGAGTTGTCTAGGTCAACTATCCTTGATATCTACATATATATGGCTCTAGAGCCTTCTCTTATAAAAAAAAATGGGTCTCCTAATGGGAAAATATTCCCATGCCCACACCTGAAGAACATAGACCCTTGTGGCCATGCTCTTCCTCTCATGATATATGATCTCATGCATCTCATGGAACATATGAGCAAGCATACATTGACCCCATCCATAGCACACCAGCTCATCTAGCATCTACTACAACATCCTACTCCATCCACACTCAAGTCTATGGTGGCCTATGTCAAGCATTATAAAGTAGCTAATAAATATTCCCAATACTACTGCCAACCTATGAGTGGGTTTGTATGTATGCACTAGCTCATCCCATGTGATGGCTCTGCCCATGATGAAATCGTCTTAGAATATGGTCCTCAATGTTATTATGCCTGTCCATGCCACTATGTCATACTCTACTAATGGCCAATGGAATGAGATATGTAGAACCCTATAAATATCCTCCAAAGTGATAGTCATCTCTCTCTAGGGTAGGTGGAAGGTGTTCATCTTCAAATGGAAATGCTCAACCAATTTTGTCAGTAGGTTATGATTCACTAGCAATGTAGGAATCCAAAAAAGATATGACAAACTAAGGGCATCAATGTGTGCCATGTCAGCATCATCCAATTATCATATCAAGGCTCTGTAAGGTGAATAATGTGATCTAAAACTGATGTCAAGAAAGATAAGCTACACACATGAAAACAAAATACAAACAATTTGTCTTAGACAGGAGAAAATGATGAATGAAAATTCAAAATATCAACGACAAATCAATTTTTCAACATTCAATTTTGCAAAATACACTAGTTTTTCACATGAGATTTTATTTTCTCATGTGAGACTACACTTTTTCATGTGAGGAAACACATTATCACATGAGAAAACTCACAATGACTAGCAAAATAAACACCTTGGTTAGGGATTTTTGCACGAGAGATGGTATCTTCCACACTAAGAAACCCACACTACTTGGTGAAGAAGTACTAGTTTGGTAATTCATCACACTAGAGGTGATGTGGATTGCATGAGGAATGACATCCTCACACAAAAATTTGCATGACAACATTAAAAACACCCTAAAAGCATGCTAAAATGACTCAAAAATGCATAAAAAATTTTGAGATTATCAATGACTCATCAAAGGTTCATAGTCTATCGACTGACTATGTCACCTAGAGTGTTGAAATCAATGCATATGTATGGTGACTACCATCTCTCTCCTCAAACCTCTCATCTCCACAAAATTTAGAATCACAAATGCATTGAAAATGACCTGTTGGGCCCTTATATTGGTTTTGACCTAATTTTCAAAGTGCTCTGTTTGGCATGAAAATCACGCCATTAGCTAATTTGGCTGCTCTGAACCCATTTTTGGGATCAAATTTGAGATCTAACATAGTTAAAAAGGTAAAAAAACACTTTAAAATTTCAAGACCAATGCGATTGAACACTTGTGTAGTCCATTTTTTTACTAATACTTTGTGAATCTTGGAATATTTTCACATCATATTTTCTTCAAATTTTCTAAAATTTCTAGTAAAAGTCAACTCTAGTAAACTCTAGTCAAATCTAGTCATCTTTGGTCAAAGTTGGTCTTTTGGACCTCAAAATCACTCTAAATCAACTTCAATTTTTCTTCATGCTCTTCTAATCCAATCTACATTTTACATCATTGAATCTTCCAAAACTTGCTTCAACTCAAACACAATGTCCTAATCGTTAGGGGCATCTCATCACTTGGGGCATCTTTGTTCCCTCTATTTGGCATCTATGTCATCCATCTCATCTTTTTATTAGTTGATCATACTTATAACGGTCCTTATCGTGGTTCAGTAGACATGTATTGGGTCAGTCTAACCCTAACTCCTAAGGATTAAGCCTCATTCTAGTGATGATCTTATCACTCATGATAGGTATTGTTATCTCTTTCATGGACTTGTATTCAGGTGTTCTATCTGGACTCTGGGGGATTAATCTTTATTCTAGAGATAATTCCAAATTCTTGCTAAGGATTAAGCTTCATTTTGGAGATAATCCTAACTCTTGCTAAGAATTAAGCCTCATTCTTGGGACAATTCTAAACTATTGCTTTCAATCAATATTTAATGGATGGGTATTGGGATAGTCTAACCCTAACTCCTAAGGATTAAGCCTCATTTTGGGGATAATTCTATGAATCATGATTAATCTTTTCATCTTCTAATAGACAAGTATATAGATAGTCTAACCCCAAATCTTGATAATTGAATCTTGTTCTAGGAACAATTGTATGAAGTTTGACAATCTTTGTTCAATCAATTCTAGTATCTAGGTATTCTATTTGGATTCCCTAAAGTTAAGCTTCGTTCTAGAGATGACTTTAAAAAACATAATGATTTTGGTATCTAGGTGTTTTATCTAGATTCCCTAAATTTAAGCTTCATTCCAAAGATAACTTTATAAATCTTATCAATTGGTCTATGTGTCATCAATCTTGAAACCAATCTAACCACACATTGGTATATAGGTGTTCTATCTAGATTTTCTAAGGCTATGTGTTGTTTTGGAGTTAACCTTAAAAATTTTATCAATTGGTCTTCATACCATCAATTTGAGAATTAATCTCATTTCTTGATCTATGCTTCATACTTTTGATTTCTTTGAATCAAACGTGTTGCTTGCACATTCATTCAAAGAGGGGCAAATGTAATAGCCCAAAATTGGGGCATTGCCAAGTTGAACCAAATTTGGTCTATCAATCTTACTCAAAGTCCTACTGTATTAGGAAATTTTGATTTTAACAATCTCTAATTGACCTATTTGTCAAATGCACAAAATCCCTAATCTACATTAATCACCTTCTTCATTTAATTCCTAAATATTGATCAAAATTTGCTCAATTAACCTTTTAATTGAATTAATTTAATTATAAGTCCTACTACTTTATTTAAATCAAATTCACCCCTTTAGCTAATATACATGAGGAATTAAATATATTTGATTTAATTAAATATCCCCATTCTAATTATTGAATTGATTAGAATATTCAATTATGAGGTCATATTTAATTTCCTTAAATTAAATATCTTCTCCAATATTCTCTCTTTAATTCAAAAATGAAAACTTTGAGTTGACTAAAATTAGAGAAGGAATTAAATCAGTTAACTCCTTATTCCACTCAAAAGAAAATTAGCTAACTTCCTTTTGATAAGTAGGAGATAATTTCCATAGCAAAATCACACAGATAAATCCTGATCTTAATATCATAGCTTTCTTTTCATAAGGAAACTTTCCATTCTAATTGAATCTTCTTCAAATCTCAACTATTCATTTAATTTCATCTCAACCATTGATCAAGTTCTTGGATTTTATTTAAGAAGCCTTCAATTTCTCATTCTAGAGATTGACAATTAATATTATCAAACTTATGCTAGCTTAAATATGCATTTATGTTATATTCATAGATTTTCATTTCCTTGTGCTTTAATTTTATTTTAGCTTAAAAATGCATAAATTTCATCTACATTAACCTTGCACATCATTTAACTTTTTAAATCCTTCACTCTAGATGTCTGGTTGTTGGTTTCTCAATCTAAGGGAAATAGCATAATCATTATAGTTAGGAGGTAACAGATCAGCTTGCTGAATTGTTTTTGGATGAACAACCCAATGCTCATTTTATGATGATTTTTCATATAATGGCCATGTTGAAGTGTGTGTGAATACAGAAGCCCACATTTCTTGCATATAGTAAGTACTCCATTCATTTCAAATGCCTATTAGTCAACTTCTCTTCAGTATTAATGTAACTTAGGCTTGGTTATTAGTGAATAGAACAAATTCCTTGGCAATAAATAATATCTCCACTTCCTAAGTTACTAAACTAGGGCATAGAGTTCTAGGTCATAGGAAGAATACTAATTTTTGCACTGAATAAGGCTATTGACCTACCTTTTTGACTCAACACTCTACCTATTACTAATCCACTTGCATCACATTCTATGGTGAAGGTATTCTCAAAAATATGCATTTTGAAAATAGGTTGGGTATCTACTTGTTTCTTTAGCTTCTCAAAGGATTTCTCTACTTCTAAAGTCCATTTGAACTTAGACATGACTCCAGCCTTAATGGTATCTAGAAAAGGTGCACATATGCCACTAAAATTCCTAATTAATTTTTATAAAATTGAGCTAGACCATGAAAGCTTCTTACTTCAGTAGATGTGGTAGGTGGTGGCTAGTTGAGAATAGTTGCAACCTTCTCTTGACCCATCTTCAAGGTCTTCTTTGACACTACAAAGCCCAAATACACAAGTTCTTGTTTGAAAAATTCATACTTCTCAAGATTGATGGCAAGCTTCTACTTATGTAACCTTTGTAATACAATCTCAACATGTTTGATGTGATCCTCCTTTTTTTTTGAATATGAGTATATCATCTAGATAGACAACCCCAAACCTTCCAATGAAATCCTTAAGTACTTCAATCATGAGCCTTATGAATGTGCTAGGATCATTTGAGAGGCCAAATGGCTTCACAAGCCACTCATACAACCCATTTGTTATCTTGAATGTTTTCTTCCATTCATCTCCCTCCTTAATACAAATTTGGTGATGTCCACTTTTCAAATCTAGCTTTGTGAAGTACATAGCCCCTCCAAGACAATCCATGAGATCCTTAATACTAGGTATGGGAAACCTATACCTTATTGTAATCTTATTTATAGCACCTTAGTTTATGCATAGCCTCCACTTTTCTCCCTTCTTAGATGCTAGTACAATAGGGACTCCACATGGCTTATACTTTTCTTAATCAAGCCTTGATCCAAAATTTATTGCACTTGTTTTGCTACTTCCAAGTTTTGGTCAAGAGTGAGCTTATATGATTCCTTGTTTAGAAAAGATGCACCAGGAACAAAGTTTATTTGATGGCTTATCACCCTTATATGAGCTAAAGTGGTAGGAGTTCCATCATTTATAATATCTTTATACTTTTCAAGCAATGCGTGTACCTATACAAGAGAAGGTTCTTTAAATTTATTGTCTTCTCCTTTGGACTTTAGTACAATTGCATAGCCTTGGCTCTCATCATCTTTGAGATCCTTGACAAATTCTTTTCCACTAAATAGCAACACACTAGGCACCTTGGACTATGGTTTGTCTCCTTCCAATAGAGATTGGATTTTAAAAGTTCTTCCTCGCTTCTTATATGATATGGAATTTTCTTTTCCATCATACACTACCTCTCTATCAAACTACTAGGGTCTACCTAATAGTAGATAGAAAGCATCCATAGCAAGATGTCACATAACAACCTATCCTTGTACCCTGATATGAAGAACTCCACACAAGCCTATTCATTCACTAAAATATTTTGACCCTTGTTAAGCCAAGTCAACTTATAGGGATTCACATGGGCTATCTTGGTCAATTTGAGCTTGTTTACTACCTCCTATGATATTATGTTTTTAGTAGAGCCAGATTACACCACTACCTTGTAGACCTTCCCAAGAATCTTACATCCAATCCTAAAAAAAGCCCTCTTATGCTTAGGTTCATTTGGAGGTGGTTGCTTGATCAATACCCTTCTAAATATGATATTTTCTCCTTTCTTTGATTCTTGGTTATCCATTTTGGGTTCCTTTCCACATGAATTATCCTCTTGAGAATATGTCACTATCTTATCATGGTTTAAAGAAGAAAGCTTATTAGGGCAAATATATACTAGATGGCCTAGTTGACCATAGTTATAGCACTTCACTCTAGCAAAGTAAGAATTACTTTTACATGCTCCTCTACCCCTATTAACACCTCCTTGGTTACCCCTTCCTCTACTATAGCATCCTCTAGGAGTACTTTTAGTGGTTTTCTTAGTGAGTTTGGTCTCACCTTTACTCCTTTGATCATTACCTCTACCTTGATATCCTCGTCTTTGACCCCTCTAATTTCTTCCCTTGCCTTTGTCCTTAAAGTTAGAATCCCCCTTCTTCTTGTTCTTTTCTTCCACCTTTAGGGATATTTTATAACACCTTTGAATAGTAGTAGGTGTCCACAAGATTAGCTCCTCTTAGATATTCCACTTTATACCACCCAAGTATCTATCCACATTTATTGGCTCCTCTTCTTGCTTCTTGGACCTAAGACATAACCTCTAGAACTCCTCTATATAAGAGGCCACATCCATGCCTTTTTTCTTTAGTCCTTGTCTCCTCTTGTGGAGTTGAATCTCATAGTCCTTTAGTAGGAAATTCTCCCTCAGTTTGGTTACCATGGCATTCCAATTGGCTATAGGATTCTTACTTATTATAATCCTCTAATATTGGACATATTTCCACCATGTTAATTCTGATCCCCTAAGTCTAGACTTGGCTACTTTGATCTTTTGTGCCTTTTTCACTCCTTTACATTCAAAACGGTTCTCCATCCCATCTAACTAATCCATCACTACATCTGTGTCCATCTTCATGCTAAATAGTGGTAGAGCTTCCAAGGCCTTCCCTCCTAAGGATTGTATGGCCTTCAACAAAGGATCTTCATTCAAGATAGGGTCTAGTTCAGGGATTGCATCTTCCTTTCTATCTCCTTACCCCTAACATTTCTCTCCTCTTCCTTTTTCTTGGTTGTATTAGAAACTACATCCAACTTTATATATACCTCTTCTAAGGTTTCTTCAAGGAGTCTATTCTTCTCCTTTTTATCATAAACCTATTTGGCTATGTCTAAATTTGTTTCAATATTTTACTCACCCATTGATTCCCCAAAAGTTGGAAATATATGCTAGGTTCCCAAATCTTTAACCTACTCTAATACCACTCTGATGTAACACTAGTCTTGCTCCTACCACAACTCCTTCTAGGGTCTTCTAGGTATTTATCTTAACCTAATAGGTTTTCTTTGTACCCTACCTCTCCTTAGTATCCTATCTATGAGAACCTAATCCATTCAACAAGTGAATGCCAATTAGGTAGAACAAAAACTCTTTCACTATTTCCTAGGCTTGTTTTAGCCCTTACTATTTCCTCTTCACTAACTCCACAATCTACCCCAACATGTTATCTTTCACCCCAAATGTGAATATGGAAATCTAGGAATACTTTAGAATCATCTCTAAGACTTTCAACCACATTTTTCATTGAAACCCTAATTGAGTTCCAAGAACCATACAAAAATTGCTTGAAAATAGGGCTATAAGAAATTAGCCCTCGATTTGGTGAAAATCTTGAATTTCTAGCAAAAGTTCTTAACAATGGGGAAAAATAACCATTGATATAGATACCATTTTTAGAGGACTAAAGGATTATTGAAATCCTAGTCTCCCAAGCCATCTATACAGTACAACCTACAAATGTGCCTAAAAATAAGGGTTTTGAGGTTTTACAAGCCTGCCAAGAAAATCTTAGTTTTCCCTTCTTAAGAACTATCATAAATACTCCTCATTGTATTTGGGGCTTCTAATCTCATGCTTCTATCTTCCTCCAAGATTTTATTGAATCAATATAAGCATTCAATCCCTCCTAACACATCTACAATTTACTATGATCCCTAGCCAGCAACACTAGCTTGCCTAAGGCATCACCATAAAAACTACATCCTTTCCTTCCAATCCCCCTCCTTCTATGTACATTATGTACATGGGGTCACTTTCCTAATCCCAATAACTTGTGTAGATCTTATGATGGGAAGAGGCTCTATGACTCCATCTTTACTAGTTACATGGTTTAGGAAAATAGATAGGCATAAACCAAAACAATTTTATCAAGCAACAAGTAACCTATAGAATTAGAAACTGCTATACAAAATCTTACAATGAATTCCTCTAACACTTCCAAGCATTTTAAATCTAATTTCAATCCATAAAAATGCCAAAATATTTAGAAAACATGAATTGTAAATGTATTCTTGTTGTCTAGTCCATACACACAATCAACTAAAACTTCCAACCTCTTCATCAGGTTGAGAATGACCTTAAATACTCATCCCAAAGTCCAACACTAACTATTTTAGATATTTTCCAAATTCCATCCACAAATTTTCTTGTATGCAACAAAAAGTTGTCAATGTTGTCAATGACAATATTGACAATTTTTGAACAACTTTTACATCCTTTTGAGTTTTTTCCTCAAACTTGGTCCAAAGGCTACCAAAGTTCACCAAAAACCCTAAATGGACTTAAAACATTTAAAAAGGACATTAAATCACTTATTTGGCCATTCAACCCTCCAAATCACCAGAAATGCTCTATTTGACCTAACATGCAATTAGGAGCAGCTAAGGCCTAAGAAGGCTTCCTACACTTAACATACCTCAATTTAGGACTAGGTTAGTCCCATTATTATCCTAGTGGTGTGTCTAGCATCATTATAATCCAAAATAAGCACAAGAGTCCTAGGTCTCTCATGATCCTACCTAGGTACCCCTATAGCACCTAGTGGGGATGGTACCCACAAGATGATGTACTAATATAAATGTTCCTTGTTAGAGGATGGACCCTATTAGGAGTCTATGAATACATTTAGTACATATAAATTCCTATTAGAAGATTCCAACCCTGTTAAGAGTTGTGGAAGACAATTGGACCCACTGCCTAAATAGCTTTAAGGATAAGATGGATGAACCCATTATCCAAATAATCTTTGTATTATACCTTGCACAATAATAGAAATTAATTATACTTCTTTCCTCTATCCTTTAACCTGGACCTTTAATCCTTCTGATTTTAAAAGAAGATCACAAAACTCACATCCTATAATCCCTTAGATCACTTACATTCACTAAACACTCTACTCATTTTCGTACTCACATTGAATAAAATCCTTATACACATTTCAAACAAGGAAAATATATTTCCTTTATACCATATCTTCAAAATAATTCCTTGAGTCAGCCTTGGGGCTTTTCCAATTAATTATAATAAGATAATTAATTAATTACAATACAATAGCATTGTCAACTCACAATCTATACAAAACTTCACAAATGTGATACTAGGGCTTGCCTACTTGCTGACATCACCAATAGACTGTCCTTTATCATAGGAAGATTGCACATCTATTCATTGCATCTTAGATTTAAGATAGAAAACAAACATCAGGAACTACTTTCCTAATACTATGTTTATGTACTTCTCTTTGTAAATCAGGTACAACTTTCATACATCTTTGACTTACATAGTGTGCATTGATAGAAGTATGAGAATGTGTTTCAATCATTGTTTTGTCACTAATGTCAAACCTACTACTTGCTGGTAAGACAACTACTTAGTTTATTTGAGTACTATTATCTATTTTATTGATAAGGAAGATTAGATCAAATGATATAACAAATGCACCTAGAGAAAATGTTGTGTTATGGTATGTAAAAAATGAGTACAAATATCAATTAAGATAATGATGATATAGTGCATTGATTATCTACTTAAGGTTGCCAAGTTTGGATACAGTAACAAAGTCTAGAAGAATAAGTAAGAAGAATTGAGTGTACCAAGCTTGACCAAATAGACAGTAGGTGTTGAGCAAAGTTAGTGCAAGCCGAGCAAAAAATTAGTCGGAGCTAAGCAAAATTAGATTTTAGTGTATGCTGGTGTAGACACTTAAATTTCCTAAATGCTATATTAATTCATTTAATATCTCCCTTGACATTATAATTAATTATTTATTAATTGATTATATTTATAATTAATTAAATTTATTTAATTAAATAGGTTCACTTGCCTAATGTATTTAAATTTAATCTAAATATATCCCCTCTAATCTATTAAATTTATTTAATACATAGTGCTCCATAAATCCCCTTTTAAATAAATTCTAATTTATTTAATTCTCTCCATTCTACTAAATTCTTTAATCCTATGATTAAGTTAAATCTTATTTAATTTAATCCTAAACTCATCTTAAAACCTAGTCTACACCCATCACTCTCATCTTTTAAAGCCTACCCTATACTTAATCCCATTTTATTATTCTAAACACTTTTCTAAACACCTTTTAACTCCTAAGTGTTTTCTCACACATGTGTGAGAAGCACATGATTAAATAAAGCTTCCACTTCATTTACACCTCTTATACCTTTGTCCCCCCACTCCTTCCCTTAAGGTTGCTTACACATGTGTGAGCGCACCTTGAGCCTCTCAACCATAAAGGCTCCTTTTGACTTTTTCATGGCTTGTCCATTAACCAATGTGTCTCCCTTGTGGAACCTATGTGGATGCCACATAGATGCCACCTCCCTAAGGCCTCTTTCAAACCTATAAATAGAGCCCTTTCTCAAGCATTTCAACATCTCCTCCATATGTATTGTAATCATGCTAGTATAGTTCTAGAGCTTTTTAGAGATTTTATACTTAGAACTAACCTTTGGTAGTTATTTGCATTACTTAGATTTCTAGTTTTTGCATTAGTTTCATGGTAGTATGATGTTGTGGGTTTCTTTCTTCATTGCATTTTATTCACCTCCATATCCATAGAATCCTTTGAGGGTGTATTACTCATAGCCATTTCTTGAAGGTATTTCACACACATTCATAGTAGATTCATTTCATATTGCATTTTCATCATCAAGGGATTCAATAGTTGTGTTTGGGGAGAGCACATATACATCCCTCACACTTAAGCACACCAACAATGCCTCTTTTGCATGCCCTTTTTGGGCTACTTTGAGATTGTGTGAGGACTCTAATATGTTGGTTGCCTAGTTGTTTAAAACTCGAGTAGAATTACTAGTTTTTCAATCATATTTTTTTTCTTGAATGCACATGATACTAATGTTTGCTTATTTACACATGTTCCTAATAGGTTAGGTTTTCACATATATAGCCAAGTAATATAGTTTAAGCTAAGTAAAGTTTAGTTGATGTCAAGCATCAATAAACTTTAGTGTTTGTTGAGTGAGCTAGTTGAAGACAAGTGGAAGAATAGAATGGAAGTTGAGTGATAGAATATTGATGTTGAGTGCCACTATTCATGTTAAATAATGGATTTGACAAATTTGAGTCAACTATTTTGTTTTCTTGAATTTTGTGAAGCATGTGGAAGAAAACTATGATGAGTTGGTAGCATAGAATTCATGGGAAACCATTTTCAAGTGAATTCAAAGAGGATTGAAGGACAAGTTTCTAGAAGGGATTAAAATGAAAATGTGGGTAGATTCATTGAATCCTACCTAATCCTACCTAACCCTAAAATAGATGATAGAGGATGAATGGAAAGATATCTTAATTTTTTATTTATCGATCAATGTTTGAGAACCTAAGTTAGACATGAGGTCTAAGGTATTACTTCATTCAAAGATTGAATAGAAGAGACTATTATTGGCAAGCAAAGAAAGAAGGCTTAAGAATATGAATTCTTGAAGGGTGACTAATTTATTAGAACTGAAGTGTGTGAAAGCTAAGTAGAATGGAGGACTGAAACAAAGATATATAATCTACAAATGATTTGTAAGTTGTTATCAAATTAAGCCTTACTATTACTTTCTAATCATTGTACCAATATAGGGTAAATCCTTTGGATAAAGGTTGACCTAACAGTCATTTGTAAATTCTTAGTGAATAATCTAAAGTCCTCTAACAAGGTTCACTCCTAATAGGGTGATTGAAATCCTCTAATTAGGTCACATTTAATAGTGCGCATTGTAACCTTTACAAGGTTGGCCTTTTATAGGGCATCACTTCATAAGACTAAGAATGAGTAGCATGTGATTGGTGGTTTTTCCCAAATTGGAGTTTCATGTAAAATCATTGTGTCAAATGTGTTATTAAATCTATTATTTTTAATTCTTACATTTTTGCAAAGTTGTTTTGACAGTAACCTACAAGTTTAAGTGCTTGTATGATGTAATGGATATGTGCATAATGAATATGTTTTATGGATATGGGTTCACTAAGTTGTGCTAAGTTTTATTTGTACATCTAGATCTTGGATAACTAATTCACTCCCCCCTTCCTCTCAATTATTTTGAATAATTTCAATAATTGGTATCTAAGCCATCTACTTAAGAGGACTAGTTTGAAGATACTGTGAGAAAAAAATCAAGATGTCAAAAAGAGAGGTATCCAAGCTTAAGAAGGAAAACTTTCCTACATGAAAAAGTCTAAGGAAGCTATACCTAGGAGGTCTTGGAGACCATGCACAATCTACCATCACTATTAAGCATGTTGATCCTCTAGGAGCCTTAACTATTGAAGATCTGAAAAAGAAGAAAGAACACAATCTAGAAATATTGGAGATTACCTCTACCCTAAGTTATGTCAAGTTCAATGACATCAAGGGTTGTGATAGTCCAAGGATGATGTAAGATACACTTCACACCATCTATGGAGGTGATACAAATGTATTGAGAGCCAAATATGAAAGTCTTAGAGGTAACTTCGATGATATGAGAATGCAAGAAGGTGCAAATGTTGCTTAATATTGCTCTAGGATAAAAGATGTTGCCCATCTATGCTATTAGAGTTTTTGTAATACAAGAACTAAGATGTATACCAGGTTCTAATCTAACTCTTGAAGGTCTCGTAGGTAGGTTCACAGCTTTTGATCTATCTAATTTTGATAAATTCAAATTTGATAATGTCTAATCTGATTTCAATGCTAAGCTATCATTAAAGAAACCTAATGAGATGAAGAAGAAAAAGGTAAAATATGTTTCCATTGATAGTGATACAGATGATGAGGATGTAGAACAACTTGAACTAAAAGTGGCAAGTAGATTTCAAAGAGGTAAAGGAAAAATAAAAGGTAAATTACCTATCATGTGTTTTAATTGCAATGAGGTTAGTCATATTGCTACTAGATATCCAGAGAAGAAAAATTATAGAGCTGGAGACAAGTAAAAAATTAGAAGATATGAGGACAAAAGGGATTACAAAGAAAAAGGCAAGAAGTCTTGGTACATTGTAAGAAGAGGAAACCAAATATGGATCTGATGATGATGATGATGAAATGGTGTATGTTGCAATGAAGGATGATTTTGATGAGAATGAGGCAACTGCACTAGTGTCTTGTATGGAAAAGCATAACAGATAGATTATTGATAGTAGGTGTTCACATCACATAACTGGAGATAAAAGTAAGTTCATTACCTTGAATTATTATTATAGAAATAGTGTAAGGTTTGGCAGTGATGCACCCTATCTGATAAAAGGAAAAGGTTCTATCAAACTCACAAAAAATATTTTATGTCACAATGCTTATTATGTTTAAGGACTTAACTATAATTTTTTTAGTGTATCACAACTAAATAGTTTAGGTTACAAGGTTAACTTTGAGAACAAGATTTCTAAGATATATGATATTGATGGAAAAATATTGGGAAATGGTGATCATACTAGAGGTAATATATTATATCTTGATGTGGATGATGCTACTTGTCTAGTTGTAGAATTTGATGATGTGTGGTTATGGCACAAGAGGTTATGTCATGTTAAGTTCGATAACTTGATTACTATCAGTAACATGAGAAGAGTCAGAGATTTTCCTAAGTTGAAGAAACCTAATAATATAATTTGCAAACAATGTCAGTTAGGAAAAATGACACTGTCCAATTTTAAGAGTAAGACTCACACCTCTAAAGGAATTTTGGAGATTGTTCATACTGACTTGTGTGGACTAATTTATTTGCAAAGCTACAAAGGTGATAAGTACATTATGCTATTTGTTTATCTCATTATTCTAGGATGATGTAAGTTATGTTTATGAAATTGAAATATGATGCTTTATAAATATTTGAGTGGCACTTAGCAAGATTTGAGAAGGAAATAGGTAAAAGTTTCAAATGCTTGAGATCTGATAGAGGAGGATAATTTACATCAAATGAGTTTGAGATGTTTTTTAATGATAGAGGAATCAAAAGACAAACATCCACCCCTAGAACCCCTCCACAAAAAGGAATTATTGAAAGAAGGAATAAATCTTTAATGAACTATGCTAGGACACTTGTGATGGAGAAAAATGTTGCTTTGAAATACTGGAGAGAGGTTGTAAGTACAATTGTCTATACTTTGAACTATGTGCAAGTCAAGAAATGTACTCATTCAACACCTTTTAAACTATGTCATGGATACTCACCCAATATAAAATATTTTAAATTATTTGGAGGCAAGTGTTATATTCTCAAAGATTTTAAGAATGGTAAATTAGATGCAAAAAGTGAAGAATGTACATTCCTTGGCTATTTCACAATAATTAAAGCTTATAATTGTTTAAATACTAACACTAAAAAAGTTGTGGAAAGTGAAAATGCAAAATTTGATGAATATATAGAAGTGCATAGGGATAAACCTATGAAAGAACCAAAGGAATACAAATCATTTGTATACTTTTATGAAGGTATGTGATGAGTCCTGATAGTGCCCTATTTTTGTTAACCTTTCGCCTCATACATTTCCCACTTCTTTAGCATAAAGTTCCCTTTTTGTTAAACTATTGATAGGAAATTAGAATATTTAGTACTTATTTAAAGAGGGAATAATAGTTCCTAAAAAGTTATTAATTTTATGAAAATGATATATTGTGATTGATGCTACTATAGGAACTAAGGAAACTAAGGATGTGTAAATGTGGAGCCTGCTATTTGATTGGAGGAACAATTTTGAAAATTATAGTTCTACTATGTTATTTTCAATAAATAGTTTGAATGTTTAAAATAGATCAGTTTCTGGCTATATGTTATTTTGGGCCAAGATCATTTTATAAATAGTTATGTGGCTAGGATCCAAAACAAATTATCATCTACATTTAGGGAATAGGTTGTCTATCATTCCAGCTTAGTTATTGATTCAATTAAAACTTATTAAGTCTATATAAGTGAATGTTAATTGCAAGAAATATAACATATGATATATGAAAAATACTCTCTTTATATTATTTTGGAAAAACATGTGATATTAAGAATGTGAAGCTTCTATAGTAGTTTTTTTTAGAAATCTCTCACCCTGTGAACCAAAGGAGGGCCCCCTCTTGGGAAACTTGGTGAGATCACTTTAGTTTATTTTGTGAGTATTCTGCAATGATTGATTTGTATGCATCTTTCTGTAGATTAAATTGAATGTGTGTATTTAAAAATTTCTCAATTATCTGAGTTCATTAAATGTATGTTTGTTAATACCTATTATTGTTAATCAAGGATTTAATTGTTCGATGAAGTAGTTGGCTGAAGCATTTGTATTTGTTTTGCTTATTATATATATTATTGTTTTGCTACTGCTTAAATCTCCATTCATTTACTGAACCATTTCCTATTTCTATTTATCATATTTCTTGTCGCATTAGGCATACTCCCTGCCACTCTCATCATACTTCCTACTGCACTCTGTATTAGAACTAGTTTGTTGTAAACAACCTCCTACCACCACTAAACCTCCTATTGCAACTCAAGTAAAATCAAACCAACCTTTTAATTGGACAAAACTTTGTGATACCATTTGTAAAGACATTGTGATTAATTAGAGGAGTGTTAATAGTTTTTTTGATTAGATGTTTAGAAGTATGTTAATAACATTCATAGTATTTATAAAGACTGTAATACCCCAAAATTGGCTCATTGCCATTATACCAATTCTAGTCTATTTCTGACAATTTCAAAGTCCTTTTCTAATAGGCAATTCTCATTCTGCTATTTGCTACTTGACTTAATTGTCAGATGCAGAAAAACCCTAATCTGCATTCATTATATTTCTTATTTAATTCCTATAGTACGTACTCATATTAGTCACATTAAACCTACTTGATTTAATTATAATTTAATTATTAAGTATTTATACTTTAATTAAATTAAATTATATCCTAAGGCTAATGTACTATGGAATTAAATTTATTTAATTTAATAAATACGCCTATCTTAATTAATTAAGTGTAATTATTTAATTAAATTGGAAAGGTATTTCTAATTAATTAAAAGAAATTATTTAATTAAATGGAGTACTTACTTCTAATTAATTAAACAAAGTTATTTAATTAAATGGGAAGTCATTCCTAATTAATTAAATGAAGTTATTTAATTAAACAAAAGTGTCTCTAATTAATTAAAGATTATTTAATTAAATAGAAAAAGTAATTATGAGAGCATATCTCATTTTATTAAATTAAATATCTCAACAAAATCTCTCTTCAGTTCAAAAAGGGAAATTTCCAATTCACTATTGATCAAAAATGAGTTAAATCAGTTAACTCCTTTTTCTACTCAAATTAAAACAATTAACTCCTTATTTCAATCAAATCAAAGCTATTAACTCCCTTTAATTTGGGAATCTCCCGTTATGACTGAACCTCATCTTCAATCCTGACCATTGATCCAAATCGATCTCAACCGTTGATGGATTCCAGGGAAGTCTATTTAAGAGACCCTCCTCTCTTCATTTCAAGGAGGATGAATTGATTTGCTATCGAAGTGCTGTTGAAATTCATGCTCATATTTACTTACATTTCTTGCATACATTCTCATTCTTAGATTAATCTCATTTTAGTTTAATCATGCATATGCTTAATCTAGTTTGCTTTATTTGTTCTTAGATTACATTGCATCTTTCATTTTAGATTAATCTGCATACTCATTCTTAGCTTAATTTCATTGTCAAATCCTTCATTCTTAGAGAGTCTGGTTGCCTGCACCTCGATTCTGAGGATACTAACAGGAAAAATCCCTTTAGATAGAAGGCAACAGGTCGCCTTGCAGGTCAATTTTTGGATGAACAATCCAATGTTCATTCTAAGATGAATCTGCAAATAAGGATCGTGTTGAAGTGTGTGTGTGTGTTAGCATAGGCCGCATTTTTACATATACATTTCTGGCACCCACCGTGGGGCTCGAACCCATGACCACAATGATCCACCAGACACGTGTTCATCGAGTACTCATTGACAATGGTGTTGGCCTAAATATTGTTTTTTCTGCTCTGCTTAGACAATTGGATTATTCTGAGGACTCTGTTGATCCTCGACAAAAGATCACTATTAAAGCATACAATGAAGTAGAACGAAAGTCACTAGGTCTTGTGACTTTACCAATTCGCGTCGGTCCTATCAAAAGGGATGTCACCTATTAGGTACTTGACATTCCCTTAGCCTACAACATTCTATTGGGATGGGCATGGATACATGAGATGCATGTTGTGCCATCCACATACCACCAATGCATTAAATTTCCATTTCATGGCTCCAAAGTAAATATTCCTGCTACTAATAGCTACACTTGCAATATGCTCAAAGTTGTTGATTCTTTCATCCTTGCTAACCGCGAGTCTACTGATTGTCACAACAATAAGCTGAAACAAATCAAGTAGTCATTTAAATTGAAAGAAACTAGTATGGGAGAGTACCACATGGAACTAGTGTTGTCATTAACATCTATTCTAGAGTCCCCTCGACATTTTGGGAGACCCTCAGTAGCAAAGAAACCATTCGTGTTGACACCTTAGACCAAGTTTAATGGCTCTTTTGTCAAAGCTACAGTTCCCTTAGAAGATGAAAGCAAAAATAGAGCCATTGCTACATGGCTTTACAAAAAAGAGTCTCCAGTAGACCTAACAGAACAAGCTCGAGAAATCACTCCTAAGAAGTATGGACTTGGTCTTAAGCTTATGAAGAGTTTTGGCTAAAAGGGAACCGGCCCTATTGGGTGCAATAATAATGGTTTAATAGATCCTATCAAAGCAACAACTTAAAGCAACAGTGACACAACTGGCCTAAGGTTCAAGAAGGTCCCTTTCCATTTGGGATCCAATAAATTCATACCCGTACCTAAGAGTTCATCTGAAAATGAGTCACAATCTGAGTTAGGTACTCGAGAGGAAGAATCTAATGATGAGAATTCTTACCCTCATCCTATCCCTTATGATCTTGCTAAATTCTTTGCTGAGCCAGATGACTTTGTGCCACGTGTTAGCACTGTGGATGATACTAGTGATTCTTCTAAGGACAATGCTGAGCAACTCAAATATCATCCAAAAAAGGGAGAATCTAGTACGTCATGCCATATTGAGTATTTGTGTAAGAATCGAGGCTGAAGGAGAGTATGTCCCTATCACTTTTGGGGAGTTCTATAGTCTCTCACCATGTAGCACCGATTCTCATGAATATGAATTTGATAATCTTTCAGAAGTGACTACTGATAAAGACATTGACCAAGTGCATGTCTATGAAAATCAAATCAAAGTGAGTAAAACGTCTAGGGATAGGTCACGGGGGTCTGATCCAACTAGTGTCATAGAGTTGTCAATTACTAACGTTCATACTCTGAGGTGTTTGAATACACTTGTGGGTGAGGTCACCGTAGGTCTCGAATTGCTGGTCCACACATTTAATGACTATACTATGAATGCAATTGAACCAGCCACTACTCTCTCACTCACACATCCTGAGCTTATAGACTGGAACCCCAATGCATCCAACAAAGTCCCCATGTTCCAGAATGACTATGCTCTTTCCTATTACTTAAATGCTATCGAACCTATAACGTCTTCCACCAATGAGCAGAGCATCAACATGACTGAGGCCAACATCAAATATCTCAGTCACATAATTGAAAGGAAAAAATGCAAGAGGTCCGATGGTGAAAACCACATTGTGCCAGTGTCGGATCCAAAAAAAGTAAAAACAAAAGGCATATCCAAGGGTGAAAACCTCTCTGAGCCGCCTGCGGATGAGATATTTGATGTCCTTCCTAGTCACTTTCAGGAGAGATCATCAGTGTTAATAGAGCCAACACAGCCGATTAACCTGGGCACAGAAGAACATCCTCATGTGATACATCTAGCGTAGTCATTGTCACTTAAAGAGAAGGAACAATTCATTTCCTTTTTCAAGGGAAAGAAAATAAATTTTGCCTGGACATATTCTGACATGCCAGGATTAGATCCTGATCTTATTATGTATCACTTGTCCATAACACCAGGCATAAAACCAGTTAAACAGAAGCTTTGAAAAATGCATCCTCATGTTGCATTACTAGTCAAAGCTGAATTGGAGAAACTTTTGAAGGCTGGTTTCATTCGTGCAATTGATTATGCTGAATGGATATCCAATATTGTCCCTATGTTGAAGCATGATAAGTCTATCTGAGTTTGTATAGATTTCCGTGATTTTAACTTGGCATGTCCTAAAGATAACTTTCCGCTTCCTAATATTGATATGATTGTGGACATGACGGCTGGCTATGAGATGTACTCACTTATGGATGGTTTTTCTGGATACAATCAGATAAAAATTGCTCCAAAAGATCAAGAGAAAATAGCTTTCACATGTGCATGGGGAACCTTGTGTTGGAATGTGATGCCATTTGGTTTAAATAATGCTGGAGCTACATGTCAGCGGGCTGTTACTACAATTTCCATGACGTGATGCATAGAACTATGGAGGACTATGTTGATGATACCTTGGTCAAAAGTGGTAAACGCATTACTCATTTGCATGATTTGGGACCAATCCTAGATCGTATGGAAAATTTTATTCTTCATCTCAATCCTAAGAAATGCGCATTTGGTGTCACATCAGGAAAATTGTTAGGATATATTGTTTCTGCAAAGGGAATTGAAGTAGATCCAGAAAAAGTACAAGCAATAATGGACATGACACCACCTCAAAACATTAGTTAGATGAGAGGACTATAGGGAAGGCTTCAATCTATTCACAAGTTCATTTCACAATTGGCAGATAAATCATAACCCTTCACAAAGACCTTACATAAGGGTGTGAAATTCAATTGGAGCCAGGATTGTGAACCAAGCTTAACACAAATTAAACAATATCTTGTCAATCCACCAATCCTGATGCCTCCTATGCATGGGAAGCCTTTGCTTTTATAAATTTCAGCCACTGAAACATCTTTGGGAATCTTGTTGGCTCAGGAAGATAATGATAACAAAGAAAGAGCTATTCTTTACTTGAGCTGAACATTGGTCTCTTATGAGAAAAACTACAGTATTATTGAGAAAGCTTGCTTGGCAGTTGTCTTTGCTTCCCAAAATTTGAGACACTACATGTTTTCCCACACTACACAGCTTGTGGCTAAAATAGATCCATTAAAGTACTTGCTCAGTAAGGCAGCTCTCATAGGAAGATTGGCTAAATGGGTCATGATACTAAGTGAGTTTGACATCCAATATGTTGAACGCAAAGCTATAAAGGGATAGGCAATTGCAGACCAGCTGGCCAAGGCACCCATACAGAGTCTTCTACCAATAAACATTGATTTTCTAGATGAGTTAATTCTAACACTCACTCACCATACATGGGTTATGTTCTTCGATGGATCCTTCACACAACAAGGATCAGGTGCTGGATTACTTTTCATCACACCACAAAGATACTCATTGCCCAAAGCGTACAAGATTTTGTTTCCTTGTACAAATAACATTGTTGAATATGAAGCTTTGATCAATGGTATGAAAATTGTAGCTGAATGGAGAGTAGATCAGTTGAATATCTTCAGTGACTCTCAGCTTGTCATCAACCAAGTAAATGATGTGTATCAAACAAAGGATGAAAAACTAATTCCTTACAAACACATGGTTGATGACTTGACAAAATATTTTGCACACATCACCTTCCAACAAGTTCCACGTGCAGATAATAAAGTGGCTAACGCCATGGCCACTCTAGCCTCCCTTCTACAAATGCCAAAAAATGATCTACAACACGAGTTCTTGGTGGAAGCATTACACTACCCAGCCTATGACACACCTGATTCCAAGATGATCTGTTCTATTATAGGAAAAGAATCATCTCGCTACCATCACATCTATTCCTACCTTCATAATCAAACCATTCTAGAAGGTCTGACCCAGAATGAGAAACGTTACCTAATCCGTAATGCTTCACATTATGTCATTATTGCTGACGATCTGTATAGGAGAGGTCTCGATGGAACACTCCTTAGGTGTTTAGAACCTGACGAGTCCAAATGCGCACTAATTGACATTCACAAAAGCATTTGCGAATCTCATTCCAATGGCCTAACACTAGCTCGCAAAATCCTTCATGCTGGTTACTACTGGCCTAAAATGGAGCAAGAAGCTATTAAATATGCTAGGTCCTACAAACAGTGTTAGCTACATGGGAATCTTATTCATTCTCCAGCTAGAGAGTTGATTCCCTCTACTACAACATGGCCATTTCAACAATGGGCCTTTGACTTGGTGGGACAGATTCACCCAACCTCTTCTAATGGACATAAGTTCATTATCACCACTACAGATTATTTCATGAAATGGGTAGAGGCAGTCCCTCTCACAATTGTTGATGGCAAAACTGTAGCACTTTTTATCACAAACTACATCATCTGTAGATATGGTATACCGTCCTCAATCATTACTGACAATGGAGGACAGTTCAAAAATAAAGACCTTAAGGAACTATGCAAGAAATTCAAGATCACACAACATTGGTCTTCTATTTATTACCCCCATGGTAATGGCCAAGCTGAGGCATCCAATAAGGCGATCCTCAAAATTCTTCATCGCACAGTTAGTAAGTCAGGGAGAGACTGGCATCTCCAAATCAATCCAGCCCTGTGGGCATATAGAACAAGCATTAGAACTCCAATGGGCATGACTCCTTTTGCATTGGTATATGGGGCGAATGTTGTGCTTCCGATAGAGGTCGAGATTCCTACCTTGAGAATCTCTATGAAAGTTCTTATCACTGATGATGACTATAGGATAGCCTAGTTTCAAGAGCTTGTGTTGTTGGATGAATGACAAAAAGTGGCATGTGATCATCTACGAGCATATCAACAAAGAATGGCATGAAGCTACAATAGGAGAATTAGGCCACGTGACTTCCAGCTGGGTGATCTCCTCCTGAGAGAGAACCCTAAGAATCAACAAAAACGAATGCAAAAGGGAAAGTTTGAACCAAACTAGCTAGGTCCTTACATCATTACTATAGTATATGGATCTGGTGCCTATCACCTTTCCACAACCGAAGGAGAAGTGCTTAAAGAGCCTATGAACACTCTCCACCTTAAGCTGTTTTACAGTTAATTCAATCTCAGCAAGCTCTCTGTACATATCTAGATGTCCTGAAAAAAATCCTAAAAATTAGAAAAAGTCCTAAAAAAAAAAAAAAAAAATTGAAAAAACAAAAAAAGTGCCATTGATGAAAACTTGGAAACAGGCATCATGGTAGCAAAAAAAGGAAATCTTGCCAAGAAGGTGAAAACCTGGTAAACAGGCGCCTTTTGATCCCAATGCTCCATCTTGCAATGCATCTTCTGGCTATTCTGTACAGTTGCTTTCATGCTTTCGCTTTCTTGCTTTTCCTACTCATGTATCCATGGATTGAGTCTTGTCATAGCTCGAGGGCATTCCCCCTTTAGTGTCACTTTTTTTGAGATTCTCCTCATAGAATCTGCTTCACGATAGTCACCAATCGTTCTAACTGAGTCTGCCTACTATCGCCAGTGTCACTCTTTTTCGAGATTCTCCTCATAGAATCTCCTTCGTGACAGTCACCAGTCGTTCTGACTGTGTTTGCCTACTATCGCTAGTGTCACTCTTTTTGAGATTCTCCTCATAGAATCTCTTTTGCAATGGTCACCAATTGTTTCAGCTATGTCTGCCTACTGTTGCTCGGGTCATGTCTCAAGATTCCTTTATGAAAGATCTCTTTTGTGTCAATCACCAATCGTCCTAGCTGTGTTTGTCTACTGTCTCTTAGTCCTTCTTAGGTTCTTCATCGTGAAGATTCCTCTTTGACCTTAGTCACCAGTCTTTTTGACTGCGCCTGCCTACTGTTGTCACCTTACTAAAGAGATTTCTTTCTTACATGTTCTGGACATTGACACTTGATATCAATCCCGAAAACATTGAACTCAAAAAAAATGATATACTTGTTTGGATATGCTGAGAATTTTCTTTGTTTGCTTTGTTTTTCTTTATCATATCTCCTCAAGAAACTTGATGATGTCATCTTTGATTAGAGAAGTAATGACTAGAGGCATGATCCTTTTCTTTGCTTTTTGTTTGCGGTTTAGTTCCAATAAGTTGATCTATTCCTATAAGAGGGGTGTCCACTATAAGAGCCTCCATCTTGTATTGGATGGTTGTGTGTACCTTGGCTCCTTTTATATAGATGTGTCAATGACATTTGTTCTTTTCCTTATTTGTTGGAGTAAACTCTTCATGCTACAGTAAATACTAATACTCATCTTGCTAAGTGAACGTACGAGTCACTGCAAGTATATCTAGCACACTTCTGTCTCAGGTTACGAATGCAAGGATCATTGTGGATAGAATGAATACTGAATACTTAGCATAAGAGTAATCTCTCATGTGTTTGGTGTGCTTGTCATGCAAGCAACATTCAGGTCATCCTAGCATTTATGCTTTGATGCTTATGTTAACTTGCTACATTAAAAGGGACAAATGTTCTGGTCATTCTGGCTTCTTGTGCCTCGAATGCTTACATTTAATCTTGACATCCCAATAATGTATGTTATATTCATATTTTATGATTGCAATGTCAATAAGAGTTGTATAACATACGAGTTTTATTTTATATCCAATGATGATCAATCGTCAAGGCTTGGTAACTAGACCTAGGGTTGCATTTAACATAGTCTTGCATTACATACTCCATTTGCATTAGCACATAATTCGATGGTAATTCTATTCATACTCCACATGCATCAGATTCTTCCATGGTTGCACAAGCATTTGGTTCATCAATTCTCACTCCTCAATAGAATACCTGTGACAGTCAAACAAAAACACACAACACTACATAAGATGTTAGTTCATACATATGCGTTCTATGTAAGTAAAACATACATCTCATGTACATCAAAGCAAAAAAAAAATAGACAATGACATGTACATAGGAATACTCAGCTCAAAATATCATATATATATATCAAAGAATGGGTCAGTACAAAAATGGGCGTTACTCAAGCACAATCAATCAAAAATGATACATGTGGTGCTAGCACACCAATCGATACATAGCCAAAGATCAAAATCAAAAATTAGGCACACAGCGTCTAACTCTATCCTGAACTCTCACCTCTAGGAGGAGTAGGAGGAGTAGGGGCAGTAGGTGGTGGAGGTGATGGTGGCATATCTAGCCTAACAGGAGGTCATGCACCTCTAGACTCTCGTGCATACTAAGAGAATCACTACACTTGCAATGTCTCATCAAGTACTGCACTAGTATATGTTGCATAATAATATGTTGCCCGAGCTGACTGGAAGTAAATCTCATCCTATGCTAGCTCCAGCCTCCACTCTGCAATCTCTACATGCTCTCTCTGATGGTCTGTCTCTCGCTGTCGCTCTACTAGCTGTGCATCCCTGACTGGCAATGCAATCTACAACTCTCCCAACTGTCGGGAGGCCGCACAAACTCGCTCTCGGTACCGCCATACCACATCTTGTACCCCACTTGTTGGCTAATCTAGCATATCCTCATCAACCATCTCTGGTGGAGGTACCTGTGGCTATGGAGGCACCTGTTGCTGTGGGACCTCCTGTTGAGGGGCCTGCTCCTCTATCCTCTACCTCCTCCACTGACTATGTCCTGCCCCACTACCCCCAGCACCTAGGTCTAATCCCATCTGGCGTGGGGGAATAGGTATCTGCTGTACCTGGTGCTGGACCTATGGTGGTACTTGTGGCTATGCCTGCTGCTGCTGGGGCACCTGTCC
This sequence comes from Cupressus sempervirens, assembly GCA_028749045.1. Classification (NCBI taxonomy): domain Eukaryota; kingdom Viridiplantae; phylum Streptophyta; class Pinopsida; order Cupressales; family Cupressaceae; genus Cupressus; species Cupressus sempervirens. The sequence continues at coordinate 46,446,344 of CM053787.1, forward strand.
CTGCCCCTGTACTTGCCCTGCCATCCCTAGTAGATCTGTGAAGTGTGGGAATGGATGGCTCATTAAAAATGCCTGATATGCAAGCGTCATCCCTGCATCTACTACCTCTGGGATCTAAATGAAATGTCTTTGAAGAATTCCTACATGCACAACAAAAAAAATGACAAACAAACGATTAGTATCAAGTCAAAACGATGCATCAAAATGAAATAAAGTGCAATTTCTAAGTGTGAAATCATAAAACTGTCATGGGATTTCGTGCGAGATTCGTGAAATCTCACGCGAAGATATATAGTTTCGTGCAAAATAATTATTTCTTCGCGTGAAGAATCTCGCCTTCGTGCGAAAAAAGATCTCCTCGCGCGAAGATAGATCTTCTCGTGCGAGAAAAGTGGCTCTCGCGCGAAACAAGAATTGCCTCGCGTGAAGAATCTACACCTTCGCGTAAAACCAAAATTGCCCCACGCAAAGATCCTCTGGCCTCGCACAAAGAAATAGTGTATCCTATTTCTTCGCGCGAAGAAAGATTTCACAAACCTAAAACATGCTAAAAATGTGCATAAATGAACTTGAAATGTGTGAATGAAAGTATGAAGATGGAAAATCGATGACTCACCGGTGGTCTGTAGTCTGCTAGCCGACTGTGTCATCTGGAGTGCTCAAAATGATGATCTCTTAGGTTCACGGCCATGTCTCAATCAAAGCTCAAAATCACTACAAGACAAAAGCACAAATGAATTGAAAATGACCCTTCGAGCCCTTATATAGGTGTTGACCAAATTTTTCAAAGTGCTTGAATTTGCGCAAAAATTGCACCCCTGGCTAATTGGACCGTTCTGGATCCATTTTTGGGATCAAATTCAAAATTTGACACACCTAAGAGCCTTAAAAATGTGTTTTAAAATTTTGGGGACCGACATGATCGAACGCTTGTGCAGCCCAAATCTTTTTGATACTTTATGATTCTTGGAATCCTTTCAACTTTACATTCTCTATATTTTCAAAATTCATTTTGAAAGTAGTCAACTTAAGTAAACTGTGGCTAAATCTTGTCAACTTTTGGTCAAACTTGGTTTTTTTGACTTCGCAATCATTTCAAATCAACCCAATCTTTAGATCGTTCTGATCTCTTCTAGATTCTACTAACATGATATACTGCTTCAAATCATATTTCTGGTGTGTCATCTTTCGATTATGCTCCCGAGGGGGCAGGATGATTACATCATTAAATACTTATTGCTCGGGGCATCTAGTTTCCATCTTATGTCCTAGTCACTTGGGGCATCTCATCACTTGGGGCATTTTGTTCCCTTCTATCTGGAATCTTTGCCATCTATCTTATCTTTTCATCAATTGATCAACCTTATAACAACTCTTCTTAGAGTTCAATAGACAGGTATTGGGACAGTCTAAATCTCAACTCCTAAGGATCAAGCCTTGTTCTGGGGATGATTCTATAACTCATGATTGGACCTTGTTATCTTTTAATCAATCTCAGGTATCTAGGTGTTCTATCTAGATCCTTGAAGGTTAAGCTTTGTGCTGGAGATAATCTTCTAAATGCTTTCAATTCTAGGTATCTAGGTGTTCTATCTGGATCCTTGAAGATTAAGCTCTGTTCTAGAGATAGTCTTCTAAATGCTTTATTACTCTCAGGTATCTAGGTGTTCTACCTGGATCCTTAAAGGTTAAGCTTCGTTCTGGAGATAGTCTTCTAAATGCTTATCAATTTTAGGTATCTAGACATTCTATCTAGATCCTTAAAGATTACACTTCGTTCTGGAGGTAGTCTTTTAAATGCTATCGATCTTAGGTATCTAAGTGCTCTGCTTGGATTCCTTAGGATTAAGCTATGTTCTAGAGATGGTCCTTAAAAAGCTTATCAATTGGTCTCCGTTCAATTGCATTCACAGTATAGTCATTAAATGTGTGGACCAGCAATTCGAGACCTACGGCAAATTCTAGACATTCTATCTAGATCCTTAAAGATTACACTTCGTTCTGGAGGTAGTCTTTTAAATGCTATTGATCTTAGGTATCTAAGTGCTCTGCTTGGATTCCTTAGGATTGAGCTCTATTCTAGAGATGGTCCTTAAAAACCTTATCAATTGGTCTCCATTCAATTGTGTTCATTAACTTTGGAACCAATCTCATCTTCACATCATGCTTTCTGATTTTCTTTGAATTGAACGTCCTGCTTGCACATTCATTCAAAGAGGGGAAAAATGTAATACCCCAAAATTGGCTCATTTCCATTATACCAATTCTAGTCTATTTCTGACAATTTCAAAGTCCTATTCTAATAAGCAATTCTCATTCTACTATTCGCTACTTGACTTAATTGTCAGATGCAGAAAAACCCTAATCTGCATTCATTATATTTCTTATTTAATTCCTATAGTACATACTCATATTAGTCCATTAAACCTACTTGATTTAATTATAATTTAATTATTAAGTATTTATACTTTAATTAAATTAAATTATATCCTAAGGCTAATGTACTATGGAATTAAATTTATTTAATTTAATAAATACACCTATCTTAATTAATTAAATGTAATTATTTAATTAAATGGGAAAGGTATTTCTAATTAATTAAAAGAAATTATTTAATTAAATGGAGTACTTACTTCTAATTAATTAAACAAAGTTATTTAATTAAATGGCAAGTCATTCCTAATTAATTAAATGAAGTTATTTAATTAAACAAAAGTGTCTCTAATTAATTAAAGATTATTTAATTAAATAGAAAAAGTAATTATGAGAGCATATCTCATTTTATTAAATTAAATGTCTCAACAAAATCTCTCTTCAGTTAAAAATGGGAAATTTCCAGTTCACTATTGATCAAAAATGAGTTAAATCAGTTAACTCCTTTTTCTACTCAAATTAAAATAGTTAACTCCTTATTTCACTCAAATCAAAGTTGTTAACTCCCTTTAATTTGGGAATCTCCCTTTATGACTGAACCTCATCTTCAATCCTGACCGTTGATCCGAATCGATCTCAACCGTTGATGGATTCCAGGGAAGTCTATTTAAGAGACCCTCCTCTCTTAATTTCAAGGAGGATGAATTGATTTGCTATCAAAGTGTTGTTGAAATTCATGCTCATATTTACTTACATTTCTTGCATACATTCTCATTCTTAGATTAATCTCATTTTAGTTTAATCATGCATATGCTTAATCTAGTTTGCTTTATTTGTTCTTAGATTACATTGCATCTTTCATTTTAGATTAATCTGCATACTCATTCTTATCTTAATTCCATTGTCAAATCCTTCGTTCTTAGAGGGTCTAGTTGCCTGCACCTCGATTCTGAGGATACTAACAGGCAAAATCCCTTTAGATAGAAGGCAACAGGTCGCCTTGCAAGTCAATTTTTGGATGAACAATCCAATGTTCTTTCTGAGATGAATCTGCAAATAAGGACCGTGTTGAAGTGTGTGTTTTAGCATAGGCCGCATTTTCACATATACAAAGACATTGTGTTTAATTGTTCAAGTGTGAACTTTAGTCTAGAATCTATTTGCAAAAGTAATCTTGGATGGGTGGTAATTTGAATAGTTCAATTTTCTAGCAAGTAGTAGTTGAATTCATAAACCTCTTGATTTATTATCTTCACCCCTTGTGCAAATAGTCATTATATCTCTCGTGAGTTTACAAATCTCGAATTGACATTTTAGGGTATTATTGATTCAATCATATACCATCAATTTGAATCTCAGTTTTACCCAACATTTTTTGTGCCATTGCCGAGGAGAGATATTAAAGGTGTGAAACTATAATAAGTCAAGATATGAATAGTGAGCCCTTGAGAAATCTTGAGCAATTGTTAACCTTGCTTAGAATAGTACCTTTGGTTTCCACTATAGTAAATCATTTAGGTGCATGAATATGCTTAGAGATAGTCAAGGTAGATTTTTTTAAGAAGGAATCCATGGGTAATTCAAAGAATCAAAAACCACAAAAAGAGAAAAGCTCATCAACTATTGAAATCAAACCAAGTGGTGAAGTTAAAATCTAGCCATCTTCTCAATTCGCGTCTCCTACTACACCCTCTAAAATTGCTGAATAGTTTTCCAAGTCATAAAAAATTAGGTGTAGTAAGCCTCCAAAGCCTCAGGAACAACCTTTTAAAACATATTTTACACCTTGGGCAACCAAGGTTTTGGAAGAAGTCATGGCTAACAATGTTGAAAACAACAATGTAGGAGGAAATGATGCTGGAAACAATAGGAATGAAATTTTTCAACACAATATGACCTTTGAGTTCCCTATTTAGCCTCCTGTGCATGATGCCCCTATGAAAAAAATCCCTCACTCCACACTTCCCATATTTAGAGTGTCAACCTCCAAAGATCCTGATATGTTCCTATTTGAATTCGATGTCCTTTGTAATAGCTATGATTATCAAAGTGATCAACAAAAATTAAAGCTATTTCTAGCTACTTTGAAGGATGCTTCTTTGTGATGGTTTATGAGTCTTAGGCACATTAGAACATGGAACCAAATGAAAGATTCTTTTCTATCCAAATATTAGGAGTACTATAAGACCAAGGAAGTATGGGATGAAATCTTTCGTATGACTCAACGAGAACAAGAGTCAATTAAATATTTCTTGGAATATTTTTCCTTTAGTTTACAATGCTCACAGCATCATGATTTAACTTCAGAAACCATCAAGATTCTTTCTTAAGAGGGATTCATGATGAAACCATGGATGCCTTAAATTTTATTAGAAAAGGTGATATTTCTAAAATATCCTTTGAAGATATTTGTGATATATGTAGGAACTATTCATGGACTCATCAATCTATTTCGTAGAATTCAAGTAAGTTTTCCACTATCGATAATACATTAGGTATTTTTAAATGTGAAATTGGTAATTTAATTGAAGATCTTAAATTTGACTTATTAAATCATTCGGACAAACAAATTGACATGTTGTATTCTTGTAGGAAACATGAGGAAGCTGAAAAGGCCTTGGCAGTATATTGTCCAACATGCCATAAGAAGCATGGACCAAAAGATTGCCCTTATAATTAGACTCATGTAACATCACTTGAGGAAGCTAGTAAGACTTCAACACTATGACCCCTTCCTAAAGGGATGATTCCTATGGAGTATACCAAAGAACTAGTTTATTATATGGCTCCACAAAACTAGTTTTTACCTAGAGGGTTCTCTAATGAATACTTTTATGGACCACCCCAGTAATTCCCTAACAAAGGATCATGGTATGGAGGTTATCAACAACCTCACCCTTACTCACAATGGTCCCAAAGTTTTAAACCTAGTACACAACCATGGCATCAAACATGGAGGCCATAACCTCTATATCCACCTCCACAATCATCATATCTACCTTCAAAACCTTATATGAAACCCTATCTTCAACAATAGTCTTTTCCTCCACCACCAATAATAAGCCCCTATCAACAACCTCAACAATTTCTTCCTCCCATACCTCCATCTTCTTTGAATCCACCTTCAAATCCACCACAACCACCTAAACCCACATCCATGCCAACTCAGCCAAATCCAAATCCCAATAATAAACCTCCTCAACCAATCTATCATAGTGAAATGACTAATTTTCCCACCTATCCTATTAACTTGGTTGAGTTGGATAGTGTACACCTCAGATCTAAGAAAGCTCTTAAAGGACCTACTATCACAAAGGTCCCAGATGAACCTAAAGAGGAGCTAGAAAAAGAACCACCCTTTCTTGTTTGATTCATTCATAAGCCAAAGCCTAAAGAATGAACACACTTTGCATTAGATATTTTAAATGAATTATACAATGTTAATATAAAAATTCTACTTTTGTAGGCTCTTAAGGATGTGCCAGTCTACAACAAGACAATATGGGAATTATCTACCCAACACTAGAAAAAGAAGGATCCAAAAATCATCCAAGTTGTCAGACAACTTGTAGAATTAATGTTGGGAAATATCAGCATTCCAAAATATGTAGATCCTGGCAGTCTTGTCATCCAAGTAAGTATTGGTTCAATTGTTATTCTTAATACACTTGTGGATTTAGGTGCTGCTATATATGTAATGACAACTAAAATAAAAAAACATTATCCTTAGAGGGACTCAGAGCTACTCCTACAGTGCTTCAAATGGCTGATTGATCCTTAGTTAGGCTAGAAGGGGTTATAGGAGATGTCATTCTTTCCATTGATAATTGGGATTATCCAACTGATTTCATGATCCTTAAGCCCAAAGCTAAGTTGGGGGGATATCCTCTCATCCTTGGAAGACCTTTCTTAGTAGTAGCCAATGCCCACATTAATTGTTAGTCAAGTAACATGATTATTTCTAATGGTGAGCAAACAAAAGAGTTGACCTTATATCCTCATGCCCAACCATTATTAAACACCAAGGATCCAACTTGGGTTAGCAATGATTCAGATGATTATGTTCCAGTCCTTACCTTTGAACAAGTATAGTATTCTCAAGACCCAACTGATGAGGCCATCTTAGTGAACTTTCTTTAGAATAGGTATGAGTCTAATGATATCCTAGACACTATGGTTTTTCCCTCTCACACAACTATTGACTATCCTTTTGGGAATTTTCCTTTAGTTGGCAATTCTAGATCTATTCAACATTTCCTCACATTACATCAGCTCTTGCCACATTAGTGTTTGTATAGCCCATTATTGTTTTTGGAAAAACTAGAGACATCATCTAGACCTACATCATTAGAACCTATGGAAACCCTACCCAGGCATACCCTTAATATTAATCTATAGATAACACTAGTTTAGGTTAAGGATCTCATAAGTATGCTTAAAGAACATAAAAATTCATTCGCATGGGAGTATCAAGACATGCAAGGTATTCATCCTGACACTTGTACCCATCACATTTACATTGAAGAAGGAAGTCACCCAGTTCGACAACTGTAATGCCGACTCAATCCTACCTTGCATGATATTGTCAAAGAAGAACTCCGAAAGCTTTTGAATGTTGGTTTCATTTATCCAATTTTGGATAGTAGGTGGGTATCTCCTTTGGTTGTCATTCCAAAGAAAAATGGTAAGTGGTGTATTTGTGTTGATTATCAAGCTTTAAATAAGGCTACTAAGAAAGATTATTTTCCATTACCCTTTATTGATCAAGTCTTGGATACTCTTGCAAGAAAGCGATTCTTTTCCTTCTTGGATGGATTTAGCAAGTACAACTAGATCCACATTGCCCTAGAAGATCAAGACAAAACTACCTTTACTTGCCCATGGGGAATCTTTGCATACAATGTTCTTCATTTTTTTTTATGTAATGCCCCTGCAATATTTCAATGGGTAGTATTAAGTATCTTTTCTGATCTAGTTAATGATTTTGTAGAAGTTTATATGGATGATTTTACTATTCATGAAATTACCTTTGATGAAGCAAAAGATAACTTAGAGAAAGTGCTCAAGTGATGCATTGACAATAATTTGTCTTTAAGCCATGAGAAATGTCATATGTTGATGATAGAGGAAATTGTTTTAGGTCATTTAATCTCATCAAAAGGTATAGAAGTTGATACCAAAAAGATCCAAATAATGCAAGACCTCCCCACACCTTTAACCCAAAAAGATGTTTGGAGTTTCCTTGGTCATGCCGAATATTACAGGAGATTTATTCAAAACTTTAGTAAGATTGCTTCTCCTTTGTTCACCTTGTTAGCTAAAGATGTTGTTTTCACTTGGACCCCCGAATGTCAAGAGGCCTTTGAAACCATTAAGACCATTCCATATCCACACTGATGCTTCTGACTTCTCAATGGGAGTAGTACTTGGACAAAAGGAGGACAACCTATTCTATTCAATCTACTACTTTAGCAAGAACTTCACTGGTGATGAGGTAAATTATATGGTAACTGAAAAAGAATTTTTAGCTATTTTTTATGCCATTAATAAATTTTGGCACTACATTATTGGTTATAAGGTGTTTTTTCATACTAATCATTTAGCAATTCAGCTTTTGATCAATAAACCTGTAGTAACCAGTAGGGTTATTAGATGGTTTCTTTTATTACAAGAATTTGATGTCACTATACTTGATAATCCTAATCAAGAAAATTTGGTTACAAATTTCTTGTCGCGGATACCACAATTAGATAATGAAGTTGTTCCTATTGATGACTCATTCCCTGATGAATACCTCTTTGCCATCTCTGCCAAAAGTCTGTAGTATGCCGACATTGCCAACTATTTGCTCACATGCAAATTTCCATCACACTTCTCTCCTTGTGAGTATTGTAAGTTAGTGGGCCTCAATGGATAGTATACTTGGATCAATGGTCTTCTATTTCATACTAGAATTGATAACATCATGTGCTAATGCATTCCTGAGGATGACATCTTTGATATTCTTCGTGCCTATCATACTAAACCTTGTGGAGGACACTTTCCTACTCAATAGACTACTCAAAAGATTTTGATTGTAGGTTATTACTGGCCTATGCTTCATAAGGATTGCAAAATGTTATGCTCAACATTGTGACCAATGCCAGTGCATAGGTCACCCTACACAATTAAATGAGATGCCACTTCACCCTTAGCTTTCTATTGAACCTTTTGAAAAATGGGATCTCAATTTCATTAGACCTATTAACCCACCTTACAAAAACAAGGAATATATTCTTATTTGTATAGATTATGTCACAAAGTGGGTTGAGGTGGTCACACTTAAGCATGCTAGAGATACTAAAGTTGCTAAATTCCTATATTCTGAAATCTTCATTTGCTTTGGTGTTCCACATGAGATTACTACTAATCAAGGACCTCAATTCGCTTCAGACCTCATTGCTACATTAATAAAAGAATATGAGATCATCCATAGGAAATCATCACCTTATCATCCTCAAGTGAATGGACAAGTTGAGGTAACTAAACAAGAATTGGAAAATATTCTTACCAAAATTGTTGCACTTCATAAGCATGATTGGGCTACATGAATTCTTGAAGCTGTGTGGGCCTATTGTACAATGTGGAAAACCACCACTAGTCTGACCCCTTATAAATTGGTTTATGGTAAGAAGGTTGTACTTCCCATTGAGTTCAAGATTAAGACTCTTCAAACTACACTTGAAATCAAATTGAGTCTCTCTGATGCTCAAAAGGAATGACTAACACAACTCCACTCCCTTGATGAGTTATGTCAAGAAGCACTTCTTCATACTAAACTTGTTCAAATGAATGAGCACTATGGCATGACAAACACATTTGTTAGCGTTCTTTTCAACCTGGTGATTGTGCAATTTTATATGATTCCTAATTCTAGGATTTTAAAAGCAAGTTTCATACAAGATGGCTTGGATCTTACAAAATTGAGCATGTATATGAAAATGGTGGAATCTAGCTCTACACTATGGACTCTGAACATTGCAAGCTCCTCATCAATGGTCATGGTTGAAGCTATATAAGAAGCCTCTCTTGAAGGAAGATTTCTTTCTAGAAATTGCCAAGGAACTCACCATGGTTCCTTTTGGTCCCCTTCAGTATTGATAAATAAATATATATATATATATATATATAAAGAAAATAATAATAAGATCCAACAATGAAAACTAGTCTCTGGTGTTGTTGGCCAACTATTGGTTGAAAACTGGGTAATCTAGCAATCTATAGTTGTTAGACTATCTAGTAGTTAAAACTGGTTTGCTAGCACTTCTAGGTAGCACTTGGTTGAGAACTAATTTCTCAACAGTCTTGTGTTGTATATACATAAAAAAATTAAAAATTAAAAAATCTCTCTACAATAGGGGGTTTCCTTGTTCCTATCGCCCTTCTCTTGCTATCACAACAACAACCACCTTTCCATACTCACCTCTGATAGCTACGACAAGAGGTTTCCTTGTTCTTGTCACCCTTTTCTTAGCATTTAGTGACTCTCCTATCATTCTAATTTTTTCAAACAAACTCCACAACTCTACTTGCCACATGTCTCTGATTGCAATCTTCTCTTTTGATGACCATCCGTTTTAAATATTTCTACTAAAAGTTTCATTCCTTCTCACATACTACCTTCATTTTTTGAAGGTGTTCCTTGGATTTTTTAGCATTATTACTTCATATTTGGCTTGTGTAGCATGGATATTGCTCAATCATTATTCTTTCATCATCAACTGATCATTCTTCTAACTTTAGGGAAGTTTTCTTACCCTCCTTTTAGTTGTACTTTGTTTTCTTTTTTTTTTTCTCTAGTTTTAGCAAAAATAAGATGTTTTCCTACCAAAGTTGGGTGGTGTCGTACCTCTGCATTTCCTCTCCCATTTATTATTCCCGCTCCTACCACTTTACCTCTGCATTTCTCATTAATTATTTCCATTCCTAGCACTTTCTCCTTTTGATTTTTTCACATAGGTTGGAGCCCTATCACCATTATTTCCCCATTTCACCCTTAAAATGACAAATTTTGATAGATTTTTCTGACCATCTCTCCATTCCTCTCTATTTGCATTTCGAATTCAAAATTTCTCTATTGTCATGGGTCAAAAATGTAAGTGGTTTGAACTAAACTCCATGGACAAGTTACTGGAAAATCATGAAGCTTATCAGATTATTTTTTCATGCAAGATGGCATTGATTCTGTCATTGGCTATAGGGTTATGACCTTGCCATTGTTGAAGAATTTTCCAACACCTTTGTTCAAGACTCTATGATAATACAGGGCATTATTTTTCCTATGATGGTGTAGACGGTGGCCACTGAAATTGATCTCCCCCAAATTGGTGAATTATATTTTCCCACTACCAGTATGTAGGTTACAAAATTAAATACTGGCAAAACCAATTTTCTATAGCACAACAAGTCTATGGAGGTTGTTAAGGGACAAGGAACTCAACACAAAACCCTTCCTTCACCATGGGATTTGGTAACCCAATTTATAGGTTAGTATATTACCTGTGAGAGCCACTTCAATTTTGTTCATGCACATCATTTATGACTCATGCTCCATTTGAGGTTAGGACAACTTGTTAATATTCCCTATTATCTGCTTTATTCCTTGAAGAGAGCTTGCACTTAGTTTAGAGAAGGTCATGAAAAGTCCCTCGCACATCATGGTTTGGTTAAGCTATTGGTCATACATGGTCTTTAGCTCCAAGAAAACCTCATAGCATGGGATGCATTTGTTCACCCTACATATAATGCCCTTCAACCCCAGAAAAAGGAAACTAAAACTATGATTGAGGAACAACCCTCTCCAAGCCATGACCCAGAGAAAACCCCTATTGATGAACCCTTCCAAACACCCAAAAAAGGCCTACACACTTCCTCTAGCACAAAAACACCTAGCCCCTTTTGAGTACATCGTAATCCACCATGATCTACTAGTTGTTTAGAAAACCTATCCATGTTGCTCAAGCTACTACCAATGCCAAAGTGGAAATTTTGACTAGTAGCTCTAATAAGAAATGGAAGGAAAAAGTGGTAGAGAATCTCACTGTCAAATCAGACATATGAAGAAATAGAGGAAGGCACGATTCATAGAAAGTTTACTAAACTCTACCAATAAAGAAGACAATTTTAATGAAGGTGACACTACTGCAAACCAGTGTGATCCTCTAGATGAATTGACAAATCTAGAAGTGAATGAGGAGGGAGAAACCCTTGAAGGCCAAACTTTAAATTATAATAAGGTACCTAAATTTCCATCTATGGAAGAAACAAGCCTTGATAAAGCTGTGGAATCTTTGAAGAATAACCTTGATCAAGAAGATAGGGGTCAGTAAACATTGGACATAGGAGATGAATTTGAATATGATGGTTTATGATAAAATGATACATTGCAAAATACTCCCCAGGAGACCCCTAGATAGGATGAAGATCATTTAAAGTAAAATTCAGAAGACACTATTAAAACACCCTAGGAAGAAACTCTTCTAGGAGATGCTAAAGGAACTATAGAGAACTCTTGTCACCTAGAACCCGATAAGGCCATGACATGATAGTCTTTGATTGTCTCTAAAATGCCTTCATAGGACCTTTTGGGTACTTCTAGTCTTCTTCTTAAACCCACCCCACTACAAATAGTAATACCAGGCATTCTCATGGTTACTGTTAATGAATTTCTACATAATTTTATGCAACTTCAATAGGAGCTTCAACAATTAAGATCCAGGGTCACACCATAGGATAACATTAAAAATCTAGTTGTTGTTCCAAAAGAGTCCATGGAGCACCCTAATAGCGACATTCCACCTAGTTTCTATACTTTGTTTGCATGAGGACATGCAAATATCTCAATTGGGGGGAGATGATGAGTCTTGATAGTGCCCTATTTTTTTTAACCTTTTGCCTCATACATCTCCCACTTCTTTGGCATAAAATTTCCTTTTTGTTAAACTATTGATAGGAAATTAGAATATTTAGTACTTCTTTAAAGAGGGAAGAATAGTTCCTAAAAAGTTATTAATTTTATGAAAATGATATATTATGATTGATACTACTATAGGAACTAAGGAAACTAAGGATGTGTAAATGTGGAGCTAGCTATTTGACTGGAGGAACAGTTTTGAAAATTATAGTTCTACTATGTTATTTTCAGTAAATAGTTTGAACATTTAAAATAGATCAGTTTCTAGCCATATGTTATTTTGGGCCAAGATCATTTTGTAAATAGTTATATGGCCAACAGCCAAAAAAAATTATCATCTACATATAGGAATAGGCCATCTATCATTCCAGCTTAGTTACTAATTCAGTTGAAACTTATTAAGTCTATATAAGTGAATGTTAATCACAAGACATTTAATGTATGATATATGAAACATACTCTATATTATTTTTGAAAAACTTGTGATATTAAGAACGTGAAGCTTCTGTAGTAGCTATTTTTAGACATCTCTCACCCTATGAACTAGAGCAGATCACTTTAGTTTATTTTGTGAGTATTCTACAATGATTTATTTTTATGCATCTTTCTGTAGATTAAATTGAATGTGTGTATTTTTATATTTCTCAATTATTTGAGTTCATTACATGTATGTTTGTTAATGCCTGTTATTTTTAATCAAGGATTTAGTTGTCTGATGAAGTAGTTGGCTGAAGCATTTGTATCTATTTCACTTATTATATATCATTTTTTTTTACTACTACTTAAATCTCCATTCATTTATTGAACCATTTCCTATTTCTATTTATAATGCTTCCTTTCGCATTAAGCATACTCCCTACCACTCTCATCATACTTCCTACTGCACTCTGTATTAGAACCAATTTGTTGTAAACAACATCCTACTACCACCAAACCTCCTATTGCAACTCAAGTAAAATTAGACAAAACTTTGTGATAGCATTTGTAAAGACATTGTGATTAATTAGAGGAGTGTTAATAGTATTTGTGATTAATTATTTAGAAGTGTGTTAATAACATTCATAGTATTTATAAAGACATTGTGTTTGATTATTCAAGTGTGAACTTTAGACTAGAATTTGTTTGCAAAAGTAATCTTAGATGTGTGGTAATTTGAATAGTTCAATTTCTTAGTAAGTAATAGTTGCATTCATAAACCTCTTGATTTATTATCTTCACCCCTTGTGCAAATAGCTGTTATATCTCTCATGAGTTTACTCATCCCGGATTGATATTTTAGGGTATTGTTGATTCAATCATATACCATCGAGCTGAACCTCAGTTTTACCCAACAGTATGCATGTTGATGGAGATGTTGTAATCAAAGTTGCAAATCAACAACAAGTTTTAGTGCCTTATCAAGGTACAATCAAGTGCCAAGTTATAGAAAAAAATTGAGGCACATTCTGATTTTGAGAGTAGTGTACATGAAAGAGATGTTGAATTACCTAATTGAGAAGTACATAGTGATTCAGAAGTTGATTGACCAAATGACGAAAAAAGAGCAGAACCAAGATTGTCAAAGTATGTCAAGAGACATTACCCTACTGCACAAATTATTGGAGATAAATATGTAAGACCAATGACAAGGACAAGTTGAGAAATGATACATTTTTTCTTAGCATGCATGAACCTAAAATAGTGAAAGATGCCTTAGAAGATGTGCATTGGAGTAAACCCATGAAAGAAGAGATTGAACAAATTGAAAATAATAAGACATGGACTCTAGTTCCTAGATCAGAAGATAAAAATGTGATTGGCACCAAATGGGTATACAAAAACAAGTTATATGAAAATGGTGAATTCACAAGGAACAAGGCAAGATTATTTTGCAAGGGGTATGTACAAGATTATTTTGCAAGTTTGGAAGGACTAAGAACTCTACTTTCTTACTCTGAATACAAAGGTTTCAAAGTTTATCAAATGGATGTTAAATTTGCATTTCTAAATGGCATATTGGAAGAAGAGGTTTATATAGAGTAGCCATAAGGATTTGTGTATACTAACAATAAAAACATGGTATGTAGACTACACAAAGCTTAATATGGTTTGAAGCAAGCACCAAGAGCATGGTATGAAAGGCTTGACAACTATCTTGTGAAGATTGGATTTGAGAGGACTGATGATAATAGCAATCTATACAAGTTGAAGATAGAGAAAGGAAAATGTATTTTACTATCTAAAGTTTTTGTTGAGGTCAAGATCCTTTATGTAAAGATTTTGTAAATGCAATGAAGAAAGAATTTGAAATGTCTATGTTTGGAGGGATCAAGTTCTTTGTGGGTTTGTAGGTACATCAGATAAAATATGGTATACACATTACTTAGCCAAAATATATAAAGGAGATACAAAAAAATTTTGGATTGGAAGATTCCAAGCTAGTAAGCACACCTATGGTGAATTTAATTTTTGACATCAACCTATACTAAAAAATTTAGGCTTTAGAAATTATTGAATTTAATTTCTAACAACTTTGCCTTAGGTGAATTCTCATTACAAAGAATAACCTATTTTTGTTTGGGTCAATTTAGAGTCTAGCTAGTCTAACTGGCTATTTCCCATGATCAACTATTCACTCAAATAGTGAATAAGTATTGAAAAAGGGATTTTTATTCTCACTTTCCAATTTTACAATTTGGAAATTAGAGAGCTTTTCTAAAATCGTCTTTCTGAAGGATTGGATTTTTGTTCATTCTAAGAGCTATGAGCATAGGATTTTCATGAGATCAGTCTCATTGGATATGGCTCAAGAAGACCTTGCTTTGTTGTCACTTTCAGCAGTTTTAGTGGATTATTTATTTTATTAGCCTAATTTCAATTTCTGCCCCTTTTGCTGTCAGGTAGGGCTTTCTAGTCTTCTTGTTTCTACATCATTTCAACATTTGTTTCTTGTAGCAATTTGTTAGGAGGTTGAGAACTAGTGTTCCCCTCTTTTTTTGTTTGTTGGTTCTACCTAGTTGGTTAAGTATGAACATTTTCCCTATTTTTGGGATGGGGGTTTGGAGTTTCACACCATTATGCTATTCATTTTTTCATATGGTGTTCAAACCCAAATATTATTGGATTTTTGGGGTTTTTGTACACAAAGGCCAAATGGGTTTTAATTTCAAATTTTTTTAGTTTTTGGGTTTTTTACCTCATTTTGTATACCACCCTATTTTCTCGAGTTTTCTTGGCATGAGTTTAGTTATGGACCTAGATCATTAGTTTGGATGTCAGTCAAACCATTGTTGCACTTTTATGTTGCATTGGGATGCATGTTACATTCATCCTCCCAAGTGTGTTATCAACTGAGTGACTTTCTACTTGTGTTCTCATCTAGTCCTTGTGTTTGATTTTCATGATGGTGGTGCACTACACATGAGTACATGCACATATGTTTGTCGAGTGACTTGCAAGGCCTGATCTTTCATGGTGCTTTCAGAAGTTATGATCATTGGGGTTGGGTTGGGAATTTGCATACCTATAGGCACTCATCATTAGATGAGCATGGATAGGGTAGGGTAGCAAATGGAGGAGGCTTCTATCTCATAGCCTAGAAATCATGGTGCCATAGGTTGGCAAAAGGAGCTTTAATTAAGTGATAACTAAAGAAAACATAGAGTGGTAAGAAAACTTAAGATAATGAGAAAAAATTTGGACTTGAGCCTTCCATTGAGGGAGTTGAATCCACACAATCTAAGCTTGGGCTTGTAGATGCCAAGTGACTATCCATGATGTTATCCCCTACTTAGTAGCCCATTGAGTGTCTGACCAGGACCTGTAGTATATGCATTTTCTATTTCTTAGTTTTAGTCATCATACTATCTAGCGTGAGTGTTAGCCATGGACATTGTGTTTCGTGTGTGTTTGTGGTTGGATTATTATCTTCATCAACACAACAGGAGTGGGCCTATATGTCCTACATAGTTGGGAGGCATAGTTATCTATACTACTGCTAGGGACTGGTGTACAAAGACAATCTTTTGTCCTAGTGTGACCGTTGTTGGATGTTTTCACTCGGTACTTTGGGATTTTGGAGTATGCTTTCTTGTGATTTATGATTTCATTGGGATGCTTGTATATCATGTATAGATGATGTTATTTATTGATGCATTTCCTTATTTTGATAATTAGCATATGATAGATGATGTTATCTATATTCATAGGATTATCTTATACTTTACTTTTAGCATGATAGATTTCCTTATCCTTATGTTGTAGCATGTTTTAGTAGTGATGTCCTTATATGATAGTACCAATGATCTGCTTGGTAGCTTGGGATGTTATGCATGCAGGATGGCTATGGCCCACAATGGTCTTATGATGTTATTATGGTTAGGATTAATCATGTACTTGGTTTGGTTTTTCTAGTCATTTCAATGTTGTTTTAGTACACTACGATGTTTCCTTCTGTATTTTCCCTTCAATGATTGTTAGACAGTTAGATTGTTTTTTTTTCTTTCAGTATTGTGTTCGAGTATTTATGCCTTGAATTATGGATCTGGTATTCCCCAATGAAGAGGTTATGAACTCTATTTTACCCTTTAGTTTATCCTTAGATTTTGTTTCTTGCATTCTTGAGCAACCATATATTAGCATGGGGCAATGCAATATAGTCTCACATACTGAATAGAGTTTTTTCATGCAATACTAGAAAGTATCACACCTCTTAGGAAGAAATGTCATGTGATACTGGAAATTATCGCACCCACATTGAAGAAGTGTCATACAATACTAGTAAAGTATCACATGCTCTCTTGAGAAGTGTCTCCTAAACCCTAAAAGTGTTTCCCTCCTCCTTGAGAAAAGTCATATGATACTAGAAAGTATCACACAAGGATATTTGAAAGTATCACCTAGTATTTGCAAAAACCTATTTGAGTGAACAGTGGGCACCTTTCGATAAGACCCAAACTTTTTGGGAAGTTTTTTGACTACCCTCTTAGGTGCTCTTCAATCCTTTGGTGTTTCATTTTGAATTCAAAATTTTTTGATTTGAATTTAGTTTTAGCATCTTTTGTTGATAGTTATTTGGTCAGTGGTGGTGTTTGGAGATCCCTTGGTGTTAGGATGTTTGGTTAGTCTTTTTTTGTGATCCTTGTTATCCTTGTATGTTGTATGCCATGTGCTTTCATACTTATTTTAAAAATATATATATATTGGCTTATATTTATCCCTTTTTCCAAGGATCTCTTGGTGGGGCATTACATCTGGTATCAAAGCCCATGTTGTAGCATTGGTATCTTTGTGCTATGCGTCCACTATGATTTTGTTTTTTGCTATGTATTATTGTATTAGTTTAATTATTTGATATTTTGTTAGTTCATGGTTTTGACTCTTATGCTTGAAATCTAATTTTTCTAATAGTATCTTATTGTTCCTATAGTGATGCCTCCTACACATAGACCTGGTGGTCAAGGTGGTACTCGTAGCAGTAACTGTGGAGAAGAACACCATGAGGAGAGATTTCAAGAAGGAGAGGGAGAATATGGTAATGCTAATTAGAATGTCATGGGAGCATTGATTCTAGTGCTTCAAGATATTCTCACTTGGTTGGTCCCTTGTGTAGAGGAATGTCAACATGATCATGACCAAGACGAGGGATCCCATCACGGGGATTCCCATCAATCAAAGCATAGAGAGGAGGAACATAAATGTGAGCATTCTAGTACTCTACCAGGTGGTCGAGGGCACTGTCAAGGTGGTAGGGACCATGATAGTGAAGATTCTATCAAGTTGGATATCATTAAGTCTCTTCATCAATCCAAACTACCATTGTACAATGGTAAGGGAGGTGGCTTTAAGGAAGAAACATGGTTATTGACCATGGAACATTGCCTCCCCATGGATCCATATGCAACCAATTTGAGAGTAGATTGTGTAATTATGCAATTGAGGGACCACACATCCATATGGTGGAATATTGAGAGTTATAAGCTCTAGATCAGCATTGTAGATCTCACCTAGGATATCTATGAGGAGAGGTTGTGAGAAAGATTCTTATCTCCTTAGTTCAGGGAGGCTTGTGCTAATGAGTTCCATGTGATCTAGATCAGTAAACAATCTGGTTATTTGAGCTTAGGTAGTGTTCTTGCTAAAATCATGATGATTTACTCCTGACTCATCATTTCATCTGAGACTTCAAGGATGTCCTCATTAGAGAAGTTCTTATGCATCAACCTAAGGCTCTTATTCTTACTATTGAGAAGACACATATTATAGAGGAGAATTTGGCTAGAGGTTTTAGTATTAGATCTAGTTCTAAGAACCAAAGTGCTTAGAATTCAGGACAAGATGCTCAAAATTATCAGTCTTCTAGAAAGGGCCAAGCCTAATTAAAACCCTCTTAGGGTGGTTATCATGGTAAGGGTAAGAAAAGTGTTTGGGGAAAGGGTGGAAAGTCTTTTGGTACCTCAGGAAAGAAAGGAGATAACTAGAATTGAGGACAAAAATCCTAGTAGGATCATCCCTCTTAGAGTGCTCAATTGAATTCTAGTAGGGGTAGTGCACCGTATCCTAGTGCTACCCAAGATGGTCATAGAATAGGTTCCAACTTTGTAGGAAACTATTATTTTTGTGGTCAGCTTGGCCATAAATATTTTGAGTGCCCCATTAAACCATCTTCATGACTTGGTAAGGGCATAATGATATCTAAGCATACTATAGGAGATGTTGGTAGGAATCACAAATTCTCTATGGTAGTTAACAACTGTTAAGAAAATCATCAAGGTATAGTAGTCAAGGCTATAGGTACATTGCATGGTATTTCAAATTTAGTTTTGTTTAACTTTGGTGCTTCAAATTCTTTCATATCACCATCTCTTGTTCAATGATGTGGACTAGTGGCAGCATGTCAGATCAATAGGTGGTAGGTTGAGCTAGCCATGGGTTCCAAAGTGGTTGTAGACTTGTTGGTCAAGTGTTTTGTTTTTAATTTGGGTACCTTCACCACCAGAGTTGATCTACACATTTTGCCTCTGGGATCATATGACATTGTGTTGGGCATGGATTGGTTAGCCACCCATTAGGTAAATATAGATTACTATCATAAGATAGTATAGTATGTTCATGACATAGGTGGGCAGGCGAAAATTTTAAGAGGCTTGAGACCAATCTCATTTTGAATGATCTTAGCTAATTAGTTGAAGTGGAGTGTGCAGAAGGGTTGTCGATTGTTTCTTATGTCTATCAGTGATCTTAAGGAAGTTGAGAGCCATACGATGATAGTTGATGATCACCCTTCATGAGTATGCAGATGTGTTTCCTAATGAGATTCCATGTATGCCACCACAACATGACATTAATTTTTGGATTGATCTTGTACCAAGAGTGAAGCTGATTTCATGGGCTCCTTACAGCATGACAACTTAGGAGTTGAGCGAGCTCAGATTGTAGTGGGAGGAATTGTTGGCCAAGGGCCATATTTTTCCTACTATATCCTTATGAGGTTCAGTAGTCATCTTTATGAAGAAGAAGGATGGTTCTTTGTGTTTGCTCATTAACTACCGACAGGTAAATAAGGTGACATGAAGAACCATTATCCTTTGCCAAGGATCGATGACTTGTTTGATCAGATGAAGGGAGCATGAGTGTTCTCAAATATTGATCTTAAATTAGGATACCATCAACTTTGTATCTAGGAGGCCGATATTCATTGAATAACTTTTTGTACATGATATGGACATTATGAGTTCATGGTTGTACCCTTTGGGTTAACCAATGCATCATTAATATTTATGAGTTTGATGAATGGTGTATTTTTGACTTACCTCAATCAATGTGTCATTGTATTCTTGGATAACATATTGATCTATTCAAATACTATAGAGGAACATGAAGTCCATTTATGTCAAGTATTATTGTGCTTGAGAGATCATTAGTTGTATGGAAACTTGAGAAAATTTGGTTCTTCTAGTCAGAGGTGAAATATTTGGGATACATCATCACTAGTGATGGGATTGCAATAGATCTAGAGGAGATTTGTTCTATCATGGATTGGATGGTACCCACTAACATCTCATAAGTTCATGGTTTAATGGGGTTCATGGGTTACTACCATCACTTTGTAAAGGATTTCTCACGAGTATCTCATCCCATCACTTCTCTTCAACAGAAAGGGAAGAAGTATGTTTGCTCAGACCAATTTAAGGTAGTATTTAATACTCTTAAGGAGTGTTTGACTAGTGTACCAATCTTGGAGTGCCTAATCCTATAATTGATTTCATGGTTTGCATAGATGCTTCATTGGAAGGTGTGGGTGCGGTGTTGATGTAGGATAGTCAAGTGACTGCATATAAGTCTAGGAAACTTAAGGACCATGAGCTTAACTACCCCACTTATGATTTAGAACTCATATTCATAGTGCATGATATTTTTTGATGGAGACATTTCATTTTGGGACATGGGTTTGAGTTGCATAGTGATCATAGGAGCTTACAGTATATCTTTACTTAGCCAAAGCTGAATACACAATAGCGTCACTAGATAGAGTTCTTGTGTGAGTATGACTTTGATGGTCATTACATTAAAGGGAAGGAGAATGTAATTGTTGATGACTTGAGTAGGAGGCAACATGAGGTATTAGTGATATCAATGGGAGTGGAGTTATGAGGTTGTATCTTTGAGGCTTTTCCTAGTGATACTTGGAATCAAAAGGTGGGGGCAAAGATCAAGTTTGGATGTACCCTTGAGGGGAGACTCTCAAGTTATATTCTTGAGTCTAATGGACTACTACAAAACTTGGGGCATATCTATATACCCATGTTGGGTGATCTTCATACCTTTGTTCTTCATACCTTTGTTTTGTTGGAAGTGCATCATGCACCATATTCTGCACATCCTAGCATCAAGAAGATGCATGTTGATCTCAAACAATTTTACTTTTGGGCAAGAATGAGATGCAATGTTGTTGATTTTGTTGCTAGATGTCTTGAGTGCTAGAGAGTGAGGATAGAGCATCAGCATCTAAAGGGTCTTTTGCAGCCACACACCATTCTATAGTGGAAGTGGGATACAATATCTATAGATTTTATTACAGGGTTGCCTATGTCGTCAAAGAGACATTATTGTATCATGGTGATAGTGGAAAAGTTGTCCAAGGTAGCAAATTTCTCACCCACCAGAGCATCCTACATAGCTTTTTTTGTAGCACATGTTTTGTTGGAGGATATTGTTTGTTTGCATAGGATCCCTTGTCAAATTATTTTGGATAGAGATCCAATGTTTACTTCTACACTATAGATGTCTTTCCAGCATGCTTTGAGCGCATAACTCAATTTTAATTTGGCTTATCACCCAAAGACCAATGGTCAAACTAAGAGAGTGAATCTAGTTTTGGAGGATATGCTTTGCATGTATGTTATGGATAGGTAGGTGAAGTGGGAGGACCATTTGACCTTGTTGAGTTTGCATACAACAATGAGTATCATAGTTCTCTTGGTATGTCACCTTTTTAGGCCTTGTATGGTAGACTATGTTGTACCCCTTTGAGTTGGGATTACTTAGAGGACCAAGTTATTTTGGGTCCAGAGATAATTTAGGGTATGGAGCAAAAATTTATTTGCATTAGAGAGCATTTTTTTATTGCTCAAGATAGGCAAAACAAGTATGCAAATGCCCATAGGTTGGATCATCACTTTTCTATTGGTGATAGGGTGTTTTTGAGAGTCTAATGAAGGAAGAGCCCCATCCATTATGGGAAAGACTCTAAGTTGGTACCATGTTTTCTCAAACCATTTGAGATCCTTGAGAGGATTGGTCCTATCATGCATCCACGATGTTTTTCATGTTTCTATTTTGAGGTAGTATATTCTAGATGTGACCCGTGTTCTTGATTGGGATGCCTTGTAGGTAATGGACATGTAGCTTACTTTGGAGCCCATTCATATCCTATAATAGTAGAGGCTGACCTTATGAGGTTGAGACATCGAGCAGGTAAGGGTCCAACGGTACCCAAGTGATGAGACCTCTATGACTTAGGAAGATGCTACATGATTGAGGGGATTGTAGCCCTACCTTTTTGTTGGCTTCCAGGAGTAAGCCTATGCTAGTAGGGGAGGATGTCATGCCTCTTGTGTCTGTAATATGTACCTTGTGTATTTTGATTTGATATGTACTTGATACTATTGGGTAAGAGCACAAAGTTGGGTGACAATTCCACAGAAGTCAATTTCATGAAATGAGACCTTTGAGAAGCGGGTACAAGATTTGTTCAAAATCGGGTACCAAATTTTAAAAATGTGGTTCAGGGGCCCGATCCATACTCAAAAAATTGGGTACCACCTGATCCATACTCAAGAAATCAGGTACCCAATTTATTGAGCATGGATCAGGTGCCCAAACTACATTTTTAAAATTGGCTACCTGATATTTTAAAAATTGGGTACTCGATTTTGGAAAGCTACAAAAGCTGATTTTTGGGGGTTTTTCTATTCATTTTTACTATTTGTAAACCTGATTTTAGCAAGATACGGGAGCCTTTTTTTAGAATTCTCCTGACCCCCTATTCCTCTTTTTCGGCATGCCAAGTATTTTACTTTGTTTTCTACTATTTTACTTCATTATTTTCAGTTTTAGGCTTTATAATTTTGTTAATTTATTAAAAAATTTCACTTTTAAAATGTAAAATTGTAAGTTTCCATTGTTAATAGTATTATCTTTAGATTATTGTATCTGTTCATTTAAATAGTTTCATATAATTTTAATTTTTAAAATTTGTAGATGTTCATTTAAAAATTATTATTTTAGATGTTTCAATGTATTTAATAAAAATTACAATATTGAATGATTAGATAGATGTAAATTAGATTGTTTAAACATGTAAGTACATTCAATATTTTATAGTTATTCCAACTAAAAAGTAATTAATTATAAATTAGTTTGTAAACCATATAACAAAGAAAGTAAAACTAACTATATTCCTAAGTCTAACGTCAACCTAACTATAAATGTAGAATAATTTAATCCAAACCTTAAACATAAAAGTAAGTATTTAATGTGTAACACCCCACCAAGGGATCCAAACACAAAATGAAGTATTTAATGATTTTACTTATTGTATTGTACTTTGTTTCATGGACTAGAAAGGGATGATGTAATCTATTTTATAAATGTATATTCTTTCAACCTTTCATACCTTGTGACATGTATAGTGGATAATTGTGCATTCAGAATTAATGCCAAGCGGCATTCCAAAGAAATGTATATTATTTAAATGGATTGAACTTGTATTTATTCTTTCATTTGGATATGTTATTTATTTTAATTCTAATATAATTATTTAAAAATTAAATGTGACTCAACATCTTGGGATCCTTAAGGAATGTAATCTCTTATGTTTTCTTGTGTATTATTGTATGTTATTGTTTACTTAGTAAAACTTTAGGTTAGCTCTTTGGATCCCTTAGTTGGGTGTTACATAATGTGCTCGCTTACCTTAAAACCATATATTTTTAATAAAACTACACACTAATCATAAACATAGTATTAATCTTGATGTAAAATCTCACTCACCATAATTCTAAAACTAACCCTAACATTGACTAAAATTTTAACCAAATTATATAATTAAAATTGATATACTTCTAAGCCTAACCCTAATCATTAATAAACTTAATCCTAAATGTTAAACCCTAATTCTAATTGTAATTTCAAATCTGAAACCTAACACTTGATCCCTAGCTAGGTAACCATAACAGTAGCTCCATAATGGAAAGTAATCTTAATCCTAGGTTTGAAAGCTTTATTTAATGATTTTAAATTGGGTTGAAGAAATATTGAAATCTTAAATGATAAACTATAAAATAGTACTTCAAGAAAAACTTATTTTGTACACTTATAATCTAATTATATTAATTTGTTAGTATTTCTCTTGATAATGATATTTAAATATGATTTAAATATTCTTTTAATTTCTCCACACAATATGTAGGACTTAACTTTTCACCATAATTTATGTAGATAATACATGTCAATCGATATGGATTTTATCTTTAGATGCACGTGTTTGATTCTTTTAGCATGAGGTTTGTTCACATTGAACATAGCTAGAGTGTCATAATTTTGACAAATAATCCAATCCTTCATAAGAAAGAAAAACACTTGGACATCCAATAATATCTTCCAACTAAGATCTTGTTATCACCCTAACTATTACGATGACATTTACACAAAACATAATTGTGATATAGTAATCAAACATGAAGTTGCCTATAAGTAAACACCACTTTTTGATACACATTCTTGGTATCGTCCAAAATTTGCTCCTTATGAAATGCAATGAGTGAAGCTTGATTTAAATTTAAAATGCTCCTTAACTCCTTATCATTTGATTGAATATTTGAGAATACAAATTTATCATCATTGTCTTTGAACTATGACAACATATATGATAGGACATCAAGTTAGACACAACTCCATCCTTTGTTAATATAAATTGTAATATAGTTAGTATTGATATTTGGTACTTTGAGATTTCAACTATAATAATTAATAAACTTGGAAGGAAAATTGTACTTTATAAATAATTATAAAAATCTTTCAATTTGAAAATACAAAAAAGAAATCACAGTTTTACATTTATAATTTAATTATAAGAGTGCCTACTCTATTTTTAAAGTATATTCTACCAGATATTTGAAATCAAATTTTATCATTTAAAAATAAATTATTCATTTATTCCATGAATTGTTGTGAACATTCTATTAATAGGAAGTATAAGTACACTTATTGGATGAGAAAAATATTGGTAGATACATGATCGTAGCCTTTTATAATGAAGTCCAAAATAATTCATAAATTATAAAAGGCCATTAAGTCACAAGATAAAAACTAACATAAACAATTATTTTATGATTCAAAAAATTTGTGAATATCACCTAAAGCGACACCATATCAGTGGAGATGAAGAATTCGAAAACCCAAGGTTGTGGTGTTAAGATCTCTGCAAGGAATTTTTCTACCACACCTAATACCATTGATATCATTCCTTGATACCTACTATTCAAACCACATGTCATTTTTATTATTCATTTCTAGCTTCCACACCTCCCCTTTTCTTGGATGGAGGATTTTATAACCTGTAGAAGTGTACCTATCAAATATGGGAGGACGAGCTAGAAGCATAACCTTTTAGACTAAGAGCTAATGACAAAGGGGTGTTCCCTTTGTCAAATTTGCATCAAGCACAATTGAAAACCTCATCTCTTATGATGTTGATGCATTGCACTCAAAATGACTTGATCCCTAGTAACTTCACCAAATGTCTTTGAACCCATCGAAAATCCCTCTTTCCATCATTAGGAAGAGAGAGTGCAAGAATAGAAAAACAAGAAAGGAGTGATGCTAAAAACACAAAGTCAAATCCAAAAATATACTCACATTTACTAATAAATTGTGGAAATTTGATAATGTTAATATTTTATATTCAATCCTATTTATATATTCAATCCTAATTGTTTTAATATTGTTCCTTAATCGTATACATTTGCTAAGGCATAATCATAAGCATATTTATATAAGATATTTTTAGAATTGACATTTAAGTTGATTTAAATTAATATAGTTTTTTGGAGTATTATTTTATGAGTAGGCTTAAATTTGGTATAATATTCAATTAGCCTTAACATTAAAGTTTACTTAAATGTTTAACTTTATTTATTTAATTGATATGGTTTTAAAGATCTGTACATTTATATTTAATTGATATTTTAGATTTATTTTATTAAATAATAATTTTGTGATTTTTTATGTTGTTTAAACATATATGCAGATTATATTTGATGGACCCACCCCCACCTCCACCCCCTCCATCTCCACCTCCGCCTCCACGACCACCTAGTCCTCCTTGAGCACCTACCATAGAGGATTTCTAGGAGAGCATGAGGGATAATCTTAGTGACCTCATGCGAGATATTGAGACTATCAAGTGTGAGGCTCACCCCCCTCCTCACCTACTACACCTTGCACATACAAGGCATCATTCACTCTATATAGCATTTGGATTTTGATATTGATAGCTTTAGATCATGGAGGCAAAACATGCGTGCCTTTTATTTTGATGGCCTATCGTATAGAGAGGTCCATAACCTCAAAATAGTTAAACAATATTTTAAAAGATATTTTGTAAACCCTAAGATAGGTTAGGATATTAATGAGAAGCCTCATATTTCTATTAGATGGTGCACACATTTGCATATATCTGCACACTTTTGGGAGTAGTGGTGGATGCTATTTGACAATCCACCATATGCTTATCATGAGGTGCCCGTGTACTTTCTTAGGAAACTATGGCTTGATTTTGAATTGGGTTTGAAACCCAATTATTTTGAGAATTAGATCATTTTAGGGGGTTGGTGGAGGGATTCCTTAGGATAGGCCTGGGGCAAACTTGAGACAATGTCAATAACATATTTATAGAAGTGAACTCAAAATATAAAATTGGCTCAACATATTTCTTCAAATGAGGTCCTGTAAAATAAAATTGTAAAACAAAAACACATGTTAATAAAAGCATAAATTAATATGAGCCATCTAAACTATATAAATATGTGTAATTTTTATGTACTTACTATGTGTAATTGCACAAGATGTTGATGTTTGATCCACCTTAACATTTAAATTTGCATAAATTGTAAATGAGACCTAAATAAGAGGTATATATAAGTTCTCTAATTTTCTATTGACAACACATACATACATGTAATTAAATTATATAAGTACATATATAAAAATTACACAATAAAGAAAAAACTTACATGTGTTTGATTTAAATGTAGTCATCCTATTGTACCATTTGCATCCTCTCTCTTTTGTAATGCATCTATGATTGTCTCATGCTCGTCCATTGAAATTGTCCCTAATACCTTATTGGAAGGTCTCCCTTTATACCCTTCTAATTTGAATTTTTTTGCCACAACCAAATGAGAATAGTGTAAAATCTTCTTTTCGGATTGGTGGTCTTCAAATGTTGGTAAACCATTGCTTCTTGTTAGGTATCTATGTAGCTAGGTTCCAACTACAATGACAAACCCAATTGGATACTCAAAACCATCATCATCTACTTGATGACATATCAATTTTTTCTTAGGTTTCACACATCTAGCTAGCCAACACTCAGTCTATTCATCATTATCATTAGGTGTAATAACAACATAAACATGTCCTACAAGATAAGATAAAGTACATAAACACTTTAATCACATGTGTACATGTATAAATAATATGTTAAAGACATGTATGTACTTTAATTATATTAATGACATGTACATAAATAAATAATATAAATTGAAGCATGATCATAACAAAATCTAATTAAATTATGCATACTAGGTTGTATGAGGTCTAAAATACAATCATAGTCTTATGATGCAAAAGTAACATTTTGGCCTTCATTTACTATATCATCTTGAAAATGTGTGTCAGTAG
Source organism: Cupressus sempervirens (assembly GCA_028749045.1). Classification (NCBI taxonomy): domain Eukaryota; kingdom Viridiplantae; phylum Streptophyta; class Pinopsida; order Cupressales; family Cupressaceae; genus Cupressus; species Cupressus sempervirens. The sequence continues at coordinate 46,474,113 of CM053787.1, forward strand.
ATGCTAATAATTTTTGTTTCCAATCTTCAACCCATTCTGTATTCTCACATTCTTCCCATTCACCTACAAGACAAAATTGACAAAGACAAGCAAGCTCCCTAGTCAATATAGTCCAAGTGTTAGAATCTGAACTCCTAAATGAATGCCATTTAGCTGATCCACTAATTGTATCATAATCATATCTTGAAAGGATATTCTTGTCTTCAAATAGGTAGAAGAAACATTTGATTGTAGAGTTATCACTTGATCTTGTGTATAAATATTTGTTACACCATTCGACAATCTCATGTGAATTTTTGAATTTGGCTTTTTCCTCAAACTTTAATTTCTCTCTACTAAGGGCTCTCTTCACACATGCACTAGCACCATCATGTTCTCCTTTACCATGTTTAGCCTCAAAAAAAATCCACACATGTTGGATATTATTTTTCCTATGTGTCCTACTCAACCAATAGAACATTCTAGCATTCTTGAATTGTCCTATACAATTATCTAACCATATCCAACATTGTGTCATTTAGTTTGTCTCTCTTTTAATTATCTTAAAAGACCTTGAAACAATATTGGATAGATTCAGATGAATGAAGTTTATTATCACTCATATAAAAATGGTACTCTCTCAATATTTTTCAATCCTCCTTTGTACTATTAGGTGCATGCCTATAAACTATATGAACATAAATTGTTACTTGCACTGAATTGTAATATTGTGGTTGTACCTCATCTTGTGGTGCAAGTGTGTAGTTCTCTACAAAGTGAACAACTAAAATTATAATACCAATTGGAAATGTATTCTTACATATGCAAAATTTTCCATCAAACCATCTAGCATATTGAGAGTGCTTAACATATTTTGGTATGATCACACTCTTAAACTCATCCATAAATGCATGACAACTAACTTTATCTATAACTAGATCACACCTTCTTCCAATCTTTCCATCCTTTAATGGATATTCAATAGTTTTGAATCTATTTACATCAACTAATTGTTGTCCAAAAGTAGTCAAAGCATTTTCATGCAAACATTCATCTAACAAAGGAAGATTGTCACACATATCACGTGTACCAAAAAGACATGCATTGAAAAGAAAGTATTGATCATTAGGTGGCTTAAAAAACAAGCCTGATATGAAATCCTTTATAGTTTGAGGTGGTATTTTTATACCACATTCCTACAATATGTCTTTACTATGCATGGTACCATGTACAGATAGAACTACATCATAATGGTAATGAAATTGAATATGATTTTTGCAACAACATGTGATTCTTTCCTTGTTAATCCTTACATACCATGGTTTACACTTTTCAAAAGTACAAAATTTCTAAACAATTTAGTTTAATTCATCTCCAAAATGTGTTTAGGATGTGGATCATGTATTTTTGACCCAACTCTCAATTTAAAAATATCTCTTGAATTAGGTGATACTCTTGTATTATCATGCCAAAAGATTTCAACCAAACTTTTTACTTCACTAGTAAATTTCATATCACATCTCAAGAGTCTACCACTAGAATTCCACAAAATATTTGTTGGATCACATTCAAAGTTAATCCTTCTCTTTATAGCTCTTTCTAAAGTCTTACAATTCATATTAAGCTATCCACTTATGTTGCTAATCAATCTTTTGTCAATTGTTGATTTGTTAACTAAAGATGTTGTTATTGCTCATTGTGCTACATTCTTATCTTTAGAGAAAATTTTCTTTCTGAAAAAATCAAAGGCACTAGCAACAATGGATACAACTTGTCTTAAAGACTCATTTTTATTCTTGGATTTTGCATACATTCCTAACCTTTTCATTACTTTTTGCATTTTAGACATTTGAATTAGTTGCAACATCAACTAACATTGAAACCCAAATTTCTTATTATAAAAAATTTATCTATGTAATCTATTAGCATGTATCCTAATTTATCTCCATGAAACCAATCCCTCAAGATTATCTAGCACACGATTAGGAAAATGAAAATTATGTTCAGGCACTTTAGCACCTTTCTGACATGTTTGTTCAGTAATTGGTGTTTCTATGTCTACACTCATACAATTTTTATTTTCAATTGGCATTTCATTTTCACTATTATTTGGGATTTGAATCTCATTTTTAATTTTTCTTGGTATTTCTTTCAGGGCATGCATTTCCATTGGAGCTTTTTGTGCATCATCGTTTGATAATCTATTCTTATGAAGAAAATCTAAATCATTTAAATCATAATTTGCTTCTAAAAAATCACCAATTTCATCATGACAAAAAATTTGTGGGTTTGGAGACACACTTGTATTAAATGTTTGATTAGAATGTGTACCTGAATCTCCTTCTAATGGGTTCTCTTCTTTAGCCTCTTCATCCATTGTGGTATCCTCAATTTCCTTCTCCTTTGAAACATTACTCAATTCTCTAATTCTTTGTCTTCTCTTTCATTGACATTGTGCTTCATGCTCTTTATTTTTTGCAATCTCCTCATTTGTTAGAACTTTTTATTTCTTCTTTCTTCGTTGTTTTGATCCCATGTTTGCACCAATTTTGAATTTGAATCAATAGCTTGCAAATTGTAGAAGAAGACAAGAAAATAGAATAACTATGACAAAATTTATTGTTCCAAATCGAAACTATTATTCAATGATTGCAATCATTGAAAAGTGGTATGTGGGACATCTTTTGGGGCCCAACAAGTAGAGCAAAATTGGGTACCCAATTTTTAAGCAATCGGGTACCCAATTTTTAAACAATCAGGTGCTCATTTCTGTCAATGGCTAAAACCAAATTGAGCACCTAATTTTTGAATTACAAATTGGGTGCCCGATTCTAGTTGACATAGGTGGGAATTTGGAATGGCTGTAAATTTGCTTTGGGTTTTGCCTTGGCGAAAGGCATGGCATAGGCTTGGTCCCACCAAGCCTTGCCTTCATGAACCATTTTTTTCTAAGGTATTCAATTAACAATTTTAGGGATTATTGTAATTTTATATGGTCGTCCCTATTGAATTTTTTGACGAAACAAAAACCCATTATAGGTCTTACTTTTCTTATTTCAAAAATGTAAATTTTATAGTGTTATGAGTTTATTTTCTATTTATCCATTATGTATTAATCAATAGTATCTCTTAAACATTGAATAGTGACATTCACTAAAACTTTAATAATTTTTTTAATTTTTCATATCTTGTAAATTAATTTACATGTCATCAATCCTCGCACAATTCTTTTAAAGTTAAAAATAAATAAAAATAAATAAAATTCATTAAATTATGACATCCATACACGAGACATTTTAGAAATTAGCTTAAACATTAATTAATAAATTAATAAAAAAACATATTCATTAAAAAATTTAAGAAAAATATTCTCATTAATCTTTGATGTGTCAAGTAACTCTATTTAAAAGCATTCACAAAAATTTATTTAGTTGTGTCGAATTGTGGTGTTTGTAAACAAGCATGGTATGGTCCTGAAACAGGGATTTTGAAAAAGTGGTTTTTAAAGATCCATACCAAAAAAATAATTTATCATATGGGTATACAAATAAATTACATATTCAAAAAGAAGATCTCAAGAACTACAATTGTTATTTTTATTTTACATTTAATCTCTAAATGCCTCAAATTTTGGCATCAATTGACAAAATATTTCAAAAATAGGAAAAACACTTCCACTTTTTGGCCAAAAGTGAGAGCCAACTTCTTGCACTGACCCTCTTATTTATGTACTTTGAGATGACCTAAGGGTTGAATATTATGCTTTGATTCAGTACCATAAATTTTTTACTACTATGCTATTTAGTGTATCATATTTGCATGTTTATTCCATTTTGAGATGACAGTAGATCTATGATGATATCTGATTATCTAGTATTTGAACATATTTTTTATTATGTTATGTGATAGATTTTATGCTATGGTGATTTACTTCATTTTTGTCTCTTTATGCTTTATGTGAACATGAGTGACGTGAATGGATTAATTAGGTATTTAATGCATTATTGCTTTGGCTCTAATATTATATGCAATTACACTTGATCGTGTGTTTTTGTGTGCAGGAATTATATCCCAAGTAGTAGCACATGGAGTTAGTGATTCAACTATTCATATTTTACCAATGTTGTCCCTATATGGTTGATGTATCCTTATTTAATTTTTTAAATTAAACCTTTTGGTGATTATTAAATCCAAACTCATCTACATTATGTGATTAAACCAATAAGTGTATCTCTACTTTAGAGCTTTGCATTGTCACAAAATTTGTTAAGTGATTTTCTATGATTTTGGGTTTTTAGACTTTACATCTTATTGAATTCAATTTCTAAAAACTTTTCCTTAGGTGAATTTCCATTACAAGGAATAACTGATTTTTGTTTGGGTCGATTTAGAGTCTAGCTAGTCTAACTAGCTATTTCCCATAATCAACTATTCACTCAAAAAGTGAATAAGTATTGAAAAGAGGATTTGTATTCTCACTTTCCAATTTGGAAATTTGGAAATTGGAGAGCTTTTCTAAAATCCTCTTTCTGAAGGATTGGATTTTTGTTCATTCTGAGAGCTATGAGCATTAGACTTTTCCGAGATCAATCTCACTGGATCCGGCTCAGGGAGACCTTGCTTTGTCATCACTTTTAGGGGATTATTTATCTTATCAGCATGATTTCAGTTTCCACCCCTTTTGCTATTGGGTAGGGCTTTCTAGTTTTCTTGTTTCTTCTTTGTTTTAGCTTTCATTTCTTGTAGCAGTTTGTTAGGAGGCTAAGAACTAATGTTCCCCTCTATTTCTATTTGTTGGTTCTACCCAGTTGGTCAAGTATGAATATTTTCCCTATTTTTGGGATGGGAGTTTGGGGTTTTGCACCATTATGCTGGTTGTTTTTACATACAGTGTCTGAACACAAATATTATTGGAAATTTTGGGATTTTGTACCCAAAAGAAAAATGGGTTTTAATTTCAGCGTTTTTTAGTTTTTGGGGTTTTTACCTCATTTTGCATGCCACCCTATTTTCTCAGGTTTTCTTCACATGAGTTTGGTCATGGACCTAGATCATCTATTTGGATGTCAGTTAGACTATTGTTGCACTTTTATGTTGCATTGGGATGTGTGTCACATCCATCCTCCTGAGTTTGTTATCAGTTGAGTGACCTTTTTCTTGTGTTCTCATCTAGTCCTTGTGTTTGATCTTCATGATGGTGGTGTGCCGCACATGAGTACATGTGCATACATTTTTCAAGTGACTTGTGAGGCCCAATCTTTCGTGGTACTTTTGAAAGTTATGATCATTGGGGTTGGGTTGAAAATTTTCATGCCTATGAGCACCCATCATTGGATGGGCATGGATAGGGTAGGGTAGCATATGGAGGGGGCTTCTATCTCACATCCTATCAAACATGGTGTCATAGGTTGGTAGGGGGAGCTTTAATTATGTGATAACTAAATAAAATGCTAGGCAGGAATAAAACTTAAGATAATGAAAAAAAAATTGTGCTTGAGCCTTCCATTGAGGGAGTTGAATCTGTATGATTTGAGCTTGGGCTTGTCAATGCCATGTGACTTTCCATGATGTTAGTCCCTATTTAGTAGCCCATTGAATGTTTGACTAGGACTTGTAGTTGTCTATGTCTTGGTTTCAGTCATCATGTTGTTTGGTGTGAGTGTTATGTATAGACATTTTGCTTTATGTGTGTTTGTGGTTGGATTATTATCTTCATTAGCACAATAGGAGTGGGCCTATAGGTTTCATGTGGTTGGGAGGCATGGTTATCTATACCATTGCTAGGGACCAGTGTACAAAGATAGTCTTTTGTCCTAATGCAACCATTGCTAGATGTTTTCACCTAGTGCTTCAAGATTCTGAAGTATGCTTTCTTGCAATTTATACTTTCATTGGGATGCTTGTATATCATTTTTAGATGATGTTATTTATTGACTTATTTCCTTATTTTGATGATTAGCATATGATATATAATGTTATCTATATTCATAGGATTATCTTATGCTTTACTTTTAGCATGTTAGATTTTTTATGCCTATGTTGTAGCATGTTTTAGTAGTGACATCCTTATATGATAGCACTAATGATCTAGTCAGTAGCTTGGGATGTTACGTGTGAGGGATGGCTAGGGCCCATAATGGTTTTATGAGGCTATTATGTTTGGGAGGAACTATGTATTTGGTTTGGTTGTTTCATTCATTATGATGTTGTTTTAGTACACTATGATGTTTCCTTTGTTGGGATTTACAAGTAGGAAGTATACTTCTGAGAGGGGAGGGAGGTAAATCAAAAGTACTAAACTTTAACCAATAAAACTTTTAACTTTAAAACATTGTAAACATATAGAAATAACATGTAAAGAAAATGCATCCACATAAACATTTGACACCAAATATGATTACTCAGAAACCCTCCAATGAGAAGGTAAAACTGGGTTGGGGATGATGCTCACAACTCTTCACTATTGCAGCAATAAGGTTCACCTATTAAGGTTACATATTTTTACCATTCTCATGATCTGCCCTATAAAAGGCATGTCTTATTAAAAGCTTACAAAGATTGTTAGATCCCACCCTATTAAAGGATTTTAACACTTCATCAAAAGTATACCTGTCTAAAGGATTTACAAAAAATTCACTTAAAATGTCACCTTGTTAAAGGCTTTATATAATGGTTGTTAAACCAACCTATCTCCATAGGATTTCATTCTGCTACTACAATTGTTAGGAAGTATAGTAGAATGTTTGACCTGATTACTTTCTCTCTACTTTTGTTGATTTTAGATCCTTGTTTTGTCCAATCTGATCCTCATTAATCTAGTATAAAAAAAATTGTAACTTTAATCTTTTTGTTCTGATAACTAATTCTGCAATTTTGTCCTTCTTCTAAGTCACCTTCAACTTTATCAATTCACCATTTTCACTTCTTTTCTAGCATTATCTCCTTGCATGCATTCTCTCTCACACACCTTGTAAAGTATGGGGCTTAATCTCCTTAAAAAGATTTTGTGACTTAGGGTTAGGTATAAATCTACAATTGAGATTCATCTAACTTTCCCACTCAAATCTCTCCATTTTTCTGATTGGTTGCATGTTGATTGCATAGGGAATCCAAATAGATTCAATCTTATCTCTAAGCTTCAAAATCTATCCATATGTTAGCTCAAAAATGGTTTACATCTTAGTTTGTGAAGGCACAAACTCATATGTTGATTTTGTGTTACTTGGCACTTGCTAATTACTGATGCTCGACACATACTAAATTCTATCTTGCTTGGCACTTGAACTTGCTTGGCATCTATTGTTCACTCGGCACTTGAAACTTTCTCAACACTGTCTATTTACTCAGAATCTGAATGACCCAGCACTTGTTGAATTTCTTGGTCAGGACATATTGTAACTTGGCATCTATATTCTACTTAGTACCAACTTAGAAAATTTCTTAAGAGTGTTGACACTCAATTTTCAAAACCAATTTGAGATCAACAATCTCCCCCTTTGACACGAGTGTCAAAAAAATTTAACTATACATGATGAAACTAATCTCCTTGAGTATAATATACATTCTATTTAGTATATATACAAAACTTCAAAATTGTTCAAAATTGTGTAAAGAACTATATACCTCAAAATTTTGTATCTCCCCTTGAGTTGATGTGTCATTTACTTGTATCCAAAATCTCTTTGAGTAGATTGATTTGCCTCTACCAATAATCCTTGTCTCTATTCTAAATTATGAATTCTAATACTCTTTATCTGATGTAACCTATTATGACCTGTTTGCTATTTTGCTCTTCTCTTTTCTTTTCTTTGTTTATTTTATCACTCCCCCTTTCATTTTAGCTCCCTCTTTTACCATCTCCCCTTGTAGATTAAGTATCCTTTTGTCTTTTCAATTTCTTCCCCTTTGCTTTAAATTTCTCCTCCTTTTTGACACTTATGTCAATGGGTCTATACACTTACTAAATATTTTTCCAAGACGGTTTTTTTCACTTCCATTACAATTCTTAGAGTAGCATTCCAGTTTTATATTGAAACTTCTAGGGATTTGATTTGTATAGTTGTCTCTGCTACAAGGTGAACTAAGCCATCTAATGTAGAAATATTTGGATCTTTCTTTATCACATTATGTAGGCTAGTTCTTTTTGTAAAATTTCCATGTGAGGGGTTAGGGCAGATTGAATCTAAACTAATTTGGCTCTTCTATTAGCCTCTTCTATTGTCAATATAGCTAGTTCCTTTTGTGTGTGAAGTGTCATGTTAAAGTACTTCTCACTTTGAGTTGGATCTCTTGGAAATTGCATGCTAGATATCTTTAAGTTCCTTTCCAAGCTCATTATTCTCTAGCTAGTTTTCTGTGTGAAGATGGAAGGATCACATAATATTGAGTACAATGAGAAGATATTCTTAAGTACTATCTTCATCTTTTCAATTTTCTTATCCAGCTCTACCTATGATAGTGCTATCTCATTGGATATTATTTCATTCACATTTGTTTGAAACTTCTTTTCTGACCATTCCATCAGTTTTGCATTGGTATCATGGTCTTCACTTTGCACTTGGTCCACTATGTCTGAAAGTTGCTCCATAATGGGTTTTTTTTCATCAAGTACCTGGAAGCTAAATGCATCTCGAAAGATGTCTTTTATTTCAATTAATTATTGCCTCTATTTATACTCATTTATGAGTATCTCCTGCTTCTTCTTCCTTTCTAGTGCCTCTTGCACTTCATTGATTTGATCAATGTCCATGGTTGCATAGTCATACTTAGAAATGATTATTTCTTCATCTAGTGTAGGGTCTCCATTGTGAAGTACCCTTGAAACCTTTGTAGAGCTCAACCTTGGTGCTGAAATTTGAAGTGGTATTGCTTCAGTGCTTAGCTTTTGAGGCCTTCTTGTTGGAGTCCCAATGATTGGAAAATTAACCAAAGTTTGAATTGCTTCATGCTCCTTTTCCTTTGGGGTATCCTTCTCCTCCTCTAATCTTCCTTGGTCAATTACTATTATCTGTGGTTGTGCACCTTGTACTTGTGCAGTAGGAATAGAACTGTCCATCTATCCTATTTGGTCTTTTGTTGCCTCCTCAGTAGTTTTAGGGACTTTATCTATGGAATAAACCTTAGCTAATGTATCTTGTGAAGCTTGCTCTTTAGGTTGTCCACATGTAGTTGTAGGGATGACAGAAGATGTTTCTTTTGTTTCCATCTTATCCCTAGTCAAGTCAGCTACTACTTTTTGCAACTCATCTACACTGACCAATGCTGGATTACTGCATAATTGAGCTTGTAGAGTTGATTGGTCAAGGATCTTTTTAAGATCCTCTACAGTTAATGGATTGATATTCTAACTAGAGTTTTTGCGAACATCCTTTAATTTTATTGATTCTATAGGTTTAGAGGTTTCATGTGGAGGACTTGGAGGTGGAAATTGTGTGTCTTGCACACTCTATTCTATTTTCTGCTCTTCAGAAGTTGCCATATCATTTCTCTTTTATGTTTCCTTCTCCAAAATTTCATCTACCTTTTCTTTTTCACCTTCACCTTCCCCTTAATTGTCATTTTCTTCTCCATTGTTTCTTCCCTCAAAGGTATCTTCTTCTCCTAGTTGTTAGGTCATAAACTAATTTCCACATTTGAGTGGACTTTTTGACAACATCTTTAATCTTATTCTGAAGAATGCTAAAGGCTCTATATTTGGGTGCAAATTTTCTCCCATGCTTCTTATTGGCCTTGGTTATTTTCCCTTTTGTGAGCTTAGGAATTACTCAAGCTAATGTTGACTCTCTTATTTCTTTCTCCATATTAAGGCAATAATGCCATTTATTTTCAACAAAGAATTTGGGCATTGAATTGTCAAGTTCAAGTATGGTGTTGACTAATTCTTCTTATTGCTCAATAGCCTTCTTCTTTTCTTTCTCCTTAGCCTCTTTAGTTGTGGTTCTTGTACTTGCCCTTGTAGTAGGCTTAGCTGGACTTGGCTTGGCAGTTTTCTTACCCTTGGATTGTGTTGTAGGTTGTTTCTAAGCTTTTCTCTTTTTGGGCTCTGGTTTTATTTGTGCTTCCTTGGCTTTCTCTTCCTCCTCAACACCTTCTTCCTCTTTAGCATATTCTCCCATGTCTTGTGTCAAGGCAAGTGGCTCTTGGCCTGTTCTTCTTCTTCATCTTCTTCTTCTACTTCTATTGTCCCTTCACCAAATTTGGCTTTAAGATTTTTGACCAATTTGTCCTTTTTCTTTATAGTTGAAGTAGTTTTAAAATCCATCTCTACCTTAGACTTTATAACATCAAAAGTGCCAAAATATTTTTCACTTTGATCAATGTCTTCTACAAGCAATATTGTGATTGTTTTTGAAGCCTCATCTATATTTATCTCATATGCAAGTGGCCTTAGCCTTCTCACCCTTGGTTTTGCTACTTGGATGTAAGTGTAGTCAATGTCAACTAAGAAACAAATATCATTGATGTGCTGATCTACAAGAGAAATTTGTAATCTAAGCCTTTGCTTCATAGACTTTTTGAAGTCTTCAAAATAGCTTGTCATTAAGGTTTCAAAATTGGCTCCCATCTTCTCTATGTACTCATTTACTTGTACTACTATACACCTATTGGTCTTCCAACTTATCTTACCAAAAGAGGGAAATACATTCTAAACATAGAAAAATATGCATATCAAAATTGATCCAAACTTACACTAAGCACTCTTGGATCTCCTTATTGCTCCCAAATTCTCCATAATCTATTGTAGTTGTAGTTCTGCTAGATCATATGTATGATCCTTCTTGAAAAGTTTGTATCCCACATCAACTGCAATGTAAGGTACATTGTTCAGTCAGCTTAACTGGTAGAATTTATGGGATATGACCCAATAGAAAATTCTACAAGTGGATCTCTTATCATGTCAATAGCCATGTTTCTTTTATTCCACTTTGTCCCAGTGTTCTTCTCTATGGCTTCATTTGAATCACTCCTTAGGGTCTTTAGCTATTCTAGGGTTGAGTATCATGTTACCCTACGTATGATTCTTTTTGACAATTTAATATGTCCATTTCCAACCATAGGAATCCATCGTGAATTTTTCTCAAAACTATTCTTATCCATTCAATCTTGAAGACTACAGGGAAATCTAGGGCATGGGTTAAACCCTTCCTTTCAACAATCTAAAATTCTTCCTTTAATACCCCATTCTCACAAAGTTTATCATAAGCTTGCTGAATCTCCATGTCACCAATTGCTCCAACTTTACAATTATAACACTTTTTGACATCTTGCACCATAACAACCTTAGGTGGAATAATAGATAAAGCACCAGTAGGGTTAATTTTGTAAGCCACTTCAGGAATTGGCCTAAAATCTAATTGTTTAACTTCATTGCTGACCAACTGAACCTCAAATAGTTCCTTTTCCTTGGCGTTCCTAGAGCTAGATGACATTTCTAAAAACTTGGGTTTCAAAATGTAAAAATTGTGTAACTGCGTAGCTCGACACTTGAGTAAATACCTTGAATTGATGATATCACTCTGAATTGCTATTGGAATCTACTTGAATTATTTTTTCTTTCTTGACATCACTTTTATTCTCTTCTCGCTCTTTCTCTATGTTTGCAATGATAAAAAAAAAAATCAAAAAATCAACCTTATACCCTTCATTACATAGCATTTAATGCTTAGTGCATATACAACTGTCCACTCGGCTCCTTATGTAATTTTTGTTTCACTCAGCTTCCACTGATTTTCCAACACTCAACACCCACTAGAGTTTCCCTTACTCAACTTCAACTAGCTTTGGTAGACAACTCAACATATATTAAGATTTTACTTAGCATCTGAAGGCAACTTTTCTTATTCGACAACAATGTGAAAGCTTTGAAGATTTAACCTTGAATCTTTATTCATGCTGATCTATCCTGTTTAGTACTAACTCATTTTAGGAGCTAATTTATGATAAAGAATTTAAATATCAGTCCCTCATACCTTCTTTTTCTTAGTTTGATGAATTATGACCACTTGACCCTTTAGGTGAAGTGATCTCTTCATTTGATGTGCTACATCCATCTTTCTTCTTCCATGTCTTATTCATCTCTCCTTTAATGTGCTCAACATCTACCTTGCTTTTTCCTTTGTTTGACTCTAAGTTGGGTGCCTTTGATCTTGTTAGACAATGCTTGCTAATATGACTAGTCTTCAAACAACTAAAGCATGTAGTTTAGCTTAAGCATCTATTGTAGCTTCCACTAAAATGTGTTCTTATGCAATTCTCAGGGATGTGTCCATCCTCTTAAAAATAGTGATAGCTATGTCTTGTATTGAAGTCCCAATTATAAGTATTTTCATGGCTTCTTCCCTTGTTTGATGACCATGTGGTCTTGGATCTGCATTCAAGGGCTTTGTGTCCAAACTTCTAACAATTGTAGCAATGTCCTTCAAATCTCGGTGCATGCAGGGTCCTTGTCCTACATTCATGTGCCTAATGACCTTGTTTGTTGCATTTGTAACAATGTGTCATATTCTTTGGCTTGGCATTCTAATTACCATTCTTTTTCCTGCAAACATTAGTTGTATGTCCTTTCTTACCACAAAAATGACAAGTGGGTTTGGCATTCTTACCTTTGTCATTCCTTTGTTCAGCAATCTTGGATGACTGTCCTTCTTCAATGTTTGTATAACCTAAACCTGATGTGTCTTTACTGGATCTAGGGGATTACAGTAGTGGCTCAAAGTACTTGATGGCTTCATTTGGCTTGTTCAAGCTTTTAGAAAACTCCTTCTCTCTTTTTAGTTCATTCTGTAGTTGCTCATTTTGTAACTTCAATGTAGTTATCTAAATGTCCTTAACATTCAACTCATGATGGGCATTCATCATTTGGCTCAGGGTATCGAACTGCATGTTTGAGATCCTAGACAAGTCTACTAATTTTTCTTCCAATCTATTTGACAAGATTTTTTTTTCTTCTTCAATCATAGCCTTCTCCTCTATGGCTTTCTTCTTTTCTTCAGTCACTTCACATTACAATATTGCTTGCAATTCTTGCTCCAATTTGAGATTCTTGATCTCTTCATCTTGTGCTCTATTCTTGTCCATGAGATCTACAATTGTTGCATCAAACTCACATGAGTCACCATCTACAAATAACTTTTTGGTGTCAATCTCCTTGTATTGGGTGTCATTCTTAGCTATGACAATTTTTTTTCTTCTCTTTAGCAAACTCCTCAAAGCATCTCTAGCTTTATCCAATTGTTGCAGTAAGAGATGTATCTTAATCTTCTAATTCTCAATGGTCTTTTCGAACTTGTAGACTTCCATCTCAAGATCTTTTCTCCAAGCTATAAGGCTTCTCCTGATGAGAACTGGGTGGTGAATCAAAAGTACTGAACTTTAACCAATAAAATTTTTTACTTTAAAAAATTGCATGCATAAACATATAGAAATAACATGTAAAGAAAATGCATCCACATAAGCATTTGACACCAGATATGATTACTCTTCACTACTATAGCAATAAAGTTCACCTATTAAGGTTACATAATTTGACCATTCTCATGATTTTCCCTATGAAAGGCTTGCCATATTAAAAGCTTACAAGGATTGTTAGATCGCACCCTATTAAAGGATTTTACCATGTTATCAAAAGTGTACTTGGCTAAAGGATTTACAAAACATTCACTTGGAATGTCACCTTGTTAAAGGCTTTATACAATGGTTGTTAAACCAACCTATCTCCATAGGATTTCATTCTGCTACTACAATTGTTAAAAAGTATAGTAGAATGTTTGACTTGATTACTTGCACTCTGCTTTTGCTGATTTTAGATCATTGTTTTGTCCAATCTGTAATGAAAATACTATAACCTTGATCCTTTTGTTTTGATAACTGATTTTGTAATTCTTTCCTTCTTCTAAGTCACCTTCAACTTGATCAATTCACCCTTTTCACTTCTTTGCTAGCATTATCTCCTCGCATGCATTCTCTCTCACACACTCTATAATGTATGGGGCTTCATCTCCTTAAAAATATTTCATGATTTACGGTTAGGTATGAATCTATGATTGAGATTCATCTAAATTTTCCACTCAAATCTCTCCATTTTTTTGATTGGTTGCATGTTGATTGCATAGGGAATCTAAATAGATTTGATCTTATCTCTAAGCTTTAAGATCTATCCATATGTTAGCTAAAAAATGGATTACATCTTAATTCATGAAGGCACACTCATGTTGATTCTGTGTTACTCAGCACTTGTTGATTATTGATGCTTAGCACATACTAAATTCTGTCATGCTTGACACTTAAATTTTCTTGACATCTATTGTTCACTCAACACTTGAAATTTGCTTGGCACTGTCTATTTTCTCAACAGCTAAATGACTTGGCACTTGTTGAATTTCTTGCTCAACACATATTGTAACTCGGCATCTATATTATATTTGGCACCAACTTAAAAAATTTCTTAAGTGTGTTGACACTCAATTGTCAAAACCAATTTGAGATCAACATCCTTTTTTACTTTCCCTTTAACAATTGTTAGATGGTTATATTATGTTTTCATCTTTTAGTATTGTGTTCAAGTGTTTACACCTCAAATTTTAGATTTGGTACTCCCCAGTGTGGAGGTTTTGAACTCTATTTTACCCTTTAGTTTAGCCTTTGAGTTTATTTATCGCATTCATGGGTGACCATGTGTTAGCATGGGGCAATACAATATAGTCTCGCATGCCCAATAGAGTTATGCCATATGATACTAGAAAGAATTGCACCTCTTAGGAAGAAATGTCATGCGATACAGAAAGTATCACACCCACATTTGAGAAGTGTCATATGATACTGGTAATGTATCACATGCCCTTTTGAAAAGTGTCACCCAAACCCTGAAAGTGTTACCCTCATTCTTGAGGAAGATTGTCTGATACTAGAAAGTATCACATAGGGTTGTTTAAAAGTATCACCTGCTATTTGCAAAAACTTGTCCAAGTAGATAGTGAGCACTTTTTGGTAAGACCCAAACTTTTTGGGAAGTGTTTTCGCTACTACTTTTACATAATCTTCAATCCTTTGGTGTCACATTTTCAATTCAGAATGTTTTTATTCAAATTTTGTTTTGACATCTTTTGTTGTTCGTTGTTTGGTTAATAGTGGTGTTTGGAGATTCGTTGGTGTCAAGATGTTTGGTTAGTCTTCCATTGCTATCCTTTCTATCCTTGTATGTTTTATGTTGTGTACATTTATAGTTGTTTAAAAAAATAAAATATCTTAGCTTATATTTATCCTTATTTCCAAGGATCTCTAGACAGGGCATTACAATTGAAAATAGATTGATACAAGTATAAGAATTGTTTCAATCACTATTTTGTTACTACTGTCAAACTTGTTACTTTTTGGTAAGATAATTTCTTAGTTTATTTGACTACTATCATTTATTTAATTGATAAGGAGTATTTGATTAAATGAGATAAAAAAAGAACCTAGGGAAAAGGTTGAGTTATGGTATGTAAAAAAGGAGTACAAAGATCAGTTAAGATAGTGATGATATAGTGCATTGATTATCTAGTTAAGGTTGCAAAGCTTGGATACACTGACAATATCTAGATGAACAAGCAAGAAGAATTGAGTCTGCCAAGCTTGACTTAGTGGATAGCAGGTGCTAAGCAAAGTTAGTGCAAGCTAAGCAGAAAATCAGTTCGAGCTAAGAAAAGTCAAATTTCAGTGTATGTTGAGTAATATAGTGTAAGCCAAGTAAAGTTTAGTTGATTTCGAGCATGAATTAACTTTAGTGTTTATTGAGTGATCTAGTTGAAGAGGAGTGGAAGAATATTATGGAAGCCGAGTGAGAAAATATTGATGTCGAGTGCTAGTATTCATGTTAAATCATGGATTTGACAAATCTCAGCCAAGTATTTTTTTTTTTTTGAATTTTTTGAAGTGTGTGGAAGATAACTATGATGAGTTGGTGGCACATAATTCATGGTAAACTATTTTAAGGAAAATTCAAAAAGGGTTGAAGGAGAAGTTTCTAGAAGGGACTAAAATGAAAAGGTGGGTAGATTCATTTAATCCTACCTAATCCTACCTAATCCTAAAATGGAGAATAGAGGATGAAAGGGAAAATATCTTAATTTCCTCTTTATAGAGATGGTTGGTCAGAAGCAAGGTTGGTCAATATTGGAGAACCTAAGTTAGATAAGAGGTCTACGGTATTGCTTCATTCAAAGACCAAACAAAAGAGACTACTATTAAAGCAAAGCAAGAAGGCTTAAGAGTACGATTGCTTTAAGGGTGAACAAGTTATTAGAGATGAAGTGTGTGAAAGCCAAGCAGAATGGAGAACTCAAATAAAGATATGTAATCTACAATTGTAAGTCATTATCAAATCAAGCCTTACTACTACTTTCTAATCATTATACCATTCTAGGGTAAATCCATTGGATAAAGGTTGACATAATAGTCATTTGTAAATCCTTAGATTGGGTGACATTCTAAGTGAATGATCTAAATTCCTCTAACAAGGTTCACTCCTAACAAGGTGATTGAAATCCTCTAACTAGGTCACATTTAATAGTGTGCATTATAACCTTTAATAGGGTTGGCCTTTCATAGGGCATCACTTTAGAAGAGTGAGAATGAATAGCATGTTACTGGTGATTTTTTTCCAAATTTTGTTTCCATGTAAAATCATTGTGTCAAATGTGTTATTAAATCTATTATATTTCATTCTTACATTTCTACAAAGTTGTTTTGATAGTAACCTACAAGTTTAAGTGATTGTATGATCTAATGGATGCATGCATGATGAATATGTTTTATGAATATGGGTTCACTAAGCTGTGGTAAGTTTTATTTGTATATCTGGACCTTGGATAACTAATTCAAACCCCCCCCCCCCCCCCCGCCAAAATAATTCCAACAATCAATACTTTCTAATTCTTAGGATACGCCCTCAAGTAGTATCATCAGAATTCATGCTACCAATCCTCCCATTTGAAGCTTTTTGTAATCCTTATTCTATAAAATTATTACAAGATGTGGAGTGAGGATCTAAGATTCATTTTCTTGAACTAAGTCTTGTTCATTTTTAAGTCATTCCAAAAATAGTGTATATGCTTTTTTTCAAACATAAAATGAAAAACAAAGTTAATAGTTGCTGATCTATTTGAACTTTTTCTGATATGAGTTGACATCTAATTGTATATTTTTCAAAGAAATCAATACAAGTATGTAGAAAGTTGGATGTTCATTTTTAAATCTTGTCTCTTCCTTTGTTACCATTTAATTCTCTAAGGTATAATAGCAAAGTTTATTAAAGTTCAATTGTAATTCATTTTGAATTATATTTCAATTTACATTTTGCTTATGATCTAATGCATTATGTAAATTCTTGATGCAAATTGAAAGAATTCTTTGATTTTCATTGAATATTTTGATAAGAATGAGATCTAGAAATGAATATTGATATTCTTCTCACAAAGTGTTACGATAGATCTGATAAATAGATGTCAAATTCCTATGAAGTTAGTAGCCCAATAGATAAGGCACTAGTCGTCCATTGAAGTTGATCTAGTTTGGAATGTCTATATAAAACATTTATAAATCAATCTTTTTTATGTTTTTTTGTGGTAGATCTAAAAAATACTTATGTGCTAGATTTATGGATTTCTAAGGTTTGATAAAATAGACATTTATCATCTCTTTTATAGTCCTATAATTAGAAGAAATAAGGAAATCATTTGTTATATTGTAAATCATGTTGAGATTTGAATTTAAAATAGATAAAGAGTGAATTCCTAGGTAAATCTGCCTTAATTTTGCAAAATTTAAAGTGGAGAAGATATCAGTGTCTTGTCAATTGGTCCTTTTATTTTTTTTTTTGGAATACCCATTATGGTTTCTAGTCAATTTCTAGGTGTTCTCAACCTTTAAAAGGTACTTTAAATTCTATCAAATCAGAAGCCAACATTACATACCATGTCATACATTAAGCTCCCTACAACTGAAGCACAATGTACATTGGACATTGTTTTCTCCTCTTCCTATGTCTTGGGACACATCTCCTTAGTCAATTTTAAATGACCAGGTAAAAACGTGATTGAAACTTTAGCATTCAACATAGAGAAATGTTGCAACACTTTCTCAATATAATCAACTTGGGATAGTCTCAATTTTATGTTCTTCTTATCTCTACAAATTTTCATACCAAGGAAATTATTTTGTCGCCCCCAAATCCATCATAGAAAATGAATGTGCTAACTATTGTTTTAGCCCCTTAATGTGATCCATGTTAGACATAGCTACAAGCATATAATGAAAATAAAATTTAAAAATAATGTAGTTGTCATCATCCAACCTCTTAAAATAAACACAATGATTTGAATGAGACCTACTCTATCCATGCTCATGCATAAAACTGTCAAAGTTTAGAGACCATTGTCAAGGTGTTTTCTTCAAGCCATATAATTTTTTTTGTAATTTGCACTAGAAGTTCTCCTTACCTTTTACCTAAAATCCCTATGGTTGTGCCATATAGATCTCTTCATCCAAATCACCATGAAGAAATGTTGTTTCAACATCAAGCTGCTCCAAATGCAAATCTTCAATAGCCACAATACTTAAAATAATGTGAATAGAAGTCATTTTAACAACATGAGAAAATATCTCATCAAAATCAACACCCTTCTTTTGTGTAAATCCTTTTACAACTAACCTGACTTTAAATATTTTCTTACCTCCATCATCTTCTTTCAATCTGTAAACCCATTTATTATGTAAAGCCCTTTTACCTATAGGAAACTTGTATAAATCCTAAGTCATATTTTTTAAGTTATATTTTTTAGCAAAGACTCCATTTCTTCTTTCATTGTAGACTCCCATTGAATCTTTGTATCCACATGTACAACTTCATCAAGTTCACCGACATTAATTAGTAAAATAGAGTACAAAAAGGGAGAAAATATTTTTGGAGATCTAGTTAGCCTTGTTGAGCATCTAACATTTACTGGGGTGTATGGTATTTTTTGTTGTGGTTTTTTCAAAGCATGAGTAACTATTGGAAAATCATCTTTTGGAGTATCATCCAGTACTACATAATCATTTTCTTTCTTCTCATGTTGTTGCAGTAGATCTTTGTACAACACTTTCTTATTGAAAATGACATCCCTACTTCCTATGATTTTACAATTTTCAAAATCCCAAAGCCTATAACCAAATTCAATAATGTCATATCCACAAAAATACATTTCTTTGACTTAGCTTCCAACTTGGTTCTATTTTTAGAACCTATATGTGCAAATGCTTCACAACCAAAGGTTCTGAGAAAAGAATAACTCACCTTCCTATTAGTCCATTCTTCCTTTGGAATACCACAACCCAAATGAGTAGAGGGACCTTTATTAATCAAATATATAATAGTATTCATAGCCTCTACCCACATGTTTAATGGCATCCCAGCATGCAACCTCATGCTCCTTGCACGCTCTATTATTTTCTTGTTCATGTGTTAAGCCACTCCATTTTCCTATGGAGTCCTTGCAACAATTTTTTGTTTGCAAATACCATTAGTGGATAAATAGTCTTCAAATTCTTTGCTATAATACTCACCACCATTATCAGATTTAGGACATTTTAACCTCTTACCAATCTCATTTTCAACCAAGAATTTTCATTTCTAAAAAGTTGGAAATACATCATATTTATGTCTAAGAAAATAAACCCATACTTTTCTATTTGTGTCATCCATAAATGTAACATAATAATAATAGCCACCAAGGTAAGATACCTGAGTTAGTTCTTATACATTTTTATGCACAAGCTCTAATTTCTCATTTTACTTTTCCTTCCCACTCTTCACAAAATTCTCTCTCTTTTATTTTCCATACACACAACTTTCATAGAAATCCATATTAACACACTTTAGACTTTGTAAGAATTTCTTTGAATGAAGTAATTTCACACCTTTCTCACTCATGTTTTCAAGTCTATTATGCAATAACGTTGCATCAGAATCTACAACAACTATTTGTTCTCCCTACTCAACTACAACAACTATTCTTGAACATTCATTTTTCTTTGAAAGAATTAAAGTAGAAGGAACAATATGTTCTATACAAAGATATAAGGTGTCTACTTTCAATTCTTTTTCTACTAAAAAAGAACTTTTTTAAGCCTCCAATTTTTATCATTAAAAGTAATTATGAAACCCTCATCACATAGTTTCCATGTTGAAATTAAATTCTTACTCAATCTTGGAACATGACTCACCTTATATAGTAGCCAATGATTCACATTTTGGAACTTAATCTTAACTTTTTCCTTTCCAACAATCTAATAGGGTTCATTATCCCCCAAACAAACAAGCCCAAAATCCCCTTCAACATAATCAATAAAATAACCTCTATGAGGTGTAGCATGAAATAAAGCCCCAAAATCTAAAACCCTAAAATCATCAACACATTCTAAAGAAAGAAGCAAAGCATCCTCTTTAGATTTATTACTTACCACATTTTCCTCATGGTTCCCTTCTAGTTTATCTCCTTCATTCTTCTTTCGAGTCTAACAATCTTTCTTTTTATGCCTTGGTTTCCCATAGTACCAACAATCTCTTGGTCATCTAGATTGAGACCTCTTTCTCTTTGAGTTTCCTCTTGATTTCCCATGGTTTTCAGAATTACT
Source organism: Cupressus sempervirens (assembly GCA_028749045.1). NCBI lineage: Eukaryota > Viridiplantae > Streptophyta > Pinopsida > Cupressales > Cupressaceae > Cupressus > Cupressus sempervirens. Next base: position 46,494,744 of record CM053787.1, read on the forward strand.
TCCTCTCTTAATCATTCTACCTCTACTTTGTGCATTCAAAACACTTCTTGGTGTAGATCCACCTAAGTTTTTTTCTAAGTGTTCGCTTACTCAGAATAACACCAATCACATCATCATATTTTAGGATATTATATCTGTAAACAAATTTACTCACAACCATTACTAAGTCATTCCAGCATTCATGCAAAGAACAAAAAATCAAGTGAGCCCTAATCTTTTTATCAAAATTGACATTCAAAGAAGATAACTAACTAGTAATAGAATTAAACTAATTTAAATGATCAGCAATAGATCCACCTTCTACCATCTTCATATTAAATAAAAACTTTGTGAGAAATACCTTGTTTGAAGCAGAGGACTATTCATATAGTTTTACTAGGGCTTGTATAAAATTTTATGACGTTTTCTCTTTTGTAATATTAAATGTCACAGATGGTGCCAAGCATAATTGAATACTTCCAAGTACCTTTCTAGCTAAAATCTCCAAGTCCTCATCTTTCATAGTTCCATATTTCTTGGCTTTTCCTTCTAGTGGCTACAACAAATTCTTCTGATAAAGATAGTCCTCCATTTGCATTTTCTATACCTGAAAGTTATGCCCATTAAACTTCTCAACCTTTAACTTACCCTTGTTTTCCATTTCTCCCACTCAACCATGAGACTTCCACTCCACCGTGAGACCTTCCTATAGTGGATATTAAAAGAATAAAAAAATAAAAAATGATGACAATTTAGGCTTAAAAAAATGACAATAGTCTAGCTCTGATACCACTTGTTAGGATTATCCATGGATAGAAATAAAAATTACCTGCAATATAACTAATATTAGAAAATAATAAATCACACAAAAGAGAATACAAGACACAAGGATTTAATGCAATTTAGCCTATCCCTGGGCTATGTCCACAAACATCAAGTCTAATATTATTATCCAGTGATTACAATATGCAATCCCTTACAGCTCAATACCACTATAAGAAGCTACAATATCACCATACATTATGAAATCCCTAACCCTAAGCTATTTTATACAAGCATTTTTTGCTTACAAAATTAGAGATAAAATAAGTTGTCCAATAGAAAAATAGTAGTGCTACTCCAAGACCCCCAAACACCTGTAGAAATAATTTGTAGGAAAACTGTGCTAAAAAAACTTCCAAGTCCAATTAGGATCCACATCACAATAATATCTTAGGAATATACCTTCATTACTCTTAGCATCAAGTTTTCCATTCCTGTTATCTTTGAATATGTAACATTTGCTTCCAAAGATTTTGAAATATTTCACATTAGGTGCATATCCATACCATAGTTCAAGAGGTGTAGTATTTGTACCTTTCTTGACTTGTACTCTATTCAAGTTATAGACAATAGTAATAATAGCTTTTCTCCAATATTTTTGTGGCACATTCTTCTCCATCATCAATGTTCTAGCACAATCCATTATTGATATGTTTCTTCTTTCAGCTATTACATTTTGAGTAGGTTTCCTTGGTGCTGACATCTATCTTTTAATTCCTCTATCATTGGAAATGAAATCAGACTCTTCCCTATTTGTTTTTCAACTCTATCCAAATACCACTTAAATAACTAAAAAATATCAGATTTAGCTTTGAGAAACATCATAGTCATCATCCTAGAGTAATCATCAACTAACAAGATGAAATACTTATCTCCACAATAACTTTGAACATCAATAGGTCCACATAGGTCAGTATGAACCAATTCTAGAATATCAATAGATGTATAGTATATTTTGCTCTTGAAACTAGACTTTGTCATTTTTCCCAATTGACATTGTTTACGAATAGCATTGTTGAGTTTATTTAGTTTTTTTAACCCTCTTAATTTTTTCACATTTTTTAATGCTCACAAAATTATCAAAGTTTATATGACATAATATTTTTTTTCATAACCAAATTTCTTTATGTTGTGCAAACAAACATGTCTCATCAGATAAATCTAGATAGAACAAGTTACCTCTTGTTTGATCACCACTTCCAATCATCTTACCATTACCATCATATATCTTGTCCTTTCTATGATGAAATTAAACTCTATAACTTGATTTGTTTAATTGTGAAACACTCAAAAAATTGTAGTTAAGTCCTTCAACCAAGTAAATGATGCAGAGCCACACCTTGGAAAACTCAGGAGGAATCAGTCACTCAACTGAGTTGCTTCAAGGGGCATCTACACCCTTCAGGATCACACACGATATATTATAACCACCCATTATGATTTGAACCAACTGTTCTTATCATTATTATTATTATGAAAACACAACCAGAGATACCCTAGACTCAACTCATAAGACTCCTATAACCATCCACTAGATTCAATAAACAAAACTTTGAAAATAAATCTCTCAAATTTATTCTTGTTGCTTCCGGATAGACCTGCACTCAAACATGAAAAACTTTCGAACCAAAAAATATTTACTCAATCCAACCGTTGAGATTTGGAATGACTAGATTTCAAACAACATATAAAAATTTGAGAGAAATCCAACGGTTCAAACTCAAGATATTGACCACGCATCAGAGTACATTTTTCTGCAAAACATTGCTTCTTGCTGTCTCTAGATAGACCTGCACTCAGACATGAATAACTTTTGAACCAGATCAAAACTCTTCAATCGTCTTGGTGAAGATGGGTGTAATTAGGCCTATAATAACATATCCAAAGCTCATAAAAATCCAACAGTGCATTTGGGAGATATTACCCATGCACTGAGACTAATTTTCTGCAAACATACCGAATTCGACCCAAAACTAAAACTTTTTAATCTTCTGCAAACTATCAACTTGTTTCCAGTGAGAAGATAAGAAAAATCCGTTCAAAACTCAGACCATCGAAAACTTGCACAAAGACAAAATTAAAAAACATTCCATATCTCTCCAAATTCGATTTTTCCTAAGATGAAGCTAAGGAATGTGTAACAGCAAGTTCTGAAGAAGAATCTGATTTATGGGAAAAATTTGCAGCCATTGTGGGAGAATGGAAAAGGCATGGCGGTAGTATGGAAACTCATCTTGAAGAAGAAAGGAAAGAGTGCAATACTGTTATTGTTCTTGAGAAAAGTTGTAATAAGAAAGAGATATTTGAAAGTGAGATTACTACAGAAGATCAAGATGATGATAAATGTTTAATAAAGGAAGAAGAGATAAATACGAGTCTTAAGATTCAAGATGTGAAACTGGTTGATAGTCAAGAAGCAGATAAGTTTATGGTTACTATTGATGAAGATACATATGATATATGTTGCAGTGGCAGAGAAGAGAAATGCTACAGGAGGCAACATTGTTGAAAATGTAATAGGGAATTTAATGTTATGTTTTAAATGCTTTTAGTTTTTGAAGTTTGTAATAACATCCTACATGTGGTGGCATACCTAGAGTAGCAGTTCGATGAGCTCTCCAGATATAGCCACCTAGGACTAGGTATAGGTTTTTTAAATTAGAATAGTTTTAATTCGTAGATAATGATTATCAGATTCCAATAATAGGTAGTAGGCAGTTTCGGATTCTTATCCTTTTCTTAGATAGAAGACAAAAAAAAATGTGGATATTTAAAATGTGGCCTACTGCATGATTGTCAGATTCCAATAATAGGTAGTAGGTAGTTTCGGATTCTTATCCTTTTCTTGGATAGAAGACGAAAAAATGTTTCTCATCCTTTTATTAGAAAAGGAGAGTCAATTTTAAATAATCCGGTTGGCTATGTAAGAGAGGCATTCGAATTTGGGTAATAGAGAAAGTTTCAATTTTTGCCTTAGAAAGGATATAGATAATCAACTATGGAGTTGGCAGCAATTCGATCTTGGTCTCTCTTGTAAAAGTGCAAATATATTTTCTTTGAGGACATTTCGGGTTAAAGATCTTGGTGTGCGGGTGAAGATAAACTATGGAGATTTATATATTCTGATTAATCCAATCTTGAGTTTGGTTCGAATTCGATCTCAGCTGATTGATGTCGTGCCCCTTGAAGTAACTCAGTTGAGTGAGTATTCCTCCTGAGTTTTTCAAGGTGTGGCTCTGCATCATTTTTGGTATCAGAGCCTTTGTGAAGGTTTCCAGATTGATGAGTTTGAGCCTTTGAAGCAATCCTTCGAGTTGAGTATATCCACGACAGGTTTCCAAAGTGTAGCTCTGCATCATAATGGAAGAAGAAGAAGCAAAAAGACAAAGCTATAGCCAAAGACATTCTATATTTCGAACAAAGTGCAAGTGCAAGAATAAGGTATGCAAAGTTATAGTTGACAGTGGTTCCTTTGAAAATATAATCTTAGTAGAAATGGTTGAGAAACTAAATCTTCCAAGAGTACCTCATGATTTACCTTACAAAGCTTATGGGTTAGGAGATGAATAGTGGATTGATGTCTTCGAAAAGTCATATGTTTCTTTTAACATTGGACCATATTTTGATACCATTGAATGTGATATTATGCCTTTAAAAGATTGTCACTTGATTTTGGGAAGAGCATGGCAATATGATAGGTCAACCATATATGATTGTAGAGAAAACACATATACCGTCAACAAGAATGGGAAGAAGATGCTTTTATTTCCATTGAAGGATGATACAACATGGAAAGAATCAAGAAGTATAGGTCTTATTGATAGGATAGCATTTCCAATGCATGATAAAGTGAAAGAGGAAGTGAAGGAAGTTTTGGTAGAGGCAAATGAAACTACAGAGAAGGCAGCCATAAAGAGTGTAGATGTATGTGAAGTTGGTTCAAAAATCTCAACAATGATAGATGTAAGTTGTCCTTTGGAAGGGAAAGAACTTGAAGAGCAGAAAGAAGATAAATTGCAGCAAGTAAATGTTGATGAGAAGAATAAAGAGGAAAGTCCTATGGGATTTGAGTGTGAACAATCTATGGTTGGAACAGTAACATGTCCTTTGAAAATAGAGAAGATTACAATTTCGGAAGGTACTCCTACGGAAAAATTTTTGGAGGCAACTGATGAAGCCTTAAATACGCATAATGAAAAAAAATGTCAAGAGGAATGGCATGAAGATGAAGCTAAAGAATGTGTAACAGCAAGTTCTAAAGAAGAATCTGATTTATGGGAAAAATTTGTAGCCATTGTGGGAGAATGGAAAAGGCATGGCGGTAGTATGGAAACTCAGCTTGAAGAAAAAAGGAAAGAGTGCAATACTGTTATTGTTCTTGAGAAAAGTTGTAATAAGAAAGAGATATTTGAAAGTGAGATTACTAAAGAAGATCAAGATGATGATAAATGTTTAATAAAGGAAGAAGAGATAAATACGATTCTTAAGATTCAAGATGTGAAACTGGTTGATAGTCAAGAAGCAGATAAGTTTATGGTTACTATTGATGAAGATAGATATGATGCACATTACATGGTGTATAAGGAAGCTCATATTCAAAAAGAGAACTCAAATAATCTTAATGCTGATGATATATTTTCTTCTAATAATGTTTATGCAGGGATGCAGATTTCATGTATAGTGAATCATGCTAGAGAATTTTCTGTGACATTTACAGCATTAAAGAATCAAAGCTACAAGGTGGAGAAGTTGGATATTATTTTTGTTTTTCTTGTAGATATGCTCATCCTAGTTCAAAGAAATTGGAAATTTTGAAAGAAGAATGAGATTCATTTCTACAACACATCATCTCAAGAGGACTTGAGATTCATTCTACAGGGGAGTATGCTATAGTGGCAGAGAAGAGAAACGCTACAGGAGGCAACATTGTTGAAAATTTAATAGGGAATTTAATGTTATGTTATAAATGCTTTTAGTTTTTGAAGTTTGTAATAACGTCCTACATGTGGTGGCATACCTAGAGTAGCAGTTCGATGAGCTCTCCAGATATAGCCACCTAGGACTAGGTATAGGTTTTTTAAATTAGAATAGTTTTAATTCGTAGATAATGATTGTCAGATTCCAATAATAGGTAGTAGGCAGTTTCAGATTCTTATCCTTTTCTTGGATAGAAGACAAAAAAAAATGTGGATATTTAAAATGTGGCCTACTACATGATTGTCAGATTCCAATAATAGGTAGTAGGCAGTTTCGGATTCTTATCCTTTTCTTGGATAGAAGACGAAAAAATGTTTCTCATCCTTTTATTAGAAAAGGAGAGTCAGTTTTAAATAAGTCGGTTGGCTATGTAAGAGAGGCATTCGAATTTGGGTAATAGAGAAAGTTTCAGTTTTTTCCTTAGAAAGGATATAGATAATCAACTATGGAGTTGGCAGCAATTCGATCTTGGTCTCTCTTGTAAAAGTGCAAATATATTTTCTTTGAGGACATTCAGGGTTAAAGATCTTGGTGTGCGGGTGAAGATAAACTATGGAGATTTATATATTCTGATTAATCCAATCTTGAGTTTGGTTCAAGTTCGATCCCGGCTGATTGATGTCGTGCCCCTTGAAGTAACTCAGTTGAGTGAGTATTCCTCCTGAGTTTTCCAGGGTGTGGCTCTGCATTAGTAAACATTGTTACACTTGATTTTATCAATCAATTGAATTGTCCCTTTACCTTTCACAAGACATGGAATATCATTTCCAAATTTAACCTTGTATGGTCCAATGTCCTCAAATTTACTTTATCACCAGTCATATGATTAGAGTAACCACTATCGATTATCCATTTGTCACTTTTGTTCAAATAAGAAATTAAACCAGTTTTCTCATCTTCATCAGAATCTTCTTTCATAGAAACATAGACAACTTTATCATCATTACTTTCAAATTTAGTGTTATTTTCTTCCTTAGCAATATAACAAGATTTCTTACCTTTATCATCCTTGTTCTTCTTGTAGTCTTGGTCATCTCTCCTTCCTTTTTACTTTCTTTCCTTTTTCTCATCCTTGTCTTCTCTGTCAAGACACCTTGCAGCAATAGAAACAACCTTGTTGCATGAAAAATAAATTATAGATAGTTTACTTTTGTATTTATGTTTGCCTCTTCCAAATCTCTTTGTAATAAGTGCTTCAAGTTCATCAAGTTCATCATTAGAAGTGTCACTATCACTCTTCATATGTTTGACTTTTTATTTTACTAAGAAACAATTGTGACTTTAAAGCAGATCCAATAGTATCAGGTATGTAATTATCAAAATTGGACACCTCAAAAGCAATAGGTCTACTAATTACACCTTCCAAAGTCAAATTTTTACCTAGAGTACATCTCAACTCTTGTATTGAAGAAACCCTAATGGCATATATAGGAAGTAGAGCTTTAAATACATTGCTTATTATGGTTTCATCTTCAATATTTCCATTTGCACCTTGAATAGAATTAATAACTTCTTTGATTCTTTTGTAGTATTGTACTATGTTCTCACCTTCTATCATTCTCATTTAATCAAACTTTCCCCCTAGGCTCTTTGATTTGGCTCTTAAGACATTTTCATCTCTATATATGGGCTTTAGTTTGTCCCACATCTATTTTACATTTTCACATTCTTTTACGTCATCAAACTCAACATATCTTAGGGATAAAACCAATCTCCAACATTATCTAGTTATGTTCTTACTTTTCTTTTAGTTGTTGCATAGTCAAAGGAACAATTATTATCTTCACATATTCCTTGTCCAAAAAGTTTATTGTACCATCACCAATACTCGATATATGTAGTCTCATCAACATTTTCCATGTAGGAAAGTTCTCTTTGATCATCTTTTGTACCTCCCTTTTGTGAGTCACGATCTTTAGCTTTGAGTACTTTCAAACTTCTCTTTACAAGAAACACTGCTTTGATACCAATTGTTAGAATGTTTAGAATGCTCGAGAGAGGGGGCGGGGGGGGGGGGGGTGTGAATAAGTTACTCAAGGTCCATATGTACCATTTGAACAAGCAAACACTTACACAATTTTTTGTGTTACTTATCCTATTGCTCGATCTCTACTGTAATCTCAATAGCAGTATTGACTAGTAGTCCACTATCCTAATATAATAGATTTGCATAATGTGATCATTAAAATTTAAAATTCCGTAATAAAATTCAACACAAGTTTGACAGTAGGATTTAATCTAGAAACCCAATTTGGGAAAATCCACCAGCAATGTGTCACCAATTTTTTACTCTTTTGAAGTGAGCTCTGTTAGGAGCCAACCCTGTTAAAGGTTACAATACATACTGTTAAATGTGACTTGGTTAAAGGATTTAATCATCCTATTAGGAGTGGATTTGTAAGAGGAATTTAGAACATTCCATTAGAATGTCACCTAGTTAAAGTATTTACATAGACTATTAGGTCCTTATGACTTTAGGTCAACCTTGATTAAAGGATTTAAAGATATACTATTTATAATGATAAAAAAGAAACAACAAGGTTTGATATGTATGAATACAACTCACTTTGTAGTTTTAGATATTTGTTCTATTCATGTGTTGATTCTCTGATAAGCCCTCATATACATCTCTATCCTTGATTCACTTATCATCCCTTCAAGCAATCACTCTTCTCCTTCACAACAAACTTAACCCTTCTTCTTGGATTCTCTTATCAACCTTAGCAACTTTGTTCCATCTCACTGGATTTTTTTCTCATGTGCATGCAACCATTGCACTTGAATACCCTCGATCACTCTTTGATCATCCTCTGCACATAACTTGACTGATTTGACTATGTCTCTCATGCACGTATCCACTTCCACACTCACACTCTCTAATAGTTTGCACATTTACCTCCTTAAATGGGTAATTCTGGTCATTTGTCATTTTTCACAATCACTATAGATCATAGGGTTTTTGATCAAATCTATCAAATTCATTGTATCTATTCACCTCCTTCTCTTTTCTAAAAACTTCTTATGGAAATCGTCCATTAGGTCATTCACCTAATCCTCTTATGAAATTAAATGATCCAACACATTAATCTTTATCTTCAACACGCTTTCCATATCCCAAGAAATCAACCAAGTCAGCTAGAAATAAAGATTTCTCATAATCATTCAAAATGTTATCACTTGATCAACACTCAATTTTGATAGTCAATCAACACTCAATTTTGACACTCAATCATTACTAGATAACTTGGTCATCAATAAAATTCTTTCTTAGCACTTACATTGTTACTAAGTCAATGTTGATGCTTGGTCAACACTAAGTTTCGCTCCGCTTGTACTATTGCTTGGCTTGCTTTGTTCTGGCACTTGGTCAACATTAGCATCTCTCAACATGAACTTCAAGTTCCTTAATCTATTGTCTTATTCCTTAGTCAAGCCTATACATTTTGTTAATCACATCTCATGTCTTCAAGTCTTGAACATCACCATCTTTTCCATTTGTAACATAATGTAAACAATCAAATTATCTTGTCAAAGTCTAACTAATCAAATATCCATTGTAGCTTCCTTTTCATAATTCAACCTATCCTCTATGTGCTTTTGTTATGAGAAACTTATCAAATCCTTTTCATCAATCAAATAGAAATGACATTTAGATCAGATGGAAAAATGTCTCATTAGTAGTTTTGACATCAATGACAACATAATAATTATTTCAATTGTAGTTTCCCAAAAATTTAACTACAACATGAAAGAGAAAGAAGCAAAATGTTGTAGTATAAAATTTATAACTTATGTTGAATTAAGATGATGTTCAAAGGAAATGGTCATAAATCTACAATAATTGTTAGCTAATTAGTAAATTAGGATTCCACATGATGATGTGATTTCACACTCAACTTGCATTCAAATCAATCAAATTTGATAGAAATTAGTTTTGTGCTCACGACCAAATAGGACACATCTTGTTATTGAGTTTTAGAATAAAATTATTTATGATGAAATTTAAGCAATTTTGTAAGTTGCCCAAGTATTTTGCTGAATTTTGGCCAAGTTCCACTTTTTGGGCTTTCTAATATTTTATCAAGCCCAAGTCTTCTACCCATGGTATGCTAATGGTGGAAATTGGGTTCATATGAAAAAAGTGTAATTTGGATGCTAGATCAAATGATAACTATGAAAAATGAAGGTTTTTAACATAGAAAACTAACTACACAAAAACTACACAACCAAATGTCATAGTGATCTAGGAGCATCCTGAGTGTAAGAGAAATCTTATATCACCCAAAAAAATTTGTTTTGACTTTTTCAATAAGGGCTATGTTAGTGTAGAGTTTCTATTTCTAGAAGCTTACTATTTTTAGTAAGTTGGTCATTTGAGCTCAGAATATGATTTGGTTAGTGATATGCCAAGCACTCAAGGAGGCATTAGACACACCTAGAGGAGAAGTGGACATTTAAAGAAAGTGATTCTTGTGTCCAGATATATTGGTGATACGCATTCCCACTTGATTACATTTAGGAGAGTGAATCAACTTGGTTCAAGCTTAAATATAATTAAAAGGGACTAGGCACAAGGTGGATCTAGCAATTCTTGATTGATTTTAGAATAAGCTATAAAAAACTAAGAGTTAACATGCACATGAAGTCTTAGATAAAATAAGAAGACATATATTACAAATAAAAAAAGAGGAAGAGATGAAATTGTCTAAAATTTGAGCCTAATAGTAGAGGTCAAAGGTGGTCTTGGGCATCCTTGATCTAGAAATATCAAATGTTGATAGAATTGTGTTTTTCATATCAAGATGCTACTTAGAACCTTCCTTGAAAGTTTCACAATAAAAGTGTTGAACACTAGAGAGAACAAGAGCTCTAATGGAGCTTGAGTCCCTTCCTTTTATCATAAATACAAGGTAGATTTGTACGTTGGTTAGACCATAGTTACTAAATAAGAAAAAAACATAAAGGACAATAATACAATTGTAAGCAATAAATTTTGATTCTTCAATGTGCTTTTACTTTTGTGAGTAAGGAAAATTAGAACACACTTTAATTATGAAACACATTTTTACTTTATTTTTTTGAGAGATACCAAGAATCATTCCAAGTTAATATTCAAATTATTTTAATTCAATTATTAGTCTCAACTTGTAAATAATATCAATTAATTTGATCAATTATAGAATATCAAGACATGATTAAGTGCTCATAATACTTGTAAAACCGATACCACCTCTAAATCTTAATCTTTTATTAAGGCTTTCAGCCCAATAGGAACTTTCATGGATTTCTGAATGATCATGAACTTTGAAGGAACTCAAAACTCATTAGTAGTTCAAGGGGTTCTTCCAATAATCCCTCTTTATAGAGGTGAAACTTTTAATTAATTTGTTTCCAATTATAAATGTCTTGTACGTAAGTTTTAGGCATTACATTTTTTAATTCTAAAGGTTTTAGTATTTCATAAATATTAATGCAATAATAAGATTATTTTTTGTACGTGTCTTTTTTTATATATTGAAAAAATGCATGTTTCAAAGTTGCAGTTAAAGACTCTTAGTTTATTGGTAAGATTGCTTGACTTGCAAAATGCCATAAATATTAAGTCTCATTAAATACCCTAACTTGACATTTAAAAAATAAGATTTAAATTATAACTAAATATTGATATTAAAAAATTAATTTTACCTTTGGCAAAAATGCTACTAGCCAATAGAAAAATAGAAATTGTAGCTTATTGAATATTAATTAAAAAATAAATATTTTTGCAACTTTAGCATTATATTGACTTAAGTTATAAAAATTAACTACGGATCATCATGAGAAACATTAGTTCCTTGCCTTATTTATAAGGGAGAGACTAAAAAATGTGTCTACTCTTGCTTTTCCACTTGTGGAAAATCTCAATCTAGTTAAGTTAGTTATTTATGATTCTAGATTTAGTTCTTTAGATTCTTAAATGATATGCACATACAAAAGAGAGAAATTGTTGGGTTGATAGAGATTTTCTTAGGTCAAATATTGGTTTTGGAATTAATCTTGAAATAAAAATTTAATTGATTTGGAAAGGATCTTCTAAAGTATTAGCTTGAAGATTAATATTTGTGATTAGTAGGAGCTATTTTCAAAGCAACTCAAATTGTGATACTACTTGTTGGCATAAAGTTATTTGCCATTAGTGACAACACTCATCTCATAGTTCTAACCGAGCACTGAGTAATATAGTTCAGATCAAGTGATGGCAACTCAGTTCAAACCGAGCATTGAAGACACAGTTCAAACCAAGCATTGAAGACATAGTTCAAACCAAGCATCGCAGATACAGTCTAAACCGAGCATCGAAGACACAGTTCTAACCATGTGAAGAAGCACTTAGTGTTAATCAAGTGAAGATGCACTTAGTGTTAACCAAGTGAAGAAGCACTTAGTGTTAACCGAGTGAAGATGCACTTAGTGTTAACCAAGTAAAGATGCACTCATTATTAACCGAGTGAGGAAGCACTCAGTGATGACTGAGTGAAGAAGGACTCAGTGATAACCGAGCTCAGGAGGTTAACGAAGAAGTTAGTTTCTACCGAGTGACACTATATCTACTGAGTCACCAATGGTTACCGAGTTCCAGGCAACGTTGTATGACTAGTATGAACCAAGCCCCTACCTCTATCGAGTGCATGATGATGCCGAGTAACGTAGTGGATGCTGCGTATCAAAAGGTCATCAAGTCTGTCTGAAGAAACCGAGTTTATTTTACTATTTGGCCGACTCAGTTATATTTTGTTTACTTGTGTTTGGCCGACCTTGCATGAATAATTATTGGAATTGTATATATATGTAATGTATTATATCATTCAATAGATATATAAGATATAGAATATTGCACAAAAAAAAAGGGACATAAGATATGATATGAGAAGTGGAATATATGGAATTATGATAATGCAAATTCATCAGTAGTAAAGAATACTCAGCAAGGTCTACAAGGAGCAGAAATGATTTCATCAATCACAGAAGGTGATCTACAATAAAGAATCCAGTTGATCTGTTGGTTCATCCTAACAGGTGAATCATTCTTGTAAATCCTTTAACAGGGTAGACTTAACCGTCTTTATTAAAATCTCCTAACAGAGTGCATACTTGTAAAGTATGTTTGTAAATCCTCTAACAAGGTGGATCTAGCAATCCTATATGCTCCTAACAGGGCATATCAATGGAAGTGATCATTGTAAGCCTTAACCAGCCAACTTCGTACTGCAGTAACGAAGCTTTGTGGGTATCATCCCCACCCCAGTTTTACTTTCTATTTTGGAAGGTTTCTAGGTCACCAAATCTCTATGCATATATGGTTTAAATGTTTACTAGTTCTTTTATGCAGTAGGCTAGATGAGTGAATGTTGTATATGGTTATTTTGAATTGACTTAAAAGTTTTATTGTTACTGATTTACCCCTCCCCTCTCAGTAACCTATTATATCTTGAATATTTCCAACAATTGGTATCAGAGCTTTTTGGTTCTCAGGACAAAGTTTGATAGCTTGAGCAAAGATCTAAGTTATGGAGATATTCAGACTGGAGAAAGTTATTGAAAATGAAAAGTTAGATCTAGAAATGGCCATGGTTCAACTCAAAGAAGCAAAGGAGCATCTTTCTCAATCCCTAAAAAGAAGAAAGGAACTTGCAAGACAAATGAATGACCATCACTATGTTGAAGAAAAGATTGAAGATTTGTTACCATCAAGTAGTTCAGAAGAAGCTGACAAGGCAATCAAAGAACTTCTAGAAAAGAATGGATCTCTGCAAGAAGAGGTAAGAAAGCTTAAAAGAGAGCAAGAAATATAGTCAATTAGGCTATGTGAAGTTTTGGAACAAAGAAACAAAGCACAAGAAGAATTGGAAGATAAAATCCATAAAATTCATAATCAATCCCATCAGCATGAAGACCTTATAGACCAACTCTCTAATACAAATGAAGAAATTAGGATTCTCAGAGTACAAAATGAAAGAATAAAGAATGATTTAAACACTGAAAAGAAAATCAATGAAAGTCTACAGAATGATTTAAGAACTGAGAGACAAATCAATGAAAGCTTGGAAAATGATCTAATCTCTGAAAGGCAAGTCAATGAAAGAATGATGAAATCCCAAGCGGATATGAATCAATTAAATCAACAAAATGAGGAAAATCTTTATAGACATAAAGGTAAAGCTGGTCTTGGTTACAAGGAAGAAGGTGAATCCTCCAAACAAGGTGAACAAAGGAATCAAAAACCCACTTGTAATCATTGTGGCAAGTTAGGTCATACATCAAACAAATGCTGGAGCAATGGAAAAGCAAAATTCAATGGTAAATGCTTCAATTGCAATCAGCATGGTCACAAAGCAAATGAGTGCAAAGAAAAACCAAAATTTGAAGGCAACTGTCACAAATGCAAAAAATATGGTCACAAAGCATTCCAATGCAGATCCAAATTATTCGATCCAGCTGAACAACTTGTCAAAGCCATATTTGGATGGGACTACAACACTTGGTGCAGATGTCACTATTGTGGAGAATACAGACATACTAGCATAAATTGTGCAAGACATCACCTAAGGAAGAAGGACACTACTATAAGGTGCTATTCATGTACAGAACTTGGTCATATAGCTAGAAATTGCATGAATATAGAAAGGATTGAAGATGAGAAGAAAATCAAAGCAGACAACATTCGGAAGCAAATGAAGCAACAATGGATTCCAAAATCTACCGAACAAGATAAGTCAAGCAATGGCAATATCACTCAAGAAATGAGTGACTCCACCATTTTCGATTAATATTCATAATAGAAAGTATGGAATTGCATCCTCCAAGAATTATCCTAAACAGTTCCACAAGAAGAAAGATGATCAGAACAATATTCAAATACACTTTGATCCTAGACTTAACCGAGTTCGGTTGGGTGCAATAAAGTTTCACTTACCGAGTTATATCAACCGAGCAAGGTCGGATCGTGACCTTACCAAGTTAGGTCGGTACATCAATGTTTTCTTTTGATCACCGAGTTGATAGTATCTACCGAGAAAGTGGATGAAAACTTGTCATTTCATCTACCATCGTACCAAGCATTTATGATGAATTTTTCTTCAAAAAGGGCAAAATTTGATCTCATTCTTCACTACGAACTTAGAGCTAAGTTATCTTCTGTGATTCCAAAGCAAGATTAAAGCAATTTCGAGCAAATTTTAAAGGGTGAAGAATCTGTTCAGAATTTCTCTTCACTTACCAAGCAACAATGGCATCTGGAAGTAGCAGCTCCAAGGCAAAGAGAGGCTCAAAAATGCTGGTTAAAGGTGTGGAATGGAAGGCACCGAACTTCAAATTGGCACCAGCAATTGCAGAATCACTTGACCCTAACGATGCTCAGTCTCAAATTCCTCCAAAGGTACTCCTTATAAGTGACATTCACTCTCATTTCAAATGTTCTATTCAAGAACTTGGAAACCTAGAAATTGATAATGCCTTAGGAGAAATGAGCGTAGATGGAAATTTGAAACCCGAGCATAAGCATCTTGAAAAAAAAGGGTTAACCCACATTTCACATTTGCCAAGGAATTTTCAAGTTAAATGGGTTAGGTATGTACTCCGTCGGGTTCACAATGGGAAATTCTGGTTAGAGCAACTAGTGCTTATCACAAAGAAAATGATTAACAAGATTACTGGCCTTCCCATGTTGAGCAAAGCTAAGTCTACCAAAACCCTAGGTCGAGAAGAATTGCAAAGGCTAACCCAAGCAGAATGGGATGGTAGAGGACTTAAGCTCAGTACAGTAGTTGACGCTGAATTAAGATTTGGTATTCACGTCATTGCTCATAAAATTTACAGTTCGAGCCATCCAAACAATGTACCTTGTGAAGCAGTAGATTTAGTATATAAGATAGTAAAGAAGAATGTTGAGTTTGATCTGTCTAAATTGTTTTTGTCTCAATTTAATAAAAATATGGAAAGCATAAGGACTTCAAAGAACAACTCCTGCAAATTCGGTTCACTTTTGATCTGTTTATTTTTCTATGTTCAAAAGTCTTTTCCATCAAAAGGATCAGTAGTATGGGGAAAAGATATTCCCGTTCTTTATCAAATAAATGAGTTCATTGCAGAGTTAGGTGAAAATTTTGACAGTGTTTTGGATAATTACTTTAAAGATTTTAAGGAAAGAATGAACAATAGGTTCCAGATTCCACCTATACTGGTTGAGGAATACAAAGAAGATGTATGCTTTATGGTAGATTGTGACAAAGTATACATACAGGCAGTTAGGCCCCGAGTTGCATGGGTGAAACCTCTTCCTTATGAGGTCAATATTGATGAAACCAGAGATATCATAGAAGCACTGGTGAATGAACCAGTAGACCCAAAGCAACTAGTCTTTGGAACTTATGATGAAGCTAAGGCTAGAATTGAGCTTCAAATCAAAATCCCTCAGGTCATTAGCAAAGAAAGAGGAGGATTGCAAAGCTAAAAACAGAAGTTGGTCCTCTAATGATTACTAAAGGGAAAGGAGAAGATGATGAAGAAGAAGAGGAAACCAAGTCAGAAAAAGAAGAGGAGCGTCAACGGAAGAAAGGTAAGGTGATTATCACCAAACCTAAAAAGAAAGCTACTACAGTCTTCTCCAGGAGAACAAGACAAGGGAAGAAGGAACCTGTACTTGTCAAGCCTCCACTCACATTTGAGGCAAGGTTGAAGGAATTAGAAGTAGGTGCTAGCTTCACAAACTTCAAAGCATTGAAGTTTGAAACAAGAACGGAACAGGAGAAAATGCAGATTGAGGAACTGGTATTGAGTAAAATGGGAAGATGGAAATACTCTCTAGACGAGATTGCCTCTCAAATCCCTAAAGAGATATTGGAGAGGTTGCAACCAAGATGGGAAACTACAATCAAGATTTTCAAGGATATCTTTGAGCAAACCCTAAAGAATCTCCTGCCGAGTCTCACTGATGCAGAAGTGAAGAAATCACTGAAAGATCATGAAGGTAATATGATGATTAGATTCCACACTTGTTTGATACTAATAAAAGACATTGAGCATGTTGTAAATGATGCAACAAACATGTGAAAAAATATCTATCATCTACATAAATTCAGTGAGGATATTGTTGAAATCAAGGACAATGATAGCAGTGATGATGATGATATTGAAGATATTCTAGGGGATCTACATTCAATGATGATAAATGTTGAGGAAGAAGACAAGGAAGATGAAATGGAGGAAGAAGAAGCTGAACAAGCTAAGGAGGAAGATGATCTTGTAAAAATTGCAGCCAAAGTCATTACATCTCTTCCTCACTCTCCACCTAAAGCAACTTCATCAACTATGGAGATAGCTTCTACTGGTGAGATTGTGTGCACAATAGCTTTATCAATTGCTCAATCTTCACCTGTCTCCTCTCAGCTCCGGGTACCATCTATGCAAGTGTCTACCACTTCATCAACCAAGCTGTAGCTATCTTCATTGACCGAGTCATCATCAGCTACAACAGTAAGTTCATTAAGCATATCAACTTCTACTGCAGAGTGTATAGTAAATGTACCCACTGGTACTTCAATTTTGACAATTTCATCTGCTCCAATTTTTGCATCTGTTAGTTCTCCCATTCCAACCTGCACATCAATCTTGGGAGGAACATCAATTTTTGATACTATTAGCACTTCTCTCAGTCTTCCTCTAGTTAGTCCTATTCCAGTTTTGTCAGCCAGTCCAGCCTCATCAACTATTGTTTCAGTTTCAAAGGGAAAAGGTGAAGTCACTGCAGGAAAAGCAAAGAGATACCTGTTTTCCAGCAAGGCAGTGGATGAGGAAATAGACTTGGATAAGGACATTGTCATTCCTAAGATAGATTTGGATACTGCATTAGTCGATGAAATGAGAATGACCAGTCAGCTATTAGAGCAGAAGGCAAGGCAAAAACAACTGAGGCATGAGAGAGACTAGGAATATAGTATTATTGAAAGTGCTAAGAATATTCTAATAGAGGCTATAGGTGTTGAAGTAGATTCTACTCAACACATTTTGATTCAGTTAGAAGAGGTTGTATATAAATTCAATGAGGATACCTCCGGCCAAGAAAAATTGATTGAAAAGGCAGAGAAGAAATTTGACAATAAGGTGCTTGAGCACATTGCTCAGCATATTGCATTAAAACAGGTAGAATTGTCTACAATTTTGAGTAATTTTGAACATTCTTTTAATAATGTAACTTCACTTTTTGGAAAACTTGGTGATGTTACCGAGTATACTAAGGAAATCAAAGAAAAGTTGAATAAAATTGATGAGGATATGAAGGTCAGTGCCCAAATGTTGCAGCTTGACCACAGTTCAAGTTCATCCCATCATCTCAGAATAAGATTTTTGTTAGAAAAACAGGCAGAATTGTTGAGAGAGAAAGCAAGGATTAGGTGTACTCTGATTGACATCCAAAATATGATCCTTCCTGTCATGGACACAATGCAGAAGCATATTTCCCATTCCAAATCATTGATTCATGACAAAAACTTCTCAATTGTAGATCATATGATTGAACTCTCTGCAGAAGTTCAAATAGCACTCTCCACCAGCAAACTTTTGCAAGAAAATTGGGATAAGATATTGGCTCTTATTCTCAAGGTACATTCTGAGTTTATCTCTCATTTTGAAATCTCTGTGTAAATATATATTGTTTAATTTGGCATTATTGTCAAAAAGGGGGAGATAGCACACTCCAAGAGATAATTGTGCAAGAGATATGTGTAAACTGTGCATATTGTATGGGGGAGATACATGTAAGAAAGATATGTGTAATAAGACTTGCAAAGATCAATTTTGAAAATTCAGAACTGTATGCCAATTTTTGCACATAAACTTTGAATCATAATTGTTTTTGTCACTAATGCCAAAGGGGGAGATTGTTGGCATAAAGTTATTTGCCATTAGTGACAACGCTCATCTCACATTTCTAACTGAGCACCGAGTAATACAGTTCAGACTAAGTGATGGCAACTCAGTTCAAACCGAGCACTGAAGACACAGTTCAAACTGAGCACTGAAGACACAATTCAAACCGAGTGTCAAAGATACAGTCCAAACCGAGCATCGAAGACACAGTTCTAACCGTGTGAAGAAGCACTTAGTGTGAACCAAGTGAAGATGAACTTAGTATTAACTGAGTGAAGAAGCACTTAGTGTTAACCGAGTGAAGATGCACTTAGTGTTAAACCGATTAAAGATGCACTCAGTATTAACCGAGTGAGGAAGCACTCAGTGATGACCGAGTGAAGAAGGACTCAGTGATAACCGAGCTCAGGAGGTTAACGAAGAAGTTAGTTTCTACCGAGTGACACTATATCTACCGAGTCACCAATGGTTACCGAGTTCCAGGCAATGTTGTATGACTAGTATGAACCAAGCCCCTACCTCTACCGAGTGCATGACGATGCCGAGTAACATAGTGGATGTCGCGTATCAGAAGGTCATCAAGTCTGTCTGAAGAACCCGAGTTTATTTTACTATTTGGCCGACTCAGTTATATTTTGTTTACATGTGTTTGGCCGACTTTGTATGAATAATTATTGGAATGGTATATATATTTAATGTATTATATCATTCAATAGATATATAAGATATAGAATATTGCACAAAAAAAAAGGGACATAAGATATGATATGAGAAGTGGAATATATGGAATTATGATAATGCGAATTCATCAGCAGTAAAGAATACTCAGCAAGGTCTACAAGGAGCAGAAATGATTTCAACAATCACAGAAGGTGATCTACAATAAAGAATCCAGTCAAAGTTGTAAGTTGATTTGTTGGTTCATCCTAACAGGTGAATCATTCTTGTAAATCCTTTAATAGGGTAGACTTAACTGTCTTTATTCAAATCTCCTAATAGAGTGCATACTTGTAAAGTATGTTTGTAAATCCTCTAACAAGGTGGATCTAGCAATCCTATGTGCTCCTAACAGGGCAGATCACCAGAAGTGATCATTGTAAGCCTTAAGCGGCCAACTTCATACTGCAGTAACGAAGCTTTGTGGGTATCATCCCCACCCCAGTTTTACTTTCTATTTTGGAACGTTTCTGGGTCACCAAATCTCTGTGCATATATGGTTTAAATGTTTAATAGTTCTTTTATGCAGCAGGCTAGATGAGTGAATGTTGTATATGGTTATTCTGAATTGACTTGAAAGTTTTATTGTTACTGATTCACCCCTCCCCTCTCAGTAACCTATTATATCTTGAATATTTCCAACACTACTATCAAGAACTTAATTGTATAATTTCTTAGTCAAATTCATTGGTCTATGTTCCATAAATAGTTTGTTATACTAGTATGGATGACCTTTTGTAAATCACCCAATGTTGAACACTAGAGTGAGAAATGCTATAAGATAGTTTATCATACTAATATGGGTGACCTTGTAAAAAAGAGATAACTTATAAAACATAAACTAAAACATAAATCTGTTGGCAATATGGTCAGTCAGATATCTAGAGAGTTTTCATTTATGGCATGTATTCAACATTTCATTTATGCATTTACATATAGAAAATTGTCTAAGTGTTAGACAATTTGCAACAGTATAGAGACAAATGTGATGTGTACGGATGACACACTTCGAGTTAGCTCATGTGCAGTTGAACATAACATTATGGCAATGTCATGATGACATAACTTAGTGCGCAGATATGTACAAACAATATGATGCAAGTTACAATTAAAATATCAGTTCAGGTATTTGACAAAACATAATAGAGCATATCAGAAATATGAGTTGTACGACTTAAAAGGAATTATTTTGGTGACAAAATAATTACTAAGTCATGATAAGATGACTTTGTGGATATCAACTCATAAGTGATTTTATATTTTGTCAAGCATGTGAAGACATGAAGGTTGACTGAGCAGAGAATTTTTAATTTGCGAGATATAAGTAGAGATATTATCTTGCACAAATAATGTGAAGTTTATGTGAAAGACGTGTGACATGCAAACTATTGTGAAGACAACTTGAAAGATATGCGAGTCTTATGTGATGCAAGATTTGATGTATGATCAGAGAAAGTGCAAGTTTTAGCAGTGAGAAAGTATTCTATGTATACTTATACTTGTGAAAAACTTTATTGATTATTGCATGTTAGGGTAGTGGGCTCTTCTTGCATACATTGTATTTGATCTACCAACTCCTAATAGGGTTGAAGCAACTCCTAATAGGGTTGAGGCTTCTAACAAGGCCTAATCCTCTAACAAGGAATCAAGCCACTATATGTACTTCATTGACTCCTAACAGGGTCAATACCCTTAACATGATTCTTTTGTTTAGTGGATCATCTAGTGGGTATCAACCCCATCAAGGTTTTCCTTTAGGCAGGGTTTCCCTAGTTAACAAATAATGGTGTTATGAATTCTCTTTGTGTATGGTTATATTTACTGTTCAACATTGTTGGTTTACTTTCATATGCAAGTTATAAAGTAATTAACAATATTCACTTGTGAGAAAAATTTTGTAGAATACTGATTCACTCCCCCCCATTCTCAATATTATCTATTTCTAACAAAATCTTGTTACGGGGAATATTTTCTTCTTCTTCTAAACTTAGTATTGTCCCCTTGATAAGATTTAAGTCTTAGCCAATGCCCTAGAAAAGATCCACTACTTCACTCTAATGAAAGATGGGATACAAGGTGTCAAATTAATATTTTTCTACATTGAAATGATATATGAAAAAAAAAACTCAGTAACGTGGTCATCAGATTTCAGACCCTCTCACACGGCGGGGACCATGTCCTCACATGACGTCGACTATGCTCCGGAAAAAATGTACCAAATGTCAAAAAAAAAAAAAATCTTCAGATCTCCAAAAGTACAGTGATTGTTTCTCAAAATTTGTGTTGTTTTCGATTACAAAACATATAGATCATTAAGAACAAATGTTGAAAATTTTAGAAATCATGAAGAACAAATATTGAAAATTTCAGCGAAATCTATTGTATTGTCCATTTTTCCGCCTGTGGCTATACAGCCACAAAAATGCAATTCCTTTACATTGCTTTTTGTAACTTTTCAAAAAAAATTATAAAGTCCTCTCCTTCGTAAGAAAGTGCGTTTCCGTGGCTGTATAGACGTTGCCGGACATGATTTTGTTTTGGAGACCATACAATATATTCTCCCCGCCTTAAGTCAAACACTCACAAACAAAAAACTGGCTGGTCTCAATCATTTTCACGAATTGTTTTAAGGGTTCCTGAATCATTTGCTACAGTCGGGAATAGTGCCAGGGCTTGGAATTCATATCACCAAGTTGGGTATATTACAGTAGGAATCATGAATTGACTTTACTATATGTGCAGACTGAAATTGGGCTTCAGAATCTTTATCACCAGTTATGTAATGCGGATAAAGAGCTTCTGAATCAATTTAGGGTTTGCATCTAAAATGACATTATAGGGTTTGCACCAACCAAAAACATTATAGGGTTTCTCAATCATCTGTCCAGTTGCGTATATTGATATAGAGTTTGAAAGATTCAATTTCACCAGTTGGGTGTACTAATATTGGACTTTTGAATATCTTTCAACACGTGAGTGTATCGGTGAGTTCATCATGAGCTTAGCTAGGAAGCCTCGAATTGCTATTGTTGGGGCAGGAATGGCGGGCCTCTCTGCCGCGAATAGGCTAATCGAAGCCTGTAGAAGCAGCGATGGCTCTATCCCCTTTGATCTTCTCGTCGTAGAAGCAAGCAATCGAGCAGGAGGAAGGATCTGCAGTGCTGAATTCCACGGTGAGAATGTGGAATCAGGTGCTACATGGATTCATGGCATTGAAGGAAGCCCCATCTATGCCATTGCTAAGCAGATTGGTGCTATGAGCGATAATAGCAAGCCATGGGAGTTCATGAACGGTTTTCCTTTGGCTACCCCTGCTATTGCTGAAGGTGGATTCATTGTTCCCCATCCCGTGGTTGCTCCGATGGTGAGTTACTATAGGCGTTTGCTATCTATGGTGCTGCAACAGACCAAAACTGAGATAAATTTGGCAAATGTAGTGGAACAGCACAGGCTGGAGGAGTTGATTAGGGATTGTAGAAGCTTGGGAGACTATTTAAGAAAAGGGTTAGATAAATATTTTGAGGAAGCTGATAAGAAGGATCAATGTCAAATTTCTTCTCCCAGGGCATCCAATTGGAATTTGAGGTCATTGCAGGAGGCTGTGTTTTATACTCAGGGTAATTTGCAGAGAAGTATAACTGCTGCAGATGATTTGGATAATTTGGATTTAGAAGCTTGCGGGGAGTATAGGGAGTATCCAGGGGAGCAATTGCCTATACCTAGGGGCTTTTCTAGTGTGGTGAACGAACTTGTAAGTAAGCTTCCAGAAGGAAGCATAATGTTTAATGCTAGGGTTGAGAGGATTGAGTGGTGTTGTGATGGGAATAGGCCCGTGTTGCTGAAAGGGCCTGATATTGAGGCCGATCATGTGATTTTGACTGTTTCATTGGGTGTACTGAAATCTTGTATAGAAGGTTGCAAGAAGAATGATGTTGATAGTGGAAAGGATGAGGTAGATGGCCTTCATTTTGGGGGATTTCAACCTCCATTGCCATCAAAAAAGGTTGATGCAATTAGTAGGCTTGGGTTTGGGGTGGTAGATAAGTTGCACATGCACTTCAGTTCTGGTATTTCAGATGTACCAGGCCTTGTATTTGTATTTCGTAAAGTACAAGATAGTGGCGGTGATAGTGAGTGTGAAAATGGAGGTATTCCATGCTGGATGAGGAGGACCTATTCCATGACGCCCATTCACAATAATTCTAGAATTGTTGCTTCATGGCTTGCGGGAAAGGAAGCAATACAAATGGAGTCCTTGTCAGATGATGACATCACCCATGGGATGCTGACTACCCTCTCTGCGTTTGGCATCAATCCTAGGAAGATCAGTAACAACGATGAGGACAAAATGCCTGTGATTGATGCCGTCCTTAGAAGCAAATGGGGTACAAATCCTCTGTTTTGGGGGTCTTATAGCTATGTCCCCCTGGGTTCTTCAGGTGAAGATATTGAACAATTAGCAGAGCCATTGCCGTATCCTGAGGATTTTAACAAAAAACCTCTCCAAATACTTTTTGCAGGGGAGGCTACTGATAAGAATTATTATTCAACGACCCATGCTGCCTTTTTAAGTGGAGTCAGAGAAGCGAACAGGTTGCTCAAACACTATAACTTCCTATAGCTGCATTTGGTTTTATTTGCTGTTATTCCTTTTGAAATAAGATATAATATCAAACTTTATTAATATCATGTTTGAATTTAAGATTGTTGTTTGCTTCCCTTTGATTTCTTTCAAGCCTCCTATATAAATAAATAGAATTAGTTAAAATAAAACAATTCCGTCGGTAAACAGACTAGTAATAGTTGTACACTACTATATGCTGAATTTTGCATCTGATTGCTTTAGTTGAACTAATGTTTTTTTTATGATATAAATTGACAGTACAAAATTCATTTCAGTATACAACTGCCACCATACGTTAGACTTAGAAGCCACTGAAAGTGAAGAATACATATATTAATATGATAAGTTTCAGGAAACATCTTTTGCTGTAGAGGCTGATGACATTCTCTGCCATCTCCAGATCTATTGTCATGCAGGTATTAAATATTTATCAATCATTTCTTCCTATGTTCGGTACACGTTCACTCTTCTATGCATTATGCATAATTATTAAGTTAAAATTACACATGACCTAGCATTGGGTTATAATAGAAAGTGACAAGATATCATATCTTTGAGCAGTTGACTTTCTTGAAAGTAGAAACATGGCTCACATAAGGCCAACATTGTCTTCATATAGGTATTTAAGTTCCATTCTCATTTATGTATATATGTAGCTTTGACCTTTAATTAAAAAAAATCCACTCTCATCTATGTATATATGTAGCCCTGACCTTTATTAAAAAAAAATGTCCTTATATTCCAAGCCATTGATCCTTTGATTCATCGTTCATCATTCCCATCTCTGTCTTTTTATATTATATTTAGTATTAAGTTGACTGATATGACCTTCTTTATGCTATCATCACAGTCAACAAATTGATAATCCACCTGCAGGTGACCAGCATTATATCCATTGCCATTTGTGTCAATCTTGTTGAATTCATTGACGTCCAAATCAAGGCCTCCATTGGAACATTGATCAACTATTCTTACAGTTGTCTGTGCTTTTGTGTCTCGGTTTGTCACCTGCATAGCAACACCATAAGAGCACTCCATCAAATTATATAAAATGTAGATTTCGATCATAAAAATTTAGAATATTGAATAATTTATAACATCCCAAAATTCTAACACTGCAGGTAAATTGATTCAATGGAGCTAATGTCAATTAAACTATTTATGTAGATTGACTCGAGAGACTGGTTGAAGCCAAAATGCTCCAAAGTAACACCAACTTTGACTAGACAATCCCTCTGTATTTGTTTTTCGCTTTTTCACTTCCGAACCTGAAACACCAGATCCTTGAATTTACAAAATCTCTTGCAGAAAAGATCTCTGACAAGCTTCTTATCCCACACTTCCCAAGTACCCCTATTTTGGCAATTCCGCAACTATGCTGCCATCGGAAAGGGTATTTGAATTTCTATTTAAAATTTGATTTTTGAAAGTTCAATTGAATATATACTATGTTTTATATTATGTTACTATGTTGAATGTTTAATAATCCTGGTTGGTGTTGCAATTTAGTGATAGGTTTCTCTGTTCACAACTCTGACTTGATAAAGAGCTAAAGCCCACATTTTTCAGAGGCTTTCATCCCGACCTTTCCATTCAATCCTGAAACCCTGCAATCATGAGTTACCCTCCCTTGCGGCTCTGCAGTATGACAAAGATAAATATTTACTTGAGCTTTCCTCAGTTCTTGCATGCTAACCCCCTTATGAATATGACGCTCCACTCCTTCCAGTTTCCAAATCTTTTCAGGTCAATCTTTTGATTCTTGTTTCCTTTTATTTCTAAACCGTTTATTTCCTTCTATAAACTAAGCAATTTCTATTGGAGTGACTTGGTTTGAGGCATTTGGTAGCAACATATGAAGAGTTCTTAGATTACAGTTTGTAGCCGTCAATTACCAAAATTTGTGGGCGAGGTGATACGGGGAAGATCCTTACTCACTGTAGTATTCACACAAATCTGACATAAGTTAAACCTTTTAATATTTTGTTACCACATTAAATTCTGTGTAGTGTTTTTCCCTTTGAATGCTGCATTGGTAGGCCTTGAAGCATAGCGCAAACGTAGATTCTATTACTGTACTTCTTCTCAGAGTCACATTCTAGTTTCCCTTTTGCAAAGAACAATACTGTTTTCCAAATCCAGTAGTTAGACGGTAGCATGTAAAAGTAGAAGACCTAACTTCTGGTTAAGAGTTATGATGATTCTTGTGTCCCCATAGTAAAAATCAAGACAATTCACATAATCTTGACAATGGCAGCATTGTTTGGATAAAAAATTCATCAGATGGGCGTGAAGAGTTTCAAGAAATCTAAAAACCCAACGACAGGGATATATTATACCTACTTGTAGGTCGAAGTATGCTGACTTGTCAAATAAACAAGCTCCTTGAGCATAAACATCAAGATTGATGAGCACTCCCTTACTCATGGGGTGACCAAGAATCCTTGTGATCCCAGAGAGGCTCTACCTCAAAGAGCAAGTGCAGAGATATAATCTAAAATCTAAATTCACAGAATATAATCCAAGAGTTTTACAAAATTTTGAACGGATTAATAAAACATGTGTCATACAAAACACACAATCTTAAATAAATTGAAGAGAAGAAATATGCTCCAAAGTCACATATATTGAAATCTAAGATTGTCCAACAAGAAAAATTTGCCAAACCAACAAAAAATAAATAGAGGATCATATGAAGAAACTGCTAATTCAGATCTATAGAGTGATCACTTGCCCTTAAACATTTCCCGCAAGAGGCTTCTCCGGTTGGGCCAACTGGTCCGCAGAAGGCAGTCCAGCCATATTTCTTACGCCATTCGAGGGGCTTGTCTGCATCCCACGTTGCACAGTAAACAGATGCCGTGTTCAAATCCCACCCGATATTTTGAGGATTATAATTATTATAAGTTGCCCTCACATTTGTGGCTGTTTGAGCATTAGCCTGCAATGCAAACAAACTCAGGCAGCCCAATATCACCGCCAACATCACTCTATTCTCCATCACATAATACATCTGTTTTGCCACAAGATTCCGGAAAACACTGTTTTTCCCACTTCTGAACAATGATAATCTGTCCAGGATATATGTTGCAATGGGGAGCCTAGACAGAGTACTTGTTCAAACAACTCGATCAGTCAATAGAGCTGGAGTCTCCATTTCTATTGACTTAAAACGGTCAAAAGGTAAAGAGGACCCGATTATGCTGTGGGGTCTTCACATGTGCCACTACGGACATATCACTAAACATTTGTTTAGGTAAGTAGGAGATATTTTTAACTTGCGATATTGCCATTAAGATTAGTTGTCTATTTTAAGTGCAATTCATTGATATTACCAGAATATCATGGTGGCATTATATATATGTAAGTGCAATTCATAGATATTACCTTAATCAAATTCATTGATCAGTATTTTATGAATAGTGATTAAGAGAACTCATTTCTCATGAGAAAAATGAAATACCCAACATTAAACATTTACAAAATCAAACTTTTCTTTTCCTTTATTTTATCTAAATATGTTTTGTATTTAATTAATGTATTTCATAATTAGATATAAGACAAGAGCGACATTTCAGTGGCGAAGGAAAGTATATGTATGTAGATGAAAAATGAAATAAAGAAAGAGAGGAGATATGAAGAGAGGGGTATAAGAAATATAATCATATGTCATGACATAATTGATTTTAAATATAAAAATATGTATATTTATTAATTATATATTTTAAAATGATTGATTAGCTATTACTTGTTACAAATTATCATTAATTTTTTTAAATGAAAATATTTATAATAAATTTAAGTTTAGATTTGGCTTTATAAGACTTGTTGCATGAAGAGTACATAGAAAAGTATGTAGTTAAATAAAATTTAAATAAAGAATAAAATTAATGTTTAAGTTCATTAAAATTTCTATAATAAATTTGATTTTAGATATGGCTTTATAAGTCTTGTTGCATGAAGATTGCATGCAAAAATATGTAGTTAATTAAAATTTAAATAAAGGCTAAAATTAATCTTTTAGTTTATTAAAATTTATATATTAAGAAATATGCACTTGGAGAAAATAAGTAGTATATTTAAATATGAAGAATAATAAAAAAAATTTAAAATTTAAATTAAAGATAATTAATCATTTTTTTAATTAAAATGAAATTTTAAATAGTAAAATCACACTTATAATATAGTAATATTTAATCACGATCTATAATTAATATGATTATACAAGTATGAAAGGCAAGTGAAATTTTTCTTCTACACATTATTTTTAAAATTGCTAAATTCTATTATATGGCTTTTAATAATAATTATACAATATTTATATTTAATAATTTATAGTATAAAATTTTTTGTAAAACTTTAATTGAAATTATTAGTGGAAGAACACTTAATGTTAATCCTTATGTGTGGCCGTAATTAAGGACAACTCCACATCCAAATTATAATTAGTTGCAAAAATGTGATATAGATATAACTTAGGATGTTATAAGAACATGAGAAAACCAAATGGTGTGTCTCTTTTTGTTGCAATAGATAGTTGGAATATGACGAGACCAGACTCGAAAAACTTAATTTGGTGTTGTTGATTCCAACAAAATGATAATCAAATAATTTTTATTTCCAGTTTGATCCAATTGAAGAGGAAAGGTTAGTCCAATACAAATTGGTATGATGTGTGAGTATGAAGGGTTGTCTTGTTTAGTACTGATGTAGTGCAAGGAAGGAGAATCCCCAAAGGGGATGTCCTACTCCCCATCAAATAACCACATAACAAAAGATAAACAACAATGCAAGATCTGATATCAAATCACAACTCTTTATTCATAGATATAACTGATTATGTGTTGGGCTGTAAGATCTTCCCACTTATAACCAAATACAGAGCAAGTAATAGTTCTGCAAGATCCCTCAAGATCCAACCCAAACCCTAGCTAGTCTAGATCCACACTGGTAGAAACCTCCAAGGAAGATCCAACAGGTACTCGTAAGCTCACCAAGCAATCTTCTTGTTTCCCAAGCCTCAACTACTAGCCTTTCTCAAAATTTGCTCCTCTACCATCTCTTCTCCAAGATGGATGAATAATGACTAAAGACTTCACCACAACCCCTACTTATACCCAACTAAGCCACAAGTCGGCCCAGTCAACTACTTAAAGAGCCATAAGTCGGCCTCCAGTAGAAATTAAATACCAAATGCCTTTAAAAGCTTACAATAATTATTAAATACATCAAAATTAATTACCCAAGACCCAAATAGGTCCACTCAACCCCACCAAAATCCTTTAATCATAAAAGATAGCCAACTACCCCAAGATGATCTTGCATCAGTCTCCCCAAGTGAAAAAAGATGTTCTCAATAGCTAGAAGAACATCTATCGAGATCTAACACATAAATCTCGAACTGGTTCTTCACACACATGTCCTCAGTCTTTAGCTTGGACACTCTTTCCCTTGCTCTTCTTCCACTTTTCCGTACTTGGTGTTCCATAGGTTTTCTATCCAAACTGATTGCTAACACTTTCAAAATCTGCCAACTCAACTTAGCTTCCAATACTCAGGTTCCTTCTACCAACCTCTTCATTCCACAAAGGAATCGACGAATGCTTCTTGCCACCTTTCTCAATTGTAAACACATTCTTGACAGAATCATCCACAACCTTGCAATCATACTGCAAAGGTCTACCAAGCAACACATGACAATTGTTCATGTCCACAATATCACACAACACTTGATCCTTATACTGCCCAATCTAGAAATCAACAAGGCACTGCTCCCTCACTTCTAAAGCATGCTCACCTCGCAACCAACCAATCCTATAAGGATAAGGATGTCTCACTCTCTTCAAACCAAGTTTTTGAACCATCTCCTCCGCAACAAGGTTATTATTACTACCACCATCCACAATCACATTGCAAACTTTACCACAAAACTTACAACGAATCCTGAAAAAACTAGTCCTCTAACAAGAATCCAATGTGCCCTAACCATCCAATACTCATCAAGCCAATAAACTTTCTCCTTGCTCAAGTTTATGGTCTTTAACCTCATTCACAACAACAACCCTTCTATCACTAGCCTTCTATGGATAATCATAAGATCTATGTCCTTCTTCATGACATTTGAAACAAT
This sequence comes from Cupressus sempervirens, assembly GCA_028749045.1. NCBI lineage: Eukaryota > Viridiplantae > Streptophyta > Pinopsida > Cupressales > Cupressaceae > Cupressus > Cupressus sempervirens. The sequence goes on from CM053787.1 coordinate 46,524,896, forward strand.
TACCCTTAAACTCACCTCTACCTATCCTCTTCTGATCAACAGGTTTTGGTTCATCTTCTGAACTCGGTTTAGCTTTTGCTGAGTAGTCCTGCTTCTCCTTCCCTAGGGAACTACCTTGATTCTTCCTCTTCAGTTTCTCCTCTGCTATCAAAGCATACTGATAAGCATCCTCAATCGATGAAATATTCAACATACCAACCTCATCTTGAATATTGAATCTCAAACCATTAATGTACTGAGCTATCTTTTCCTTTGACAATTCTCTATGCCTAGACTGAATAGTCAACTTATAAAACTCCTCGGTATAATCTTTCATAGACATATCTTTCTGTTTCAGATTCAACAACCTCTTAAACAACCCAAGTTCATAATCAACAAGAATGAACTTAGCCTTTAACTTAGTCACCATCAATCTCCATCTAGTGATCTTCAATTCACCTTCTTCTTCTCTATCTCTTTGTAGTTCCTTCCACCAAAGAGTAGCATGTCCCTTCATCTTAGTTTATGCCAACCTTACTCTGAGTGGATCCTCAATATCCTCAAGCTCAAAGTAGTCTTCTAATTCACCAATCCAATCAATCAGGTCTTCAAGATTCAAAGTACCTGAGGAATTAGAAACCTCCATCTTATGCTTCAACTTTAGTTGTGATCTAGGTCTAGCACACTGACCAACCCTATTTCCCATAGGTCTCTCCACATGATCAGTTCTAGCCTCACCACTTAATCCAGCAAATTCAAAGTCTTTAGCAGCTTCCTTATAACCATCTCTAGTACCCATATCCCAAGGTACACCACCTATAGCACTTATGATCTCAATGATCGTATCACTCTTCATTAATGCCATCTCAGATCTAAAACTGGCTTTAACTTCCTATATTTTATATGTAAAATCAGCTTTAACCTTCTCTAAGATTGTTTCTTTCAAAACATCACTAAGATCATCAATCACCTTAGGGTCCAATCTTCTTGGAGACATCTTCCAAGATTTTCACAAACCCTAATAATCTACTTCACAAAACCTTGGTGCAAACTGCCCCAACTTTGGCACTCGGTCTACACACTTAGGAACAACCTTCACTCTGATACCACTTGATATAGTGCAAGGTAGGAGAATCCCCAAAGGAGATATCCTAGCCCCCAACAAATAACCACACAATAGAAGATAAACAACAATGCAAGATCTGATATCAAATCACAATTCTTTATTCATAGATATAATTGATTACATGCAATGTGTCAAGCTATAAGGCCTTCCTAGTTACGGTCAAATACAAAGAAAGTAATAATTTTGCAAGATCCCTCAAGATCTAGTCCAAACCCTAGCTAGTCCAGATCCACACTCTGGTAGAAACCTCCAAGGAAGATCCAACGAGTACTCGCAAGCCCACTAAACAATGTCCTTGTTTCCCAAGCCTCAGCTACTAGCCTTTCTCAAAATTGTCTTCTCTACCACCTCCTCTTTCTCCAAGATGGATAAATAATGACTAAAGACTTCACCACAACCCCTACTTATACCTAGCTAAGCCACAAGTTGGCCCAATATGTTAAAAATTAAATATCCCTTACATTAACTACTTGAAGAGCCACAAGTCGGCCTCCAATAGAAAATAAATACTAAATGCCTTTAAAGGATTACAATAATTATTAAATACATCAAAATTAATTACCCAAGACCCAAATAGGTCAACTCAACCCCACCAAAATTGCTTAATCATGTAGGATAGCCAACTACCCTAGGATGCTCCTGCATCAAGTACTGAACTCAACGCATTTTTGGTTTTAATTAGAGTTCATATAGATTATGAGCATTGTAATACCACCACATAAGTTGGAAATCTTAATTAGAAAATTGACAAAATATACTAGGCCTAGCCATGTGCAAGGTAAAAGACACATGCTTGTTTCATGGAAATGTTATCTTTGAACAATAAATCCTCTCACATGTTCCTATTAATAAAGCCATATCCTAATTTCTTTTACGATTCATTCTCCCTTGTGTACACATCTCCCTTCATAAATACCAGGCTTCTACTTGTTTCATGGAAATGTTATTGATGACATGAAGAAATAGAAGTTTTATTAGCCCTTTTTGTGAACATTTGTCTATAACATGCTGAACTTTATCATCCTTTAGTAAAAATGTTTTGAACTTTTGATGTATAAAGTATGGACATAGGGCATAAAATGATAATCATAATTATATTTAAAAAGGGGTTCATTTTGTGGTAAAAATCTTTCTTCATGAATGTTTGATGTGGGTAGATCTTCCTGCAGCTGAAGAGATTGCAAAAACTGTTAGTTGAATAATTAATGCCTTTTCTTTATAAACTAATAAATGAAAATAAATCTTTGCGGGAAGTCTTGTGTGTATTAAATGTTGATCACAGGATACAAGCAGAGCAGAGTTATACAAACTACGAAGGAATAGTGCTAAAGCATTGATGACATTAAGGAGAAGCGTTATGACATCGTTGCAACTAGAAGACTTGGCGGCAAAGTCAAAAGGGGCCTGTTTTAATGAATAACCAAGTGGGACTTGATAAAGTGGCTGAGCAAGGAAGTAAGCATAAAATCAATCAGTTAAACATGCAAAGAACAATACCTGGATTCCTGGAAAGTTGTTTGAAGACAGATAAATGAGCAAATCTAGCATTTGCTATGATCTCTATATTTGTGGGGAATTTAAGGGAGAATTAATGTCTTTCCAATTGCATGTTTGCAGTCTTGAAATTGTAACTGACTTTCCTTCATGAGAAAGTTGTAGTTTTAGCAGCTTTTTGTTCTTCTCTATAAATAAGACCTCGTCTGTATCCATGAGGTTAAGTAGTGAATAGATAGACAAAGTTGATAGACATCTTACTGTTTTTCCTAAGTTATTGTAATACTGCATATTTGATGAATACATGCCTTTGCTGAGTTTCTACACTTTTATCTGAGTTTGTCTTTCCTTCATTCTTCCGTGGGGGCCCATGCAGAAGGTGGAGTTTTACTTTAGTAAGTAGAAGTTAGACTCAGTTTTCTAAGTTAGAGTAAAAACTATTGTTCCTGCAACCACTGGAAACAGAACCAATCACTATTCCTACAGCAGTAGGTGCATAGATATATGGCTAAATAATTAGAATTTCCTTCTAAGTATTTGATAGTCGTCTTTCCTTTGGATAAACTAGGTTTCCTTAATAGTTATTGCATTCAAAGTAGTAGTGACTTTTAGTAAAAACTAGAGCATATACTTTGCAGACATCATCTCAAGTTCACACTCTCGGATTGACATTTAATGAAAATCAGCATAGTACTTTGGTGGTAAGGGATTTCCAATCCTACAACTAAAAGGATGTTATATTGATTAGACATATTTTTGGCATTATTGCTGGGGATGGTGTCAGTCTAGTATTTACTATTGAGTCATTTAGTTTCATTTCCATCATTTTTGCATGCATAGAAGAAGAGATCACCTTGGAAGATTTCTTCCCAACTTCAATCAGGAAGATCCTCTTTATCTTGACTCTGAAGAAAGAGAAGAAAGAAAAGAGAGAGAAGAAGAACTATTTGAGAACATATTTGCATAAGTACTAGAACAAGTACAATCACCAACCACATCTGAAGAATCTTTTCATTTGAATAATCTTTTTGTTGAGCCAGAATATCAAGATAATCCATTAGCTCTAGTCATTTATCAGCCACCACTAGGACATCTACAAATGGCAGTAGCTCAACCTACCTTTCCCTTTCCAATTCCTCCTCTACAGGGTAATCAAAATTTGAAAAGTATACCCTCAGTTGCCTTGCCTAAATTTTATGGCCTTATTACTGAAGATCCAGAAACTTTTCTCTTTGAATTTGACATCCTTTGTCGAAGTTATGACTACACAACTAATGCCCATAAGCTGAAATTGTTTCCATCAACTCTCAAAGAAGCTACTTTGAGATGGTTTATGAGTTTAGGTGCCAATGTTGTGACAAATTGGCCAACTATGAGTAATCTATTCCTTAATAAATATAAGGAATATTGTAGAGCCCATGATTTGAAAGGAGATGACATTTTTAAAATGACAGAAAAGGAGGATGAGACTTTGGAGGACTATGTTGCCCGATTCATGTTTAACCTACAGTGCAACACACAACATCAACTGAATGAGGAGTCTCAAAAGCATCTCTTTTTGAAAGGATTACATGATAGGAGTATGGAAGCTTTAGACTTAATGGCTGGAGGTGACATTACATAGAAGACGTGGGCTGAAATCCGGAATATTTGTTTAAACTATTCCAGAGCAACAACAAAAAAAGGACGAGGTTTCAAGGATTTACTCCAAAAGACTCCTGGGACAGGGGTATCTAAGATAGAATTGTCAAACCTCTTGTCAGATTTTAAGCAAGACATCATTAATGATGTTGCTACACAATTGGATACCATGCAAGCACGTAGGAAGAAGGAAGATGTTGATAGTATGTTGGCAGAATATTGCCCCCATTGTAGAGAAAAGAAACACAACTATCGATGTAAGCCTATTTCTAGCATGGAATCACAACATGTGCCTACTGAGTTCAAGGCAATTGATGAAGATGAGGAAGTCTTTTATGTTTCTCAACGGAGGCCATGTGCTCCAAGATCAAGTATTCCTCAAGACCCACTCCATAATTATGGTAGTAATAGTCAATGGCAACAACAACATGGTAATTATAATCATTGACAGCAACCTTACCAAGGTTGGTCGCAGACCAACCAAGGGTGGCAACAACCTAACCAAGGATGGCACCAACCTCAGCAGGGTTGGCAGAAAACTCAGAATTGGCAGCAGCATCAGTAGCAGCCGGCTTTGACTCAACCTCTTCAATAGCAAGCCTTAATACCTCCTGCAACCAATATAGCTCCTCCAAAACAGCCATAGTTACCTACACAACCTGCACCTAACCCTAATAGTGCAAAACCTTTAGCCCAGCAACAAAGTTATTCCATTACCCTAAATGATATTCATCTAAGATCTAGAACAACGCTTGCCTCACCTCAGCAGCCCATTATAACAGAAATAGATGATACGAGTGCTGAGTCAGTTCAAGAACCTGCCACCACTGTTTCTCTTGCAGCCAAAATACCACCATTTCCTAACAAATTAATAGAGCAAATACTGCCAAGTGAAAAGCAAGCTGCACTAAATTTGCTCGAGCAACTCAAGCAAATAACGGTAAAAATTCCCTTACTTGATGCAATCAAGGAAGTACCTATATATTCAAAAACCATCAAAGAAGCCTGTGTTAAAAAGCCAGGAAGGAAAAAGAAAGACCCAAAGACTATCCATGTCCTTGGACAACTTTCTGATCTTATGCTTGATAACTGCAAAATGCCTAAGTATGCAGACCCTGGTAGCCCAGTAGTAACCCTCACCATTCAAGGAGTACAAGTATAGAATGTCTTAATAGACCTAGGAGCATCCATCAATGTAATAACCAAAGAAGTGGTGTCCAAATTAAGTATCATTGGTCTCAGACAGACGCCAACAATCTTGCAATTAGTAGATAGTTCTACCATCATTCCTGATGGTATGCTAGAAGATGTCACTATCATGTTACATTCATGGGAGTATCTAGTTGATTTTGTTGTACTCTCTCCAAAAACAAGTCTTGGAGGCTATCCTATCATTTTAGGACAACCATGGTTAGCAACAATAAATGCTTATATTGCACGCCAATCAGGGAAAATGACTATTTCCTATGGAACAAACACTAAAAATTTGACCTTGTATTCTCCTGCTCAGCCTTTGCTGCAGGATGATCAAGTTGTCTAGCCAAATATGGATGACTCTGATATGGACATATATTCTATTCAACAATTGATGATGATCTCACAAAACTCATTTATAAACATCAAAGAGGAAGATGATGTCATTTCTTCTATTATACTAAATGAGTATGGAACACAATCTGAAGCATCCTCTACACAAAAGTATGTCTTAGAAAGCATTTTGCCTTTATCTGATGAACTGCATTCACTCCTGCCACATGAGATAGATTCACAACCAATTGTGCAAATTTCAATGGCTGAAAAAGTAGTCAAAACAACAATCATTCTAGGAAGAGAATTAAATACAAGCAAGTCCTTATCTCAGGCACAACATCATGATACCCTACAGCTATTACAAAAGCATCAGGATGCTTTTGCTTGGGAGAATACATATATGAAAGGTTTGGATCCTGCACTCTATACCCATAGAATTTATATCAATCTGGATTATAAACCTGTGAGACAACCTCAGCATAGGATAAACCCAACATTAAGGGATATTGTCAAAAATGAATTACAAAAGTTACTCAATGCTAGCTTCATATATCCTATTTTCGATAGCCAGTGGGTATCACCATTAGTTATTGTTCCCAAAAAGGGGGAAAAATGGTGAGTCTGCATATATTATAGAGAACTTAATTCGGCTAGCAAGAAGGATCATTTTCCATTACCTTTTGTCGATCAAGTGCTTGACAATCTTGCAGGAAAGAAATATTTTTCATTCTTAGATGGGTTCAGTGGTTACAATCAAAAATCCAGATGACACCAGAAGATCAGGACAAGACAACATTCACATGTCCACGGGGAACATTTTCTTATTCTATCCTACCATTTGGTCTATGCAATGCACCCACAACCTTCCAAATAGCTGTTATTAGCATTTTTTCTGACTTATCTGCAGATTGTTTGGAAGTGTATATGGATGACTTCACCACATACGGGCAAACATTTGAAGAAGCCAAGGAAAACTTGGACAAGGTTTTACAAAGATGCAAAGACTACAATTTGTCTTTAAACAGTGAAAAGTGCTTTATTATGATGCAAGAAGGAGTGGTCTTGGGACACTTTATTTCTCCTAAAGGAATTGAAGTAGATCCAGCAAAAATAGAAGTCATACATACATTAGCTGTACCAACCAAATTAAAATAAGTCAAGAATTTCTTAGGACATGTAGGATATTATTGACGTTTTATCAAAGATTTCAGTCAAATTGCGGCACCCTTATACAAATTTCTTTGAAAAGATGTAGAGTTTGTATGAGATTCAGAGTGTACAAAAGCTTTCCTGCAGCTTAAGGATGTCCTCTCAACAACACCAGTGCTTCAAGGACCAAATTGGGAGTTACCTTTTCATATACACATAGACGCTTCAGATCATGGCATTGGAGCGATACTTGGCCAAAAGACAGATTCAGTAGAACATGCAATTTACTATATTAGCAAAAATCTTCAAGGAGCCGAGTATAACTACATGGTGACAGAGAAAGAACTCCTTGTTGTAATTTATGCTCTGAACAAATTCAAACATTACATTACAGGATACCAAATCTTTGTACATACAGATCACTCTGCTATCAAATATCTGATGAACAAGCCAGCAATCTCTGGATGATTGGCTCGATGGTTGTTACTAATGCAAGAATTTGACATCACCATTATTGACAAGCCAGGTAAAGAAAATGTTGTGGCTGATTTCTTGTCTCATCTTCAAACACCAAATGATCCTGCAGCCATAGAAGATAGCTTTCCTAATGAACATCTCTTCCTTTTATCAATGCACAATCCTTGGTATGCTGACATTGCCAACTATTTAACTACTGGCAAAACTCCATATTTTTCTGCAAAAGAAAAATGATTGCTAGTAGAAAAGAGTTTTAATTTCTCATGGATATCAGGTAACATGACGATGTCTCAGAGAAGATGAAACATATGGTGTTCTTCATGCTTGTCATGACGAGCCCTGTGGTGGACACTTTGCTAACAAACGAACTACATTAAAGATTCTGAATACTAGTTATTATTGGCCTACACTTCACAAAGATGCGGCTTAGTATGCAAAAAAATGTGATAAATGTCAAAGAATGGGTAGACTGACCAAAATAGGTGAAATGCCCCTGCAAACACAAATAGTAGTAGAACCATTTGATAAATGGGGAATTGATTTTGTTGGCCCTATTGAACCACCATCAGAAGGGAAAAGTTACATATTGGTTTGTACTGATTATGTTACTAAGTGAGCTAAAGCAAAACCCATGAAGCATCCCTGTGACAATAATGTTACAAAGTTTCTGTACGAATGTATCTTTACCAGATTTGGTGTTCCAAGAGAATTACAATCAGATCAAGGACCTCAGTTCACATCTAACCTAATAGCAGCACTCATGGAGGAATATAAAATTCGGCATGGCAAATCATCTCCGTATCATCCACAAGCCAATGGACAGGTAGAAGTAACAAATAGAGAGCTGGAACATATTCTCACAAAAATAGAATCTTTGCATCATAAAGATTGGGCAGCAAAACTTCCTGAAGCCTTATGGGCATACAGAACAAAATGGAAATCCACTACTGGGTTTACGCCTTTCCAACTCCTATATGGAAAGACAGCTGTTATGCCTATTGAATTTGAACATAAAACTCTGCAGACAGCTTTAGAACTTGATATTACCCTTCCTGTAGCACAACAGGATCACATTCTGCATCTCAATGAGTTGGATGAATGGCGAAAATCAGCTCTTCATAACACATAATTAATTCAAAGTCAAAGAAAGCAATGGCATGATAAATTCATTAAAGATAGAGAATTCTCTATTGGTGATTGGGCACTCTTGTATGCTTCACGATATCAGCATCAATAAGGCAAATTTCAAACTCGATGGCTTGGTCCCTATGAAATCATTACAATTTTTGACAATGGAACAGTTCAACTGTCAACAATTGATCCAATTAAATTCAAACTCCTGGTTAATGGGCATCACTTGAAATTATATCATAAACCAGCAACCAGAGAAGAATTTCTTCAACAATTCACAACAATAGAAACATCTCTTCCTGCAGCCACTTTTTCTGAGGCTTCCACTCAGATGCCTACAGCCCCTTAAATTTATTTTCAAGGCCTTCATAATAAAAAAATTTCACACTCATGCAAAAATTCATTCCTTTTCCACCTCATTCCATCCCATCTTCTTGTCTTTCCATCATCATTCCATCTCACTTTCTTTCTCTAAAAAGGCACTTTTCAGTTCATCCTTCCTATCGCACCTCAGGTTAGTCACACTCGACCCCTTTGCCTTTATTTATTTCATTTATTATTTATTTAGGAAAGCATGCTATTTCAATTTTTAGAATTTGCGATCTTTACGGTCTGGTGGGACCTAGTCTCTGCTAAGTTGGGAGGAGGGGAAATCGATCATGAATGCAAAATCAAGGAAATCTTAAGTTAGCATATAATATGTATGGGGAAGGCTCATTTTAGTAATGAGCTGGCAACCCTTTGTACTTTCAAAATGTGTGAAACAATATTAAATCATAATTTCGCATACCTCCTCATTAATATGGCATATGTTTTTGAGCACGACCTTTATTCCCATTATGGTTTGATGATTAAAATGCCATAATGAAGTACTGAAGGGTGTGATGTTTGGAAAGTATTGAAGTATTGCAATTTCCTTTTGTTGAAACCCCTGTAGCTATCACCGCCCATACTTTCAAAATCACTTGCAGTGAAATCATCTGTATTAGCATTTTTTTTTCAAAAATATGGGTGGAGAACCTTAGCGGCATGAACCAACAGATCACAGAGTCTTACTGGTAGACCCAACAACATGTAGTTTGTTTCAACAACGAGGTTGGTTGGCTTATTGTCTCAGTTTGAAGTAGTTTGATCAAGAAATTGTGCTCCAATTTCATAATACATTGAGGGATGGATATGCAACTGTTAAGGGCATTCGGGTAGAATTCACTGAAGAAGTGGTGGCAGAAGTTTCTGGGTTACCCACAATTGGAGAACGTTGGACAAAGGACATGGATGCACGACAAGCAAAAGAGAAATTTTCAGTACCGAGAGATCCTCGGCTAGAGAAAACAAAAAGAAAGGTACAGTACGGTTATCTCTCCCTTTGCAATTTATCCACCCTACTGAATTTATCATAAGATATTTTACCTGTGAAGGAAGATATTCCTATTTGCATGTTGTTCATTTCAAAATTCTAAGTGGTTTGCAGCATGGGGATTGTCTTGTAAATCTTCCAATTTTCCTTTATAATATCATCAAAAGGAAAGCTACCTATGTACAGCAAGGCAAAATCGAGTCGGTATCCCACCATTGCTTGATTAGGGCTATAATTGAAAAAGAGTTGACTAGGCAGCATTTGGGAACATGGGATGATTTTGTAAGTTAAGACTAGAGAGACCTAGAAGGGGTGGACCCAAAGGGCAAGGAGTAGGGTCAAGAGAGAAAAATGTTGTAGGAGTCAAAAAAGTAGTATATAAAATGGCTCAAGAAGCTTCGGCTTTTGCTTCTATGCCTAAAACTACAAAGAGGAAAATTTTGACTGTAGAAGCCTCAACTCCTAGGAAGAGAAAATCACACACAGTTGCCTCAAAGGAAGGATCAGAAGAAGTGCCTCCAGTATCACAAGAACCTGCACTTAACCCTAATAAAGGGAAATTTGTTGATAAGGGCAAGAAACCAATTTCTACCCCATGGCGAGTCACCAGAATGTCTGGGGTGAATATAAGAATTGAACCTCCTGTGCCACCTGCTGAGCCTCCTATACCACCTATTGATATTGAAACTCTAGTACCTACACCTGCACAGTCACTAGAGCATATAGCACCTACTCTTGAACATAAAAATAATCCTGAGGAAATTTTTGCAAAACCAAATAGTCCTATTAATGTTGATAGTTTCACAAAGTCCTTAGAAGAAATAGTGCCTGAGGTTGGACACCCAGTGGAGGAAACTGATAATCTACCACAAGAGGAATATCCATCTGTTGCACAAAAAATGGTTCAGGAAATTGTTGAAAAATTTCAAGAACAAATGACTATTGTACCCTATCCTGTAGCCATTGCCCCTTCAGAAAAAGTTGATAACGCTGTTACTTGTCAACATAATGATTTTGTTGAACAACAACATTCTCAGGATGACAACACTATTGACCACCATCATCTTGAGCACTGCCTTGAAGATTATAGACCTATTGTCCATCATCATACACCACCAGACATTTCCACTCTATTAATAGCCATCTTTAATCCGTACCAACAATTTCAATGGGAGAAAGAAAATTGGGATTTAGAGAAGAAACAAATGCTCAGAACTATCAGGGAACAAGCATAGCAAATTAAAGAAAAGGATAATGAAATTAAGATCCTGCAACAACGTGTCACAAATATCATAGAGCTCATTCTAGAGCTTGTAAATTGCAGGTCCCCATCTCCAGTTTATACACTATTCCTGAAGGAGCAAATGATTAATTTTCAGTTGTCTCGAATTACTCCCGGAATAAACCCTTCTTTACATACTCCTTAGGAATTTTATGCAACATTCAATTCAGTTCCAATGACTCTAAAGAATCTCCTTTGTGAATTATATGTTCATAATCTTGATGTACCAGATGACAAAGATTGGAATTCGTTGTTATATGTGGGAGATGTACAGTTTAGGGCCATTATGTCATGTATGTAGAATGAGATCAATCGAGAGAACCAGGCTGCTCCTTACAGGGAAAAAGAAATGTTTGAACCAATGTACACTCAGCCAAAAATACAGAACACTTACATAGTATTCTTTGATTGGCTTTTCGTTAGCAATAATCGAAGTGCTGCTGCCAAAATCCACCCCGTTCGTGAACAGACATTTCTGGATTGGGAGCAGCATTGTTCTGAAAATGCCCCTGATGCTATACAAGATTCTCTTCAAAGATGGATTTGATTGCTAGAAGACCTGAAAACCAAGGAGTTGCACTCTCCCCAAAATATGGAATTAGCCGTCAGTAGGATGCCTAGGTATCTGACATTGGCAAGAAATCAGAAAAATTATTGGGTACCTCTTCGTTTCCAACCGCCAATACTCCTGCATCCTATGCTTGGAAAATATAATTTGTTTGCTGAATATAACATGACTGCTAAAGAATAGAAATGGGAAAGATTGAAACAAAATCATGGATATTTCAATTACAGAGCTCATGAATCAAGAGAGAAAATCGCCAATGACCTCAGACTGCGGATGAGGATCAGAAACTTATAGATGTTGAAGGGACCAGCCTCAGGACGGTTGGGGGGAAAAATGATGACATGAAGAAATAGAAGTTTTATTAGCCCTTTTTGTGAACATTTTTCTATAGCATGCTGAACTTTATCATCCTTTAGTAAAAATATTTTGAACTTTTGATGTATAAAGTATGGACATAGGGCATAAAATGATAATTGGAATTATATTTAAAAAGGGGTTCATTTTTGGTAAAAATATTTCTTCATGAATGTTTGATGTGGGTAGATCTTCCTGCAACTGAAGAGATTGCAAAAACTGTTAGTTGAATAATTAATGCCTTTTCTTTATAAACTAATAAATGAAAATAAATGTTTGTGGGAAGTCTTGTGTGTATTAAATGTTGATCGCAGGATACAAGTAGAGCAGAGTTAAACAAACTACGAAAGAATAGCACTAAAGCATTGATGACATTAAGGATAATCGTTATGACACCATTGCAACTAGAAGATTTGGCGTCAAAGTCAGAAGGGACCCGTTTTAATGAATAACCAAGCGGGACCTGATAAAGCGACCGAGCAAGGAAGTAAGCATAAAAGCAATCAGTTAAACATGTAAAGCATGATACTTGGATTCCTGGAAAGCTGTTTGAAGACAGATAAATGAGCAAATCTAGCATTTGCTATGATCTCTATATTTGTGGGGAATTTAAGGGAGAATTAATGTCTTTCCAATTGCATGTTTGCAGTCTTAAAATTGTAACTGACTTTCCTTCATGAGGAAGTCGTAGTTTTAGGAGTTTGTTGTTCTTCTCTATAAATAAGACCTCGTCTATATCTATGAGGTTAAGTAGTGAATAGACAGACAGAGTTGATAGACATCTTACTATTTTTCCTAAGTTATTGTAATACTGCATATTTGATGAATACATGCCTTTGCTGAGTTTCTTCACTTTTATCTAAGTTTGTCTTTCCTTCATTCTTTCGTGGGAGCCCACGCGGAAGGTGGAGTTTTACTTTAGTAAGTAGAAGTTAGACTTAATTTTCTAAGTTAGAGTAAAAATTGTTGTTCCTACAGCCACTGGAAACAGAACCAATCATTGTTCTTGCAGTAGTAGGTGCATATATATATGGCTAAATAATTAGAATTTCCTTCTAAGTATTTGATAGTCATCTTTCCTTTGGATAAACTAGATTTCCTTAATAGTTATTGCATTCAAAGTAGTAGTGACTTTTAGTAAAAACTAGAGCATATACTTTGTAGACACCATCTCAAGTTCACGCTCCCGGATTGACATTTAATGAAAATTAACATAGTACTTTGGTGGTAAGGGATGTCCAATCCTGCAACTAAAATGGTTTTATATTGATTAGACAGTTATCTTAATCATAAAGAGAAAGAGGGAAGAAAATCATACAAGAGTGATGGCCTTCACCACATCATCGTTAAAGTCAGATTTAATCTCATGGTTGTCAACCAAATAGATGAGAAGATCAATTATGTCCTCAGTGTGCAAATGCATCCCCTATTTTTGATGGTTCTTTTTGACTAATGTTTGCATAAAGGCATCCCTTTTCTTCTACATTCTTTTCATGATAAACATGATAGCTTGAAGACCGAGCCACTTGAGAAATGATAGACAATCACCGATTGCAAATATGCAATAAAAAGTAGAATGTTTCTTCTACCATCTTCTTTAGCTCATGGCCTTTTACATTAATCAACAGGGCATTCCACACATTTGTACATGAATGCAAAGTTTTGAGGGGAGAGTTTTCTAGAAAGTTCTGCCCCAGAGCTTTCAGGAAGCATATTGTAATTTTTGGTCTTTGTTTAAAACAAAAATTATTTTTTCCTTACAATTTTTTTAAAGAGTCAATATTACTGTATTATATATATATATATATATATATATATATATATATATATATATATATATATATATATATATATATATATATATATATATATATATATATATATATTCGTAACTTTAGATCAAGCTTGAATGGTGGAAAAATAATTAAACAATGATTGCTTTAACTAATTGGTCCTATCACATTAAAAAAAATGTGATAGATTGGCAGGATCTAATAAATAATATCTAAATCTTGTTGTTAATATGTAACACCCCACTAGGGAGCCCAAAATAAATTAACCTATTATGTCACTAAGTTTGCTAAACATATTTTTTTGAAAGATTATAACAACAAGAGATAACATTGCGGAAGCAATAAATCACATACACACATAAGCAATACATTAATAGTTGCATCTCCTAAGGGTTCCATGACATTGAATCACATACATAAGTTTTATTAAGATTAAACATAAGAAAGTCCACATCATAGGATAACCATAAGTACAAATCAATTGAAATAATATACAAGTACATAAGATGTCACATGACATAATCAGAATGCATAATCATCCTCTGTACAAGTCACATGGTATGAAATGGTAAAAGAATATAAATCATGATAAGATACAACATCTCACAAGATCTCAAATAATCAAACAACAAATCAAAATATAACCATAAAACATAATCACAAGAATAGAACAACTGCACAAGTAAATCCAACAACGACATATAGTTGTTTGATCTCAATGGTATAAGAAAAACTACCACTCGACCTCGTGTAACCTAAATAGCCCACTCCCACTATGTTGAGGAGATTATCTCAAGTCCCAAATGGATAGCAATCCAAAAGTTGAAATAAGAATCTAGGTCAATGAATCCTAATAGTAATCTATCTCAAAGGTACCAAGTACAAAAGTAACATCCAATCCTAGAGGCAACAAAGACACATAGGAAGCCTAATATGCATGCGGGAAAATGTAATAAAATGAGTTAACTCTAAGGTTACCCTGATAGTCTCTCTAGATATAGCACATTGCTAGGGAATGAAATAATCGAGACTAAACAACATCACATAAAAGCACAACAAAAACAACCACTTCCCAAGCCTCTGGTAAATGTGCCTATCTGGTCAAACTACTAGGTTCCCCCAAACCTACCACAAAATTAAACATGACATCTCGACATGTATTTAAAACATTTGTAGTTATTCACTCTAAAAAAAAAAAATTCTATAAAAATTGATTTGCATCAAATTTAAGTTTTCATTTTAGAATCATATCACAGTTGGATAAAAGGTTATCAATCATGCAATATTCTCATGTTATTAATTTAAATAATCTTAAATCATGAATAATTTAATTAATAACATAAATGTATATTATTAAGATTTATTTCTCATGTTATTAATTTAAATAATCATAAATAATTTAATTAATAACATAAATGTATATTATTAGATAAAATCCTAATATCAATTTCATTTCTAAAATATTAATTTGACTTTTATTTAAGTCTAATATTAATATTTACTTTTCCTTTAATTCATAATGACACTCGAGGTTGTTGAAGTTGAAGAAAGATCAAACCCATAAATCTCAAGAATCACCTACATGCAAACACCTGTCACAAAAGAGAGAAGCCAAAAACTATGGAGGTTGAAATTGCTAGATCCATAGATGAGACATTGTTGATGAGCAAAAAGAAAAATTGTTATAACCAAATAAATTAATCTCAATTAATTTTTACAATGAGAGATCATTCTTATAAGGAGATTGAAACCCTAAAAAGGTCTAACCTAGGTTGTATAGTAATAATTAATAAAATAATTAATTATTATATGTCTAAAGTTTAGCTTAATCAACTAGAGTTAATTAAGAAATATCTAATTTACTCTAACACCCCTCCTTAAAATAAACTTAGGGAGTAGCTAAAAACTTAGAAACTACTGCTGAAAGTAGATTTGGGTCCCAACAAACAAGGCCTGATGAGATACCCAAGCACAACTAAATCTCCAAAAAGAAGGGAAATAAAGAAAACCACATGTGAAAAACCCTACTCCAAAAAGAGATGGAAATAATGCTATAAAAAAAACTAGTGAAGGACTGAATAAGCCTTCAAACTAAGGAATGCTCCAAAAGATAAGAACAAAAGATGATAATGAAGAACACCACTGAAGCATGTAGAAGTTGCAAAGCTCTATAAAAAGTAAATGTTGATCTAAAGAACCTCCACTAAAATAGAACTTGACTAAGTAGAGAAGACTGTAATCTGCATCGAACTAGGAGGCATACAAAGGAAAACAATTGAACTCAAAGATACACCTGACATGAAACACCAAAGCTTGAAGAGCTGATCAATAGAACCAAGGAAGCACGAGAAACAATAAAAGAATCCTCCTCCCTCCCCTAATGCAGACAAGGGTGAGGTGATAGACAGTTGGAAAAGAGGGCCAAAAGAACTACATGTCAAGGAACCACGATCAAGATGCACAAAAGATTACATATTTGTGTACTAAGGTTATCAATGTTAGACATGACATGAGGCTAATGTCAAAGAAGGGACACTCACTGGACAAAGGAAGATGGAAAAAAAAAAGAAAAACATCAACCCCTAATAACACTTTGATCATGAGTAGTGCATAAACAATAAGGCACAAGATATGGTGAGTCTCAAGAATGTAATAATTTGCATGAGTATCATCAGATGACACTACTTGAATTAAAAGGAAAAAAAAGGAAAACAACTAAAATAAAAATAAAGATGCAATATGACACTTTATCTAAATGCGTTTGCAAGAATGCATACAAATGATGTCTAAATAGACTAGAAGAGACATAAGACCAATACAATAGATAGTATAAGTAATGACAAATCATCTAAAGCAATGAAATCAATCCTCAAACCTGAAACAACCAAGATATCTACTAGAGTGAAAAAATGCAGAAGACTAAATAGAATGTGCATGATCAAAATTTGGAAAAACAACTAGCATCACTGTAAAGAGCTTGGAAAGAGCTTTCCAATAATATAACAAATTTCTAAATCAGAGATCAGATGCTCAAGATATGTCTCTCAAAGTGAAAAACTATACCCTTGACTTTGATAATAGAAAAAGCCATAAAAAAAGAATCAAAACTAAAAACACTTCTACCACTATGATGAGCTCAGAACTAGTTTTTTAGCAATATCTTATTTTTGGAAAACCAAGTCTATATGCCCAAGATATGAACAAAAACCCTAAGTTAGGTCCAAACAGATCTTGAAGAGGTGACAAGAATGTAGATGTGGCACTGATGTTAGCAAGTGATGAGACCAAATTTTATGGGAAAAATGATCATTGAGGCAAAAGAATACTAGAAAAAGACCCTTTCTAGAAAAAAAATCTAGCCATCGAAAACAAGAGCCAAATCAAAGGGCCGGTGCTGGATTAAAAAATAGTGGCCAAAAAGTCACACCATGTTGAGGAATAATCTACCTCTGTAAGGAATGGTGCATGGAAAAAATAGCCATAGAAAAACACCAGTGAAATTGTGCCCATAAGATGACATCCTCCAACCACATGTACCAAGCAAGTGGGGTGGGTAGAAAAGTGTGGTCCATCAAATGGAAAACCAAAATGTGGTAACTTGGGTGTGGATTGTGTATGGGAATTGTGTTGGCTTCCCAAAATCAATCAACTTCCCACAAACATGTTGCCATCAAAGATAACCATTCAAAACATCGTAAAAATGTTGGGTGAAGGAAAAGGTTGGGAAAAAAAACTACTTATTCTTTCCACAAAACACCAAAGAGCTTGGAACCACCTAGAGCAACAATCAACTTTGCCAAACTGCTCTCTACAAGTACATGTGCGTGACTCGAGTTGGCAAAGGACGTGCATGAGAAAGTATGTGATGCCCATTCAAACCACCAAAAAATTAAGGGCCCAAAAATACATATCTCCATAGAAACATGCATCAATATAGACAATTTCACCAATGCATGTGATAGTGCCCACTTGAAGATGCGTGAGCATAGGAGAAAAAACCTAACTGAGTAACCCACTAAAGGAGCAATCCAAGGATCATGATTGGTGAACAAAGTTTGAGGATGGGCTGAACAAAGTATCATTGATCCAAAATTACCTCCCGCTAAAATCAAATTCAAATAAAGATAAATTTTAATGATCACCTAGGATGCTCATCAAATGATGTAACATTAAGTCATTTTCTCTATTTCATATTGTGCCTTAATATTTTATAGTCACTACCGTATGATTTTCATGATCATGGGCGGTTGAGCACTGACTAAGGATAAGGCTACGAAAGCACATTTTGCTTTGATTTTTCCCAATTGCATGGTCATGTTGACATGCTAATCTTTGAGTTGCGACAACATGACAAAGAAATATTTTCGATGTCTAAATTATATCCTACACCATTAGATCCTTCAGATCTACAACCAACGCATGATCTCCACAGATTGAGAGGTGGCTAAGCTTCAAGTTGCGATCGAGTGATTCCCTTTTGTTTTTCTTAGTCACAAAGGTCAAATAGTAATACTAACTTAAGGTGGCAAGGCGGCGATGACTAGCAAATCACAATTTCACAAGCAAGAATAGTTATTTAGGGAAGGTAGTGGCAAGGATACGATCATGGATAATTGAATGTAAGGCATAAGGATCAGATGCTGATAAGTTGGCATGATGATGAGAAATGTTTGGTCCATGTAGCAGAACTTAATGGTTAAATCTTAGTTGACTAAAGATCGTGATCAAGTTGGATGTTAGTGGTAGTGGGGACAGTTCCTTAAACTATCTTTCTGATTCCGTGCAACCACTTTCATTGATCCCTAGGCTCAATAAGTGCAAAGAAATACTCCATTGTTGTTTTTTGATCCATTCATTCATTCAAAGATTAAATAACCATCATTCCTAACCTCTTAGAGATTTGTTTGGTGAAGAAGTGATCCTTTCATGTATATAGATTTACGCAAAAGTCAAATCTTTCCCCTTTTTTGCAGTGATTTTCTCTCTGGAGATTTGATTGTAGTGGTTGGGTTTTGTCTTATGAGGCAAGTCATCCAAGTTATACTAGCACTATAAAGGAAAATATTGGACTCTTTCTCAAGGTTGGATTTTCTTTCTTTCTTTAGTACCACCTTGACATGCTACTGTAAATTCCCTTTTGCCTTTGAGTTATATGACTTCCTATCTTATCTCTTTCAACCATTATTGTACTATGTAAATTTGTTTGCCTCTCTTCAACGTACTAAAAATATTTGTAATCTACACCCATGAATGATAAAAGTGAAGTATCTTCCTTGTGTGGCTCATATGGTTGTCTGATCTGTGGGTAGTTTATAGATTAAAGCAAGGTTTGAATCCATATATCTTTAGAGTATTATAATAATAGAATTGTGCATATATGGGAAGAGACTGATCTGGACATCCTATTTTACTGCAACACCCCTTTAGAATAGATCATGTAGTTTCTTTTATGTATTCCTTCTCCTCTTTCTCTTCAAGAATAGTTTAGGTGCATCCTAATAGTAGACAAAGCCGACCTTCTCCGAAGATTCAACCTCATAGTTCAAGTCCCACAACTTGGAGGTTATTTCCATGTTTCACGAGGCTGTCCTTAGGTAAGACTTTGGGCAAGGGTGCAAGCTTTTGTGACAACAAATACCATAAGCATATCGGGCTCCCAATCAATCAAAAGATCAAAGTTGAGTTGGTGATGAGGAAACTGGACGTCATCAACAACATAAACCATAAAACAAAGACCTCTATTTCATTTCATAGCACATGCACCAATGAGAAAAGCACAATTATTGGCAAGAAACCACCATAGTGATTGGGCCCATGCACTTGCTCCTCTTAGCTCCCATCCAAGGTGGAAGTTGTGAAATACAAAAATACATACCACCTTTACTCCACTCCACCTATACTCCACAAAAAAGAGCAATCTTAGTCAAATAAGCAAACACCCATGGGAGTCAAATTAGGCATGAGGTGTGGCCAAAAAGAAAAAAATTGCTGGCGTGTCACCTCCAAAAGATGCCTCCAATCAAGGATTACATGTCAAAGTCTTCTAACATGGTGCTTGGCATGGGCCCAAATTCTCATAAAGAACATGTGGACATGTGGCTAAAGAATGGTGTGCTACCCAAGCATGAAACTAGCAAGATGAACTCCAACCCAATGCTAAGAATAATGCACAAAATATAAGCAAGTCTAGTAGAGGAGTGCAAGTGGGTAGGGGAAGGTTCACCACATTTACAAACATATTCCATCAAAGATTAAGAAACGTGCCTCCAAAGGTACCTCTAACCCATTAATTTTTTTTGCTAATAGCTAGATTAAAGGTAGCAGATTGCATGAGCAGGGATGTTGACCTCCAAAGCATGTGGCCAAAGAAACTCCACATGCTCTCCAAAAAAGGTGGTAGGAGGGGCTCAAGTCTAGAGGAGTAGTGCTCTCAAAAATGTTAGCTGAAGGCCTATGTGGGTAGGAAGATAAAACTATCCATGAATCATGCCATGAAATTATCGATTAGTCAAAGATTTGAAATCATGCCCTGCTCCCTTTCCCTCTTTGTTCTTCTTACTCCTCCTACTGTTTGATTTTGTACATAGGTGGCGACTCATATGGAGCAATAGGGGTTGTAAAGAGAGGCCCATCCTACCTCATCACTGATTCTCAATCCAAGGTAGGGCCCAATCAAGCACAAAAGAGATAGGGCCCAATTAAATGCAAAGGAGACATGGCCATTTGATAATCACTGGTTACCAAAAAATTTCCACAAAGGTGAGCCTTTGTCAGACCTCCAGAGGTTTTAAAATAAAGTGCAACCACAAAAAATGATAACCTTGAAGAAATCCTGGTGGGCTAGAAGTGGAACAACAATTTGAGTGCCAAATTTGAGGGCCAAAATACAAACTGTGATTGCCAAAAAGTGTAGTAGGGGTGGGTCAAGAATTGCCACAATCACTAGTGCATGGAAGGTACAATTTCTTAGTCTAATTTTTGCCTCGATTTATGTGCCCAAGTCAAAATAGTCTAGGTGCAAAAGAGAGAAGCAAAAAATATGGAGGATGAAATTGCCAAATCCATAGATGAGACATTCTTGATGAGGAAAAAGAGAAATTGCTATAATCAAAATGAATTAATCTCAATTAATTTTTACAATGAGAGATCATTCTTATAAGGAGACCAAACCCCTAAAAAGGTCTAACCTATGTTGCATAGTAATAATTAATAAAAGAATTAATTATTATATGGCTAAAATTTAGCTTAAGTAGCTAGAGTTAATTAGGAAATATCTAATTTACTCTAATAGAGGTAACTCAAACTTGAAATTATAATTATAATTTTAAACTATTTACAATTTCTCTCATAATATTTAAATATTCATAACTAGATGATTATGGAGTTAACTCAACTATAACTCTTCTTAAAATATAGCTATGCAACACAAATTTATTTATTAACTTATAACTCTATTGGTGTTTCAAAATGTCATGTTTCAAAAGTCAAATGATGAGAACATAAAATATCTAGGGGCAGCTAATTCCCATCTACAACATACCCTATTCGAACGTGAGGGCCAACTATAAGGCTATAATCCTTCTCCAAGCTCTGTAAAACCTAGGTGGGTGAATCGCAGATTCTTCATATGATACTGGTGTCAAAACTTAATAACCCTGAGTCTTCTATGCTTATGCAAACAACATAGACATGACATAGCTAGAATCATGACCTATGAACCTAATAAGTTAAGTGAACGTAACTCTTTTTAGCTCCTAAATAGAAAGGGAAAAGGATTTTGATTTTAATTTGATTTCATCATAACCAAGACATGAATAACACAACACATCAATCTTGTAGATGATCAATGCCTTATCTATTGGACAATTCCACAAATCATCGACATACATCCTTGGAAATCATCGAGACATTTCATGTATCAGGTTTTCCAGATCTATCCATTCACCTTATGAATCAGACATCTACATCACTTTTGAATCTCATACTCAACTTATCCCTTCATGAAATCTGCAACCCTATGATGATAAACTAAGCATTTACATGACTCCTTGAATCACTAGAAAAACATATCAACATATACAACCCAAAATAGGATGCAATCGAGTTTGTATTTTTTGTGCACAAATCACAAAAGATTACTAACAACATGAATAGGAGACAAGAAATTAGACTGAAGATAAACTTGTTACTGCATTTAATTTTTTTCCTTGAAACCAATACATAAAGGATGCATGAAATTGAATCATAAAACTATTGAATAGACTATAACTATCTATATTATCATTAAATGTTGTTCATTACATGAGAGAAATGTTGAAGAATTGTGGAAACCCAGTTGAGAGATTGCTCATAGAACTTGGGAACCAACCCTCAAGAAAGAGAAGAGAAGAGAATATAAAGACATGAAGCAATCCCAGATTAGATTAGATGTTTCCATTTGTCCACTTGAAAAGATATCATTTGCTGATGTAAAATATCTCGAAACTGATAGAAACATGTAACTAATTAAAATGCCCGATCTGATATCAAAGCAAGGGAAAAATACTCACCAAAAGACCTCTAGAGGCAAAATGCAATTCTCAGATACATTTTCCTCTAAATTTGGAGTCAAAAAACTTCATGTCTACTCTCTAACCAAATTTGGTGCTTCAATCATGAAAATTGCTCATTCTATTGAGAACATCCTCATTTTACAAATATGCTTATAGCTTTGACCACTAAATACCTATGCATTTTTTGATTACAAAATATTCTCCTAGTTCCAATGATATACTACACTATGCATTTCTAATAAAAATGTCCCTTTGGTATGAGTTTGGAATTCCAGGCCCCAACTCATTGTTTCAGACATTAAAATTTTTTTTAAAAAAAAATGATATAGCCAAAACTATAGAATATCTTGAAATCATTTAAATTTTTCAAGTTTGGAGGAGCACACTCAAATTTTGAAAGAAAAAATAAAAAAGTATTTATTATTATTTTATCTTTTTGCCCCCCTTTCTATCTAGGTCAACCCTCCTAGTTGACCACCACGTAGGTGCCACATGTTAGCTCCTCATTGGCTAAACTCTACACAATCACCACTACCTTGTCAGCAAGCACCACCACATGTCACAAATTCACACCATCAGAGGCTTAACCCCTAACCTCACACTAACCCTTGCTACCTAGTGAACCATACCTTTTTGTACCATCAAAACTCTTCTTTGCTAACTATAGTTAACTCCTATTAAGTTGCAAAATCTCCATTTTGCATGGTCGGGGCATTCTCAACTGACCTAGCATCTTTTGTTGAAAAACTGCAACATGATTAAATTTGGCCTTTTCACATCTTTGAAACCGTCTCCACTAACTACATGGTTAATGCTATGACTGTGAGATTTAATACCATGTGTCACCTTGGGGTCCACTTCCTCACCAACTCATTAATGCTACTCCAGTCAAAATTTGGCTAACGTCAATAGCTAGCTACCAATCTGGGTCCCACGATCATGAGCTTTTCCTTCAAAAGATAAATCTCTTTTATGACACTTATGCTTTGAGGTTTCCCATATAAAAATGCCAAAAGAACCCTCCTCATTGTGAATGTGGGATTAAAGGTTTCCACTGTTCTCCCTTTTCTTATGGGTTTCTCCTCTCCAAGGGTGCTCTTGTGAAGTCATGATGATATCCTTTGCACTCCTTTTCAATTTATTTTGTGAGGAACAAGATCTTGCTCTCCACGTGAGTTCCACAACCGTTGATAGCTTCAACGATGATTTTTCCAACTCTATTGTAAATTCCTTAAACAACTTCAAATCCATGACATGCCTTCTCCAATACTATTTGATCTTCAAACAACAAAGTGTTTTCTCTTATATAGTAAAAATTATGGATTTCTTGTTGAACACCTCACAATATTTCTAGAAAACTGACTTCCTCAATTTGCTTTGCCATGTGCACTGAATAAAATCTCCCCTAGATTTAAATTTCTATTCTTTTCTTTAGATTGGGAATAGCTTGTTCAGTTCATTTTGTGATTTCGTTAGGCAAGGGAAAAAGTGGGAACAAAGGCAAGGTAAGGCCCCTACAATCCAATTGCATACACACACCCTTTGACCCTTCCTCTCACCCATTTCCTAATGAAGATTGCTGATATATTTTTGTGAAAATGGCATGTTTTTTCTGTGATTATCCCTCCACCATGCCAACTGCTCAAAAAAACTCTTGTGATTCTTTTGTAGACTACTCTCTTCCCTTTCTTTCTGCCATGGAGCTCATCATTACTTAATCATTAAAAGAATGGCTTGTGCTCCCTACGGGACTTCAAAATGCCCAATCTTTTGCCAGCAAGCTACAACTAATCATTGCTTGGCCTGACTTGAGGCAACCCCATTCAGTGGTGGTGTTTTCCCTTAGTAGGTAAGTTCCATAAAGGCCTCTACATTCCATTCCTTAGCACACAAACCTCATTTAGACAAAGAGGTTACTTTTACAACTTCATATTCGATTCAAAGTAGCAAAAACACTAGAGTATGCAACTATTTAGAAACTTACTTTTAAAAATCTCCCATCTATGTGTGGTTCGCAGAGTGGATTAGGAAAGAATGGGACAATAAATCCCTCCTTGTGATCTATTGGACTCTAAGAATCAAGTGAACAAAGAGTGTTCCACAAAGGAGTCTTGCTCATTCGGTTTAAGCATCCCTTCATTCGTAAGCAATCATTAAACTCGGTTAGAGCTGAACTTCGGTTTTACTCAATTGAGAAGTAATGTAAACAAATCATGCGGCTTCAAGCTCTCCTTACCCATGTTGAACATGCATACTTCAAGCAATAAAAATGCTCTCATTCTAGTTTTTTAGCACAAAGGAGACAAAATTACACCTAAAAAGTATTTGATCATTCTCTGACGCTCTCCTTTCACACTTGGTTGATCTAAAACACCCCAAAAATTACCTTATTTCATGTTTCTTTTCAATGGGTAATACTTTTCTAATACATGTTAAAATCAGGCTAACATCTTAATTTCATTTTGTTTTCCATTGTATGTATAGTTCAATACACAACTTGTCCTTAAGAAAAGATACATATAATACTCAAAATTATAACATCACCTTATTCTCATCATACCCAAATGATATTATACATTGGTTTCTATTAATCACCTTTGAAAACCCATAATGCCTTATCAATCTGATGGAATTTAGTCAGGCTCCAAAGTGGGTCTAGCTAAAGAAGAATTCAAACTGAAACACCTAACATATCAAACTGGCCTATAGAACATCTGGCACTGATTAGAATCAAATTGGACCACTAATTAAAACTTTAAAACTCACTACAAATATTTCCTACAAAATGCCAATTCTGTGCCAAGGGGTCCTTTGACTGGCTTTAAAAACTGACCAAAACACCAAAGTGAGCTCTGAAATCAGACACGCTGATCCTTTGTTCCATGTTCTCTTACCCTATTAGATCTTATGTCATGATGACACTTGGGTCAAAAGATATTGACGATCAAAGTTGCCTTTGTAAAACTACCTAAAAGCAAAAATGTCAAAAAACAATAAAAAATATTTGGTTTTGGCTTTGAAAATAGGTCAAATCGACATTTGAGCACATGAAAACTAGGGCACTAGTTCACTATCACAAGGAGAATGTGAATTTGTGATTTGGGCTCACAACAAATAATAGGGTGAATTTGGAAACTAGTCAAAGTGGGGTACTTGGATTCGTAGAACTAGGAACACTGGCAGGGAATTGATTTTTTTAAATACAAAGGACTAGGGAAAATGTGCAAATGGATTCATCAAGACTTGCAAACTAGAAAACTAAAAAACTTTTAGAGTGGAACATAGTGGTACAATCCATTTGGTCTCATCTATTATAGATTTAGAGTTATGACATCCCAAGTAGGGCTACCAATCAATCTGTACTTTAAGACACCAATAAAATTTTACAATTTGCATTTGAAAACTGATCAAATGGATTCAATATAGGCTCAAATCTAAACCATATCATCTGTATGACCCCTACAAAGCAATGCAAAAGGAATTTTCTCATTTTAGTCAACCAAGTCAAAGTTATAATTGGTCAAACAAGGCCTCCCAAAATTTTGAACAATTTACATCAACATGACAACAATAAACAACTAGATTTGAGGGATTCAAGACCTAGTCAAAACATATCAAAACGACTAAAAACCATAAACATAGGTTATCTGATATGCATACTAAACACTCCCAAAGTGGTGAGTCAAGAGACATAACTAGGTGCAAGATATTCAAATGTAAACTAGGCTTCCTGTCGCTATTTGAAACTTGAGCAAAAATGAAAATTTGAACATTGCTCAAAATGAAACTTCACAAAATGACTTGGAATGCAAATTTATCATTATGGGACACATGAATATATTGAATGCAAGGTGTTAGAAACATAAAACACCTCTTAGGCCTCAAAATGATAGTCGGGTACATATGCATTAAATGCACTTATAGGGGCTCAAAATGACTCAAAGGCTTAGAATGATACTCAAAATGGGAATGCAATTTTGAGTCGCATCAAACTCCTCTTTCATTAATAAATATATAACGAGGTATAACCCAATAAGAGTTTTTAAAAAGAATTAATATAAAAAAATCCACTTATAAGAAAATAAATAGTATTTATTTATTTTATTTTTAAAATAATAAAAATAATATATATTTTTAATTAATTTGTTTAAAATTTTTGAAATTAATAATTAATAATTTTTATAATAATAAATAAATCCAAAAATTAAATTATAATTTTATAAAAATAAATAAACATTCAATTAGTATATTCACATGCCTTTGATCTCTCAAATCATGCAACCATGATATACTTAGTTTTCTATATTTAATATATTTGTTTTCACATGCATGCATAACTTTATCTACAATATGCGTTTCTCTCAATTAATCTTTTGATTTTTCAATAAAATTTAAAATTTAATTATTTTAGATATGTTAGTTACCCCATGAGTCACCATATTTTAAAACTTTTTCCTTAGATTCTTGAAGTCTTTCCTTCATCACTCCATGTATTCATCATCATTCAAAGTGTTGTACATAACCTAAATACTCCCTATTGCAGTCCCTTCTTTTCAACCACTTTGAACCATTTTGAACTTCGATTCAAAGTAGTTCAAAGTTGTTCAACCAAAGGTTTTACACTAATGATTTTTCTTGTAAGAAATGTGCGCTAATCCAGTAGGGTGTTCTTCTGAATCACTTTGAACCACTTTGAACCTTAGTTCGAAGTAGTTCAAAGTCATTCAACGATAGAGTTGTCTTGGTGAAATTAGATTATGGTGTACGATGTGCCATCATTTTGCAAGGCATTGATGGCTATGTTAGAGAGTGATGCTTTAAAGGACATTTTTATTCCTAATGCAAAAATCATCATTATGAGGAAAAGTGGAAAATCTTTGGCCAAAAAAGGGATTGGATGTTGCAATAAAGCTAATCATTATTGATATAGTCGAAAAGGGGAATTATTAAATGAAATGGTTATAACACAAGGCTTTTGAACGTGCGAACTTTAGCAAGGAATGATTTGTCATTAATGCCTTATAATGAGCCTGTACTTCTACATGTAAGTGATTTTCCTTCTTAAAATGGGCTCGGCTTTCTTTTTTTGTTTATTGTGTTAAGAGTTGAAAGTTTGGAGAAGAAACAATTAAGGAAGAAAGGGAAAATTGTTGTTTTTCGGCAAATTGCAGGTGAGAAACGTAGAAATTCTTGTTTTTGTTCTACAATCTCTGTGTTTTCCAAGACAATCAGTTTGAAGCCTTGCTATTTTGATTAAGGATGAAGTCTGTTTTACATTTCTTTGGCAATGTTTCAAGTCTAGAATGTAAAAGATATGTCATAAGTGATACAAACTTAGAGGGTGTTAAATTGGAGAATTTGCAAGCAAATTGCCTTGAGTATGCTGAGGAAACAAATGGGTGCATGGAAGTTCTAACTAGTGGACTAATTGAAACCACAACTTTTTCTCCATCCCTTCTGAGTCCTAAATTGCTCCAAATGTGTATTGACCATTATGATGTTAGGAGAAAAAGTATTGTAAGCAAAGCAAAGATGGTGAAACAATACTTTCAATTTCAAGAGAAACTATCATTTCCATATTGCGTCTACTAGAGAGCACTTTTGCTGGATTCTCCCTCGTTCAAGCCCTAGCTGAATATGGAGAAACTCCAAACCAATTTAGCAATACCCTAGCTAGAAAATGGACCAAGACCATGTATGGTGGAGGTTCTAGGTTACCCAAAGTTATCGCTAAAGATCACCTTAAACCTCACATTCACGACCTTGCGGTGCTATTGCATAGAGTCAAAGGTTCTGCTGATGTTTTCCTCTTTGAAGAATGGATGTACAAATATTTAGAAATCATTTTGAAGGGAGAACAATGGATGAACTAGGTAGAGATTATTGCTAGTTCACTAAGGATGCAACTTGAGCATGCCAAAGAGTCTAGGAAAAATTTCTATATGGCTTCCTACTTAACTTATGGCATTGACTATGTTTGTGACCTTACCCCTCTTCCTCATGGAGTCTGGAATGAAGAAATAATGGTGTACCAATATTTCCCTCTGCTGCAAAAAGATAAAGCACTGGAGAGCTTTAGGAAGGTTCATGATGTGTTAATTGAAAATGTGCATACATCCTTGAAGAAAGCACCAATTCCTAGGTTTGTCTTCCAAAGCTCGAAGGTTGATTCAATAGTATGGAAGTTGTTTCATATAGTTTCCCAAGTTCACTTGCTTGAGAATAGGTAGATTTGAAGAGGAACCTATAAAACTTCTGGGATATGCTTTGGATTGCTTTATTTTGGTTGAGATTTGCAAGCAACTATTCTCTATCATTAAGGATAATTTACCATAGGAGGATTGCGAGACAACCTTCCCGATTAAGTTGGGTTCTCTATTTTGTAATAGTATAATTAATGCTTCTGTTATTGGAAGTAACTTGCTTGGATTTAATTTTGGTTCTTATTATAGCAGAAGAAACTTTGATAGTAAGGGATATGCAGTTCAGATTCTTGGTCTTGAAGGTTACCGTCAGAAACTCTACAGTTAGAAAATGTATGGCAAGGTTGTAAAGATGAGAAGGAGGTGTTGAGAAGAGACCATTCAAGGTTGACATTATAGAAAATTAGTTCTCTGAAGTTGAAGTTCAAAAAAAAGGGGGTCACTGAAGATGGCTCAAATATGGTTGAACCAAGCTGGGAAGAGTCCAATGAATCAGAGTCACTCGTAGTAGACTAGAATCATGATGAGGAAGAAGATATAAATCTAAGAACTAGATTTATATTTACTTACACAAATGATTGGCTAAAGAAATAGAAAAAGTAGTGAGTTGGTTCAAGGTAAACAAAAGAAGACACCCATCCATACAAAAAATACGGCTCCTAGAACTAGATCTCAATCTAAATTCAAGACCCTTAAGCTACACAAAGTTCAAACATAGAGGATGTCAACTTAGGGGCATGATTCAACTAATGGTCTCAATTTCTCAAATGGCACTAATGGTGATGTATAGTTCATCGAGCCTCCTAAGATGGATCAACCAAGGTTTATGACTCCCATTAGGGATACTTAGGCAATTTTTGTAAGTCTTGCTATCCTTGGTTGGTTATCCAACACAATGAACAAAAAAAGAAACCTGCAACCAGTTACATCACTTGTGAAGGACATTGCGACTAAATATGCTACATAGGGTTCAAAGGTCAAGAAGTTGAAAATGGATACCCACCTAACAAAGGACCCAGTGACTAGGAAGATAACTACTGAAATAGCCACATACAAGAAGAAAATAGAGTCTAGGGATATTGATGATGAAGCTTTCAAAGTTACCTCAGTTGAATTAGGGACCATTACTAGAAGAAATGGTAATCCCTTTTTCAAATTCTCTGTCGACCACATGCTAACTCAATCTAAGAAGGATAGTAGAGAGAAAAAGGAAATTAAGGGCATGGAAATGACTATGGCTATGTATATGAATTCCTTGATGAATCTAGGTGCATTGCTAGTTATTCAAGCCCCTCAAGCTTTTGACCCAAATTTTGTAGGAAGTCAATAGTTGGTGAAGCAAATGCAAAGAGGAAAGTTGCTAGCAGATGCTATGAAAGATTGGGTGGAAATCATCATTAAAGAAGGTAATAAGTTTATTTTGGAATTCATAAATGTATATGCTGAAGGGGAATCACTACTGGGAGAGATTCAAACTTTGATTCCCAGTTGGAAAGTAGAGCAAAGCTGGTGTCAGGCAGTTGTTTTCCAAGTAATTGAATTTGAGAGGTTTCAGGTGCTTAAGTTTCTAAATGAGAATCCAATGAAAAATGTAGATCCATGCATGTTGTTCATCATGAAAAAAAACATGAGTTGGAAGGACTCTATTTATAAGGAGGCAATTAAAGAAGTGCAGGGCATTGAGAACAAAGTCACTAGAATGCACGAAGAACTCCTGAAAGATATGAAACTAGTAAATCCTACAGGAATTCTGCAGTTTGATGACGAGAATATGGATTCTAAGACACTAACTAAGAGCTTCAATGAAGCTATTTATTAGATTAGGAATAATGAATTTCCAAGCACTGATGACTTCACTGCATTGGTGAACATCGAGTCGATGTTATGTCTCAAAAAGAACCTCATGCCATGTCAGAGCTTGAAGATAAAGGAGTTCAAATGGCAAAAGGATGTGTGCAGGGCCAAGTTGCTGAGTCTAAAAAATGCACATTCCCACACAATCCAGGAGTTCATGAAAACTTTCAGAAGCTAGAAGTTGATGCGTTAGACTAGGCGAGGAATAGAAGACTAGCAGTGAGGCTTGAACAAGATAGTCATTTTTAGTTAAATTTTGAGAATCTATTTTATAACCATTTTCTTGTTCATAACTGTTTCTTGTTTTAACCGAAATGACTAGGTTTTGATGGAGGCCTTTTAGATTATGTAATGGAACTATAAATGCTGGGGCATTGAACCTATTAGGAGTTAGAAATGGATAGTTAGAATCTTTGATAAGTAGATACTTTAAAATAGTAATTGAAAGATAGTATATGGATGTTTTTTTGTGAATGATTGTGTGCATGAAAAAGGTTTAACACACACACACACACACACATATATATATATATATATATATATATATATATATATATATATATATATATATATATATATATATATATATATATATATATATATATATATATATATATATATATATATATATATATATATATCATCTTGAATTCATCTTGGAAACTTGGTGTTTGAAGTGTTTAGATCACTGTTACTTTGTGAACTCTAGTTTATTGGTTCAAGATATTTGATTGCTGTTCTTACTATAAGTTCATTTCAATTAAGGTTCTTGAATGATTGATCTCAATTTATGGTGTTGTTCATTCCTTTGAAATAGATGTTCTGTACTATAGAATCATGGTTTGATGAATGTTTATTTTGTTGTTTGAATTGATTTTTACCTTGTTACCTTGGAGTACGTGAGAGATCCTTATGCACTTTCAGGTAAAAGTGAAAAGATAATTTCTAATTCATTACAAATTTCTCAACAAAGTTGTACCTTTGAAATACAAAGAGAAAATCAAATAATAGGAGATTTTGTCAACTGTTGTGAATATTTTTTATTTTTTGTACCTTGGGCATAGTGTGAATCAGTTAAATAGTTGAAAGGACAATCTATTCACCAACAAATTTTTGGCGACTCTACTAGGGATAGTCCCTTTTGAAGAGAACCTGATCTTTGAAAAACTATAAATAACAATGGTTTTCCCTCATCATGAGGTTTTCCCTATATTACAAGATAATCTCATATTTGAGGACACCCAAGAAGATATAATCTCATACTTCAATTCAACTGCTTGGACATTACACTAAAGTAATCAATAATATCAAAAAGTATTGATTGTTTTAGAAAGAGAAGAAGAAACAACTGAGTAACTAAGAGGGGCACCACAGGTTCAAGAAGAAGCAGTTGTTAATAGATTTGCTCAAGCACCTACAAGGCCTTGAACTTTGAACCAAGAAATAGAGCTGGCTACTCATAGATATACAAGGGTTAAAGAGAAAAGGGAATCCTTGATGAAAACTTTGAGCCACTGAAGAATCTAAAGTTCTTGCTAGATTTCAATGACCCTAAAAAGAAGAAGATCAAATCTCGAAGTAGACCTTGTTCACCACCTAAAAAATCTCCTCTTTCACCATTAGTACAATCCTTGCTTCCATTAAATACTCTTGTCTTAGCTTATATAACCATCCAACCTTTACAAGTTGTACAACCTAACATGGCTTCCAATCAACCTTGGGGGCAAAACATAGGACCTTTGAATCTAGGTGTTAACCCTGCAACATTACCCAAAGGGGCTACTAAATTTTTACCTAAGTTTAATGGAGATGGTAAAGTTTCAATAGATGATCATTTGAGTGCCTTTCATTTAGCTTGTGCTATCATAAGCATTCCTACCCAAGAAGTTGCTGTAAGATTGTTTGTCTGGACATTAATTGATGACGCTGCTGATTAGTTCAATCACCTACCCCATCATTCCATCACTAGCTGGGATGATATGAAAAATACATTTGAAGGTAGATTCAAGGCTCCCAAAAACAAATGTTCTTTGTTTTCTCAACTTAATCAGATGAAAAAGGAGATGCATGAACCTATGAGAGAGTTTGTTGCTAAATTTAATAGGTTGATTCAAAGAATTCCCACAATGTCTAGACTGAGCATAGAAAACCAGAAATCATTCTTTATTAATGTTGTTCCCCTAGATATAAGTTTTTATCTCATTAAAGATGCCTGTGCTGATTTGGTTGCTGCTTAGAGGTTAGCTATTCAATTAGAAGATGCATTTATCAATGCTACTAAATGGAAAAGAGAAGTACAAACACCTAGAACTGCTTTATCTTCTACCCCTACAGACTCTATTCCATAGAAATTGATGAATGATGTAGCAATGATGAAGAGGCAGCAAAATAAAATACATGGCCCTTACTAGACTCCTTACCAGGACATTCATAGGTAGAAACAACCTCAAAATTTTAGTAAAGCTCCCCTATTGACTACTCCTCAAACAAGATTATGAATTGAACAAGCTCCTAAAGAAGCAATGTGTTCTTTTCATATGGCTTCAGACCATGATGAAAAAAATTGTCCTAATTGGCTCAATTGTGTTCAATTAGTGAAAAATGCCCTTGCAGCAAAATAAATGCTCGAAAATGAGAATGTAGAAGGTGGAGATTCAAGTACTTATTTTCTTGATACAAATCCAATTCAGAAAGAGGGGGTAATGTTTTTATGATGCTTCAAGATCCCGCTTGCATAGTGATGACTAGAGGTCAAAGAAATCAAAATTCTTATCCAGTAGCTAGCCCAAATATGTCAACTTCTAAAGGAAAAGAACATATACATGCTGATCCAAAAAAAACTATAGAACCAAAAATTCTATCTAGAATGGAATCAGCAGCTAGTACATCAACATTTGATATTATGGAATTTTGAAAATCCTCTTCTATATCTATTTCTCCAGCTGAGTATATAAGATTCAATCCTAAGGAGTTAGACAAGTTAGTTCAATATGTAAAGGGAGGCTCTACCACTAATGCACATTTTGTTGATGATATCTTTGAGAACCCAAAGGCTGTAAATGAACTTGTTTTTGTGTCTAAAAGGTGCACAAAAGATGCCTCTTACCATGAGGTGGCTACTAACTACATTCAAAGGGAAATGAAAGAGAAAAAGCCCAATCTATTTTATATATCATTACTATTAAATGGCCAGAAACTCAGTAATTGCATCATTAATTTTGGAGCATTAGATAATATTATGCCCCAGTCTATCGCAAAGGCTCTTGGTCTGGAGCTCACAAAAACCTTTGGATGTTGCTATTCTATGGACATGAAACAAGTACCATTGGTTGGTTAAGTGAAAGATGTACAAGCTATCCTTTATGCTTGTCTAAAAAAAAGATTGAAGCTTACCATTCTTGTAGCTGATATAGCAACCAACTATGGAATGCTGCTCAGCAGAACTTTCTGTAAGGATATGGGTGGGGAAATTAAAATGGATTGGTTTGAAGCCTATATTATAGTAGGGAAGAAGAAAATAAAGCTAGAGCCTAAGCCAAAGAATAAATATACAGTAGTGCCTTCAGTCAATCCCAAAGCACAAATATTGTATAAGGAATGTTAGTTTGGAAACTATATTATCTTGCTTGAAGAACAATGCAAAGGAGAAGAGATAGTAAGTTGTGAAGAAGCCCTATGGAATCTATAATTCAATGGAAACTATTCAAATTTAGGTTTAGGCACACACATTCTCCTTATTTCACCTTCAGGGGACATTTCTCCTTTCTCTTTTAAATTGGACTTTCATAATACCAATAACACTGTGGAATATGAGGCATTTCTTCTAGGACTACAAGAATCCAAAGAAAAAGGAGTAAAATAGTTAAAGGTGAGGGATGATGCTGAACTTATTGTGAAATAGGTAAGAAAGAAATTTTCCATTAAAAATGATAGGATGAAGCATTATAGAAATTTGGTTTGGGATGAAATTGAGTCCTTTGAAGCATTTTCTATTGAATTCATACCTCACTCCCAAAACACTAAAGCCAATTCATTAGTTGTTTCAGCATCATTATTATTACCACATCCAGAATTTAAAAATGATACCTACTAGATTGAGATGATTTATAGGCCTAGAGTTCTAGAAAATGTTAATCATTGGTAGGTTTTTAATGATGGTACACAATTGAAAGAGTTCATTGAATGTGCTGGTGATTTTGCTGAAACCTTCTTTGAAGGATTTGATAATGATGGTAAATCGATTGGAGAGGAATCAGCTGAATTTGGGGAAATTATTCAACTCAAGGGTAATCAGATTCCCAAGGGATTGGTTTCTCTGGAACACTTGTTTGGAAGAAAGGATGATAGTGCCTTAAAAAGGAATGTTGATTATGATAAAAATGCAGAAGAACATGATAAAATTAATATTGGAAATGAGGAGAATCCCAGATGAATTTCTATTGGTAAGACTTGTTTCAAGAGGGAGAAAGATAGGCTGACTAAGCTTCTTACTCAGTATTAGCATGTTTTTTCTTGGGGGTATGAAGACTTAAAGAACTTCAGAAATGGGGAGTTTGTCCATCATATACCTTTGAAACTAGAGGCAACCACTTTCAGGAAAAAGCTCATAAATTATAATCCTAAAGTATCCGAAGCTATTTTTAGAGAGGTTGAGAAAATGTTAAAGGCTCACATAATATACCCAATTCATCATTCAATGTGGGTAGTGAACATTGTTCCTGTGAGAAATAAAAATGGTGAAATAAGGATTTGTGTAGATTTCAGGAACCTGAACCAAGCGAGTCTTAAAGAAAACTATGTGCTTCCCACTATGGATCATATTTGTAGACAGTTGCTAGATCTGAGGTCATGTCAATGCTTGATGGCTATTTAGGATACAACCAAATCAATGGTGCACCATTAATGTAGGAGCGACCTTTCAAAGAGTAATGAATTCATCCTTTAAAGATTCGAGGGACATGATAATCATGATATATCTTGATGATTTGACCATTTACTCTAAGAGAAGAAAACACCATCTAAGGGACCTAGAAAATGTGCTTGACAGATGCAGACAACATTGTATATCTCTAAATCATAAAAAATCTACATTCTTTGTGGAAGAAGGTAAACTGATTGGCCATATTGTCTCAAGGGATGGCATAAAAATTGATCTAGAAAGAGTGAAGGCAATACAAAAATTGGCTTTACCCACCAACATGAGCAATTTGAATCCTTTTTTTGGTCAAATCAACTTTTTAAGAAGTTTTGTTCCTGAATTCTCTGAAAAGGTGAGACATATGTTAGATATGATGAGTGAGAAACATCCCTTTAGATGGCAAGAAGAAGGAAAGAAGGCTTTTGAAGACATTAAAATAGCTATTTCAAATGCTCCCATGCTAGTGAGCCCAAATTTTGAAAATGATTTTATCATTTATTGCTATGCTTCAGAGCATTCCTTAGCCGACATTTTGACCCAAAAGGATGATCAGGATAATGAAGTCCCAATTGCCCTCATGAGTGTCCCATTAAAGAAGCATGAGTTAAACTATAACAAAATGGAAAAACATTCATTTGATGTGGTGAAGGCATTGAAGAAATTCATGTATTACATTCTACACTCCTATTCAGTTGTATATGTGCCAAAGATAGCAGTTAAAAGTATATTAACTCAGCAAGAAGTTGGGATGAATAAAAGAGTTGTATGGGTAATTCAAGAATTTGACTTAACCATTAAGCCCACTTCCTTGGTGAGAGGGCATAGTTTATGCAAATTGATAGCTGAGAAAAAAGAAGCACCTATTGACAACACTGGAGAAATACCTACTATTTTGTTAGTTACCCTTATAGACCCTTGGTTCTCCAATATTGCACACCTTTTAACATATGGCGAATGTCCCCCAAATATGAGTTACAAAGAAAGATGAAAACTTAGATTGAAGGCTGCTAAATATGTGATTTCAAATGGTATTCTATATAAAAGAGGAATTGATGGAACCTTTTTAAGGTGTGTAGATGCAAAACAATAGGAAAAGTTGTTAAAGGTATATCATTCAGATGTCTATGGGGGACACTTCTCATCTATAGTAACTACTTTCAAAATTCTCAATAACTACTTCTACTGGCAAAGTATGTTCAAAGATGCCTATAAATTTGTTAAGAATTGTGAGAAATTCCAACTTTTCACTGGTCGCCCTCAATTAGCAGCGTAACCTCTTAGGCCAATAATCATTGATGATCCTTTCCACCAGTGGGGTATTGATTTTATTAAACCATTAAATCCTCCATCAAGTGCTGGACATACATATATATATATATTAATGGCTACTGATTACTTCACCAAGTGGGTGGAAGCTATCCCAACCAAAAAGGCCAATTCTCAGGTAGTGTGTGACTTCTTAATGGAATATATTTTTGTCAGGTTTGGAGTTCTCCAAAAGATAGTCTTAGACAATGCAACTTATTTTTCATCTAAAGAAATTTCTCTTTTCTGCTATGAACATGGCACATCAATAGCCCATTCCTCAGATTGTTTTCCACAAGGGAACGGATAGGCAGAACATAGTAATAAGAATCTAGTTGCTATAATTAAAAAATTAGTGTCTGATAATTCCTAGATCTAGCATAAGTGTATGCTAAAAGAATTGACCTATAGGGAGCACGAATCAACAAGAAAACATTAGTTTTAAATCAAACATGTATCAAATACTCATCAAAATGAAAGAAACTTAACTAATGCTTGCTTGAGTTTTGCAACTCATAGTAGCCAACAAATCAAATCCTCAAGCAATCTCAAACAACTCAATAAAGGCACCCATGAGAGGCCTTCTTGGTGTGTTAAGATTGGAGGTATGTTTGGTGTGCTCTCCCAAACACAACTAAAGTTTGATTCTTTTTAATGTGGAAGAGAAAATGTGAGTGATAATGAAACTATAAAACCTAAGCTATATGAAATGGAGAATACCTCAAACAATGGCTATGGAGAAAGCCATGTTCAAAGGCATTCAAGGTGAAGATGTGAAATGCAACAAAAGAAACTAAACTAATATGCAAGCTACACTAACATGCAAATGAAATGGGGATGCAAATGCATAAGAAAACTAGACTAATAATGCAACTACAATCTAAAAACCAGCTACCAAGAGTTCGTATGAAATCTAGAAATCACTATGAAAGCTCTAGCATGAAAACTCAAAACTCAAAATGACATGATAACAATGCAATTATGGGAGATGAAAATGCTTGAGACAAGGGCTCTATTTATAGGTTTGAGGGAGACCCTAGGTGAGGTGGCATCTATGTGGCATCCACATAGTGCCACAAGGATACACATAATCAAGCCATGCAACTGGTCAACATTCAAATTTTTCTCACACATGTGTGAGCAAACTTGGAGGGAAGAGTGGGGGACAAAGCTTGCAAGAGGGAAATACATGTGTGAGCACACACTTAGGCTTAAGAAGGGTTTAGCAAGATGATTAGGACATTTAAGTGAGATTAAAATGAGGAATAGGCTTAAAAAGATGAAAATGATGGGTGTAGGCTAGGTTTAAGGCTAGGCTTAAGATTAAATTAAATAGGATTTAATTTAATCATAGGTTTAGAGGAATTAATGAGATGTGTGGGCTTAAATAAATAATATTTATTTAAAAAGGGGATTATGGAGAATCATGTGTTAAATAAATTTAACACATTAAGGCTAGAAGTATTTACATTAAATTTAAATACTTTAGAAAAATGAACCTACTTAATTAAATAAATTTAATTAAAGAGGTAGAAGAATATGTCAATTAAAATTAATTAATAAATAATTAATTATAATGCCACAGGCAATATTAAATAAATTAATATAGTCTTTTGAGATGATTTTAAGCATCTACATTTTTCCCCTCTTTGATGTGATGTCAGAACAACATAATATTAAAGAAAAGAAAAATATAGGTTGCTCCAGACAAGGTAGGAGTCCTATGGCGACGAAAAAGGAGGAGGGTGACCCCTTACGAAAATAGCGCAAAAATTTTTTTTTGGACAATTTTCGCAAAAAGGGTCTTTGGAAGTAGGAAAAACAAAAGAAAAAGGGAATAAATGAAGACATTGCATAACTTGTGGGCAAACAAGGGACGAACACGGCTCAAGGAAGACACGAGTTCAAACGAGGTCCTCAAGGGGCCTCTATAAGCCTCCAAGGGGCTCAAAGAAGGTCATTTTCACACCTCGAGAGTAGAACATCTAGAGAAAACATGGACCCCATTGATTGTTTGCAGCTTGGTGAGCACGTTTGGGAGTACCAGTGATCAGTAGACGACAAAGAAATGACCATAGTGAATGCGAAGACAATAGGATCGATCCTATTTTTTGCATAGATGCCAAAAAAGGGAAAGGGGTTCCACGAAGATGACAGGGTTCAACCTGTTGTCTACGCGGACAGTGAAGGTGGGATAAGGGTAGAAGAGACGATGATCTACAAGTTGTCATCTCCACAAATGATAAAAGACATGTCATCTATGTTGATCAATGTTTCCATTGATAAGCATCTCTATGGATCGGCATCTATGCTGATTAGCATCTTTGCATATCGGTGTCTGCACTAATTAGCGGCTCTACTAATTGGGAAAAATTAGCAGAGGACAAGGGAAGATGCCCCATTCTAGGGATGACATGGGTGAAAAGGACTGATTCTCTACATGTCTATGATATAGGAGGACATAGTGGTATTTAGGTCAAGGAAGCACTACCCACCAACCATGGCAATATAGGAGAGACCAACAGATGCAGACTGGGGGCATGTCTGACTATGTGGACTGGAGCATGTGCACGAGTGGCCCAACCTGAGGGCACACTCAACACAGCTATCAGTGCTCATTGAGTGATGGCACACACCCATAGGGAGTTTCCACCTACCTATAGGAGAGGCTATAGTCACACTACTAGATGTGTGGCATATCTTATATGTTTCAATTTGGGGTACATATCCAGAGTACATACTAGAGGGATCGGATCTATTCCTAAGGGAGTGCTTTGGCAGATGGTGGTAGAGGCTACCCATCCAATGATCATGGCTATCATGGAGAGGAACTTTGGAGAAAATACTAATGAAGCTAGTGGTATATCTAGCCTCACTAATATGGAGGATGCTACCAAACCATGTGGGGCATGGTTGGCCTATCGGTTGGGCGTGGGTGTTGAGCACCCTTCTACAGGATGACAGGGAGGTCTACTACTAGGATTAGACTATCCTAGTAGAGATATATATAGAAAACCATTGGACTTGGACTGATGCTACTGATAGTTTGGTGATGGGAGCACATTAGAGTCACACAGTCAATTACTAGGTAGGAGACCATACATCCCAACAAGCCATTCACTTGTAGATACCGGTCTCCCATCTAGTACACCTCCACAGAGTCTATGGGATTTTGGCACCTGTGTTTGGATGAGATTATTATGTTCGATTGGACTCCATATGATGGGGTAGAGCAACAGGGGATAGCCTTGGCAGTAGGCAGATAGGATAACTCGGAGGATCAAATGTATCTCCATTTTACACAGATCAAATATTGGATCATTAGACACTTTGTTCATGTGGTGATGTGTTATATGCATTCAAGGGTATGACAATAGTTTGGGAGAGTGTAGGATGCTATTCCAGATAGGTTTTTGTACCCTGTGGTATCACGGGAGTATGAAAGACTCTAGGGTCATGGGACTATATTGCAATTAGCATGGAGCTCATGGTTGTCAATGCATCTAGTGTCCTAGGTACATGGCTAGGATCATGAGGATGCAGGAATGACATCGACATACACATAGTGGTGGGTAGCACACTAGTGGGTGAGGCTTATAGTGCCTGGGGAACCTCTACCAATAGAGCAAGCACGAGGGGAGGGGGATGGAGTAGGGGATGGTGGGCAGGTAGTCATGATGCCACTACCAACATAGGGGGCATAGAAGAGACTACAAGGGTGCAAAACTTGAGCGAGGAGAGGTTTAAGGCCAGTAACAACACAGGTACTAGTAGAGGCACTAGTACAAGCACCAAGATAGGGGTCACAAGTACAGGTATAGTTACCGATAGGTGGACAGAGACAAGGGCCAGCAAAGGACCCAGACATGGTGAGGGCTGAGCAGGATAGCCTCTGTACAGAGGTAGCTCGATTATAGGGGTGGCACAGGTGTAGCAGGCACAAGTGGATATTTTAGAGCAGGCCATGGAGGCCATACAAGTAGAGCTGTAGGTTCAGAGGGCTAGAGGGGACAATGCACAAGAGGCCTTAGTGGACCTACAGGCATGGTTAGATGCTGAGGAGTTTGTAGGTATGGAGGTCCACGTAGATGCTGAGGAGCTGGCAAAGCTAGAGAGGCTCTCAAGGGAGGTAGCCGCATTATGAGTTGAGCGAGCTACCCATCAGGTGTAGCTGGATGGATACCGTAGGTAGAGGGACATAGTGAGATAGATGCTATAGCTTGGGGCAGCTATCATAGTCATGCAAGAGGCCATCTCAGCTAGCTGAGCAGAGACATGGGCCATATGAGAGGCAACCTATTATAGATCACTATATCATGAGGTCGTGCCTACCGATCAGTGACAACTTGATTTTGAAAGGGGTGCTAGCTCATGGATCTTGGGGGTAGAGCCAAATCAGAGTAGTCTATAGAAAAATAGAGACCTCCTCAAGGGGGGGATATAGGGAGGTTTGGGCCCTCACAACTAGCTACTTGATTTTTTATAGCGATCAATTTTTGACAGATATGTGCAGATGTAGCAAGTTATTGATGATGCATTTGTACGACATGATACTACATGATTTTGTATACAGACTATACAGACATTATTTTTTGATATATACATGAGATGATTCGATGGACCTATGTGTATATATATTATGTGATACATATGATATCTATGATGCAGATACTAATGCTTGTGATGCAGGATGTATGTGATGTGATGTTTCCTATGATGTATATGTATATGTATATGATGCCTAACATGTGGATGATGCAAGTTTGCTGGTGATTATGAGATGTATGCATTATTTGATTTTATATGTATGGATGCATTTTATGAGATGTTTTATGATATATATGCCTCTAGATGCGTGTGTTAACATGGATGTATGTAAATGAATTAATGATGCAAACTATCTAAATGAACAAAATTCCTAATGAACACTAATGAATGCAACCTAAAATGAAAATTTAAAATGAATGAACCTAATGAATAATGATCTATCAAAACTTGTCACTCATAGAAACCAGGTAGTGTAGCATAGGACAGAGGGGAAATAAATAGAACCCCTGTCTCAAGCATGACTAAATGACATCCTATACTACATGAAACCTAACTACGTGATATCAAGAGATTTAGTTGTGCTTATATGAGAGAGCACACCTTAATTTGATTTTTCAAATGATTTTATGCATTATATGTTATAGAAGCATAAATGACATGAATCTTTTGAATAGATTAGAGACTTTAGAACAATAGGTGTAGTTTACATAGTCATGATGGACCAAATGTCATATACGCATTGGAGAGGTCTAGGTACACCCAAAGTATTTCTAGGGATCTTTGGTGGAATGTGTACTAACTCGTTGCCCCCAGTGTGAAATGCATTAACATAACATGAAACTGACACATAGATCATACCACAAACAACACATGTAGTCAATGAAAGCCATTTAGGTACAACCAAATTATGGAAGATCAAAGCGCACCATAAAGGCTTCCACTAATACACAAAATGAAATCAACCAAAAATAGACCTCATGACCAAGTAGTCATTCAGTCCATAGTTCCTACCAAGAACCTTAAGTCTAGAAGTGAATTTCGTAATGTCATCTATAGGAAGGATTCATCCTATGATAGTTTGTTTTGTGTGACGTCAAGTATCATAAATTGTTTGTTTGTTTTGGAAAATGCTGTGAAAAGAACAAGTTCCTTGAATCGTTAAGTCACAAATGGTGATTTTGTTCAAATCTTGTGTGGTCATTGTTGTGAAAACACTCAGTGTGATGGGATTGGAACAAACACTTGATGGAAAATTGCTTCATAGACCATAGATCTTTCAAAAGATGGAGGTGAAATGAAGCCTCACATACAAGAGGTCTTTTATTGGATGCATGAAAAGCAAAAAGCTAGATAAGACTTTGCACAATGGAAATGGAATAGTGGAATGGAGTGAAGGGAAACAAGCCTTATAGATAATTGATGAAAATGCTTTTTTTTCAGGAACTTTTTCTTCTTTTTAGGCTTTTTTCAAGAACATTTTATGAATTTTTATGTTTTTTTTGATATTTTTGGATTTTTGTGAGACTATATAAACACTGTATAGGAACTACAAGCTCAAGCATAGAACTGCTTGAGATGTTGGATATTTATAGGCTTAAGGAGTAGATCTGCCTCTGGAGTAGCAATTTGATATGCCCCAGTACCATATTTGGCTGTAGTGATAAATAGACCTAGCTAATTAGCCTCAAACTTTTCTTTCTTTTGATGGTTCTAGAGATTCCTCATGTTATGCTGCAAAACTAAGTTAGCCAACTCAAACTCTCGTGGCTTGAATTTCTTATGATACTAAAGATATAGGCAATTTTGATACACACAGAGGTGATTTAAGGCATTGAGGTTTCTCTTATCAAGGAGTTGCAACTCTTGCAAGCGAGCAACTCTATATTCTTCTTCAAACATCAAATTCTTGAGAGAGATTCTGAGGGAAGGGAGCTCAATTTTGATGGGTAAGACAACCTCAGAACCATAAAAAAGGGAAAATGG
Source organism: Cupressus sempervirens (assembly GCA_028749045.1). Classification (NCBI taxonomy): domain Eukaryota; kingdom Viridiplantae; phylum Streptophyta; class Pinopsida; order Cupressales; family Cupressaceae; genus Cupressus; species Cupressus sempervirens. The sequence continues at coordinate 46,568,140 of CM053787.1, forward strand.
AGTAGCTCCTGTAGGGGTACAAATGGAAGTATGGTACGCCCAAAGGGCAAGAGCAAGATGGAGGTGCCAATCATGACCACCTACATCAATGGTTTTCTTTAAGATTTTCAAAATGGTTTTATTAGTAGCTTCAGCTTGGCCATTGCCTTGGGGGTAGTATTTGGTGGAAAAATGCTGGGTAACTCTGAATTTCTTACACAATATGGCAACTTCCTAATTTTTGAAAGGGGTTCCATTATCAGTCATAATATCTTGAGGTATACCAAAATGACAAATAATGTAGTTCAAGATGAACTTCAAAAGTTGTTTCTGGTGGTGTAGGTTAATGGAATAGCCTCGACCCACTTTGTGAAGTATTTAGTGGTGGCAATAATATACTTGTGGCCATTTGAGGAATTTGGGTATACTTGACCAACAAGATCGAATCCACAGCTGGAAAAGGGCCATGGAGTGATGGTGGGTTGGAGGTCTTGGGTGGGAGCATGTATCAAATCACCATGCTACTGACAAGGAACACATCTCTTCACAAAATGATATACATCTGCTTCCATAGTGGGCCAATAATATCCTGTCCTAAGAAGCATTTTTGCTAATTTAAGGCCACTAGAGTGGGAACCACAAATCCCTTGGTGGACCTCTTCTAATGCTATTCTGGCTTCATCTGAATTGAGACATCAGAGGAGGGTTCCATCAAAATGTTTTCGAAAAAGTGTGTCACCTAGGATGGTATATTGGGCTGTGTGATGGATGAAGGTTTTTCTCTAATTTGGGGTGAGGGTTATGGGAATGGTTTTGTGATGTAAATAGGAAAAGATTTCAGCATACCATGCAGACTCAGGATCGACAATCTCACACACAAACTCTGAATCAGTTTGCTCATAAGCAAGATGGAAAAGATTCTCAACAAGAAACTCACATTTAGGACAATATTCTAGCATGGCAATCATGGAGGCAATAGTAACCATGGCATCTGTTGCTTTGTTATTAGCCCTTGGGATCTACTAAAAAACAAGTTCTGTGAAATGTTGTTTAAGATCCTCAAATATCCTGTGGTATGGTAACAACTTATCATCCTTAGTGTGGTATTCATCTGTAACTTGTTTAATGACCAATTGTGAGTCTCCAAAGACAAGAAGGCTTTTGATATTCCATTTGATAGCTTGATGCAACCTTGTGACTAATCCTTCATACTCAGCTATATTGTTTGTGCAAGGGAATGATATCTTATAAGAATTAGGAATGAGATCTCCTTGCGGTGTCACAAACAAAACTCCTACCCCCGATCCCTCTTGTGTGAATGATCCATCAAAAAATAGTTTCCATGGTGTAGTGGGGGTAACAGTCATAATGGTGTCATCTAGAAAATCTACTACTATGGGATGGTCTCCTGGAAGAGGAGCTTCAACAAGTTGATCTACAATTACTTGTCCCTTAATGGCCTTGTGTTCTTTATAAACAATGTCGAACTCACTCAAAATCAAGACCCATTTTGCAGCTTGACCAATGAGGGAGGCTTTTGATAGAAAATATTTGAGGGGGTCTATCTTGGCAATGAGATGTGTAGTATGATTAAGCATATAATGGCATAGTTTCTGTGTGCAAAAGACTACTGCCAAACAAGCTCTCTCAATAGCAGTGTAGTTCAACTCATAACCAACTAATGTTTGACTGAGGTAGTATATAGCTTGCTCATTCCCATTGTCATCTAGTTGTGCCAAAAGAGCACCTAAGGCAACTGAAGTGGCTGAAATGTATAGGATGAATGGTCATCCTACAATTGGAGGAAATAGAACTAGAGGATTAGCCAAGTATGCCTTATTTTTTTCAAATGCTTTCTGACATAGACAATCCCACTGAAACTTAGTGTCCTTGCAAAGAAAATGTTGAAGTGGATGAACCTTATTTTCTAGTTGGGCCACCAATCATCTAATGGACTATAACTTGCCTTGAAGACTGCGAAGTTGTTTCAATGTGGTAAGTGGAGGCATGTGCATGATGGCTTTTACTTTAGTAGGATCTACCTCAATACCTCTTCTTGACACAATGTAGCCTAACAACTTGCCAAATTTGATGCCAAAAACACATTTCTTAGGATTTAGGTGTACTTTATATTTCTTCAATCTCTCAAAAATGGTGGTGAGTACATCAATGTGGGACTCACATGTATTTGATTTTCCTAGGATGTCATCAAAATAGTCCTCCATTATGACATGTAGAAGATCATGGAATATGGTAGTCATTGTGCATTGATAAGTGGCACTAGCATTTTTCAAGCCAAAAGGCATGAATTGATAACAAAAGGTTCCCCATGGGGTGGTAAATGCCATTTTATGTTAATCTTCTTCTACAATTCAGATTTAATTATAACCGGAGAAACCATCCATCAAAGACAAAATCTCATGTCTAGCAACCAAATCCACTATGATGTCTATGTTAGGAAGTGGAAAATCATCCTTAGGACATGCAAGATTTAAATCTCAAAAATCTGAACAAACACGAATGCCCCTAGATGCTTTCCCTATAGGAAAAATGTTGGAGACCCACTCAGGATAGTCAATAGGGTGGATGAACTTTGCTTCTAACATTTTTTGCAATTTTTCTTTGACTATAAGTGCTACCTTAGGATGCATATTGTGCAACTTTTGCTTCACTGGTTTAATCTTGGGATCTATTGTCAAGTGATGCACAATCAAATCTATGTTTAAACTAGGCATATCGCTATAGGTTCATGCAAAATTGATCTTATCCTTTCTCAAGAATTCAGTCATTGCCTTTTTCTCTTCATGACTTATGGTAGCTACAATGTAGGTGATTTATGGATTATCCTATGTACCCAAGTTGACTGGAATTGTGTCCTCATTCAAAATAGATGACTTTTCTAGTGGTAAAGATATGAATGGCAAGTCAATCTCTCCCTCTTTTGGTGCCTATAAGAGGTTTTCACTAGAAGATGCATTCTTTATTTTATCTTTATCTTCATCCAAAAGTTCCCTACAAGAGTTTTCGCTAGAGGATGTTTCTTTTATTTTTCCAATTTTATTTTCTTTTTTAGTTTTGCGACTAAGAGAGTTGACTTGGCTACCAAAGTAGGCTTCCTCATTTTATTGGATCTCATGTTCATAATCTTGGAGATTCTTAAGGCCAAAGAGTGCCATCACTACCTCATTAGATTTAAAGATATTGAGAGCTAGAGGTGTGTCTTGAAGGTCCCATTCTATCATGTCAAGATTGGTGAGAGGTAGGTTAGTGGATGAAAGGTCAGTTATGGTAATGGCATAAACATAGGTGTCTAGGTCATCCTCAATTTATTGGAAGGGTATTTCAAAGAATTCCTCCTCATCAGTCTCAGAATCAGATTCAACTGTACAATAGTTTTCAGAAAAGGATACCTTAGGTTTAATGGAGCCCAAATCACATCCTTTAGGATAGCTATTAGCTTCTAGGGGTTGTCTCATTCCATCTTCTTTAGGTCCAGGGCTGTACCATGATATCCCATGTTTTTGATGCTGGGAGGGGCCTTAACATACTTATCCTTGGGGAACTCCATAGGTTCATCTTTTCCATCATAGTATAACCAATCTAGAATATTAGATTCCATATGCTCATCACTAAGTGAACCCCAATGTTCAAATGTTGTCTTGTTAATATGCATAGTCTCTTTGTTGGCAGGAGGTGACAATTATGAAGGTTTCTCAAAGGAACAAGGGAAGAGTGGTAGTTGTCCAACACACAAGTCATTTTCAAACTTATACTCTCCAATTCCTAAATCAGTAAAAGTAACCTTCTTCCCTATAGTATTGACCTTAGTATCTTCCACCTTTTTTTTTCCTTTGCAAGAATTGGAGTCATCATTGGCTAACTCTAGCACTGTTGTGGAAGGTGATTCTATTATGGAGAGAGGCTTAGGTATAACTTTGGAAAACTCACTAATTGGACAAAAAAAAATTGGTGCACCTTCCAATATTTTGCAAAAGGAAAAAGTTGTGGGATCTCCTGGAATTGTGACCTCTCTTCCTTGGTGGGGGAATTTCAAGCATTGATGATAGGTAGATGGGACAACCTTTAGTGTATGTATCCAAGGTTGACCAAGAAAGATGTTATAGGGAAAATCCAAGTCTAGGAGATGGCATTTAGTATTTATGATGGCTGGCCCAACCTTTAGTGGTAACATGATAACTCCTTTTGATTCTCTTTCCCTCTCATCATAGGCTTTGATTGTTATCCTTTTATTGACATCTAGGAGGTCTTCTGGAAGTCCCAAGAAATAAATCATCTTCAATGTACATAGGTTCAAACTAGATCCATTATCTATAAGGACTCTTTTAATCTTATGTCACTATATAAGAACTTCAATGTGGAGCGACAAATTATGGTGGGGATCAGGACCTTGGAAATATTTATCTATGAAGACAAGGTATTGTTGTGGGTGGCAAGGTTTCCAATCATGGTAGTAAATTGGGAGGCATTAATATTTTTAGGAACACAAGACTCTAAAAGAGCCTTCTCCAAGATTTCTTTGTGGATGGGTGATGTGGTTAGGAGCTCAAGAATGGATATTTGTGCAGGAGTCTTACCTAACTAGGATAACACATCATAGTGAGAAGCAGGACTTTGTGAAGTGGATGGCACAATAGGCACATGTGGAACTGATAGATTAGTGTGATTAGGAGTGGCATCTTACAAAGTAAGTCTTCATTGTCAAGTGGTTGCATCACGATCAACTTCTTTTAGGACCAAAGTATTCACATGAGTTTCTACCTCTTCAATGCTACTGCACATGGAGTCAAATCCACATACATCATTGGTTTCTATTTTACCACACAAGGAGTCAAACCTTGATATGTGGTTAGTAGAATAGTCATAAGGTAATGCATTTGATGTGGAAGCTCAATTTGCATTGTTTGCATTGTTGTTTCCATTGTTGTGATCAGGAAATGGTTTTTGAAATATCTTTAGCTTAGCATTTTTAGAGGATGGTCCTCCTTCTACCTTAATTTCTCCATCATTGACAAGATTTTGGATGAAGACTTTAAGTTTTATACACTTTTTTGTTTCATGTCCTTTGATGCGATGGTATTTAAAAATATTCATTTTCCCTATACCATTTTGATTTGGGTTGGTTCTCATCAAAGGGCCATGTGTTAGGAAATACCATCAAATTGTGATCCACTAGTTTTTGAAAATTGGCTTCCAAAGGTTCATGAAAGTTAGTGAACTTTCTATTATGATCATAGTCACAATTGTAGTTGTTGTTGTTGTGAGGGAAAAATTGTGTTTGATTACGAGATTGTTGATTATCATTGTTTGAATTGTTGTTTTAGTTATGATAGTTGTTGTTATTTCCTCCTTGAAGGTTTTGCACATTTTTAACATCAATGACACCATCGTGTGTGACACCTTTGTTCTTGGACCAAAATTTAGGTTTTCTATTATTGTTTGTGTCATTTTTTGAGGATGATGAGCTATAATGTTCAATGGTATCTTTGTCTAAAAGCCCATTTTCAATGCTCTTACCCCTCTTGACTAATGTAGCAAAATCTTCAGGACTAGCCATCTTCATGTGAAAAGACATTTTTGGTATCAAGTTTTTAATAAATATATCTACAAGTTGGGAATCCTCAATTTTGTAAGGCATACAATTTGCAAGATGCCTCCAACATTGTAGAAAGTTGGCAAATGTTTAACCATTTCATTGGTTTGTGTTGCACAGATCACTTAATGAGGCATGATGTTCAATGTTGTAGGAGTATTGTGCTACAAATTTTGCTGTTAAGTCATTGAAAGAAGTAATAGAACCCTTGGGTAAGTTCATGAGCCATTCTAGTATGAGGTCTCCAAGACTTTGTGTGAAGAGCCTCTTAAGATAATCTTAATTATAGGCTACTTCTTGACACAACACTGAGAACTCCTTGAGATGTGTGATAGGACATGTTTCTCCCGTATATTTGTCAAATTTAGGAATCTCAAAGTTTGGTGGGAATGGCACCATGCTAATAGATCTATCAAAGGGAAAGGGAAAAACTTCCTCAAAAGAGAAATCTTTCACCTTTTTGTTGCTCATGTTAAGGACCAAATTTTGCAATTCTTGGAATTGTTGGGCTAAATCTTGGTTTGGTTGCACTTGTGATTCTTGGGAGTTCATAAGTCCACCTCCTAAATTGTAGGGAGTTCCAAATGAAGTGTGAGGTGGTGGAAGTACTCCACTTTGGCTAATGTATTGATATGTAGTTGTTGGAATTGGCACAAATGTCTTTACCATACTTGTTGGCATTTGCAAATAAGATGAGTACATTGGTTGTGTTGGAATTGCCATTGGTTAAATAGACACTTGCCCAATGTTTAAGAATCCCATAGTTGGACTTTTCAAGGTGGATTGTGGAATACTAGCATGTGTGGTAGCATTGGGCATAGCACTAATGATTTGTTGAATATGTTATGCACTCAATTGAAATGTTGGTTGTGTTGAAGTGCTAGATGTAGGCATAACACTAGTTGTTACCATGGTTTCTTTCCCTTTGCTAGATGTTGGAGCTACATTTGAAGTGGGTAATCTGAGAGCACCACCTTTTGTGATTTGTCTAAACAAGATGCTCTCATCAAAGCTAGTGGGAACATTAACACCATCTTTGACCAAATTTAGGAATATCTCAATCTTGTTTGCCCTAATGGATTTCTCCATCATTTCCAAATTGTAATGATCTGCAAGGAATGTCCTAACATCATTAGGGGATATCATTAGGGTCAATAGGGTCTTCATCTTGGTATACTTCTTCATGATTACCTCCCAAAGTGGTGTTACGAAAGGGATCTTCTAGTTCTTGCATGGATGTTAAGTTAGGCATGCCAAGATTTGAACTAGAGGGAAGTGTACCCCCTAATGAAGTTGTGTGTGGAGGAAAGAGATTCTCCATCTTGGATTCACTCAATGATTCTAACAAACATGACATGGGATTAAATGTGAACCTACCTGATCATGTGTGTACCTTACAATAGTGACCAAATCAATGGGTGGAAGATTATGGGGGGAAGAGAAAATGAGGATGATAGATATTAACTTTATGTGATAAAAAAGGGCAACTACCCAAGTGTGAACAAAAGACCTTGGTTTAGCAAACAAAGTTTGATTGGAGGATAATGGTATCTTTCTCCTACCAAATATAGTCAAGTGATCTTTAGGCAAGATAGGACACCAAATTGATTACTTGCTATTTGGAGGTGGACTTGTGATCCCCAAATAAGTAAGTGTAATTGAGATAAATGTTTGCTTATGGATAAAAGATATAGTTTCACAATTTCAAAAGATGTTTTATGCCAAGTTTTTAAGGTTCAAGCTCTCTTAGAAGAAAATTCAAAAATGGAAGACTAGAAATTTGGAAAATGGAGGTAGATATGGAAAATGGAGATATTATGGTCACTTATGCAGTTAACTCAATCCTCGTTCACTACAAACAAAAACCTTGGGTTTACTCCTAGAAAGGGAGAGCAATTTCGAAGTTTTCCATTGTATTCAATTCTATCATAATGATCTTGTCTAGCTTCTTCCTTTTGGATGTCTTTGATAGTGTATCAGAATTGTTTGTCACTGTGTGCTAGGTTCTTTCTTTCCTTGTAGATGGGTGGTTTGGACAATTTTACTTTCCTATGTTTGACTTGGTTGACTTTATCGGTCATGGTAGGAATAAAACAAGACCCAAATTTCAAGCACCAAAATTTTTGCAACAAGTTGTAACTAGACTCAACTAGTTTCAAATATATACTCAATGTATGACCACTAAAAATAACCATGAGTCAAGAGGACCTAACTTACCACTATTTCACTTAATGAAAGGTTACCTCACAATTTCACTCATTTTAGAACTTGTTTGATGTTTGGCTTTGATTTTGAATGTTTGATCAAGCACGCTCAACACACCAACAATCCTAATAAGGCTGCCACTAGGATGAACAAGGCTTATCTAAAGGGCATCCTTGATATATGCAAGGTATATGAGGCCCAAATATATAGATGAAAGAAAATACTACCACACAGTCAAGGGGAGACGGTAACCCAAATCTCCTCCTTCACTTCCCAAAGGTATAAAGTTCTTTGGGGCTTAGCCAAGAGTGACAATATTTCGCTTCCAAGAGACGTGTCTTTTGATTCACCTCCCACTATTTATACTCCACCAAAACACTGGAGTTGAGGTCATCCCAAGGGGTGATGAAATCTCCAAGTAGGCCTCCTAAAAAGAAAAAATAGACCACCTATTTCTTTTGCACCCAAGATCACCCAAAGGTGTGAGGGGAGAGAATACGTAAGTGGCCTTGGAGTTTAGAAGACACTTGTTCTTTCCCAATGAAGCTTTAGGTTTTGTAATCTACTTGAAGACACACTTGTTTAAAAGATACAATTTTCTTTCCAACTTGAAATCATCGTCAACATAAATAAAAGCATGGGTTTGTCAACAAGAAAGTAAATCGAGCGTGCATAAATAAAATTTTGAAAATAAAATCAATTTTTTTAGGACATTCAAGAGTGCGTGACTTCATTATAAGCACCAATTCTAAATGTTTTCTAGCCTAGGCATACATATCAATTATCCTTTAGGCATTCAAGAGGGTATGAATTCTTTTTAAGTACCAAGTCTAAATATTTGTTATCCTATGCATAGATGTCCATTGTCCCTTAAGTCATTCAAGAGGCTGCGAGTTCTTTTTAAGTACCAAGTCCAAATGTTTGCTACCCTAAACATGCATTCCAACAAAAGTGTGAGCATTCAAAAAAGGTTTCCTTTAGGCACTCAAGAGTGTGTTAAGGGTTTATTGATTAATTTGCATCATACATTCAAATAAAAATGATTAAGCCATACAAATTTTTTAACCTTTAAATCTAAAGTGATAAAAATTACTACAAATTTTTTTAGTGATGAAAATCACTATTAATTTAATTTAAGTCTTTTAAGGTTAATTCTCTACATGAAGAATCATTAGAAAAATCCTACAAAGCACTTGTTAGCAAATAATAATGTCTCAAAGTTGCACAACTATGTCAAAAAGCACAGATGACAGATCTCATGCATAGACGACAAAAAGCTAAGGTGCTAAAAAATGCAGACGATAGAACTCGAAGACACTGAAAAATGTAGACAATAGAAGACAACAATGTATGGTTTCTAGTCAGATGGTACTATTTGTTAGGTGCAGATGACAGTTGAAGCTTAGAGATTCTAAAATGCAGATGACAAAAGGACACCCAATACACAACACAGATGACAATATGAAGATCATAGATAATAGAATATTACACGCAGACAACATATTGACTTTTTGAAATTTAAAAACCCACCCACAATGCAGATGATAGAATAATCTATGTAGATGCTAGAACTATGTCCCCAAATGCAAAGTGGCTAAATGACATGGACATGCTAAAATGCATAGACAATGGTCTGTGCAAATGCTAGTCTATGGAGATGATAGAACGTAGATGACATTGCATTCAATGTAGATGACAATGCGAGGTTTTTTGTGACAGATTACAAATTCTTGACGGATTTTTGAGATGAAAATAGGGACATGGGTCCCACTTGGCATGCCAAAATGTATGCTTAAAGAAGTGACCTGTAGGGAGCATGAATCAATAAGAAAACATTAGTTTTAAATCAAACATGTATCAAATACTCATCAAAATGAAAGAAACTTAGCTAATGCTTGCTTGAGTTTTGCAACTCATAGTAGCCAACAAACCAAATCCTCAAGCTACCTCAAACAACTCAAAAAAGGCACCCATGAGAGGCCTTATTGGTGTGTTAAGATTGGAGCTATGTTTAGTGTGCTCTCCTAAACACAACTAAAGTTTGAATCTCTTGAATGTGAAAGTGAAAATGTGAGTGATAATGAAACTATGAAACCTAAGCTATATGAAATGGAGAATACCTCAAACAATGGCTATGAAGAAAGCCATGTTCAAAGGCATTCAAGGTGAAGATGTGAAATGCAACAAAAGAAACTACACTAATATGCAAGGTACACTAACATGAAAATGAAATGGGGATGCAAATGCATAAGCAAACTAGACTAATAATGCAACTACAATCTAAAAACCAGCTACCAAGAGTTAGTATGCAATCTAGAAATCACTATGAAAGCTCTAGAATGAAAACTCAAAACTCAAAATGACATGATAACAATGCAATTATGGGAGATGAAAATGCTTGAGAAAAGGGCTCTATTTATAGGTTTGAGGGAGACCTTGGGTGAGGTGGCATCTATGTGGCATTCACATAGTGCCACAAGGAGACACATAAGCAAGCCATGCAAGTGGTTAACATTCAAAGTTTGCTCACACAGGTGTGTGCAAACTTAGAGGGAAGAGTGGAGGACAAAGCATGCAAGAGGGAGTTGTCTCACACATGTGTGAGCACACACTTAGGCTTAAGAAGGGTTTAGCAAGATGATTAGGATATTTAAGTGGGATTAAAATGAGGAATAGGCTTAGAAGGATGAAAATGATAAGTGTAGGCTAGGTTTAAGGCTAGGCTTAAGATTAACTTAAATACGATTTAATTCAATCATAGGTTTAGAGGAATTAATGAGATGTGGGGGTTTAAATAAAAAAAATTTATTTAAAAAGGGGATTATTGAGAATCATGTGTTAAATAAATTTAACACATTAAGGCTAGAAGTATTTAAATTAAATTTAAATACTTTAGGAAAATTAACCTACTTAATTAAATAAATTTAATTAAATAGGTAGAAAAATATATCAAATATAATTAATTATAATGCCACGGGAAATATTAAATAAATTAATATGGTCTTTTGGGATAATTTTAAGCATCTACAATAAGAAGTTGTATGAAGCATTATGGGCTAACCAGATTACCCCAAAGAGAGCTATAGGTATGGCTCCATTTGAATTAGTGTATGGGATCAGAGCTTAGGTGTCATTACCTCTGGAGCTATCTGCTACTAAATTATAATCTATTATTGAGGATCAATTCTTTAATAATTCTCTGGAGAAAAGGATGATGTATCTGCAGAAGCTAGAAGATGAAAGGGATAAACTAGTTGATCACATTACTAAACACCAGATGAGGGTAAAGAAAATCTTTGATTGGAGAGCCAAGACACATAGTTTCTTTAAGAATGATGAAGTGCTTCTCTGGGACAAAAGGAGAGAACCAAAGGGTGCACATGGAAAATTTGAATCTCTCTAGAAAGGTATATTCATCATTTTAGAAGTCATTGGTACAAACACCTTTCGCCCGAGTTATCCAGATGGTACAATTTTGCCCTTCACCTACAATGGGCAAGACTGGAAGTTAATCAAGTTTTAAGTTTGTGAAGTCCCCAATCATGTACATATATTTTTGGTTTTGTTTCCATTCCTTGTTTTTCCTTTCCTATTGTTTTCCTTTGTTTAGGGTTAGGTCAGTTCCTGTTTCTTATCTTTTGAGTTCTCTATGTACTCCACATACCCAGTCCCTAGTTAGAGCCCCTGTTAATTACCCCATGAGTCACCATATTTTAAAACTTTTTCCTTAGATTCTTGAAGTCTTTCCTTCATCGCTCCACGTATTTGTCATAATTTGAAGTGTTGTACATAACCAAAATGCTTTCTATCATGATCCCTTTGTTTGAACCACTTTGAACCATTTTAAACTTCGATTCAAATTAGTTCAACCAAAGGTTTTACACTAATGAATTTTCTTGCGGGAAATGTGCGCTAATCTGGTAGGGTGTTCTTCCAAATCACTTTGAACCACTTTGAACCTCAGTTCAAAGTAGTTCAAAGTCATTCAATGGCAGAGGTGTCTTGGTGAAATTGGATTATGGTGTACAATGCACCATTATTTTGTAAGGCATTGATGGCTATGTCAGAGAGTGATGATTTAAAGGATGTTTTTATTCCCAATCCAAAAATCATCATTATGAGGAAAAGTGGAAAATCTTTGACCGAAAAAGGTATTGGATGTTGCAATAAAGCTAATCATTATTGATATAGCTGAAAAGGGGAATTATTAAATGAAATGGTTATATCACAAGGCTTTCAAATGTGTGAACTTTAGCAAGGAGTGATTTTTCATTAATGCCTTATAATGAGCTTGTACTTCCACACGTAAGTTCTTTTCCTTCTTAAAATTAGCTCAACTTTTTTTGTTTATTTATCATGTGAAGAGTTGAAAGTTTGGAGAAGAAATTGTTAAGGAAGGAAGGGAAAATCATTGTTTTTCAAAAAATCATAGGTGAGAAACATAGAAATTCTTGTTTTTGTTCTGCAATCTCTATGTTACAGTTTTGAAGCCTTACTATTTTGATTAAGGATGAAGTCTATTTTACATTTCTTTGGCAATGTTTCAAGTTTGGAATGTAAAATATTTATCATAAGTGATACAAACTTAGAGGGTGTTAAGTTGAAGAATTTCCAAGAAAATTTCCTTGAGTATGCTAAGGAAACAAATGGGTGCATGGAAGTTCTAACCAATGGACTAATTGAAGCCGCAACTTTTCCTCCATCCCTTCTGAGTCTTGAATTACTCCAAATTTGTATTAACCATTATGATGTTAGAATCAAAAGTATTGCAAGAAAAGATGGTGAAACAATGCTTTCAATTTCAAGAAAAACTGTTGCTTTCGTATTGCGTCTACCAGAGAGAACTTTTTTTGCATTCTCCCCAATTCAAGCCCTGGCTGAATATCAAGAAACTCCAAACCAATTTCATAATACCCTGGCTAGGAAATGGACCAAGACCATGTATGGTGGAGGTTCTAGGTTACCCAAAGTTATCACTAAAGATCACCTTAAACCTCACATTCATGACCTTGTGGTGCTATTGCATAGAGTCAAAGGTTCTGCTAATGTTTTTCTCTTTGAAGAATGTATGTATAGATATATAGAAATCATTTTGAAGGGAGAATAGTGGATGGACTGGATATAGATTATCACTAGTTCGCTAAGGATGCAACTTAAGCATGCCAAAGAGTCTAGGGAAAATTTCTATATGGCTTCCTACTTATTGCATTACCTATGTTTGTGACCTTACCCCTCTTCCTCACTAAGTCTAGAATGAAGAAATAATGGAGTACCAATATCGCCCTCTGCTAAAAAATGATAAAGAATTGGAAAAATTTAGGAAGGTTCATGATGTGTTAATTGAAAATGTGCATACAACCTTGAAGAAAACACTAATGCCTAGGTTGTCTTTCGAAGCTCAAAGGTTGATTCAAAAATACAAAAATTATTTCATATAGTTTCCCAAGTTCACTTACTTGAGAATAGATAGATTCAAAGAGGAACCTATAAAACCTTTATGATATTCTTTGGATTTCTTTGTTTTTGCCGAGATTTGTAGACAACTATTCTTTGTCATTAAGGATAATTTACCACAAGAGGATTGGGAGACAACCTTCCCGATTAAGTTGGGTTATCTAGTCTATAATAGTGTGATTAATGCTTCTGTTATTGGAAGTAACTTGTTTGGATTTAATTTTGGTTCTTATCGTAGTAGAAGAAACTTTGATAGTAAGGGATATGTAGTTCAAATTCTTGGTCTTGAAGGTTACCTGTCAGCAACTCCATAGTTAGAAGATCTATGGCAAGATTGTAAAGATGAGAAGGAGGTGTTGAGAAGAGACCATTCAAGGTTGACATTACAAAAAATTAGTTCTCTGAAGTTGAAGTTCAAAACATATAGGGTCATTGAAGATGGCTCAGATATGGTTGAACTAGGCTGGGAAGAGTCCAATGAATCAGAGTCACTCATAAGAGATTGGAATCATGATGAGGAAAAAGATATAAATTTGAGAGCTATATTTATATTTACTTACACAGATGATTAGCTAAAGAAACAAAAAAAGTAGTGAGTTGGCTCAAGGTAAACAGAAGAATACACCCATCCATACACAAAATACGACTCCTAGAACTAGATCTCAAGCCAAATCTAAGGCCCTTAAGCAACACAAAGTTCAAACAAAGAGGATGTCAACTTAGTGGTAGGATTCAATTGATGGTCTCAATTTCTAAGATGGCACTGATGGTGATGTATAGTTCATCGAGGCTCTTAAGGTGGATCAACCAAGGTTTATGACTACCATAAGGGATCCTTAGGCAATTTTTGTAAGTCATGCTATCCCTACTTGTTTATCCAATACAATCAACAAAAGAAGAAACTTGAAACCAGTTACATCACATGTGAAGGACATTGTGAATAAATATGTTGCACAAGGTTCAAAGGTCAAGAAGTTGCAAATAGATGCCCACCTAACCAAGGACCTAGTGATTAGGAAGAAAAATACTAAAATGGCCACATAGGAGCAGAAAATAGAGTCCAAGGATATTGATGATGAAGGTTTCAAAGTTACCTCAGTTGAATTAGGGACCATTAATAAAAGCACTAGTAATCCCTTTTTCAAATTCTCTGCGACCGACCACATGCTAACTCAATCTGAGAAGGATAGAAGAGAGGAAAAGGAACTTAAGGGCATTGTAATGATTATGGCTACATATGTAAATTCCTTGATGAATCTAGATGCATTGCTACTTATTCAAGCCCCTCAAGATTTCAACCCAAATTCTATAGGAAGTCAACAACTGGTGAAGTAAATGCAAAGAGGAAAGTTGCTAGTAGATGCTATGAAGGATTGGGTGGAAGTCATCATTAAAGAAGGTAATAAGTTTATTTTGGAATTTAGAAATGTATATGTCGAAGGAGAATCACTGCTAGGAGAGATTCAAACTTTGATTCCTGGATGGGAAGTAGAGCAAAGCTAGTGTCAGGCAATTGTTTTTCAAGTAACTGAAGTTGAGAGGTTTGGGGTGCTTAAGTTTTTGAATCAGAATCCATGAAAAATGTAGATCCCTGCATGTTGTTCATCATGAAAAACAACATGAATTGGAAGGAGTCAATTTATAAGGAGTCAATTAAAGAAGTGCAGGGAATCGAGAACAAAGTCACTGGAATGCATGAAGAACTCCTTAAACATATGAAAGTAGTAAATCCCATGGGAATTATTTGTAGTTTGATGATGGGAATATGGATTCTGAGACACTAACTAAGAGCTTCAATGAAGCTATTGAGCAGATTAGGGATAATGAATCACCAAGCACTAGTGACTTCACTACATTGGTGAACGTCAAGTTGATGTTATGTCTCAATAAGAACCTCATGCCACATCAGAGCATGAAGATAAAGGAGTTCAAATGGGAGAAGGATGAGTGTAGGGCCAGGTTGCTGAGTCTAAAAAATCTATGTTCCCATGCAATGCAGGAGTTCATGAACACTTTCAAAAGCTGGAAGCTAGTGTGTCAGACCATGGGCGATGAAGAGAAGACTGGTGGCGAGGCTTGAACAAGATAGTCATTTTTAGTTACATTTTGACAATATATTTTATAACCATTTTCTTGTTCATAATTGTTTCTTTTTAAACCAAAATGGCTGGGTTTTGATGGAGGCCTTTTGGATTTTGTAATGGAACTATAAATGTTGGGGCATTGAACCTATTAGGAGTTAGAAATAGATAATTAGAAACTCTAATAAGTAGATACTTTAAAACAGTAATTGAAAGATAGTATATAAATGTTTTGCTTTTTGAATGACTATGTGCATGAAAAAGGTTTAACATATATATATATATATATATATATATCATCTTGAATTCAACTTGGAAACTTGGTGTTCAAAGTGTTTAGATCACTGTTACTTTGTGAACTTTGGTTTATTGGTTCAAGATATTTGATTGTTGTTCTTACTATAAGTTCATTTCAGTTAAGGTGCTCAAATGATTGATCTCAATTTATGGTGTTATTCATTCCTTTGAAATAGATATTCTGTAGAAACATGGTTCGATGAATGTTTATTTTGTTGTTTGAATTGATTTTTACCTCACTATCTAGGAGTACGTGAGAGATCCTTATGCACTTTTAGGTAAAAGTGCAAAGATAATTTTGAATTCATTGCAAATTTCTCAAGGAAGCTATACCTTTAAAATATAGAGAGAAAATCAAACAATATGAGATTTTCTCAACTATTGTAAACATTTTGTGTTTTGCATACCTTAGGCATAGAGTGAATTGGTTAAATAGTTGAAAGGACAATCTGTTCGCCAACAAGATATAAGAAGAATATTTATCTTTACTTAGAAAACTCATGATAATCACATGATAATCACATGAAAAATTTAAAGTTCAAAACTTAGTTGCTCAACTTGTTATTTTGTTCCAAATTTCTCTAATTGATTTTCCCCTATATTAGATAAGGTTTTAAAAGAATACAATTACCATAATTTTCTAATTTTTCTTTTACAGTTTCCCTCATTCATATTTTCTTGATTAATAAGTTATCCTTTTCAAAATATACAACATAATTCTTTATCCACAAATTTATACAATGCAAGTGCTTATTTAGATCCTAAGTAGATAGATCTTTCAGTTAAATTCTACAATGGGTTTTCAAACTCTACCTCAAAACAACAACTGAAATTTGAGAAAACTTGTGAATGCATGCAAATCCAAATGCTCTGAAACTTTCAACAATTCTTTTGCTCCAATTCCAAGTGTTGCCCCTCAAAAATTGTCTATGGAAAATGAGCTCTAATCTCCTAATAAATAATTTCTCAACCTAGGGTACATATCTTAGACACTTGTCCTATATTCTAGGACAATTGGCACAGGGTTAGGATTTGGATTTGAGAACTATCTCCCATCTTTATGATTGAGATACTATGATAAGACACACTCATCCTAACAATTCAGGGAAGTCAATGTGTGGTACTACAATTTGCATAAAAGCCAAACATGTACATATGCATATAAATCTAAACTACATAGGCAATAGCAAGGAGTGGTACATCGTATAGATCCTAACTAGTAGTTGACTATGACTCTCTCTCAACCACATTGGAAATGTCAAACATAAAGTAAAACATACATGTACACCATAAACATGTAAGAATGGGATAAGTAACCATGAAAATTACATATACATCATCCATCTAACTATCATCATGAAACCATTGAAATCACTATATGAATAATAAAAAAGATCATCATTGAAAGAATAACCATGAACATATGAAATAATCGTAGCACATCAAATAAATAACTAAGTATGAAATAACATCAATCAAATTAGGTAACCAAGTACCATTAAATCATAACACATAATCCTAAAAGTTGGCCTAAAAGAATTCAAAAATATGACATGAAAAGTAAACTAGGGGTAGACACTACACAATATTCTTAACAATGTAAATGTCAACATTTTCTCTTTGAAATATATGATAATTCATGTTCTAATATAAATTTATAGAAAAATGATGTGTACTTATAGGATTGATTACTCAAGGGGGAAGCAGGAGGTGAATCAATAATCACTAACTTCGTTTACATGTAACACTTTTCAATAATGACCATTGATCATATTCAATTTAACCTGTAACACTATTATCGATTAAGTCCATAAACAATATCAAAATATAGTAAAAGCATCCACACAATAGTAACACCGATATTTATCTCTGATGCAGGATGCTTCCCTTAATACCATAAACTCATAATAGAAACAAAGAAACAATAGAAAATGAGAAAACAAAATATGGACTTCTTATTTGCATCACAAATGCTAAATTATAAAATTCACAAGTACAATATGCTAACCTACATGGGCACCTTCAGTCCAATAATTTTCAAGGCAAGTTGCAAACTATCACCCAAAGTTGCCTTAGACAATGTTTAGGCCTATCTTAAATAGGTAGTTTTATGCTGCCTGAAAGGTTCTAGATGCTCAACTTAATACCTAGGGCCAACAAACCCTAACAATACATACAGAGTTGGTCAAATATATTTTTGATAAATTATGTTAGAAATTTTAGTAGCCCAACTTTGGGAGGCCATAACTCACGAATTGTTGCTTCGACTGGCTATTATAACCACTTTTTAGAAACACCAACTCTTGATATATAGGATTAGAATAGCTCTAGCATCCTTCTGTTGAGTTTTTAGACCTCATTTGGGCACTCTAAGGCCTCCAACGGTGGGCCTGAAGATGTTTCTGTAAAATTTTCCACAAAAAATCTGCAATACCTTCTTTGATACTTAAGCTAGAGCAATGAGATTTTTATGGTGGGTTTATATCTCTAAAGTGAACCTTCTTATAGAAAATGAGAACATTCTATGCTCGTATGAAAAAATTACTAAAAATGGAAAGTTCACATGAATAGTAACCACCCTGTCTATTGGCCCTTATTAAAATAGAAAAGACTGAAAATAAAATATTTTTGGGTGATGCAAGATTTCCCTTAAACCCAAGATGCTCCTACATTAATCTCATGGGAACTCAATTTAGGTGAAAACCATTGTGTAAGAATTATGCTCACAAATGTTTTACTCTTTTGGAATACACTCTATTAGGAGCTTGCCCAATTAAGGATTACAAAACAATATCAAGTGTACCTTGTTACAAGATTTTTGTCTACATCTTCTAGGAGTAACCTTGCTAAAGGATTTCAAAAGTCTAAAATCGAAGAATAATACCTAGTCATAGGTTTTACAACAGACCAATTAAGACAACCATTTCAAGGGATTTCAATTATTACAATGGTGAGAAGGTGTTGAAAGGATTTAATGGGAAACAAGATACTGAGACATAGAGAGGGGTGGATGGGGTGGGAGGCAGGTGGGGGGTGAATCAGGATCTTAAGATTTTATTTACAAAAACATTGATTTCACACCTAATTCATCTCATATCTTAGATCTAACATCAAAACTATACCACTGAAATGAAATCAAAACATAACATCCATGAAAAGTTTCAACACATAACACAATTGATTTGGCTACCTAGAATGAAGGTAAAAATGGGGTGGGGATGAAACCCTCAAATCTTCACTATTGCAACAATAAAGTTAACCTATTAGGGTTACAATGTTGATCATAATATAGGTGATCTACCTGGTGAAGGGTCTACCCTATTAAAAGCATTTAAGACTATTAGGTCTTACCCTGTTAAAATATTTTACACTTACGATTGACTAAGGACTCTTTTAGGAGATCTCAATAGCTATGTTAGGATAACTCTATTAAGAGACTTTCCCTTGCTCAATCTATTAAAATTATTTAGTACCTAACCCTCAATATTCTCTAAAAGCTTATTTCAAATCTCCTTTGTTCAATATCTTATTCTAATTTCTCCATTATATCCTTCACTGCTTGGCCTTCCTTGCTATGTTCTGTCCTTCTTTTCTCCTTCACTCATTCATTCACACATTACTAATCACCCATTCTACATTCCTACATACTAATCCTAGGGTTAGAACCATTTTTAAATAGACAATCTTTGAAAGTTCTAGATCATAATCGACAATTCAAAATTCATCCCTTTTGTCATTTCCCTTTTGATTTTTTGATTGGCTGGTCTTCTTTCTTTAGGATCAATAACTTCTATAAAGACACATAAACTCTATCTTAACTGTCTCTACAACAATTACATGTTGTATAGAAGTTGGCCAAAATAATTTACAAGGTGTTTTCATAATTACAAACTCATATGTCAAAATCGGTTAACTTGGCATTTGAATGTTTTAATACTCGACATAACTAACATTTCTACTATCACTCAATTTCTACACATTCATTCTATTATGTTTACTCAGCAAAAAATATCTTACAATTTGGTTCATCTCAACTTTGTATGCTCGATTTATATGTGCATTTAGTCTCAATTAGGGTGCTCGACAATATTTGACTTGCTTAGCATGTGATGAAAAATAAACAAGTACTTGGCCTTTACTAGATGGCTTGGTCACAACGATTACCGACCAACTTTACCTAGTAAATGACTAAGTGTTTGGACACTAATAGAAAACTTAGGCTTAGAGATCAACATAAGGTAACATAACTAAAATGATCTGTAATCAACACTACCTTGCTAGATCAAATCCCTTATATTTCTTTCAATATCTCTACATACCATTAACTGTTCTTCTATGATCACAACCCACTGTCTACTTCTATGTTTTGATAGCTTTGTCACTAATATTTCTCCACTTATTTCAACTGCTTCTTCCAATCATGATGCCCTTTTCTTAAATTTATATCTTTCTTAAGTATGCCACAAACCCTAAAACCTAGATCCAATGATCATCATAACATCCTTTCATCCTTGTAGAAATTTCATGAGAAATCTTTCTCTTCTTAACCCTAATACAAACTGTTAGAGTAATTAGATCTTTTTTAATTAACTCTATTTTACTAAAGCTAAATTTTCAACATATAATAATTAATTCTTCTATTAATTATTATCATGCAACCTATGTTAGTTACCTTTTAGGCTTTTGATCTTATTTTATAAGGATGGATCTCTCTTTGTAATATTCATTCACTCAATATATTTTTGTTTGATTCAATTGCAATGTCTCTTCTGTGGATCTAGAAATTCTACTCTCTATAGCTTTTTCTCCTCTATTTTTGTGATAGGTGTTTAAAAGAAGTTGATTCTTGCGAGCTATGGGGTTGATTTTTCATCAACTTCAACATGGTATTAGAGCTTCAAACTTTCATGTCTTTTTTTTCTTCACAAGAAGTATGACTTTAATTTTTCAGATCTATTAGTTTTCAAGGTTTTTTGTATTAGATCTAGGGGTCACTTCTTTAGGTGCACTTTGAGCCCATCACTATGGGATTTGTAATGCTTAAAAACCATTATTTTCATATAAAATTGTCCAATTTGGACAAAATTAATATTCAAGGAAAAATAAAATTTCCCTAGATTGAGGCACACATTTCGAGGTGATGATTTATTTTTTATTAAAAAATAGATCACAAAAATGTTAGCATGAATGCTGATGCTATGGGGGAGCATTACTAAAAAGTGTTATGATTGTGTTTGTCATTGATGACAACATAGTACTAAGTATGCAAAAGACTAATAGAGCATTAGATTGAGATTTATGTATTAAAGACATCACATTGTGTATCTGCCTATGTGTAGTTACCAACATATACTACAACATGTATTTTTCACATGGGCAAGTGCATAGAACTTGAATCGACAGTGTACAAAAGATATTAATGATTTATAGAGAATCACATAGAAACAAAGCATTGGAAAAATAGTTTTTGTTGTGTGACTAATATAGAGCATTGTATTTGGAATTAAAGGTCGCATAGTTAACTAGTGGTAGTATACTAACTAATGATGATGTTAGCAAGTGTGGAGGAACGAAAGTCACACGTGTGAAATTTTGTTTATAACTATGAGCTGACAACATTAATTAAATGTGTATTTCATTTAATTAAATTATAATAAAGTATGGAGTTGACTCAAGGAATTAATATTAAGTGTGGTATAAAGGAAGATGTTTTCTGAGTTTTATACATCATCATGGAGATTGTAAAGTAGTAAAGACTTGTAAATTGAAAAGTAGAGAAGTAGAGTAATCTACTAATGCATGTATGTGACCTTAAGGGTTACTGTTGATGAATTCAGAGTTCCAGATCTGGTTGCACAATCTAAAAGTGAAGAAGTCTATTGTACTTGATAGAGGATTGTCACACATCTATTATTCTAAAATGAATAGTACTGAGATCAATTGGATAGTGGGTTCATTGATCTGATCCCAAAGTTGTTTGGATAGTGGGTTCAGTTGCTTTCTACAACTCCTAATAGGGTTGGAATCTCCTAATAGGGATTCAAAGTCTCCTAATAGGGACTCTTTGTACTAAGTGTTGTAATAGACTCCTAATAGGGTCCATCCTCTAACAAGGAATATTTAGATTAGTACATTATTTTGTGGGCATCATTCCCATATGGGTTTTCCCTCTAATCAAGGGTTTCCCTAGTCAATATATCTGGTGTAATTGTGTATGCACATTTCTTTATAGTTGCTATTTTCTTTGGTTGAATGATTAAGAATTGTTTAAGAGGCTTAATATTTTAGATTTTTATATAACTAATTCACCCCTCCTCTCAGTTATATTGGTGGTTTACTATTTCTAACAATTGATATTAGAGCTTCAGGTCCTTGAAGGGAATTTTAACAACTTTGGGAGAGCCATGGTGAATCTGTTTAGGAAGGAAAGTCCTAGATTCGATGGCACAAACTACGACAACTAGAAGAATAAAATGAAGATTCATCTCTTGTGCATGGGTCAATGATATTGACTTGTAACCAAGACATCTTAAAACATTGTAGAAGAAGACAATCTTAAAACCTGTACTGAGGAATATAGAGAAGTGTTTATGTGCAACATAAGGGAAAGAGAAGCAATACTGTAAATGTTACCTGAAAGTGAGCACAATAGGGTAAAGCTACTCAAAACATCTCATGAAATTTGAAAAACATTAGAGGATAATTATGAGGGTGATACACATGCAAAAAGGGTTATATTGCAATTTTTTATTGCACATTCCAATATGCTAGAATGATAGAAGATGAATCTGTAAGAAGCTATGTTGGGAGAATATCTAAGATTGTTGCAGGAATCACATCTCATGATGAAAAGAAGTCTATTAATAAAGTGATATGGAATATTTTGAAAAATCTAACACCACCTTTCAAGACAATATCACAAATGATTTAGCTGATGATACCCTATACTACTAATTTCACCAAAGAGGCATTGCTTGGTAGATTAGAAGCTGCAAACCACCAATATAAATGAGAGGAGGGGTGAATAAATTATACAAAAATCTTAAATATTAAGCCTCTTAAACAATTCTTAATCATTCAACCAAATCAAGATACAACCATAAAGAAATACACATACACATTTACACTAGATATGTTGACTAGGGAAACCCTTGATTAGAGGGAAAACCCTAGTGGAAATGATGCCCATAAAATAATGTACTAATTTGAATATTTCTTGTTAGAGGATGGACCTTGTTACGACACTTAGTACAAAGAGTCCCTGTTAGGAGACTTTGAATCCTTGTTAGGAGATTCCAATCCTGTTAGGAGTTGTAGAAAGCAACTAAACCCACTGTCCAAACAACTTCAAGATCAGATCAATGAACCCACTATCTAATTGATCTCGGTACTATTCCTTTAAGAATAATAGATGTGTGACAATCCTCTATCCAGTATGTTAGACTCCTTCACTTTTAGATCATTTAACTAGTTCTAGAACTCTAAATTCATCAACAATAACCCTTAAGGTCACTTACATGAATTAGCAGATTACTCTACTTCTTTACTTTGCAATTTGCAAGTCTTCACTACTTCATGATCACCATGATGATGTATAAAACTTAGAAAACATCTTTCTTTATACCACACTCAATATTAATTCCTTTAGTCAGCTCCATACTTTATTATAATTTAATTAAATGAAATACACATTTAATTAATGATGTCAGCACATAGTTATGCACAAACTTTCACAAGTGCAACTTCCATACCTATGCACTCACTGACATCATTAGTAGTTAGTGTACTACCTCTAGTTAACTGTGCAACCCTTAATTCCAAATATAATGCTCTATATTGGTCATACAATAGAAACTATTTTTCCATTGCTCTATTTCCATGTGATTCTATGTAAATCATTAATATCTTCTGTACGTTGTCAATTCAGGTTTTGTACACTTGCCCATGTGACAAGTACATGATGCAGTATGTGATTGTAACTGAGCATAGGCAGATATGCAATGTGATTTCTTTAATACATAAATCTCATTTTGCTGCTCTGTCAATCTTTTGTAAACTTATTACTATGTTTTTATCAATGAAAAACATAGCCATAATACTATTTTGTAATGCTCCTCCATAGCATCAGCATTCATGCTAACAATCTCCACTTTTGGCATTGACGGCAACATACATGAAAAAATCTAGTTCCAATAATACCAACAAGTTTTGTCATCACTCAGATCTTGCTTCATGCAAATCATTTATTGCAACATTTTTCCCTCATAGTACAAACTCTCTCTAATGTTTTTCATGTCACTCTCTCCCCCGTTGGCATCAATGTCAAAGGTAGTAAAAAATTGAACATACAACAGTCTATCAGCATGACCACAAGTCGATCTATTTCTTTACAACTTTTGCACACAACACTATAAATAACACAAGTGTCTAAAGGCACTATTGTGTACCAATTATCAATCATCAACAGTCCTTGCTGACTCTATTCATCATAGATACACCCCTATAGAGGAATCATCAACATATAGTCCAGTCTAACAATGGTGTTGTGTACCCTAGACTAATGCACTTCTGTATCTTCTACTCTAAACTAGGTAGGGGCATAACCCTCAAGCATACCTCTCAGGTACTCAAATGTATCCTTTGGAAAGGCCTTTGTAAAAATTTCTAAAATATATTCCTTAGTGTTAATGTATTCTAGTTTGATTTCTTTCTTTGTGACTTTCTCTTTCAGCACATGATATTCAATGTTTATATGGCATCAATTGCTAAAGCAACAAGGGCTATGTTATTTGAGAATGATGTACTAAAGACCTTCTAGAGAGAAGCAGCCAATACAATAGTATACACACTGAACAAAGTGCAGATTAGGAAAGGTATGGACAAAACACCCTATGAAATATGGTTTGGTCACTCACCATTAGTCAAATACTTTAGGATATTTGGAAGCAAATGTTACATCAAAAGAGATGATGATATCGGTAAGTTTGATCCAAGGAGACGATTACTCTGGAATGACTAACAAAAGTAATGAATTATTTCTAATGACTAATAATGACTTGCTAAATAATGTGCAAATTGAAGATGTAAGAGAAGAATAAGGGGAAGTGCCTGAAATACGAGTTGAAGTAGAAACTCCTACCCCAAATATTAACATGACAAGACATCATCCTGCTAACCAGATAACAAGAAGTAAAGAAAAAGGAGTAATGAGAAGCAGAAAATTAATGAACTGTGTCTCATATCTCAAGTAGAAACAAGAAGCGTAGATGAAGCAATCAAAGATGATCATTGGATAAGAACAATAAAGGAAGAACTCCATCAGATAATTAAAAATGACACATAGGAACTAGTTCCTAGACTTAAGGATAAAAACGTGATTGACACAAAATGGGTATTCAAAAATAAAATGAATGAACATGGAGAAGTAATAAGAAATAAAGAAAAACTTGTATGTAAAGGTTACTCTCAGCAAGAAGGAATTGACTATGAGGAGACATATGCAGCTATAGAAAGGATAGAAGTAGTGAGAATGTTCCTGAAATATGCAACAAACAAGAATTGTAAGGTATATTAGATGGATATTAAGTCATCATTCTTGAATGGAGAACTTAAAGAAGAAGTTTACATTGAACAACCAGAGGGTTTTCCTTTAACAGAAGAGAAGGATATGGTTTGTAGACTAAAGAAAAAATTGTATGGATTAAAGTAAGCACCAAGAACCTGGTATGAAAGGCTAGACAAATACTTAGCAAAGCTTGTATTTTCTAAAGGGACAATAGATAGTAACTTGTACTTGAATAAAATAGGAGATGGTTTGCTAATAATCATTGTATTTGTTGATGACATCATTTTTGGTGGAAATGATGAAGCCTGTAACAAATTCTCAGAAGACATAAAGAATGAGTTTGAGATGAGCATGATAGGAGAAATGAAATTTTTCTTGGGATTATAAATTGATCAAAACAAAGAAGGTATCTTTATCTCTTAGACCAAGTATTTAAAAGATTTGCTAAAAAGATTTGGTTTAGAAAGTTGTAAACCTATCGAAACTCCAATGATAACTAGTCATAAGTTATCAAGCAAAGATGAGATGACTACTATTGAACAAAAGAAGTATAGATCTATGATTGGAGGATTATAGTATCTAACTCATAGAAGACCATATATAGCTAATGCAGTTGGAATGGTGGAAAGATTTCAAGCTGATCCTAAAGAATATCACTATGCAGTAGTGAAGAAGATATTCAGATATTTGAAAGGAACACCAGATTATGGCATTTGGTATGATAGAAGCAATGAATTTAATCTTTTTATTTATAGAGATGCTAATTGGGCTAGAGATAGGGATGATAGAAAAAGCAATAGTGGCAGAGCATTTTTCCTTGGAGGAAGACTAGTTTCTTGGCTTAGCAAAAAGCAAGATTGTACCTCACAGAGTACTACAGAAGTGAAATATGTTGCAGTAGTAAACAACTATATTCAATTCATATGGATGAAGTAGATGATGAAGGATATTGGAATTACATTCGAAGAACCTATTATCATTTACTATGATAACACAAGTATAGTTAACATGTCTAAGAATCCTATTTTGCATTTTAAGACTAAGCGCATTACTATAAAGTATCATGTGTTGAAAGAGAAAGTTGTAGAGAAAGAACTCAGATTGGAATACATTAATGCTAAGGGAAAAATTGTAGACATTTTCACAAAGGCCTTACCAAAGAATACATTTTAGTCCCTCAGAGGTATGCTTGGGGTTATGCCCCTACCTAGTTTAGAGTAGAAGATGTAGAAGTGCATCAATCCAGGGTACACAACACCATTGTTAGACTAGATTGAATACTGATGCTTCCTCTATGGGAGAGTATCTATGATGAACAGAGTCAACAAGGACTCTTTGTGATTGATAATTGGTACACAACTATGTCTTTAGACACTTGTTTTGTTTATAGAGTTGTGTGCAAAAGTTATAAAGAAATAGATTAACTTGTGGTCATGCTGATAGATTTTTGTATGTTCAATTTTTGTACCACCTTTGACATTGATGTCCATGGGGGAGAGAGTAACATGAAAAACATTAGAGAGAATTTTTACTACGGGGGATAAATGTTGCAATAAAGGATTTGCATGAAGAAAGATTTGAGTGATGAAGAAACTTGTTGGTATTCTTGGAACTAGATGTTTTTCATCTATGTTGCCATCAATGCCAAAGGGGGAGATTGTTAGCATGAATGTTGATGCTATGGGGGAGCACTATAGAACAATGTTATGATTGTGTTTGTCATTGATGACAACATAGTAATAAGTTTGCAAAACACTGATAGAGCAACTAAATGAGATTTATGTATTAAAGACATCACATTTCATATCTTCCTATGCATAGTTACTAGCATATACTACAACATGTATTTGTCAAATGGACAAGTAAGAAAAACCTTAATCGACATCGTACAAAAGATATTAATGATTTAGAGATAATTGCATGGAAATAGAGCATTGGAAAAACAATTTCTGTTGTATGACCAATATAGAGCACTGTATTTGGAATTAAGGGTTGTGCAGTTAACTGGAGGTAGTACACTAACAACTGATGATCTCAACAAGTGTGCAGGTTTGGAATTTGCACGTGTGAAATTTTGTGTATAACTATGAGCCAATGACATTAATTAAATGTGTATTTCATTTACTTAACTTATAATAAAGAATGGAGCTGACTCAAGGAATTAATATTGAGTGTAGTATAAAGGAAGATGTTTTTTGAGTTTTATACATCATCATGGAAATCATGAACTATTGAAGACTTGTGAATTGCAAAGTAGAGAAGTAGAGTAATTGGTTAATGTGTGTAAGTGACCTTAAGGGTTACTGTTGATGAATCCAAAGTTCTAGATCTAGTTGCATTATCTAAAAGTGAAGGAGTCTAATGTACTAGACAAAGGATTCTCACACATCTATTATTATAAAAGGAATAATACCAAGATCAATTGGATAGTGGGTTCATTGATCTGATCCCAAAGTTATTTGGACATTGGGTTTAACTACTTTCTACAACTCCTAACAGGGTTGGAATCTCCTAATAGGGATTCAAAGTCTCCTAACAAGGACTCTTTGTACGAAGTGTTGTAATAGACTCCTAATAGGGTCTATCCTATAACAAGGAATATTTAGATGAGTACATTATTTTGTGGGCATCATTCCCACCAGGGTTTTCCCTCTGATCAAGGGTTTCCCCAGTCAACATATCTGGTGTAATTGTGTATGCACATTTCTTTATGGTCACTATTTTCTTTGGTTGAATGATTAAGAATTGTTTAAGAGGCTTAATATTTTAGATTACTATATAAATGATTCACCCCCCTTCTTAGTTATATTGGTGGTCTACTTTTTCTAGCAAAAAAAAATTGTTACAAAAAATGCATGTTTTTTAAAAAAGTTTTTGAAAAGTGCATGGTTTAAAAAAAAAACCTTTGACGGCCTTAAAATGGTCATTTCTTTGATTTAATTCATCCTAGAGACCTATTGATGGTTTTTTGGTCATATCTTCATCCCACAGAGGTATTTTTGTCAAATCTTATATCATTGGAAAGATCCTTTTGAGCCAGTCATGATGGTGTGGTTATTTAAAATTTTGATTCTATTTGGTTTATTGTTTATGCAATCAAATATAGGGGTTCTATTTTGCATTCTAGTAAACATATCTTGAGCATCCAATCTCTTATTTGGGAATCCTTTATATCATTGGAAAGATCTTTCTGAGTTCTTTCTAGTGATGCTAGTTAATTTTTCTAAATTATTCACAATGCACATTCTATTCATTTATTAGCTATTTTTCACCCTGGTGGATGTCTTGGTTGTTTCACATCTAGGGATTGACTTCATTTCTTCAGATGTTTTGTCATAGGTTGTGCTATCAATTTTATTAACCTTATGTCTCTTCTACTCTTTGTAGATATCATTTGTATGAATTCTTCCAAACAGGCTAAGATAAAGTGCCATATTCCTTCTATATTTTCATTTCAATTATTTTGCCTTCTAATTCAAGTAGTTTCATCCAAGGATACTCATATAGATTATTGTATTCTTTGGATTCGTTAAATCTTGTACATTATTTTACATGCACTACTTTGATTAAAGTCCCATAAGGGATTGATGGTTTTCCTTTGTTTGCTATCTTCATTTGTCTAATGAGTTTCCCTTCTATGATATTAGCCTCATGAGGTGTCTAAGATTGACTGCCTTAGTACACACATATGAATACAATGGTGCATCTTGGATATCATGGTTCCTTAACATGCAATTCTTTTGGCCCACTTTTTCATTTGTTTATCACATCACCCTTGTCTTCTTTAGGAGGGTTCTTTTGTTCATTATTATGCTTCCTAGTTTTGATGAAGTAAGCTATGTATTTAGTTTTTATTCCTATGTAATAGGTAGATGCAGTGGCCTATTATCTATGAATTTTGGTGAGATAGATCATTTACAATATAAACACTTTTCTTTTCATCCCTACTTTGGTTATAGCCTTCCATGTTTAATGGATCAAGTCTTCTGGCTTTGGTGTTTCATGCCACCTATATCTTTGAGTTTAGGTATTTGCCTTGTTTGTCTCTTGATTCAAGTAGTGTCTTCTAAGAGCACTCATTCAGATTATAGTCTTCTCTACCTAGTCAAGTTTTATTTCAGTGGAGGTTCTTTATTGACAGAGTTTTACAACTACTTATTTTTTAGTAGTGTTCTACATGATTATCTTTTGTTCTTATCTTATAGGACATTCCCTAGTTTGGAGGCTTCTTCAGTCCTCACTAGTTCTTTTAGCATTCTTTCTATCTCTCCTTGGAGTAGGGTTTTCCCAATGTGTTTGTTTTATTTTTCCTCTTTACAAAGATTCTTTTTTCCTTGTGTACCTCATCAGACTTCATTGTTGGGACCCAAATCTACTTTAACTAGTAGTTTCTAGGTTTTTAGTTACTCTATAAGTTTATCTTAGGTGGGGATAACTTTAAGAAACCCCCATTTGGAAAAATATATAAAATCATGGCGAATCCAACTTTATTTTAGGGAAAAATAATAATTTGTAGTGGCAATTTTTTTTCAAAATAGAAAAAAATTAATTTGATTGGTGATTTTTTCCATCGCATTAAAATTTGGTGAAAACTTGGTGAATCTTTCATTATTTCAAAAAATCATGACCAAATGTATAAATACCTAGAAACCATAAATTTTTATTATCCAAAATAAATAACCCTTTTTTAATAACCATTAGATGATTTTAAATCACTAATATAAATCTTATTTTAGGCTAAAATGTTAAAGAGCAACAAGTTTTAGTGAATTTTTTTTGGAATAATGACACTTGTCCACAACATAATCTATTTTGGGCCAAAGATTAGAAGGATAACAAGTTCCTTGGAAAATCTCCACAATAGAGACACTTGTCAAGTATATGTACTTTACATATAACCTAACTTAAATGTTACCATAGATTGGTGAATGTGACCATCAAATAAGACATGCCTCAAAAAGTGTAGGAAAATTTATCACCAAAATAAAAATAGTTATGTATTGTTATTGGTAATTGGCCTAAGCATGGGACCCAATTTTCATAAAGTGTGGGTGACATGACCACCCTGAAAGTACAATTTTTTCTGCCAAATTCAAGGTCCTTGATGAGTGGAATTTTTCACTTGGTGAATATTCACCACTAAATTTATCCTTGATCTTAGGGGGGTGTTAGAGTAGTTAGATATTTTCTAATTAACTCTCTTTTACTTAAGCTAAACTTTAAGCATATTATAATTAATTATTTTATTAATTATTATAATGCAACCTAGGTTAGTTACCTTTTAGGGTTTTGACCTCCTTTTGTAGGGATTGATCTTTGTTTGTAGTATTCATTTACTCAATACAATTTTTTTATTCAATTGCAATGTCTCCTCTATGGATATGGAAATTTCAACCTCCATAGCTTTTTCTCCTCTTTTTTTGTGACAGGTGTTTGCATGCAGGTGATTCTTGGGAGTTATGGGGTTGATCTTTGATCAACTTCAACACAAACTTGACATTTCCTACACTTCTGATTAGAGATTGAATTTTTTGATAAGCCTTTATCTATGATAGTCTAATAAGACATTTTATCACTTAACATTACTTCATTGATTATTCTATTTGTTACTTGATAAGTCTCCCTGCACTATTCTTTTCTGGCTCTTCAGTGCCCCTAATAATGTATGTACCAAATATATGGTAAGAAGATGAAATAATATGTGAAACATTTGACATCAATGAAATAATATGCGAAGCATTTGACATCATACCTGGTTGGTCATGTATGAGCATTTCTTTATTTTTTGGGATGAGGGTTTGGGGTTTTGCACTATTATGTTGGGCATTTTTGCATACAGTGTCTAAACTTAATTATTTTTGGAGTTTTGGGGTTTTTGTATCCAAAGGCCAAATAGGTTTTAATTTTGAAGTTTTCCAAAATTTAGGGTTTTTACCTCATTTTGTGTGTCACCTTGTTTTCTCAAGTTTCCTTGGCATGAGTTGGGTCATGGACCTAGATTATCCATTTGGATATTAGTCAGACCTTTATTGCACTTTTTTATTTGCATTGGGATGTGCATTTCATCCATACTCTTGACTTTGTGTTCAGTTGAGTGATTTTATACCTAATGTTATGGTTTCTTTTGTACATTTTCTTTTGTTTCATGGACACTAGGATTCGTGTAGAATCCATACTCTCAGATTGGGGCCAATTCAGTGAGTTCATGATGTTTGGTCTTGTTACATCATTGGGATTCATGTAGAATCCATACTCTTAGATTGAGGTTAGTTGAGTGATTTCATGATGTATGGTTTTATTGGCTTTGGGATTCGTATAGAATCCGTCCTCTCAAGTTGTTTTTGGTTGGGTGATATTTTTGCATAGTGCTCTCATCTTGTCCTTGTGTTATGATTTTCATGATGGTGGTGCACTACACATGAGTATGTGTGTGTACATTTGTCAGAGGACTTCTGGGTCTCGACCTTCTATGGTACTTCTAGAAGTTAGGATCATTGGGGTTGGGGTGGGAGTATGCATGCCCACAGGCACCTATCATAGGATGAGCATGGGTAGGGTAGGGTAGCATATGGAGGGGGCTTCTATCCCACAACTTGGTGATCATTGTGCCTAGAGGGTTGGTGGAGGAAGTTTTGTATAAGTGATAACTAAATAAAATGTTTGAATGGTAATAAAACTTAACTTAATAAAATGCGTGAGCACCAAATTAAGTTCGAGGACACAATGTGTTCGCACCCATTTAAGTTTGAGGACACACGATCTGAGCTTGGGCTTGTCAATTCCAAGAGACTCTCCATTACATCAGCCTCTCCTTTGTAGCCTTTGAGTGTCTTACTATAACCAATACTCCTTGCATTGTCTTAGGTTCTTGGTTACATCCATCATACTATTTGGTGTGAGTGTTAGCCATGGATGTTTTCTTTGTGTGTTTGTGGTTGGATCATTATCTCCATTAGCATGGTGGGTGTGGACCTGCAGGTGCCACATGGTTGGGAGGTGTAGCTACCTTCACCACGGCTAAGGACTAGTGTATAGAGACCATTTTTTATCCTAGTGCGACCGTTGCTAGATGTTTTCACTTGATGTTTTGAATTTTAGAGTATGCTTTCTTGTGATTTATGCTTTCATTGGAATGCTTGTATATCATGTTTAGATGATGATAGTTGCTATCACATTTCCTTACTATGATGATTAGCATGTGATAGGTGATCTTATATACTTGTAAGATTATCTTATTCTTTTCTACTAGCATGTGAGATTTCCTTATGCTTACATTGTAGCATGTTTTAGTAGTGAAATCCCTATTATGATAGTACCTATGAATTGATTAGTGGCTTGGTATATTATGCGTGGGGGATGGCTAGGATCCATGATGGTCTTATGATGCTATTGACAATTGCAAGGGACCACGTACTTACTTTGGTTGTTTAGTTATTGTGATGTTATTTCTGTACATTGTGATGTTGCTTATGTTCACTATGATGTTGCTTTCAGTACGTTGTTTCCTACCTTGGTTTAGATGGATGGAAGTTCCTCTTTCTTTTTTCATGGCATCTTTTTTTTAATGCACTTGAGTGGTCGCTCCTTGATTTATGTGGATTTGGTACTCTCCGATGTGGAGGAAATTTATTTCCTATCCTTTTACCTTTTTATTTTCTAGTTTACTAATTTGTATCCTTGCACAAAATTGTACTTTCTTGCTCAAGAATGCAATTGTTCATGCAGTGTGCTGGGTTTCCTCACCTAGCTTGGTGAATCTTCATGCAAAACTCCACACCAATTTGGATGTTTTGGCTACTCGGCAAAACATTTCCTCACATGAGATGGTGTTTCCTCACGTGGCTAAGTGTACTTTATCGTGTGAAGAGGTACTTCCTTGCAAAAAACTATAAATTTTTATTCTCTCTCATGAAAAATAGGGGGCCTCTCTACTATTCTTCGAGGAATGCAACTTGGACTTTTGAGTACCCTTTAGAATTGCTTGTGGTTCCATGCTTTGATAGTTTAGAGATTTTATGTTCTGATGTTGTCTTTGGTTTTTGTTCTTGAGTTTGTGTGTGTTCCAAGGATCTCTAGGTGGAGCATTGCATCTGGTATTAGAGTCCATGTTCAAACATTGGGATCTTTGTGTTTATGTTGCCCATATGGTTGTTGCTGCATTAGTTGAGTTTGAGTGTCTTGGTGAAGAGCTCATGATCTTTTATTTCTTTAGTCTTGGGATGGACTTGCTTGTCTAGTAGATGCAACTAGATCAATATGAGGAGAAGGAAGTGAGTCTTCGCTTATTTTGTAGATGGAATTGATGTGCCTTTGTTTGGTTGGTTGCATGTGTGACCTTTTTGGATGGAACCATTGATTGGTGTCCATGTGTTTTCTTTGAGTGCCTCTTTTGTTTCTCCTTATGGAGAAAGGTGCATTGTTTCTCTGTTTTCTCCTAATTGTAAGTAAATAAATGAATTTTATTTGTGATTCTATGTTATATCGTTATAGTGATGAAATGGTTCCTTTCATTGAGAAATGGGAGTTTATGGTGAATCATTGCAAAGGAGTAGGTTTTGCATTATATCCTTGGGTTAATGACTTAAGTCCCCAATTTGATTGCTTCTTAAGCTTATGGAAAATTGTATTAAATTGATGAATATTTAAATGTTGCATTGTGTGGAAAAATAATTAAGAAAATTATTTTTGTCTGCATATGTATGATATTACTGATGGTATATTGCTTGATGTGTGTGAGTGTGTTCTCTAACACTGTTAGGATGATGTATTCCTTAGCATTGTGTGGTGATTTATCCCTCTTGTGTGACTATCCTCAGTCATCACATGTAATGTGATTTGATTGATGCCTTATTTTATTTGGCTGGAGGTACTTTCCTCATGTTGTTGAAGTAACATTGGTTTTCAATATTTTCCTATCTTAGAATAGTCATCAAATTTTATCCATCTCTCTCTTTGTGATAGTTGTCACATTTGACTTATTGTTGAAATGTGCACTTTTTGATATTTACTATTGGAATTGACAATTCCCCTTTTGGGCTTTTTGTTTTGGTTCATGATAATTATTCTAAATGTGTTTGAACTACTGCCCAGTTGTGTATTGTGACTCTACCATGTTCATCTTGAACCTCTGGTAGTGCATATAAGGGATAATGTCATGGAGAACATGCTAGTGTTTCTTTGATAGATTTAAAGTCTTTAATGTAATTGGATGGTTTAAAAGATGAGTAAACATAATGTTATTCTTGAAAGAAATTGAAAGATATGTACTTGTTTTATGGTGACTTTTGAACCCTTGCTTTGAAAACCTTTCAGTTTCATTGTGCATTAGTGCTTATATTATGTTTAATTAATGAAATTATGAGAGAGAAGTAATGATGGTTATAGTGTGTGAATTACCTTTCTATTCATGCCTTATGTTGTTTTGGACATTTCTTCTCTTTGGTTGTTTTGGAGGTTTCATTTGTTGCTTATTTTGGTAATCGAGATGGTTTGAGTTGCCTTTGATGTTTTATCTGAGTGGTGATTAAAACTCTTAGATCTTAGGAATCTCTAAGCTCCTTCATGTTGTAGTCCTCATCATTTTATTTTTGACACTTTTTAAATGGAGTCAATCCAAGTTTGGATAGGACAATTATGGTCTTCGGAGTGAGCACAATTTTTTTGCTGATTTGAAATTTCATGCAAGAAATTGGTGATCAAGAATTTTCTCACTTGGTTCATTGCGCTTTCTTTCTTGGTTTGATGAGAAATTCTATGTGAGATTGTGCTAAGGAAAAATTTCACCTAGGGAACAATGAGCATCTCATTTGTACTTCTCAAGTTGCAGTTTGATGTTTTGAGTACCCTTTATCAAGTAGAGGCCAATTCAATCATGACATATCATATTTATGGCCATTGGAGAAGTTTACCTCTTCATGTTATTCTTAAGGGAAGAGTTATCTAGTCTTCATAATCTACTAGGTACTTGTTGGGGTTTGTGTGTTTCCTATTGCACTGATCAACCTTTGTGAGGTGAAGTGCAGCTTGTAAGTGTACCTTGCCCAAGGTTGATGTTTCCTTGTCATTTGGCAGTGACTCAATTCTTTGATGAGTCTAGATTCTCCTTTTTGGATATTTACTTTGGCACATCTCTATATCCTTTTCTCTCTTGTGAGAGTAGGCTAGCATGTTTATGCCACAAGCTAAGTTAGTGTTTTTAGATGAGTATGTTGATGGTTGGTGGAATTGTGTGTTTTCCATAACTCATCTTGGGTTGATTTAACATAGAGGTTGAGAGACACTCCCTCTCAGTCCTAATACTCTGTAGTTCTTTCTCCCTAAGCTTGTTTCTTCAAGAGGATTTCCTTAGTCAAGTTTTCTCATTGACCATTGACTTGAGGCTAGAGATTGAGTTTAGTAGTAGGTTGGGTGTGGAATTCCCAGCATGGTGTTGGAGGGACATAGTATTGTTGGAAACATGTTACCATCTTATGAGTTGGTATGCAGACATTACATGATTCTGTCCACTGAAGAAAGTCTTTGAACCTTGTGGAAAGGTGATATCTTATCTGGTTAGGTTGTATAACCCTAGTTCCCAGTGGTAGTTGAGCTTTTGTACCTTGGAGAGGCACTATGCTCCTACACTTGGTGGTGAGTAGTATTTTGGGAGTGTGTAATTTTGTTGGTAAACTATCATTCACTTTGTTCAAAGGGTGAGTTTACATGCATTCAAGGATGCTCATGTGTGACACGATAGTATTCTTGGGAATTTTGGGATGGCTATTCCCCATGATTCCAACTCTTTTTGGAAGTGTGTAGGGTGTTGACCTAGTTTTGTGGTCATGTGGTAGGTGCATGTTTAGTTGGGGGCACCTATTGACAAGGTAAAGTGGCTTGTTCCTTACCTTGTATTGTTGACTTTATGGCTAGATGGGTTTTTCCTAGCACATAGAAGGTTCCTTGTTGGAGGACCTTGTGTCAGTGTGACACCTATTCTATTGTGGTTGACCTATTTAGGGGTTGATGCGATGGTTTGTGTATGTTAGAGTGATTTGGGTTTCACTTGTGGTGAGTTTCTTGAGTCATCCCTATTGCTAGGTTTTGATTTTTCTCTTACTGTGTTGGGTTTCTATTCTTGGATTGTAGGCTTCTAGGAGTAAGCCTAGTCTTTGGGGGGGATGATGTAGTGCCTCTCCCATTATCACTGCATTGTTATAATTTATGCAAACATGAGTGATATAAATAGATTATTTTAGTATAATCAAATAAATGGTTAAATTAGGTGATTTAATGTATTTATTGCTTCGGCTATGTTATTATATGCAATTGCACTTGATCGTGTTGTTTAGTGTGCAGGATTTATATCCCTAGTAGTGACACATGGAGTTAATGATTCAACTATTCATATTTTACCAATGTCATCCTTGTATGGTCAATGTATCCTTATTTTAATTGATTAATTAATCCTTTTAGTGATTATTAAATCTAAATTTATTTGCATTATGTGATTAGACCAGTGAGCGTGTCTATGCATTTAGAGGTTCACATTGTCGCAAAAGTTGCTAAAGAAATTTATGTGTTTTTGGGTTTTCATGCTTTTTAATTGATTTATTTTATTTCTAGTAGCTTTGTCATAGATAAATTCCTATTTCTTGGAATAGCCTATTTTTGTTTGGGTCAATTCAAGGTTTAACTAGGTTGTCTGGTTATTTTCCCTAATCGATTACTCACTCAAAAAGTGAATAAGTATCCAAAAAGAAATTTAATTCCTCACTTCTCACTTTTGAATTAGAAAGTTGGAGAGTAAAACCCAAAATCCTCTTCATGAGGATTTACTATTTTGTTCATTGTGGGATCTATGGGCATGGGATCATCACGAGGTTGAGCTCGTTGGATCTAGCTTAGGCAAACCTTGGATTGCCACAATTTTTGGCCTCTCCTGTAGGATTATTATTTTATGGCTTAGATTTCTATTTTGCCCTTTTGGCTATGAGATAGGTCTCTCCCGTTTTATTATTTCTACTTTTTTTCTGTTTCTATTTTTGGTAACCATTTGTTAAGAGACTAAGAACTAGTGTTCCCCTCCATTTTTGTTTGTTGATTCTACTCGGTTGGTCAAGTATGAGCACTTTCCTATTTTTTGGAATGAGGGTTTGGGGTTTTGCACCATTCTGCTAGCCATTTTTACATATGGTGTCTAAACTTAATTATTTTTGGATTTTTGGGGTTCTTGTACCCAAAGGCCAAATAGGTTTTAATTTTGAAGTTTTTCAAAATTTGGGGTTTTTACCTCATTTTGCGTACCACCCTATTTTCTCAAGTTTTCTTGGCATGAGTTGGGTTGGGGACCTAGATTGTCCATTTGGATATCAGCCAAAATTTCAGTTCACTTTTGTGTTTTCATTGGGATGCTTGTCACATCCATATTCCTAACTTTGTGTTCAGTTGAGTGATTTTATACCTAATGTTATGGTTTTTTTTGGACCTTTTGTTTTGTTTCATGGACACTAGAATTTTTGTAGAATCCATACTCTCGAAGTGAGGCTAGTTGAGTGAGTTCATGATGTTTGGTCTTGTTACATCATTGGAATTCATGTAGAATCCATACTCTTGGATCAAGGCCGGTTGAGTGATTTCATGATATATGGTTTTATTGGCTTTGGGATTCATATAGAATCCGTCCTCCCAAGTTGTTTTTAGTTGGGTGATATTTTTGCATTATTTTCTCATCCTATCCTTGTGTTATGATCTTCATGATGGTGGTGTACCACACATAAGTATGTACATGTACATTTGTTAGAGGACTTGTAGGTCTTGACCTTCTATGGTAATTTCAAAAGTTAAGATCATTGGGGTTGGGGTGGGAGTATACATGCCCATGGGAACTTGTCATAGGATGAGCATGAGTAGGGTAAGGTAGCCTATCGAGGGGGTTTTTATCCCATAGCTTGGTGATCATTATGCTTAGATGGTTGGTAGAGGAAGTTTTATATAAGTGATAACTAAATAAAATGTGTGGATAGTAATAAAAGTTAATAACATGTCTGAGCACCCAATCAAGTTTGAGAACACAATGTGTGAGCACCCATTTAAGTTTGAGGATACACAATCTAAGCTTGGGATTGTTGATGCCAAGTGACTCTCCATGATGTTAGCCCCTACTTTGTAGCCTTTGAGTGTTTGACCAGGACCTATACTCCTTGCATTGTCTTAGGTTCTTGGTTACATCCATCATACTGTCTGGCCTGAGTGTTAGCCATGGATGTTGTTTTTGTGTGGTTGTGGTTCAATCATTATCTCCATCAGCATGGTGGGTGTGGACCTCCATGTGCCACATGGTTGGGAGGCATAGCTACCTTCACCACTACTATGGACTGGTGTATAGAGACGGTATTTTATCCTAGTGCAACCGTTGTTGGATGTTTTCACTTGATGCTTCAGGTTCTGGAGTATGCTTTGTTGTGATTTATGCTTTCATTGGAATACTTGTATGTCATGTTTAGATGATGATAGTTACTATCCCATTTCCTTATTATGATGATTAGCATGTGATAGGTGATCTTATCTACTTGAAGGATTATCTTGTGCTTTTCTACTAGCATGTTAGATTTTCTTATTCTTATATTGTAGCATATTTTAGTAGTGATGTCCCTATTATGATAGTATTGACGATATGATCGGTGGCTTGGGATATTATGTGCAGAGGATGGCTAGGATCCATGATGGTCTTATGATGCTATTGATGGTTGGGAGGAACCACATACTTAGTTTGGTTGTTTAGTTATTGTGATGTTATTTCTATACATTGCAATGTTGCTTATGTTCACTACAATGTTGCTTTTAGTACATTCTTTGATAGAAGTTCCTATTTTATGGTATCTTGTTGTTATGCACTTGAGTAGTTGTTCCTCAATTTATATGGATCCGATAGTCCCCCATGTGGAGGAAATTTATTTCCTATCTTTTTACCTTTTTATTTTCTACTTTGTTTATTTGTATCCTTGCATGAAATTGTACTTTCTCATGTGAGAATGCAATTGTTTTCTTAGTGTGTTGGGTTTCCTAGTGCAGTTTAGTGAATCTTAATATGAAATCCCACACCAATTTGAGTGTTTTGGCTATTGGTCCAAGTATTTCCTTGCATGAGATGGTGTTTCCTCACATGGGTTAGTGTACTTTCTCTTGCAAGACTGTCAATTGTTATTCTCTTGCGCAAAGAATAGGGGCCTCTCTACTATTTTTTGGGGATTGCAACTTGGACTTTTGAGTACCCTTTAGGATTTCTTATGGTTTCATGGTTTGATAGTTTGGATATTTTGTGTTCTAATGTTGTCTTTGGTTTTCATTCTTAAGTTTGTGTGTGTCAGTTTGGTAGTGGCATCTGGAGATTTGTTGGTTGCTTGGATTGTTGGTGAATTTTTCCATTACAATTTTTGTGATCCCTGTATGATGTCATCTTGTGCATTCATACTTGTAAAAACTAAAATATCTTGGCTTGAATTGAATCCTTGTTCCAAGGATCTCTAGGTGGGGCATTACATTCCATGTTGTAGTATTAAGTAGATACCATGAAAATCAACTTGCAACATAAAGAAAATTCATACAATTGACACTATGATCTAAAGTAGAATCCTTGTAAAGGAAAAAACTACTTGGGATCGATAATCCAAATAATTTCACCATTCTAAAGTGAGCTATGTTAGGAGCCAACCTTGTTTAAGGTTACATGCACATTTTTAGTGTGACTTGGTTAAAGGATTTTAAGATAAAAATCATCTAGACTTTATCACTCCTTTATCATCTCTAAAGAATATTCTTCTCTAAGGGACCTACAAAAATCACTAATCAATTTTATTATATAGGATTTCACAGGCTTGTTAGGTTCCCTCCATTAAGATATTTTTCATCTACAATGCTAAGAAAGTAATAGTCAAATGATCTATAGGATTTAACACTACCTTTCTTATTGAAATCTTTCTTTTTCTTTGTCTTGTTCTATTAATTTTGATCTCTACTTGGTTGATTCACTTTTACACACTTTTACTTTTCTTTAATTTTGCTTGATCATTCTTTTGATCTGCTTGGTTCACCTTTCTCCTTTTCTTCTCTTCTTCTATAAATAATTCACATCCACTCAACATTCAACCAACAATACATTAAGAAACCAAAAGCTTTCTTTAACATCTCCTTAAATAGTAAACTCTCTACTTTGAGACTCTTCCATTTTTTCAACTTAACCACATCGATAGACCTCAAATTTAATTTATGTAGTCACTTATAAAATAGAACTTTCATTCAACTTTATGCTCATCCTTATATTGATTAAATCTTCATCATCAGATCTTCATTGTATTTTTCTAGACATAGATCATGTAACAAACTTTGACTTTAGCCTTGGATCTTCTTGAACATTCTTTATTTTCACCATAAGTGGGCCTTAGATCATATCTTCCTTAAATTATTCTTCCAACTCATAGTCAGTGAACATTACATTTCACTCAGTCAACATATTACTCAATTAACATATCAATTACTCAATTAACACTTAACTTTAATTTCCTCTTTTCCAAACACTCAGGCAATACTATACTCCTTTTACCTTGTCACTCAGTGTAGCTTGTATAGCTTGGTGAATACATAGACTTCATGATTACATTACATGAATGTAAAACAATAAAACCCATTAATTGAATGTATTCAAATGCCCATTGAATAGAATACTTATCAACTTTGTCATCATCATACTTTCTTCAAATCCTCTTCATTAATCAAATGATATGACACTCTACTCAATTAGCACAATATCAACCAACTAAGAATTTGACATCAATGACAAGATAACAACTAATATGACTCTTTCACTTACATTCATAGCATTTGCAGTTACATCATCAATTGGGGCTAAACATATCATCCTTTGGAATTGATGACAAAAGCTAAAGAAATGAGTTTACATTACAACATATTACATAAGATAATGTGCATTGACAACAATACAAATTTTTAGCTCTTGGACTTCATTTAGGTTCTCTATGAAAAATTTCATCATCAAGTGTACTTGGCATGTATCTTCAGTAGCAACAATCTTCAAACTTCTCCTTCAACATTTATCCCCCTTAGGATATGTTATCATTCTATTGTATGAGGTTCTCCTTTGATATTTCATCATATTTTCTAATTCTCTCTTTTTGTTTATTATCTACCTTTTATTTATTCATCATTTCCCCTTTTGAAAACAATACCAAAGGTAACTATAAGTTCCAAAGTGAAACTTATAAAACACTGTAGTTATACCTTGTACCTTGCATGCACTATTTATATTATTTTCATTACAATTATTTTCACAACTTCATGAAACAATCCCTAAAGAGTGAACTCTTGCATCATCTCCAAAAAGATATTTCTATTTATCTATGAGTTGATGAAACATGCATATTCTCTTAGTGAATTTTTGATAGGGGAAGGACCCCCAATTTACCTCATAGATACTCAAAAGCATCCCTAGGCAATGTCTTAGTAAACATGTCTACAATTTTCTACTTAGGCTTTACATATTCAAGCCTTACTTGTTTGTCTTGTACTTACTCCCTTAAGTAGTGATAGTTGATTGATATATGCTTTGTCTTTGCATGCATCACTATTATTTAATATATTTATTGCAATAGTGTTATCACAGTAAATAATAATAGGCTTGGTTATCTCCTCTTGCATTCCTTGCAACAATTGTTTAATCCAAAAAAAATAGAAAAATTAATTGAAGCAACAATATACTCAATTTCAATAGTATATTGTGAAATGTAGCTCTAGTTCTTGCTCAACCATGTTATTAATCTTTCTCCTAAAAATAAAGCTCCACCACTTGTGCTTTTTCTATCATCAACATTACCAACCCAATCAACATCAATATATACTTTAAGAGTAAAGTCACCATCTTTTTTATAGCATAATTCAAAATCTTTAGTCCCTTTAAGATATCTAAATAACTTCTTGATAAAAATCATGCATGTTTCCTTAGGATTAAAATAACACCTTGTAACAACTCCAACATTATGTAATATATTTGGCCTACTATGCATAAGATATTGAAGTTTACCAATCATTGATTTGTATTGAGTTTCATTTACCTCAACTGTAGTATCTTCTTTTGACAATTTCACTGGATAGTCACCATAGTTGTACCAACTAGTCTTGACTTATCCATTCCAAATGTTTTCAAAATTTTCTTTACATATTTAGACTAAGTCACATATATACCATTATTGGCTTGATGAAATTGTAAGCCTATTGGTCATGATTTTTTCCCTATCCTTTCATGAAGATATTCTATTTTGATATACTAGTTTTTGTATTTAAATTAGGGTTTGGTCTTGACAAATATTATTTAAACCCTATGAAAGAGCCCTACTCTAAATAAAATTCATGCTCGAAGTGTGCCCTCTAGGTCATAATATTGTCATGTCATAGTTAAATAGGAGAAAATTATTTAAAAAGATCATAATTTGTGGGAGCCTTTTAAAAAAATCTTTTTTAAATTCCTTTTTCCCGAATTTTTTTTGCACCATTAGATCTTCAAAAGAATCCACGGTGGTCACCATATCGTATTAAAAAATGGTGGTTACTTCATCCCATGTGATGCATGATGCTCTCTGATGCAGGAGCATCTTGCATGGGAAAATTAAATTATTAGAAAAAAAAAAAAAGAGAGAAAAAAAAAGGGGGAAAAAAAAAAAAAAATTTGTGGAGGAGAGAGAAAGTGACGAAAATGGAAGGAAAATAATTGAAAATAGAAAATAGGAAAAGTGGAGAAAAGAGGAATCTCTATTTTCAAGGTGCATGGGTGGCATAAATAGAAAATAATAAAAATAGTTGTCATTCCATTAATCGAGGTGTGTAGGTGGCATCTTAGAAGTTTGTGAAAAGTTCCTTAAATCATGCATTTAATATTTGTTGGGTGCTTAGTTGTATTTGGGTGGGAATTTAATATTTATTTAAAGGTAGTTGTATTTACCTTTTATCCCACATTGCTTGTGTTTGTAATGTCTTGGGTTAGAAGTGCCTATTTAAGCAAGGCTTATAATCATTTGTAATGAAGTTCAAGAAATGGAAGCTCTTCTAATGGAAGTTGGAGAAATAGAAGCTCTTCAAGACAAGCTCTTCAAGTAGAAGCTCTTCAGATGTAATTTCTTGTAGAAGCTCTTAGCGAGAAATCTCTCTTATATTGTAAGAATTTGAAGTTTTTTTTTCCATTTGGAGAATATTCTAATGAATTTCAAGTATTAATGGATGTTTTATGAAGCATTTTGTCATCTCTCTTGTCTCCATATTATTGCATTTTTGGTTGTGAGTTGGTACGAGTGGTGTGGCATGTCATCAGTGGTATCAGAGCAGGAGTTCCTAAGAGTGCGGACAGATCGCCGAATGTGAGGCAGTTTGCACCAGGACCTTGAGTTGGTTGAAGTTTGTCAAGAAGTTCTTGATTGTGTAGATAGATTGCTGACTGTGAGGCAGTTTGCACAAGGTCCTTGTGTTGCATGAGATTTGTCTTCTAAAGACTTGATTATGGAGAAGGGAAAGAAGAAGATGACTTTTGTGATTGGATAGATTCTGAGGATTCCTCGACTTGAGAAATTTAGAGCAAGAAATCAACAATCATTGCTAGTTGATTTGTAGAAGCAAGTGAATGAATTAGAAGCTGAGTTGCAGAAACAAAGAGCTTGTCACCAGAAAAGAGATGTTGATAATTCCTTGGATGTGGAAAAGAAAGATGATCCAGTGGAAGAGCAAGCGGATGAAGAGGAAATCATTTGCGAACCTAAAGTTGAAGAAGATGAATGAGAAGAGGAAGAGCATAAAGATGACAAGACTTACGAACCTGAAGTAGATCAAGATGATTTGAAGATTGCAGAAATGGAGGAGAAGTATAGTGCCTTAGTTGGAGATCAAGAAAGTGGAGTAGTTACGTGCATTGTTGATGACATAAAAGAGGCAAGCAAAGATGAAGATGTCAAACAGGTAAATTCTTATGAATCATGGGATGTGGTCTTTGATATGAGTTTAAAAGATATTGATGATTTTTTTGCATGAGGATCTAGTTAGTCATGTGTGGTATGCAAAGGAAGATTGGTATGGTGTTGCTGGATTTATTACAGGTGTGATTAATTCAACAAGATTGAATGAGGATGAGATTTATGCTTGGATAGAGTTCGTTGGAAAGGAGAAATTTCAGCATCGAATACTTGTTCTAGCTATGTGTTGGAGGAAGAGGAAAAAAAAAATTTCAATAGTGCCTACTTCATTTTGTGAATCCATATTCACAAAAAATTTCCTACCATGGGAGTCAGATGCAGGAGCATCATGCATCAGCAGAAAAAAAAAATGTGGAAGATTTGCATGTTGGTTTTCTTGTCCCTATTGAGGTGGAAGCTTGTGGTGAAGATGAAAATGGTTCTATATCTTTCTTTTGACATCAAAGTGTGGGACACACTTTTCTATCTACCAAGGGAGTCTGATGCAGGAGCATCTTGCATGGAAAAATTAAATTATTAGAAAAAAAAAAAAAAAAGAGAGAAAAAAAAAGGGGAAAAAAAAAAAAAAATTTGTGGAGGAGAGAGAAAGTGACGAAAATGGAAGGAAAATAATTGAAAATAGAAAATAGGAAAAGTGGAGAAAAGAGGAATCTCTATTTTCAAGGTGCATGGGTGGCATAAATAGAAAATAATAAAAATAGTTGTCATTCCATTA
The DNA here is from genome assembly GCA_028749045.1 of Cupressus sempervirens. Classification (NCBI taxonomy): domain Eukaryota; kingdom Viridiplantae; phylum Streptophyta; class Pinopsida; order Cupressales; family Cupressaceae; genus Cupressus; species Cupressus sempervirens. Next base: position 46,613,051 of record CM053787.1, read on the forward strand.
ATCGAGGTGTGTAGGTGGCATCTTAGAAGTTTGTGGAAAGTTCCTTAAATCATGCATTTAATATTTGTTGGGTGCTTAGTTGTATTTGGGTGGGAATTTAATATTTATTTAAAGGTAGTTGTATTTACCTTTTATCCCACATTGCTTGTGTTTGTAATGTCTTGGGTTAGAAGTGCTTATTTAAGCAAGGCTTATAATCATTTGTAATGAAGTTCAAGAAATGGAAGCTCTTCTAATGGAAGTTGGAGAAATAGAAGCTCTTCAAGACAAGCTCTTCAAGTAGAAGCTCTTCGGATGTAATTTCTTGTAGAAGCTCTTAGCGAGCAATCTCTCTTATATTGTAAGAATTTGAAGTTTTTTTCCATTTGGAGAATATTCTAATGAATTTCAAGTATTAATGGATGTTTTATGAAGCATTTTGTCATCTCTCTTATCTCCATATTATTGCATTTTTGGTTGTGAGTTGGTACGGGTGGTGTGGCCCGTCATTACCACGTAACATGGTGAACAAATACAATAGGACCCATTTGATTTTTAATTTAACTTAAACTATGTTTCACCCAATCAATTGGATCTTCCTAAATCAACGGAGGTCACTATGTCAAGACTGAAAAATGAGAGGGTTTAACTGGTAGTGACATTGGGAACTCTTGTCCAAATGAAGCACAATAGGCCCAAAAGTGGAAGTAGTACCCAGATTTTCCCCGACATAAAGGAGCTCTACTAGCATGGAGGTAGTTAGAAAATGTGAGGCATAATAAAGAAGGAGCCAGAATGAGAACTTGCCATTTTCCTCTTCATGATGATAGTTTTCTATATAGTCATGATGGTCAATATGTCGCAATTGGGAGATTCATCCTTTTGGTTGGTAAAGACATAGCGCCTTCCTGTAAAAGTAAAAAGTGGTGCAATTAACATATAAAATAGACACTATAAAGTTCTTTATCATAAGTGAGTCATGTAATCATTATAAAACATCAAAAGCAATCAATATAGTAGTAGTAAAAAGAATGTGTGTATTCTATTTTCTAGATTCCTTGAAAGTTATTCTATGGTCGCTATGTCATGACTAGGAAATGTTGGAAATATAGAAGGAGCAATTGAGGGGGGGGGGGGGGGGTGAATCAGTTACCACTAAAATAAATCTTAGATCCCTTATGTGTAAACAATAAAATTTAAACTGATAAAGTTAATTACTATTGTAGCTCGGTAAACAAACATAAATTGATGTAACTTAATAAATGTAGAGTGTGTGTTACTTTAGCAAATTTAATACCATAAGAGAAACAACATGAACACAAGAGACACTAGAATTTAACATGGAAACCCAATATGGAAAAAAAAACCAATGTAACGAGTTACTATTTTTCACTCTTCTAAAGTGAGTCCTATACGGATCCAACCTAGTTAAAGGTTACAAAACACACTATTAGGTGTGACCTTGTTAGAGAATTTAATCACCCTGTTAGGAGTGGCCTTGTGAGAGGTCTTAAAAATAATTCAATGGAATTTCCACCTTGTTAGAGGATTTACAACTGGCTATTAAACCAATCTATTAAGAGATTTTAGATCACTGCTATAATGGTTAGAGAGTAACAATGAAATGACCTGATTGTGATGCAACTGAATTGCTAAATCCAGATCTCTGTTCTTCTTAAACTTGATCCTTCTTGATCGAATATTACTTTACTACTCCACAAGGATATCTACTTATCCTTCAAGTTTGCTTCCACTCTCTTCCTTTCAATTCAATCAACACACTCGCACACACTTGAAAATCACAACTTGACCTTATATTTATATCATCCAGATTGTTAAGTTGACTCAATACAAGTAAGAGTAACCCATATTCATTACCATGGTCACCTAGAACCAATACTTGAAATAATTAATCATCATATGCTAAAACAACAAAATCTTTCATTAGTTGACCCTGCTCGGTACACACTGGTTCTGAGATGATTTCCTATGTTAACCAATAGAGGCTTGGCTAATACTGTGAACTTGCAAAAATCCTTTGGTAACTAAGTGAACTTTGTTAGCACTAACTCTGTTAAGCTTTTCTTTGTTAACCAAGTGAGCTCATTTAGCACTCTTTTCTGCCTAAATTTCCTTCGACACCCAAGTGAGCTTGGTAGACACTATCTTCGCAGAGTAAACTCAAGAATGCTCGGTAGACAAGAAAAACTATCTTTCTGACCATGTGAGCTTGGTAAGCACTAACTATCAACTGATATGAAATTTTTGTAACATCAAAGACAACACAAAATTGTACCCAAAAATCTCCCTCTTTGGCATTGATGGCAACACAACATATCATAGCATAATGAAATTTGAGAACAAGACTTTTTCTGATAGAAAGTTTCTCCCTCTTAGATTTTATGCTGAGAACTTCTCCTTCTTGTAGTAATCTCCCTCTATGAAGAAATTACATAGCTTCTCCCACTTGGAATGACAAAAACAAATTTTAGAAAGATATGACAGTATATTTCTCCCTGTTTTACAACACATGCCAAAGACAACACATACCAAATTAGTATCAATGTACCTTGAGTATTGATTCATATGCAATATTCTTTTGATTATGTTGTAGCAATTAATTGATATTCAAATTGATTCTTGTTGATGCATCATAAAACTTACTTTAATGAATTTCAAGTAGGGGAATGATCCCTAACTTACCTCTTAGCTACAAGAATGTATTCTTAGGTAATGGATTGGTGAATATGTTTGTAATCTATTTTTTTGTATGGATATATTCCAATCTGATTTTTTTTTCCTGCACCAATTCTCTGACAAAGTGATATTTTATAGCAATGTGCTTTGTTTTGGAATGCATCATTTGGTTCTTTGATATGTTAATTACGCTGGTGTTATTACAATACATGACAACTAGCTCTTTTATTTCAATCTTCATACTTTCTAGCAATTATTTGAACCAAACAATGTTAGAACAATTCACTATTGTTGCAACATATTCTGCTTCTACCATGGATTGGGATGTGTAGTTTTTCTTATTGCTTGTCCAAGATACCAACCTTTCACCAAGAAAGAATGTTCCACCACTAGTGCTTTTTCTATCATCAAGGTTTCTTGCCCAATCAGCATCAGTAAATACCTTTAGGTCTAAATTTCCTCCAAGTTTGTACCATAACCCATAGTCTTCAGTACCTTTTAGATATCTCGAGATTCTTTTGATTGCCATCATGTGGTTTTCTCTAAATTTTGTTGAGAATCTTGCCACTATTCCAATTGCTAAGACAATATCAAGTGTTTTGTGAACTACATACTATAATTTTCCAATCATTGATCTATATAAGGTCTAATCTACCTCTTTGGAGTCATCATCTTTGGTAAGCTTCAGTCTAGTACACATGGGGGTTCCAATTGGTTTTGAATCTTCCATTCCAAACCTCTTGAGTATCTCTTTGATATTCTTAGATTGAGTAATATAGATACCATTTTTCTTCTATTGTATCTACAATCCAACAAAGAATTTTATCTCACCAAACATGGACATTTCAATCTCTTTGTTCATTTGTTCTAAAAATTCTTTGCATAGGTCATCATTCCCTATAAATAGAGTATCATCTACAAATATCTTTGCCAATACAATCTTACTATCTGGTCCTTCCTTAATGTACGAAGTATTGTTAATATTTGTTCTTTGAAAACCAATCTGTATTAAGTACTTGTATAATCTTTCATACCATACTCTAGGAGCTTGTTTGAGACCATACAAAGCTTTGTGTAATTTGTAGACCATGTCCCTTTTGTCTGCATCAACAAAACCTTTTGGTTGTTCAATATAGACTTCTTCATCAAGAATTCCATTTAAGAATGTAGATTTAACATCCATATGATATACTTTGAATCCTTTGTGTTTTGCATATGCAAGTAAAGTCCTAACACCTTCCAATCTTGCAATATGGGAAAAATTTTCACCATAATCAATACCTTCTTCTTAAGAGTAGCCTTTACATACTAGTCTTGCTTTGTTTCTTGATACTTTTCCATCTTCATTCAACTTGTTCCTGAACACCCATTTTTTTCCAATCACATTTTTATCCTTAGGCCTAGGTACAAGGGTCCAAGTTTTGTTCTTTTCTATTAGTTCTATTTCTTCATTCATAGCCTCAATCCAACTTTCATTTTCCAATGCATCTTTAACACTTCTAGGTTCAAATTTTGTAAGTAAACATGTACCTTTTAGCTTACTTCTTGTCATAGTACCTTCTAATTTGTCTCCAATAATCTCATTAGGTGTATGATGCCTTCTAACATACTTGGCCAATATAGGTTCTTTCCCTTTTGAATGAATTGCATTGCTTTTGTTTGAAATTCCAACTTGAGACTTAGGTTTTTTAGTTTGTGGCTCGGGTCCTTCAGACTTGGTAGGTGTTAACTTGGTAGCTTTAGAATGTGACTTAGGTCCCTATGACTTAGTTTGTACTTCTTGCAACTTGGTAACTATAGAGGGCTCAAGAGATGAAGTCTCCTTATTATCAAATATGCCTGGGGATGTATTAGATTCAAAGTAAACAAATCTTTTGTAGTCTTTGGGGTCTTTCTTGTTTTCTTCTTCAACCTTTTCTACAAACTCATCAATTCTCACATGTGCACTTTCTATGATTTTTTGAGTAGAAAAATTCAAAGATTTATATGCTTTGATTTTGCAAGAATATCCTAAAAATATTCCTTCATCACCTTTTACATCAAACTTTCCTTTTCTAGATTCTTTCATGATATAACATTTACTTCCAAATACTTTTAGGTAACTTACATTGAGTTTGTAGCCATACCATAGTTCATAGGGAGTTTTGTCTAAATCCTTCTTCAACTAAACTCAGTTCAAAGTATGAACTATAGTGCTGATAGATTCCTTCCAGTATTTGATAGCAACATTATTTTCAATCATTAGAGTCCATGCATAATCCATGATGGATCTATTTCTTCTTTCAGCTATCCCATTCTACTTGGGAGTACCAGGCGCTGATACTTGTCTTTTGATTCCTCTTTCAATGTAGAAATTATTGAATTCATTGGAGATGAATTCACCACCTCTATCTAATCTTAAGCATTTCAATCTTTTTCTAGTTTCCTTCTCTACTCTTGCTAGATACCATTTGAATTTCTCAAATGCTTCAGATTTTTCTCTTAGATACATAACATTCATCATTCTAGAGTAGTCATCAACAAAAAGAATAATTTTTTTTCCTCCATTATAACTTTGTACACCAATTGGTCCACATAGGTCAGTATGCACAATTTCCAAAACATCTTCAGATTGATAGTTTTTGCTTTTAAAAATTGTCTTCCCCATTTTTCCAATTTGATAATTCTTGCATAAACCAACATCTGGCTTCTTCAAACTAGGGATACCTCTTACTTTTTTGAATTTTCTTATTTTTCCCATATTATCAAAGTTCACATGACATAGCCTTCTATGCCATAACCAAATCTCTTCTACTTGAGCAATAAGACATGAGCAATCACAAAGATCAAGATAAAATAGGTTACCTTTATTTTGTTTGCCTGATCCAATCAGATTCCCTTTGTCATCCAATAGTCTTGCCTTGCCATGCATGAATTCTACATTGAATCCAATGTTGATCAACTGTGCCACACTTAGCAAGTTATATTTTAGTCCTTCAACCCAATAGGCATTGTCACATACAAGTTCATTGGTTAATGAGATACAACTTTTTCCTTTGATGCAACAAGGTTCATTGTTTCCAAATCTTACACTACCTCCATCATAATGTTCAAAATGTTCAAACTTTGTTTTGTCTCTAGTCATATGGTGAGAACATCAACTATCTATGATCCACGTATCATTTTTACTAACATGAGAGATAAGTGCCATCTTATCTACTTCATCATCAGATTCATCTTTTACAACAATATATACTATTTCATCCTCACTGTTGTTAGAATCCTTAGCCATAAAACAAGTTTTCTTAGCTTTGTTTTTGTATGATTTGTGACTTTTGAAATCCTTTTTTCCTTTGTACTTATGGCTCTTCTTCTCATCCTTGTTGTCTTTGTTTGGGCACTTGGCAGTAATATGACCAATTTTTTCACATGAAAAAATAGATTGGAAGAACTTTACCTTTATATTTTCGTCTACTTCTAGAATATTTCTTTGCAAGAAAAGCTTCAACAACTTCAAGATCACTATTTGAGCTTTCCTTGCTTTCTTCTTCACTATCTGATTGATTTTCCTTTATCTTTTTGCCTTTTTTTTTGAGTGAAAGTTTGGCCTCAAATGTAGACTCAATATTTTGGAAGCTGGAACATAATTGTCAAAGTTGTCTAGCTCAAAAGCCATCAATCTTCCTACTAGGGCATCCAAACCTAACTTGCTATTTGAATCACTTCTCACTTCTCGAATAATAGATAATTTGATTACATAGATTGGAAGAAAAGTTCTAAGAATTTTACTTACAATAATTTTTTCTTTGATCTCTCCTCTAGATGCTCTAATTGCATTGACACTGGCTTTGATTCTTTCCACATATTTGGTAACATTTTCATCTTCTCTCATTCTCATCTGATCAAATTTTCTTCTAAGGATTTTTTTCTTTGACTCTCCTTACATTTTCATCACCACCATAGATGTCCTTGAGCTTTTTGCACATATCAAAAGTAGTTTTACAGTCTTTGACCTAATCAAATTCTTTATAGCTAAGAGCAGATGCAATGTCAATCATCATGATGTTATGGTTCTTTTTCTTAGCAAGATCTCCAATAGATAATGTACTAGTAGGAGTTTTGTATTCTTCATCAAGGTATTTGCAGCTTGAATCATTGATGGTAGCTAGATGAAGCCTCATGAGTCCCTTCCATGCTAGAAAGATATCTCTATTTAGCTTAGGGATTTCTCTCTTGTAAGACATCCTAATCTTTTGCTTAGGTCCTTGAAACCTTCCTGTAAGCACCAAAAGCTCTAATACCAATTGGTGGAAATATAGAAGGAGTAACTAAGAGGGGGACGGGTGAATCAATTACTACTAAAATAAATCTCAAATCCCTTAGATGTCAACAATAAAATTTGGACCAATAAAGCTAATTACTGTTGCACTTTGGTAAACAAACATAAATTGTTGTAACTTTATAAATGTAGTGTGTGTGTGTCACTTTAGCATATTTAATACCATAAGAGAAACAATATGAACACAAGAGACTCCAAAATTTAATGTGGAAACCCAATATGGGAAAAACCACCAATGTAACTAGTTACTATTTTTTACTCTTCTAAAGTGAGCCCTATTAGGAGCCAACCTAGCTAAAGGTTACAAAACACATTGCTAGGTGTGACCTTGTTAGAGGATTTAATCACCATGTTAGGTGTGGCCTTCTAAGAGATCTTAAAAACAATTCAATGAAATTTCCACCTTATTAGAGGATTTACAACTGGCTGTTAAACCAACTCTGTTCAGAGATTTTAGATCACTACTACAATGGTTAGAGAGTAACAATGAAATGACCTAATTGTGATGCAACTGAATTGTTGAATCTAGATATTTTTTATGCTTAAACTTGATCCTTCTTGATTGAATATTACTTTACTACTCCACAAGGATATCTACTTATCCTTCAAGTTCACTTCTACTTTTTTCCTTTCAATTCAATCAGCACACTTGTACACACTTGAAAATCACAACTTGACCTTATATTTATATCATCTAGATTGTCAAGTCGACTCAATACAAATTAGAGTAGCCAATACTCATTACCATAGTCAGCTAGAATCAATACTTGAAATAATTAATCTTCATATGCTAAAATGACAAAATCCTTCATTAGCCGATCCTTCTCGGTAAACACTAGTTTTGAGATGATTTCCTGTGTTAACCAATAGAGGCTCGGTTAACACTGCAAACATGAAAAAATCCTTTAGTAATCAAGTGAACTCGGTTAGCACTAACTCTATCAAACTTTCCTTTGTTAACCAAGTGAACTCAGTTAACACTCTTTTTTGCCTAAATTTACTTCGATGCCCGAGTGAGCTTAGCAGACACTGTCTTCACAAAGTAAACTTAGGAATGCTTGGTATACAAGAAAAAATGTCTTGCTGGTAAAGTGAGCTCAGTAAGCACTAACTATCAACTAATATGACATTTGTGTAACATAAAAGATAACACACAATTAAACAACTGTATCCAACCTGAAATTCTTTGTTCATGTTGATAATGACATAGCACCTTCCTATTAAAAACAAAACATGGTGGAAATTAAAGAAAAGGCATCGCCAGAAAGTTGATTAATGCAAATGCCTTGCCAACATGTTAAAGTGAATTTGTGTCATGTACTACATGAATTTTTAGTTAGAGGGAGGGTAGATGATTAGTTGGAGTTTTTAGATCAAAGATACATCAACGATAGGTGCCAAGTTGCTATGAGAAGCTTCTCAATATTTAGGCATAGTGACATAGCGAGAAGGTGACACATGTGTACAAGTGCCAGTGGGTCTGGGTCAAGTTGCTAGTAGTAGAGGGAAAGGCTTATGTGGAGAAAGTCTATTGGGTTCCAACTTGGGAAGTGGAAAATGAGTTATCCCTGATTCTATCCCTCGATTGTAAGATTTTTTTGGAATCAACAGTGTATTTTTTAAAAATGGAAGGTGATGCCACCCTGTTTTTCCTCAAAAAAATTTCATCAAGGCTAGAAGATTTGTTAGAAATTTTTTCTGAGATTAGCAGACCTATTTCAAAAATGCTCAAGAAAGGAGCTACTATTAATTGGGATGGTGAGCCTTCACAGGCCTTTCAAGATATTAAAACTACCATAAAAATGCTCTAGTCCTTAGAACTCCAGATTATACTAGGCCAATGCATATATTCTCTTTTGCATCCTTCCATACTGTAGTGTAGCTGTTAAGGACATATTTTCTCCGTAGGAAGTATCAAGTAGGAGATGCAAATGGATCAACAAGATAGCTAAGCTTATGGCTTAGTCCAACTTAGATGCTAACTAGATAAATATAGTGAAAAATGACCTAAGATAAGGTTTATGTGATATGGATCACTGCGAATGGTATATACTAATGTCATTCATTATCTACAACATATGGAAGCCCCTTCTCTTTTTATTGAAAATGAGAAAAGAAGCACCAAGTTACAAGCCATTAGATATATTATTGCCAAGAAAAACTTATGGTGGAGAAACTTTGAAGGAGTGCTACTAAAATGTGTTGATCAAGATAAATCAAAAGAGGTTTTGAGTGAAATGCATTTTGAAGTTTCTGGATGACATTATATGGCCAAGACCACTACACAAAAAGTGATGAGAGCTAGATTCTAGTGGCCTTCCCTTTTAAAATATTCTCAAATAATGGCCATAAAATGTGATGCTGTCAAATATTTGTAGGTAAACTAATTTTTTTAGGTAACACTCCATTAAAGAAAGCCGAAGTTCAAGCACCATTCCAACAATGGGGAATGGATTATATAGGTGAGATTTCTCCCAAGTCTAGCACTAGGTATTCATGGATATTAGTTGCTATTGATTACTTCACAACATAGTTGGAGGAAATTGCAACAAAAAATGCAACTAGTAAGGTTGTTAACATTTTTTTTCTAAGTAATATCATTTCAAGATTTGGTTGTCCTCAAAGGATTATGGCAGATAATGCAATGTGTTTTAGATCTGAGGAGTTCATAAAATTTTGTGATAAGTATGGGATTACAAGCTCAACATCTTCTCCCTATCATCCACAAGGAAATGGACAAGCTAGATGCACATATAAAAGCTTGGTGAAAGTAATAAAAGGAACACTAGATGATAACAAGAAAGCTTGAGATTCTAAATTGCAGTTAGCAATATGGGCTAACAAGGTGACTATGAAAAGATCTATAGGTGTAGCACCCTTTGACATTGTATATGGGATCTAGGAAAGAATGCCTCCAAAAAATTTAGTGGGACTATATAAATACTTTCAAATGTATGATAAAGACATCATTGATGACATGCAAGAAAAATTGGATGAGTTGGTAGTATTGGTTGAGACCATAAAAGAAGCATTTGTCAAAAATCAAAAGTTACAACTACAAGTCAAAACACTCTATGATAAAAGAACAGTGAGTAAGAAATTTGAACTTGAAGATTTAGTCCTAATGTAGAATGATAGGATTGAAGATAAGGGGAAACGTGGTAAATTTTATCATAAATGGTTGGGCCCTTATCTAATTGAAGCTACATGAGGAGAGGACTCATATAATCTGAAGGATCTATTAGATAATATTCTTGAATTTCTAGTTCATGGAAAATTCTTGAAGAGGTATTTTTGCTATGATACTTGTTTCTTCCATGAATAGTAGTTTTAGGGTTTTGTACATTCTATGTATCCTTTGTGACTTTTGTGAAGTTCTTGTATATTCTGAACCTAGTGTTGTCACTCTCTCAATAGTTGGGGGTTATGTTTTTGGTTTGCTTCTTCAAGGGATTCTAGGCCCTCATATGAATTTTACATATTCATTGTCCCCAGATAGAGCCATTGTTGGTCATGATTTTTTCCCTATGCTTTCATGAAGATATCCTATTTTGAGGTACTAGTTTTGGTATGTAAATTAGGGCTTGGTCATGAAAAATATTGTTTAAACCCAAAGAAAAAGCACTATTCTAAATAACATTTTTACCCTAAGTGTACCCTCTTGATCATAAGATTGTCATCTCATAGTTAAGTAGGATAAAATTATTTAAAAAGATCATAATTTATGGGAGCCTTTAAAAAAATCTTTGTTTAAATTCCTTTTTCCCAAAAAAATCTCACACCATCAAATCTTCAAAAGATCCACGGTCGTCACTATATCGTATTACAAAATGGTGGTTGCCTTATCCCATGTGACATGGAAACCAAATATAATGGGAGCCATTTGATTTTTAATTTAACTTTAACTATGTTTTACCCTAGCCATTGAATCTTCCCAAATCAATAGAGTTCGCTATGTCATGACCAAAAAATGGGAGGGCTTTTCTAGTAGTGACATGGCGATGTCCCGCCAAAATGAAACATGATGGGACCAAAAGTGGAAATAGTGCCTAGATTTTCCTTGTCATAAAGGAGCTCTGCTAGCATTGGGGTAGTTAGAAATGTCAAGCACAGTAATGAAGAAGCCAGAATGAGAACTTGTCATTTTCCTCTTTACAATGACAATTCTCTATATAGTCATGGTGGTCACTATATCACCACTAGGAAATTCATCATTTTGGCTGGTAACAACATAGTTCTCTCTCATAAAAGTAAAAGGTAGCATGATTAACATATAAAATAGATGCCATAAAGTTCTTTATCATTAGCAAGCCACCTAATCATTATGTAACATTAGAAGCAATCAATATAGTAGCATTATAAAGAATGTCTGTATTCTATTTACCAAATTCATTCAAAGTTATACGATGGTCACTATGTCATGACCTAGGAAATTCTTGGTTCATGCTAGTAACTACATAGCACCTTCCCATAAAACCCAAGACATGATGAAAATTAAAGAAAAATCAGTGCCAGAAAGTTAATTAATGCAAATGCCTTGCTAGTATGTTAAAGTGATGTTGTGTCATGTACTACATGGATTCACACTTATAGGGAAGGCACATGATTAGTTGGAGCTATCAGGTCAAAAATACATCAATGATAGGCGTCAAGTCACTATGATAAGTTGTTCAATATTTAGGCATAGTGATATAGTCAAAAGGTGACACATGTTTGCAAGTGCCACTAGGTCTAGATCAAGTTTCTAGTAGTAGAGGGAAAGGATTATGTGGAGAAAGCCTATTGGTTTCCAACCTGGCAAGTGGAAAATGAGTTATCCCTAATTCTGTTCCTAGATCGTCGAATTTTTTTTGGAATCAATGGTGTATTTTTTAAAATGGAAGGTGATGCCACCCTATTTTTCCTTATGAATCATTTATGAAGATTGGAGGCTCCCCATATGAACCAGAAACAAAGTATATTGCAAAGATTTTGCCATTCCTTCTCCACGCAAAATTTTTTTTAGACTTCTAAAGAGCTCAGAGCCATTGAGAAATTGTGCTTAGTGTGATTAGAATGCAAAAAAATTTCCAATAATCATAGTATGTTACAAAATTATAGTAATAGAGTAGCGAAGAGCCAAGTGAGTTTCTTAGTCCACTATATATCAAGCTTTCTAGTATTCTACAAATTTTATCCATTATGCCTCCAAAGAAAGTATTCTCGGGACAAATAGATTATGCAAATAGAAACACACATGATGACCTTCTTGAGTTATTGTTTGAGTCTACAAATGAGTCTGCCCAGATGAAGAAGTCAATTTTAGTAAACCTTAGGCTCAAGATTGCAGATGGTTTATATGATAGAGGAAATCAGATTAGGGATGCTAATACTACCAAATTAGGGCTTTTTCTTTTTAAAAAGTGGTTCTCAGAGAGAAATATGTTTTCTCCCCATGGGAACATTTGGAATTTTGACTTAGGAAAATTAGTGTTTCTTTCTATATTTGTGGATGTTGACCTACTCATGGCCATTTCCCAAAACTATGAACTTGCTTTCAAAGTAGTGAGAAGATTCGAGAGGGAGTGCCTGATGAGTATAAGTGCTAAAGAATTTCAAAATTTTTTTGGTTTGGAGCCTTTGTCAAATTACCATATACCCATTAACTTTCTTGGACTGGAAAAGGAATACTTATCAAAGAAGGATACTATTAGGAAAGGTGCACTAAGGGCACATTTGCCTTCAATTGGGAATTTTCCATTGGTTATAGCCTCTGTAAAAAAAGCCTTTTAAGAAGGAATTCTTCAGCTCCAGAGCCTTAGAAATATATATGACTTTATGTAGTGTTTTTGGTGAAGATGAGAAAAGTTTTATGCCAATCAAATTTATGTATATGATGGTTAAGATTTATTCTTTTGGTGTGGATATTATCTTTGATTTTGCATCTTATATAGTAGGAGAAATCCATATAGGGCTGGTTGGAATTGCCAAGAGTAAAGTAGAAAATACTTTTGGTCACTACTCATTGTTGATGCATATGTTCTTGTTTAAGGGTGCAACATAATTTAGGAAGGAGATGGTTTTGAATAGAGAACATGAGGGAGAAGATCTTTTAGTACAACTATGGAGCACATATATGACTGGGGATGCAAAAAAGGCTAGCTTTGTTAGGTTTGATTGATACATTGCTTCTAAATTGAGAAGCCTCTTATTAAGTGACAATCCAAAAATCCCTAGGGTATTAATGAATTTTATCAGACCAATGGATAATCCATTTGATTTAAAGTTTTCACATAATTGGGATGATATCATACCATACCCTGTTTCAACAAATTTTAGGATTTATGGTTTCCAAGGGACTCCCCATGTATTTCCCTACCAAGTGCCTTTGGAAGTAGGAATAACAGAGATACTATGGCAACTAGGAGGATTGGAGGAGACATATTTGGTTAGAAGAGGCAGCAACTCAATTTTTTGTACTTGTATTGTACCCCACCATTTCATAATTACAAAAGGTGTTTGGTTGTTTTTATACAAATTTCTAGACTAGTACAAGATGGCTATATCTCATCCCCATTTTTGTGATACTGACAAATTTTATGATTTGGTTTTTAGATTAAAGGCTAAAGTTGGTTCCAAAAAAGATGAACCTTATTTCCTTGAGGATATAATTAGAAATGAGTTCTCTTTGCAAGAATAAGAGACCAAAAAAGAGAAATGGAGAGTTTTCTCCAGAGTTCTAGAATTTATTCATTGTTTTGATGAAAATTACAAGCCTCTAGATGATACAAATATAGAGGCTGAAAAAATAAATAAACTCATGATTACTTTTCTTAAAGTCATGGAGGCCATGAATGAGAAGAAACAATTATTTATCAATTCTTTTCCAGATAGAGCCGCAAAAGTCATGAGGAGATTAGCATTCACTCTTATAGTAAGAACATGGTAGGTGATTGTCCAGAAAAGACCTGGCTATGATGTGATTTAGGATAAAAGGGCTATTATGGATAAAGGGAAATAGATAGTTGGATCAACCAGTGTAGTCCTAGAAGAAAGACCTCATGAACCCTCCCCTAAAAGGTAGAAGATAATAAGGGAATAAGCATCCCAAGTTGAAGAATATTCACCTACATAATCCCCATTACAAACTAGAGATGAACAACTTAGCAGGGAGCAGATGGAGCAGCAAGGATCCCAAGGGGAAATATTCATCACATAGGCTGAATTAGAAGAGGGGAATCTATAGGAACCTCTTATGGCAATCTTAGAGTTGAAAGTGGTAGATTATAGAGGAAATGAATTGGATGTTGTGGTTCAAAAAGGCTAGTCATGAATTTTTATCTGATTACAGTTTTGTTAAAACAAGAGTATTCCACCAATTTGCCTGCATAGTCAACATGGGAAAGTTTGAGGAGAGATGCAATAAATTGAGAATGGAGCATATAGAAATGGAGGAGGTAGACATATAGAAGCAAATCAAAAGAGAAACAATGCAAGAGTTCCAAAGTATGACCCCTAAAGAGGGGAGACAAATGGTAAAAGCATTTGGTATTTTATTGCTAACCAATTGGGATATAGCAGATGCTCTAGTTTTTAACTCTATTTCAGATAGAATAATTATAGAGGATGAGAATAAGAAGGAAATAAAAGGTGCCAAATTCAATGAGGACCATGCTACATTAGTCATTTGGTCAATAAGGAAAGGATCTGGGACTGGTTTATCATAGTCAAACAATACTAGATTAATGGGCAACATAATTGTGAAGAGAGTAGTGGATACAACTAGTGTAGAAGATGCACATTTGGGTGTTGGTGTATCTAGCTTGACTTTAGTGATTACTGAGAGAGATCTAAGAGAAAAGATAGAATTATAGGATAGATATGAGAAACTCTTGGTTACATATAATAAAGAAGTTCAAAGAAGAATTGAACTTGAGAATAAAGTAATGGGACATTCTACTAGGCCATGAATAACTTATCCTTACCCATCAGTGGAATCTTCTAGATCCACTCCTTTTATTAACATCCTTGATACTCCACAAAGGCTCTAGTTTTATATGATTGATGAGTTGGAGGAAGAAAAGAGTAAATTAAAAGACTTACAGGATGAATTGACTTATCAGGATAGTGAAAAATTTAGAAATCCTGTAACGCCCTACCAAGGGATCCAAAATAATTAACCTAAAATTTTACTAAGTTTGCCAAACAATTTTTTTTAAAAACATAAAAGATAAACCATTCATATCAAACACATACTAGTGAAAGTAATAGTGTACATTCAACTAAAGCATACATAATAGGTTACATTCCTTAAGGATCCCAAGACGTTGAGTCACATTTAATTTAGTTAAAACTAAGACTAACAACTACCACATCCACATGAAAGAATAATTAGAAAGTCCAATGTCCATATTATACATTTGTTCTGAATGCCTCTTGGCATTTAAATTTTGAATCCTCAATCATCCACAATACATGACACAGGGTACAAAAGGCTTAAAAGAATATACATGTGTGAAAATGAAGTACATCATCCTATTCTAATCCATGATACAAGTGCAATAAAGTAAATGAAATCCCATGTCATACATGATACATCATCATAGAAGATATAAACATCCATTGTAATAGATAACCATAAATCACAACACATAATTAATTAAGTGCACAGTTCCTCCCAACTGAAAATAGCATCATTAGACCATCTTGGGCCCTAGCCATCCCTCCGTGCATAACATCCCAAGTCACCAAAGAGATCATCAGTATTATAATAGTAGGGAAATCAATCCTAAAACATACTACATCATATATAGAAAACAATCTAACATGCTACAACATATGTATAAGAAATCTAATCATGCAAAATAAGGCATAAGATAAGTAAGCAACATCATCTATCATATGCAAATCATCAATATAAGGATACATACCAGTAAATAACATCCATAATAATATCCATGAATGTAATGAAAGTAAATGCCAACAAAGAATACTCTAGCCGTGGTGTCTTAGATGGATCACAAATGGTAAGAGTGAAAATGCACTACCACCCAATCTCATGGAACCTAAATGGCCCACTCCCACCATGCTAAGGAGATAACCTCAAGTTCCAAATAGGATATCAAATCACATAACACAAATACTCTCTAAGTCTAGGATATCCTAAAAGTATACTAACTCAAAGGTTCCATCATACAAATCGACATCTAGTTCCAAGAGACACAACAAAGACATGTAGGAAACCCACTATGTAAGTGGGAAAGTGTCATTGCATAGATCACGCTAGAGTTAGCCTGGTAGTCTCTCAATAGACCTCAGCCCCCTAGTGATCCCTATGCGGCTACTAGTATCCTCTCATATTGATGAGACATACTACAAAATGCAAGGTCACAACCAAGCATTCTCTCTACTCCCATCCTAGTCTGTACTAGCACTTGAGGCTTGGGCGAGAACATACAATTATCTTATTGGGTTCATTTAATTCCCATTTAGTGTAAATGTTTTCACTTATTAAATAACTTACAATGAGTTACCCTGGTAGCCACTTAGGGCCTTGACCCCCATTTCAAGCCACTTCTTGACACTACAAGTAGATAACCTACCCTAGGCTAAATAAAAGCACAAATCCATAGTCACATAAAATCACCCCAGTCTTGAACAAGTGACTGAAAAAATACCAAAAGATAATCCACAATAAGAACATCAATTCTCCATGAGCTGAAAAGTATCCATTGATAATCATGACCAAAATAATCCTCTATTAGCAACTAAAGGTATCAATGATAATCACTATATCCATCGGTCCTCATCAAACAACCGTAAGGAATCTAAAAATAAATCACAATATCCATTGGTTCTCAACAAGCAACCAAGAAAGTATCTCATAGAAAATAATACTAATCGAGGACTCCAAAATGGTTGATTCAAAACATGTCACAACATGACAAGATCAAGAAATAAATCAATACTTCAGTCCCATTATGGTGACTAAAAAGTAGTCCAAGTGTGTGCTAGAAAATGTGACCTGTTGGGAGCATGAATCAACAAACAAACATTAGTTAAAAACCTCCAATATGCATCAAAGATTCAACAAAATGAAAGACCATTAACTAACTAATGCTTGCTTGAGTTTTGCAACTCTAAGCAGCCAACAAACCAAATCCTCTAGCCACCTCTACAGCTCAACAAAGGCACCCATGAGAGGCCTTGTTGGTGTGTTAAGATGGGGGGTATGTTTGGTGTGCTCTCCCAAACACAACAAAATGATAAATCTCTTGGATGAATGTGAAAATGAGAATGAGGATGCAATATGATCTTAAACTACATGAAATGAAGAATACTTCAACAGATGGCTATGGAGAAAGCCATACTTGAAAGCATTCAATGGTGAAAATATAAAATACAATAAAGAAACTAACTAGATATGCAAACTAACCTAAGATGTAAGTGAAATGGAGATGAGAAAATGCATGTAAACTAGACTAATAATGCAAATGCAAATATAAACCAGCTACCAAATGGTTAGTATTCACCTAGAAATCTCTATGAAAACTCAAACTACAATGCAAACTCTTAGTATGAGAACTCAAAACTCAAAATGGCATGGTAACAATGCAATAATTGGAGATGCCAATGCTTGAGACAAGACCTCTATTTATAGGCTTGAGGGACGGCTTGGTGAGGTGGCATCCATGTAGATGTCACATAAGGTGACATGCAAGCCATTCAAATGGTCAAGAATTCAAAGTTTGCTCACACATTTGTGAGAATACTTGAGAAGAAGAGTGGGAGAAAAGAGTGCAAAGGGGAGTGTGTAGGCATGCCATCTCAAACATGTGTGAGCACACTCTTAGGCTAATGAGGGGGAATAGGAAGAAGATTAGAAATGATTAAGTGGGATTAGAGAAGAATTAGGCTTAAGAGGACAAAAATGATGGTTATAGGCTAGACTCTAGGTTAGGCTTAAGATTAAATAAAATAAAATTTAATTTAATCATGGGTTTAGAGGAATTAATAGGATGTGAGGGTTAAATAAAAAAAATTTATTTAAAAAAGGGGCTAATGGAGGATCATGTGTTAAATTAATTTAACACATTAAGGCTAGCAGTATTTAAATTAAATTTAAATAATTAGGAGAATGAACTCATTTAATTAAAATAAGTTAATTAAACAAGTAGAAGAATGCGAACAATATAATTAATTAATTAATAATTAATTACGATGTCATGGGCACTATTAAAATTAATTAATATAGTGTTTAGGGATGATTTTAAGCATCTACATTTTGCCCCTCTTTGATGTGATGTCGAGAAAACATCATATCAAAGAAAAGAAAATATAGGTTGCTCCAGAGAAGGATAGGAGTCCCAAGAGTTGTGCTAAAGTGACGACAAGGGAGGAGGGTGCCCTCTCAAGGAAATGGGGTGAAAATGAATATATTTTGCCCCATTTTCTCGAAAATAGACACGAGAAGGAAAAGGGAAAGAGAAAAGGCTTAAAAGATGACCTTGCATGACTTGTTGGTAAGCTTGACATGAAGCAGGGTGAAGTGGATAATGATTAATCTAAATGCAACTTAACTACATGAATGCATGAGATTCAGTTGTGTTCATATGGGAGAGCACACCTTATTTTTATATTGCAAGAGGAGTTATGCATCAAATGTGATAGTAGCATATATGACAATATTCCTTTTCATGGACTAGACTCTCAAAACAATAGATATAGGTTTCAGAGTCATGAAGGAACAAATGACATATACACACTAGAGAGGTCTAGGCACACCCAAAGTCTTGTTAGGGATCTTGGTGGAAAGTGTGCTAACCCATTACCCCTAGTGAGTAATGCATAATCATAACTCAAAAACTAACAAAGATGTGCTAAAGAATCATGAAAATAGATCATATTGCAAAATGACACGTGTAATCAGGTTAAGCCATTCAAATGATACCAAGATAGTGAAGATCGAGGCACACATGGAGAGGCCATCGCTGACACACAAAGATAAAATCATCAAAAAAATTTTATGACCAAGTAGTCATTCAATTCCTAGTTCTTCCCATGAACTTGATTCTGATAGTGAATTTTGTTAAGCCTATGTAAGAAGGATTCATCTTGTAAGGCAAAAATTTATTGTTTGATTGAATTGTATTGAAATGTATGTGATTGTTCACTAGCAATAGTGTGAAAGGAACCATGTTCTTAAATCATCTAGTCTAAGTGTGAATTTTTGTAAGTTTTTTTGCAATCACTATTTTGATAAGCTCAGTTTGATGGGTTGAAGCTTATCGTTAGGAGAAAAATAGAAGAATTTGGATAAGATATGATAAGATAAGTGATGAATTGAATTGGAATGGAAGGGGAATGTGAGAGAGCAAGTGATACATGTTCGATAGAGGAAAGCGTGTTGAACGGAAGAATAGAAATTTGATCGAAGTATATGCAAATAGATGGAAAAATGAAGGAATTGATTTGAATGAAGTGATTATAAGAAGGGAATATGATTAGATTAGAGGAGAAATGAATTGATTGAATGGATTGGAAGAAGTAAAAATTAATTAAAAGTGGAATAGCGTAGAACCAATGACAAGGGATAACTAAGGAATGGTAAATAGAGGAAAAGAAACATGAGTCAATGGATGAAAGGAATGGTGAAAGGATATGAGGGGCCAAATGATATGGTATCAAAAAATGCGGAGCCAATGACCATGTTTCGAAGGAGTCTCAATGCCCCATAACAAGGATAGGAAAATTGAAGACAATATGGTGGAAAAAGTTGCATGAAAATGGAAAGATGGTATGAAGGCTAGTGTGTGGAGGATGGGAAGGCATGTTCTCTTCCAAAGCATGTATAATCATTTTGGTAGTGTGCCTCTAATAATGATCACGAGCATGGGCATGAAAGGGGAATGAATATGGGATATGGGAGGGAGGGTATGAAAAAAGGATAAGGATATGAAGGGAATGGATGAAATGTGAGATATGAAGGGGATGTGATGGAAGGGATGACCAAAATCAAGGACATATGAAAAAAGGATGGAAGTATGTAGGAGTATGGATGAAAAATGGATGAAATGAACATATCAAGGAGTATGGAATGCAAGAGATGGATAGTATGTCAAGATCAAATGCATGGAAGGATTATGGAAGTATGTAGGATGGTGTATGGAGGATGCACAAGGGATATGGAAAGTGCATATGGATGGATGAAAGGAAATTGAGAGTCAAGATCAATGATGGAAAAGGATGATGAATGGTAGATGGAAGGATGGAAAAGATGTATGGAAGTTTGGTAGGGATGGAGCTTGTCCCCAGTATAGAGTGCAAGTGAAAGAGAAAAAGTGAATGGATGGATAAGTGGTAGTGGAAGGCAATGGATACATGATAGGAAAATGAAGGGAGGACTCAAGCATCTAGATATATGGATGGTATCCCTTGATTTATTTTTATTTTTATTTATTTTTTAATTAAGGAAATTTTACTATTTTCTCATAGATGGTGGTAGGATAGTGAAAAGAAGGATGAAGGGGATTGGGGAATGGAGGACAATGACTTATGAAAAGGTTTGGATTAAGGGGGTGGAGTGGGAGGGAGGAAGACATGGTTGGTGGATGCTAGTTCGAAAGACCTGTGAGTGAGTGGATAAAGGAGGTGGAAAGATCATCATTGGTACACACCTTAAAGGGTGATGGAAAGGAGGAAATTTTGGAGGATGTGTAGGAGAATGTTTAAATGTTGGGATATAAGGACCCAAAATGGATGAATGAGATGATGGATTTAGGATGGTGAATTTGGGTATATGAGGACCCAAAATGGATGTGGAAGCTTTTTGGATTAGCCAAATTGGATGTCATTTTGAATCTTTCTTTGAGATTCATTGCTACATTAAGTAGCTTTGGGATCCACCAAAATTTTGCATTTTTGATTTTGAGCCTTTGTGGCTTTTTGATTTTGTTTTGGATCAGATTTTTCTTTTCTTGAACATGTCTTTTAGAGTTGACATGTTGATCCTTGGATTTCTGTGAATTTTTTTCTTTATTCACTTTTTCTTTTGTATCCAATTTGCTTTCATTGGCTATGGTAGGGGTGCATGAAGAAAAATGGGATGGCGAGCTTGGGGATGGTGAACATTGGAAGGATTTCAAGGATGTGTGCCTTTGTTGATCTTTACTAGGACTGGGAGGGGATGAAGTGGAAAACATGGATATGGTGGAGGGATGTACGTAAGGACCCAAAATGGAAGGAAGGGATGAAGAGTTTGGCTTTGGAACATAGGGACCCAAAATGGATGGTAATGAGGAGGGAAGCGAAATATGGATATAAGGTCCCAAAATAGACTTGGAATATGGAGGATGGGAACATTTGGGTTTAGAAGGCAGAATTTTGGATTTGGAAGAAGTGGAATGGATACCAACATCTTGAGACATGATTTCTTCAATGGGATACTTATTATTTTTAATACAAGATGTGAGTCTAGGTATATGGGATTCATGAGTGGTAGAATCATGTGGAGAATGAGGATCACAAGGGGGATTATGAAGGATAATAAGATCTTGAGATGGAGGGGGATCATGAAAGGAAATTGAAGGGGTACTTTGATCTTGACTAAAAAGGGGATCATGTAATGGAATGAGTGGATCATGAGATGGAATGGAATTATGGGATGCAACGGTTTGATCTTGACATGGAGGAGAGCTAGTGGATGGAGTGGAAGGAGAATCTTCATGAAGTGGAGGATTGATGGATGCTAAGTTTGGAGATGGAATGGAATTGGTGGTACATGGAATGTCTTGATCTTGATTAGGAAGGGAATTATGAGATGGACTAGGAGGGATAGATGGATCTTGAGGGATAGAGGAAAAATAGGATGGAGAAATGCTTGGAACTAGAGGAGAAAAGGAATGTATAATGTCATGCTTTGGAGGCAAGTCTTGAGATAGAATTGGGGGTATCGATGTGGGTGATTGGCTCACTTTATCTTATTTTTTATACTTAGCCATGAACGATGATAAATACCCCTTACGAGGTGGGGATGCTATTTGTGGAGGATTAGGATAGTGGTTTTTGGCATGAAGGTCAAAGGATGGGGAATTGCATAGAGGATTGGAATTGGATGGGTCATGAGGACTAGGATCTTGAAACATGGAGGAAGAGGACACATGGCATGGAAGGTGGACTCTTTCTATTGACTTGCTAAGAGATAATTCTTTAGTTGCTCCATTTCCATGGCAAGGGAATTTTTGTTTGAGGAAGTGTGTTGGCTATGAATAGAAGCATATCTAGATGAAGGATAATGAGGTGGATTTCCCTTGTCAAAGGTAGAAGAATAATGAACATGAGAGGGATGAGAGTTGGGTATGAAATGTTGAGGATGAATTTGATATGTAGGTTGAATGGGAGGTACAACTCCATATTGTCTTTGAATATTTTCAACCATTTTATTAACCAAATTCAAATCCATAGATGTTAGAGGAAGAGTGACGAAAGATTCGAGGATGGATGGAAGATGAACTTAGGACTAGGAGCTTTGGACTTTGTGCTGATTTGATTTTAATTGGATTTGACTTCATATTGATTGGATAAGGGTTTGATTTGAATTGATATTGATATGATATGATATGATTGGATGAGGGTTTGATTTGATTTGATAATAACCCTATGATATTGCAAACAAGTGAATGTTAGATTTGAATGAAAGTCCAATGTTAATGATAATACACCTATGTCCAAAGTAGAAGATGGGATGCAAATTTGAATTAGAAGAAGATGTGAATGGAATCAAATTAGAGAGATCAATGATGTATGAAGATGTAAATGGATTGACTTAGAAGAATGATTTTATGAAGATTAAATTAGAAGAATATTTGAATAGATGAAGAAAGATTGATTGATTTTGAATTGAAGATGCAAATGGATTGAATTAGAAATTGATTAGAAAAGAATGAATTTGACAAGGGATTGGATTAAGAATCATAAGCATGAATCATTGAATGAGGGAATTAGATCTTGATGTGGATTATGAACCATGATTAGGATGAAGATTAGGGATTTGATTGAATGATTAATAAAATGAGGAAATGATTTGGATGAATAGAGATGATTAAGATTTTGAGAAAAGATTTGAATGATTAAGAATGTGATTAAGACAAGAGATGTATGGTGATGACGGGATGGATGGATAGAAGTGATGGAGAAAATGAGAGCTTCTTTTTGTTGTTTTTGTTGTTTTTGAAATGTTATGATTTTTTTAAATTTTTGAACTTTTAAGATTTTTTTTTTGGATTTTTATGTTTTACAATATTTTTGGATTTTTTTGTTTTATAATATTTTTGCGTTTTTCAAATTTAAAATGCAAAATCAAACAAGGAAATATATAGAAGATAAGTTTAGATGGGATTTTTCCCCTTCGAATGGGGAGGTTTTTGAACATTCAAGCACGTAGAACACACCAACAAACCTATAGGGTTGCAACTAGGATGTACAATGATGAACTAGAGGATGTCCTCGATATATGCAAGGTACATGAGGCCCAAATCTGTAGATGAAAGAAAATACTGCCACACAATCAAGGGGAGACGGTAACCCAAATCTCTTCCTTCACTTTCCAAAGGTATAAAGTTCTTTGGGGCTTAGCCAAGAGTGACAATATTTTGCTTCCAAGAGAGGTGTCTTTCGATTCACCTCCCTCTATTTATACTTTGCCAGAACACTAGAGTTCAGGTCATCCCAAGGGGTGATGAAATCTCCAAGCAGGCCTCCTAAAAAAGAAAAATAAGAACACTGATTTCTTATGCACCCAAGATCACTCGAAGGCGCAAGGGGAGAGAATACGTAAGTGGCCTCAAGGTTTAAAAAGACACACATTCTTTCCCAATGAAGCTTTAGGGTTTTTAATCTACTTTGACGACATGTTTTTAAAGCATACAATGTTCTTTCCAACTTGAAATGATGCCAATGTAAATGAAAAATATGGATTTGTCAACAAGAAAGTAAAGCGAGCATGTGTAAATGAAATGTTGAAAATGAAAGATGCTAAAAATAAAGTCAATTTACTTTAGGGCATTCAAGAGTGTGTGACTTCATTTTAAGTGCCAAATCCAAATGTGTTCTAGCCTAGGCATACATGTCAATTTTAAGCACCAATTTCAAATGTGTGTTAGCCTAAACATTCATGTCAATTTTAAACACCAAGTCCAAATATTTTCTATGCTAAGATTCATCCATTCAAATGAAAGTGATTAAGCCATACAAGTTCATTAACTTTTGAGTCTAAGTGATAAAAATCACTTCAAATTCTTTTAGTGATAAAAATCACTATTGGTTTGTTTTATGTCTTTCAAGGTTAATTCTCAAGAGCAATAAAACATTAAGAAAAACCTGCAAGAAAATATAGTTAGGTGTTTAAAATGCTCCAATGAAGGCTTTTACTATGGGAAAATTTTATTTTCTTTTTTTTGTTATTTGTTTTATACGTGAATAAGCTTAGAATGACCTCAATCCTACAAAACTACCAAAAGTGAAAATTTGATTTATACTTATAAAAAAAAAAATGGAGACGACAATCTGTGAAGATGCCAATCTGCAGAGAGGATAATATGCGGAGATGCTAATATGCAAAGATGAAAAACTATGGAGATGACAGAACTATAAATCTAGAAAATTGTAGACACCAAAATAGGTCACCGAAAAAGCGCAGATGATAGAATAGAAGGTCGCCAAAAAATCGAAGACAATAAAATAGGTTAAAAGCGCAGATGACAGAATGTTAGAGATGATTGTTTAGTAGAGGCACCCACAACATAGAAAACAATATGCAGAGACAAAAAATAAACTTTGGAGATGGAAGAATAGAAATTTTAAGAAAAAAATTAAAAAGAGCATGCGAGGAATCCAATATGTGCAAACGCTAATCTGCACAAATGCCAATCTACGAAAATGATAGAAAATAGACGACACTACATTCGACGCAAACAACAAAGCAAGGTATTGGTGACAGATTATAAATTTTTTGATGGATTTTTGAATGAAAAGTAAGGACGTGAGTCTCAATAAATGTGCCAAAATGTGTGCTAGAAAATGTGACCTATTGGGAGCATTAATCAACAAACAAACATTAGTTAAAAACTTCCAATATGCATCAAAGATTCAACAAAATGAAAGACCATTAACTAACTAATAGTTGCTTGAGTTTTGTAACTCCAAGCAGCCAACAAACCAAATCCTCCAGCCACCTCTATAGCTCAACAAAAGCACCCATGAGAGGCCTTGTTGGTGTGTTAAGATGGGGGGTATGTTTGGTGTGCTCTCCCAAACATAACAAAATGATGAGTCTCTTGGATGAATGTGTAAATGAAAATGAGGATGCAATATGATCTTAAACTACATGAAATGAAGAATACTTCAACAGATGGCTATGGTGAAAGCCATACTTGAAAGCATTCAATGGTGAAAATATGAAATACAACAAAGAAACTAACTAGACATGCAAACTAAACTAAGATGTAAGTGAAATGAAGATGAGAAAATGCATGTAAACTAGACTAATAATGAAAATACAAAGATAAAATAGCTACCAAATGGTTAGTATTCACCTAGAAATCTCTATGAAAACTCAAACTACAAT
Organism: Cupressus sempervirens; assembly: GCA_028749045.1. Taxonomy (NCBI): domain Eukaryota; kingdom Viridiplantae; phylum Streptophyta; class Pinopsida; order Cupressales; family Cupressaceae; genus Cupressus; species Cupressus sempervirens. The sequence goes on from CM053787.1 coordinate 46,638,646, forward strand.
GCAAACTCTTAGCATGAGAACTCAAAATTCAAAATGGCATGGTAACAATGCAATAATAGGAGATGCCAATGCTTGAGACAAGCCCTCTATTTATAGGCTTGAGGGAGGGCTTGGTGAGGTGGCATCCATGTAGATGTCACATAAGGTGACATGCAAGCCATGCAAATGGTCAAGAATTCAAAGTTTGCTCATACATGTGTGAGAAAACTTGAGAAGAAGAGTGGGAAACAAGAGTGCAAAGGGCAGTGTGTAGGCATGCCATCTCACACATGTGTGAGCACACTCTTAGGCTAATGAGGGGGATTAGGAAGAATATTAGAAATGATTAAGTGAGATTAGGAAAGAAATAGGCTTAAGAGGATGAAAATAATGGTTATAGGCTAGGCTCTAGGTTAGGCTTAAGATTAAATTAAATGAAATTTAATTTAATCATGGGTTTAGAGGAATTAATAGGATGCGAGGGTTAAATAAAAAAAAATTATTTAAAAAAGGGGATGATAGAAGATCATGTATTAAATTAATTTAACACATTAAAGCTAGGAGTATTTAAATTAAATTTAAATACTTAGGAGAATGAACTCATTTAATTAAATAAGTAGAAGAATGTGAACAATATAATTCATTAATTAATAATTTATTATGATGTCATGGGCAATATTAAAATTAATTAATATAGTGTTTAAGGGACAATTTTAAGCATCTACACCAAGGATAACTGATCGATGACTCAAAAATGGTTAAGTCAAGTGTTTCATATACATACATCTCAACTTCACATAGGAAGACTGATACACATCAACAAATAGTGAATACAAACATCTCATAGAGCACACCATCACATTACCATGGTTGGATTTAGAAAGATCGAGATCAAATAACATCAACATGCCATCACATTCACATAACCTCCGAGCATCTGGTAACAACCTAAGACTGGTCAAAGCTAAGACAAACCCCAAAACACATATAGCATAGAAAAACAAGATATAAACACATGTGTTGGTTTTCTTTTGCAATGACATGATTAAGCCAAATATGAGGTTTCAGTTTTCATTTTCAAGTACATTTCAAGTGTATAAGATTCTTCATTTAATCTACAACTCAACCCATTTATTTTTTTGAGTAAAACATAGAATTATCCCTCTATTATTTTAAAACAATTTTCTAAAATAATCATAAGATAATTATTTACTTATTTAAATCATTGAACTAGTTTCCATTGACTTTTAGATAAAATCATTCACATTATTCAAAACATTAGAATAATACTTATCAACTTTCAAATAATTAGTTTACAATTTCCTTTAATCACTTCAAGGACAATCATTTATTTAAAATAATCCTCATTAATTTTAAGTAAAATCAATCTCATTAATAATTCAATTATTTAATTCCACTTATTAATATCTCTTGTCTTTTAATTTGCCCTCATTTAAAAAATCCATTTACTAATAATTAATTACACTTCTTCTACTATTAACTAATCTTAATTAAATTAAATTAAATTAGATTAGTTAATAAATCATATAAAACTAATGCATAATAATAAGATTCTATTTTAATTTGAACCCAAATTCGAATCAATTTCCAAATCTTGATTCTACTAAGGGAAGATTGCAATAATATTTTAATTCCCATAACTAGATGAAACAATATGCATGCCCAAATTCTAAATTACAAAATTGAAGATTCATTCATACAGAATTATTCAGACACACATAACAAACATGATGAAGACAGGAAGGGAAAGATCATAATAAAATATGCGAAATAATCACGAGTGCCTACCTGAACACTGATGCTAATTCGCTACACCTCAAAAAATTGTAGAGAAGCTCCTCCTCTTAGAACCTTCTTCGTCCCAAAAATTCTTTCCTTCTTCAACATTTGCAATTTCTCGAAGAACTAAACCGCCCAAGTGACTAGGAGTGTTTGTAGAAGCATTTGAGGATGTAGAAGCATATGAGCTTCTCAAATGCATGTAAGCTTGTCCAAACACACTATGAGAGCCTCTATATAAAGGCCTCTAAGATGCATCTAGAATGTGTCTAGAAAGAACTAAGATATGAGCATGAAAACTAAGCACATAACTTCCACAATAAGAAGATAAATGTGATGAGGTGTCTAGAATGTTGTAGACACCATGTGCTCAAATAATGTGCTAACTCGTAAGTGTAGACAACATGTGCATAATTAGAGTGCAAACTCTTGTGTTGTCAACATGACAACTGTCAAGAGCTCGCATACTCCTATGTGAATAAATAATACATATTAATTTATTTAATATTCACTTGACTATTTTTAAATTAATTTATTAATTTTAAATCTCATGCACTCACTTTATTAAACCCACTTGTTTTATCTTAATATATTTTAATCACATGCATGCATCAAGTGATCCAGAATCTTTTAATAATTTTAATATCTTTTCTACTTTTAAATTTATTTTCAAAACTTAATTCATAAAATATTTATTAACTTAAATAATAATATCATTTAGTATTTATTTAAAAATAAGCTCTAAATATATTATTATTAAATTAAATAAATATTATCACGTTCCAAATTTAAACTTATAACTTTTATGTTCAAATTTAATTATTTTTATTTAACTAATTTCCCAATTAATTAAATTTAAAAAAAAATTAACATATCATATTAATTTTCTATTTAATTAAATCATTAATAAAATCTTTTAATTAGACTTAATTAATAGAAAATACACCAAGAACTATAAAGTAAAATATAAAAACTCATCAAAGCAAAACACATACAAAATCAAACTAAGGGGTTAATGTCACGAATTACGTCATTCGACGTATTCAGAGGGTACTTGACTTAGATACTTGTCCTAATTTTCAATTAGGACAAATGGCTTAAAGGGTTGAGATTTAGACTTGAGAATTTATCTCCGCTCTCTTACCATTGAGATAATGTAATAGGGTACGCTCATCTTAGAAATTCAGAGAAGTTGATACCTAGTACTTGCAACCTGCATATAATCCATGCATGTACAAGCACAATATATACTAAGGTAAATAGGTAATGGCAAGAAGTGGTGTATCATGTAGATGTCGACTAGCAGGTGACTACGACTCCCCTCCTTAACCACATCAGAAATGCCATACAGAAAAAAAAAAAAAAATGCGCACACCATACACATGCAAGTATGGGGTAAGTATCCATAAGAAAACACACACATAATAAACCATCTATCTAATCATCATCAATAACTAAAATCACTTGAATAATCATCATGCATACATGAACTATAAAGTACCAAGTAATCTCATCATATAATAAACTGAATCTGAAACAACATTTGATAATCTCAAAATAATGTTACTACTAATCATCAACATAAAACTAGCCCTAAAAGAGTTCGACAATGATAAAAAAATGCAACCTAGGGGCAGGCACCACAAAGGTAATCCTATATCTGGTAGATAAGATTGACTAGCCTACATTTTATGATTAGTTAGTGAACATTTTTTTATATGCGGAGAGAAATTAAAGAAGCTAAGGAGGTTTTAAAACCTATAATAAGTAAGTGGGAGGAAAGGGTAAGGATATCACCCTTTTATTCACTTTAGTTATCGACTCATCCCATGAGTAGATAGAAAAACATTTGATTCAACTAATGATCTATCTGATTTTAAAAATAAGAGGCATCACAAAGAAGAGTAACAATTTTTTTCTCTAGGTATTTAGGTGAGAAATTTGATCTCTTTCCCTAGGCACTCAAATATATTAACACAATAAAAGAAAGAAAAGAGTGGGGAAAGGAATTAAATGATTTATTGTGCCAAAGAATAACCAAAGTCATCAATGAAGACAAACATGTACTATGGAAAAGGACAAATGAAGAATATTTTTAAATTACAATTGTTCTATAGTTTCGTCAGAAAGGAATTTGTTGAAATAAATGAATTAGGGGATTGGGTGGTTAAAAGGCAATGATAAATCTTTACCTTTGATTGGCTTCATGATGTAGTCTTCAAAAAATGGATGGATGATTTTTTCCATTCAAAATAAATAGAGATAGCAGCTAATGATGTGGATCGGGATAAAATCCAAATAGGTGACACATTAGTCCATGCATAAGAAGATAGAGAAGAACAACTAGCCCAAGTGGAAAGCATTATGGTCCCAATTGATGATGTGGTAGAAACACACCTAGATATAATTGTTACCTTGACAATACATGTTGATGCAAGTGGAGATTCTTGAGTTGAAGTAAACTTGTAGAGATCAGAACCACGCACATCATTGGCAAACTTGATGGCTACATATTCCAAGGATTCAGAGTAGTAAAAGACCAATCATGGAATTTGTAGCATTTGAAAGTGTAATAGAAAATAGGCCCACCAAAAGAACATTATAATGAAAAGTTCTTCTGTTGCAAAAAATTTTGTCTTTTATGATAGCAACAAATGTAAATATCTTTTGTCTAAAGGACAACAGTTAGTTCTCTATGCTTGAAGCTTGTTGCATCTCACCCTTTATAAGTCAGATTCTAGGGCTAAAGAAATTGGTGTAGGGAACCAAGGAAAAATGTAAAGTTTATAGGTTAATTTGATAGGAGTTGGAGTCTTGAGTCTTGAGAATGAAGCCTAGATGGACAATTATGGGAAAAACTGTCAATATTTGGCAAAAGGCAAAACTTGCTAAAATGCAAAAAAAGTTGTTGACAACATTTTTGGCAAAATTGTTGTTAAAATTGCAAATCATTTGTATGGTGGCCATAACCATTTTAATATTGGTTGTGACCATTGTAAACAATTTATTTAAGGACTGTACATGGAGAGGAACTCATTGTACGGATTGGAGGACAACAAACATCAATAAAAGCTCTAATTTTATGTCAAAATTCTATGTATTTTGCATTGTATAGACTTGCAAAAATTGGCAGGGGTGATCCAATGACATGGTTGGACGGGTTTGTGAAATAGGTATTGTTTTACTTTGGTTTGAGATTTATATCTTTTCATTTGTAGAAATTATTTTGGTTTCTGTGGAAGCAGTTTGGTTTGGCCCTGAATCTGAAGGTTTCTTAGAAATGTGCCTCTAACTTGTGATTCCACTATGGGATTCCAATGCCCCCTTGGAGAATGAAATTTAGGGAAGGGTGCTATAATATGGAAGAGGTCTAGGGTTGGAGGATGTGGTCCTCTATTTTTAACAATCAGCCCTAGACTGAACATGACTATGTGTTTAGTCTAGATTTGAGAAGAAAATAAGGTATAGACTCCCAAAAAGGTTTGATCTAACCCAATTGAAGGGTTTTGAAGGATTTATTGGATGAGAGGAGGAGTCCCAAGAGGTTTTATGGCATTTGTGAACCCATTTTCATGCATGTCCTTTGTAAACCCAACCTAATGTGACCAATTAGGTCTGTGAGCAAAGTAGGAGTTTGAGCATGTTGGAATAGAGTTAGTATCTAATCTCTTGGAGTCTATAGAAGAAGGTAAAGGGTATCTAAAAAGGCCAGGATTTTGCCTTTCCCTTTTGAAATTTTTGGAGTTTATCAAGAAAAATAGTAAAAAGACCTACTAGGATTGCTGGTCAATTTTGAGTAAACAACATTGTGGAAGTTGGGGATTCTCCAAGTTGGGTGATTCTTGGAACCTTGGTCCTTTGAAGTCTACACCACCATAGATTTTAATTCCTAAGTCATTTAGGAAGAACTTACCTTATTAGGTCCATTTGGAGGGAAAGAGTCTCTAAAGCTCATAGTTGATCCAAGTTGTCAAGAGCTCCATGGAAGAGGGTTTTTTTTGGAAGAGTGGAGTCCACTTGGAAGGGTATAGAAACCTTAGTAGAATTTTTTGGATCAACTTGCAATCCCTTGTGGGGGTTTGAGTGCCTTTTGGAGATTGGGAAGTCAAAAGGTGTTTGTGGCTGTAGACTCCACATCAAGTGGTATCAGAGCCACTAAGAACCTAATTAGAAAGGATAGATGTCAAAAAATGAGGAAAGAGAGGGAGATACCTCTCAGGATCAAAAATTTGGAATTGGCCAAGTTGGTCAATGAAAAACTGTTAGAAATTAGGGTAGTAAGAGAAGAGAATAGAACTATGAAGAGAGAACTAGATAGATTAAAGGGGAAGATGGATAGAGGAGTCCTAGAAGACTCTAAAGGAGAAGAAGAAGAGAAAAATGAAGAAGAAGAACCTTGGCAGGATAGACAAGCAATGTCTGCAGATCAGAGAGCCATGTTAGAAGCCCTAGAGAGGGTAGGAAGAAAGGAGCAAAGGTCAAACCTACATATGTTTAGTGTAAAATTAAATCCAAAGGAGTGTATGGATTGGATTAAAGCACTTGACAATTTCTTTGAGTGTGATAACATACCTAAAAGCCAAAGAGTGAAGGTGACAAAATCTAGAATGAAAGGATCAACCCTTAGTTGGATGAACTTTCTACAAAATGAAAGGAAAGATGAAGGGAAGGAGCCTTTGGCAACATGAAAGAGGATGAAGTCAAAGGTCAAGAGACAATTCATACCAGAGGACTATGAGGTCATAATGCATCAAAGATTTCAAAGTACAAGACAAAAAGACTTGGATGTGGGGGCTTATATAGAGGAGTTTCATTAACTCACTCTAAGAGCCAAGGTTCCTAAGAATGAGAAGTAGAAACTAGAAAGATACTTGAATGGACTCAAGTATTCCATCAAGGATGAATTGATATTGTTTAACCCCAAATTAGTATACCAATGTTATCAAATGGCCCTCAAGATTGAGGATAAAAAAAAAGAGGAAGAGTGACTCTAAAGGAAAAGGGAGAGGAGGAAATGCCAGAGGTGGAGGAAGATTTGGGGGTATAATTTCATCCAATAAGTCTCAAGGAGAGACAAGTAACCAAGAGAAACCAGAAGGAGACACCAATCCTAGAGGAGGATTTAGATGCAGGAGACCTAATGGGAGAGGAAGATTTGGAGGAAGGACTCTAGGGGTATTTACTGGAAGATTTTTTACTTGTAAGCATATAGGACATAGATCTTCTAGATTTCTTGAGAAAATGGGAGGCAACAACCAAGAAGGGGATAGAAGAGTCCATTTGGCTCAACAAGAGGATGTACAAAGTGACCAAGGGGCAAGAGGAAATGCTAATCCAGAAAGAGGAGAGTCCTTGATGTTTAATAGGACCCTGTTGAAGACTGTTGCAGAGTAGGAACCTCCCCAAAGGAAGACATTATTCAAGACTCTCTGCAAGGTGAAAGGTAAAGTTTATAAAGTAATTGTAGTTTCCAGTTCAACTAATAATCTAGCATTAGTAGAAATGATTGAAAAGCTTGGATTGAAGAAATTACCCCATGCTAACCCTTATAAGGTCTCATGGCTAAATAAGGAACAACAGGCCATAGTGAATGAACAAGTTCATGTTGAGTTTTAGATAGGAGACTACAAAGACACTATTGTATGTGATTTTACAAAGATGGATGCTTGTCACTCATTGATAGGAAAGTCATGGTAGCATGATGTGAATTCAAGGCATGATGGAAGGAATAATGTATATGTCATCACCAACAATGGAAGGTAATTCACTATGAGGCCTTTACCAGAAGATGGGAAATAACTTCATCATACACCTAGTGTGATGGTGGTTGGAGAAAGAGTTTTTGAGGGCTCTTAAAGTGAAGAGCAGCCCTTTCTTTTCTATTGTAGTGAAGCCAAGGACATGAGATAAAGGGGAGAAAAACTAAGCCAGATGAGAAGGTTTTGGAATCTAAAGAGGTGAGGTAGTTATTAGACAGTATAAGAAGGTGATTTTAGACTATACCATAGAAACCCTACCACCTTTTAGAGAGGTGAGCCATTGCATTGACTTCATACCTAGTTCCACATTACCAAAAAAGGAAACATATAGGTTAACACCAAAGAAAATTAAAGAATTGGCCAGGAAAGTGGAAGAGTTTCTTGCAAAGGGATTTATAAGAAAAAGTATCGGCCCTTGTGTAGTGCTTGCATTGTTGGCTCCTAAAAAAGAAGGTACATGGGGGTTATGTATAGAATGTAGAGTTATAAATAAGATAACCATCACATATAGTTTCCCCATGCCTACAATGGAGGATTTGATAGATAACCTAGGAGGAGAAAAGTACTATTCGAAGATTGATATAAAAAGTGGATACCACCAAATTAGAATAAGGCAAGGAGATGAATGGAAAACCACCTTCAAAACCAATGAGGGACTCTATAAGTGGATGGTGATGCCCTTTGGTCTCTCTAATGCCTCAAGTACATTTATGAGAATCATGAATGAAGTCTTGAAACCTTTTATTAATCATTTTGTTGTTGTTTATCTTGATGATATATTGATTTTTAATAAATCTAGAGAATAACATCTAACACATATGGAATTTTTTTTGAAGAAACTCAAGGAGAGGGAATTAAGGATCAACTTGGATAAGTGTGATTTCTTGAATGAGGAGTTGGTGTTCCTAGCTTTTGTCATTTTCAAGGGAAACCTCAAGCTAGATCTAGAAAAGTTTGAAGCCATTCTCAACTAGCCTAAACAAAGAAATGCAAGTGACATAAAAAGCTTTCATGGTCTAGCAAGTTTCTATAGAAAATTCATTAAAGGTTTTAGTACTGTGTGTGCCCTTATGATCGATACAATGAAGGGTGGAAGGAAATGTAAATTTACATGGAATAGGGATGCAGATCAATCCTTTGAATACTTGGAGAAGAAGGTAGTAGAGGCACCCATCCTTGTTTTGCCTGATTTTAAGAAGGTGTTCACCATTGAGTGTGATGCAAGTAATAGGGCCATAGGAGGAGTCCTAAACCAAGAAGGTAAACTAGTAGCCTTATTTAGTGAGAAGTTAAATGAGGCAAAGAGAAATTATTCAACATATGATTTGGAAATGTATGCAATGGTTCAATCCTTGAGAAAATGGAGGCATTATTTGTTGCCTAAATAATTTTTGATTTATACTAACAATCATCCTTTGAGCTTCTTAAATAGGTAGGACAAACTAAACCATGGGCATGTCAAGTGGATGGAGTACATCCAAGCATATGAATTTACCATTAACCATAAGAAATGGATTTCTAACAAGGTAGTAGATGCCCTTAGTAGGAGGAATCTAACCATTCAAGAAGTTAGATTGGAGAGTATGGGAATCAACTCCATGAAAGGCATGTATGAAGGAGATGAATGATAGGTACCATACTGAATTTGCAGATTTCATATTCTAGGAAGGATTCCTCTTAAAGGGAAATCAACTATGTATCCCTAGAGGGTCCATGAGGGAGAATATAATAAAGGAGAAGCATTGTGGGGGGCTAGGAGGACACTTTGGTTTGGACAAGACACTAGAATCAATTAAGAGGATCTATTTCTAGCCCAAAATGTAGATAGAGGTAAGAAGATTTGTGGAAAAGTGCATGATGTGCCAAAGAGCCAAGTGAATAGCATCAAATGTAGGGCTATACACACCACTACCCATTCCTAGAAAACCTTGGGATTCCATTATCATGGATTTTGTGCTTGGGCTTACAAAAACTAGACAAGGTTATGACAACATATATGTTGTGGTGGATAGATTTTCCAAAATGGCCCATTTTTTTCCTTGTAAAACAAGTCATGATGCTTCACATATTGCAGGGATATTCTTCAAAGAAGTTATAAGGCTGCATGGACTACCTTTGTCTATAGTGTTTGATAGAGATCCAAAAATTTTAGGACATTTTTGGAGAACATTGTGGAAAAAGATGGGAGCCAACTTGTCTTACTATTTTGCATACCACCCACAATCAGATGGCTAGATTGAGGTCATAAATAGGTCCTTAGGGAACCTATTAAGATGTTTAACAAAATATTATGGAGTCACATGGGACTTAGTCTTAGCACAGGCAAAAGTTTCCTATAATGACTCAGTAAATAGAAGTACTGGTCACAGTCCCTTTCAGATTGTTTATGGGACTCATCCCAAAGGAGTGATGGAATTAAGGGATGTCAACACATTGGAGAGAATGAGTGCACAAGTAGAGGACTTTGCAAAAGTCATGAAAGAGATACACCAAGAAATCAAGAGCAAGCTACAAAAGACATCTGAGAAGTATAAGGAGAGAGCAAATAGAACAAGGAGAGATCTTTAATACAAAGTGGGAGACATGGTGATGGTACACCTGAAAGAAAAAAGACTACCTAAAGGAAAATATACTAAGATAATGATGAGGAGAATGGGATCCTAAATTTTTTTGCAAAAATGTGGCACACATGCCTATAAAGTGGAGCTACCCACTGATATTGGTTTATCTAACATTTTTAATGTTTCTAGTCTCTACCCCTATAAGGGATCTATTGTTTGTCATGCAAGTGAAATTCATGAAGCAAAAGTTCCTATAGAACTTCATAAGAAGTCACCATCAAAATTTGAGTGTCTCTTAGACACCAAGGTCATGAAAGAAATCATAAGGAATATCTATTATCAATACCTTATCAAATGGAAGCACAAAAATGTGGAGGATGCAACTTGGTTGACTGAGAAAAGATCTAACCAAAATGGGACTCAAAGTGGAAGATTTGCCAACTCAAGAGACTTATTTTTCTAGCCTGAGGAGTATGGTGTAGGACAACAAGTCAAAATTTCAAGTTTACAGGCTGAGTTGATAGGATTTGGAGTCTTGAGTAGGAGTCTTGAAGGACTTTTTGTAATAAGACCATATGTGAGGTCAAGAGGATCTTAGGTATCATTGTAAATTGGGATGCCAATTGAACCAAGGGTCAACATTAAACAATTTAAGTTACTTTTGGAGTTAATAAGGAATTTTTTGCATCTTATAAGGATTTAGGGGTCCTTATAATCATTTGATAAGATAATGAAGCCTAGATGGACAATTGTGCAAAAAACTATCAATATTAGGCAAAAGGCAAAAGTTGCTAAAATGCAAATGAAGTTACTAACAACACCTTTTGCAAAATTGTTGTTAAAATTGAAATTTAGTTGTATAGTGGCCATAATAATTTGAAAATTGGTTGTTATAATTGGAAACAATGTATTTAAGGATTGTACACAGAGAGGAACTCATTGTACGGATTGGGGGACAAAAAACATCAATAAAAGCTCTGATTTTTATTATCAAACTTCTCTGTATTTTGCATTGTATGGACCTGTATAGATTGGAAGGGGTGATCCAATGTGATGGATGAATAGGTTTTTGAACTAGGTCTTTTTTCCCTTTGGTTTGAGTTTTAGATGTTTTCATTTGTAGAAGTTATATTGGTTTTTGTGGAAGCAGTTTGGTTTGGCCCTAAATTTGAGGGTTTCTAAAAAATGTACCTCTAACTTGAAATTCCACCATGGGATTCCAATGCTATCTTGGGGAATACAAGTTAGGGAAGGGTTATTTAAGATGGAAGAGGTCCAGGGCTGGAGGATGTGGTCTTCTATTTTTAACAATCAGCCCTAGACTGAACATCGCTATGTGTTCAGTCTAGATTTCAGAAGAAAATAAAGTATAGACTCCCAAAAAGTTTGATCTGACCCAATTGAAGGGTGTTGAAGGACTATAAGGAGTCCCAAATGGTTTTTTGCACTTGTGAACCCATTTTCATGCACTTCCTTTGTAAACCCAGCCTAATCTGGCCAATTAGGTCTATGAGAAAAGTAGGAGTTTGGGCATTATAGAATAGAGTCAGGATCTAATCTCTTGGAGTCTATAGGAAAAAGGTAAATGGTATTTAAAAAGGTCAAGATTTGGCCTTTCCCTTTGGAAATTTTTGGAGTTTATCATGAAAAATAATAAAAAGACCTACTAGGATTGCTGGTTAGTTTTGAGTAAACAACATTGCGGGAGTTGGGGATTCTCCAAGTTGGGTGATTCTTCGTACCTTGGTCCTTCAAAGTCCATCCCATCATAGATTGGAATTCCTAAGTCATTAAGGAAGAACTTAGCTTATTAGGTTCATTTGGAGGGCAAGTGTCCCTAAAGCTCATAGTTGATCTAAGTTGTCAAGAGCCCTAGGGAAGAGGGTTTGTTTTGGAAGAGTGGAGTCCACTTGGAAGGGTAGAGAATACCTTAGTAGAATTTTTTGGATAAACTTGAAATCCCTTGGGGGGGTTTGAGTTCCTTTTGGAGATTGGGAAGTCAAAAGGTGTTTGTGGTTGTAGACTCTCCATCAGAAAGGGTCTGAGTATTTGCATATTTTTACTTCTTATTAAGCTTGTTCAGTCCAATTTTCTTGATGTGAACTTTATGATGTATCTCTTTGCAAATATCTAAGAATACATTAATGTTACAAGATCTTGATGTTTATCTTGAGTCATTCTGTGTTTCATTTCTATTATATACAATTTTCCAAGGGAGATTAATACAAAAGATAGTTTGTCCCCATATTTGTTCTCGCTAAATCTTGTCTCCAATTTATTACCTAGTTATTTTGATGTTGTATGATCAAAGCTTGTCCAATTTAATGAAATTAAATCAAATTGTATGTCAATTCACTATTACTTTTATTTCAATTAATTAAGTAAATTCTTTACTATAGTTCATAGGGTTTCCATGGTAAATAGAAGGATGTCTGTAAGAATTATTTTCAATGACAATTGTTGATAATATTAATTGTAATGTAGTCAATCAGATCTAGAAATTCAATGGACCTTGAGTCCCAATGGATGAGGCACTGATCCATTAATTTGGTCTGCAGATGGAAAATCATGAACAAGAATCAAGCTTAAATTCAAAAAATCAATTCTAATTTACTATTTGAAGAATGTTAATGATGGTCAGCACTTGTTTGCATTTAACCTCTGAGTTATAGTTAACTACTATTACCAAATTTATTTGTAAACCTAAGAAGAATTTGACCAAGTTTATTTCAAAGGATGTGTATTATTGTGGATTGAATAATATATGTATGTAGTGTTAGGTTGAAAAATCTTCCATCCCTAAGGTATACCCACCTTGCTTCTGTAGAGCCTAAAGAGTAAAAAATATGTTTTGATTTTATTGAAATTGAGTCTAGATATGATGCACATATAATTGTTCATGGGAAATATCTAATCCTTAGATTATTGTAATTTTTATTATCTTGGTATTGTGTATTTTATTGCTTGGTAGTTGGAAAAAATGAACAAAGCCAATGAAAAATTTGATCTCACCAAATGTTGACATCTCAAAATCTTTACTCATTTGATCAAAAAATGATGATCAAAAAATGATTTACATAGAAAAATATTTCCACCAAATATAATATCATGTATTAAATTTTTAGCAATCAACACTATATTCTTAGATTAAATTCAAATATATATTTCATTCTCACTTGAGTTAATCTTAGATTGGTTTTGACAAGGTAGTGACAAAATGTTTAGTCACAATATAGTAGAATTACAGTGCAATCCAAGCACATAGTGTATGCCAAGAGATCAGAGTGAGCCAAGCAATTAGTGCGAGTTGAGTGATCAAGGCTTGTTGAGCACAAGTTTTTAGCCAATACATGCTGAGAAATATGGATAGTTAGTGCTGAGAAAACTATACATACTAAGTGATTTAGGTGTCAAGTAAATAGAGAGTGCTAAGTTATTCAAAATCCAAGTTATAACATTAGGAGCATAGTGAAGGTCGAGCATCAAAGTCTTCAGATGTCGAGTGAATAGTTTTTTGGTATAGTTGTTTGTAATGACACAAAATTCTATGTAAACCATTTTTGGGCCAACATAAACATATTTTATGATCATGAGAGATAAGTATGAAGGTATATTGTGAATCCCTATGCATTACATGCAACCAATCAGAAAAGGGAAGCTTAAGGTGGTAGTATGGATCAACCACAACCCTTGATTCTTACCTAATCAATCTTCACCAATGTTTATTTAACAAGGAAAACTATAAAGAGTTTGTAAGAGTGTGGTATGAATGCAAGAGATAAATGCTAAATGTGGAGATAGAATTCATGGTGGCTACGATGGATATAAAAGAGCTATGCATTGTAGAATCAGTTTGAGAAGAATAGACTATGGAAGTGAAAGGATAGAGAAGACATATTTGATCAAGAGGATGAAGGTTTAATCAATAAAGAGAAGATCTGAAATCAAGTAGAGAAGTGCTAACCAAAGGATCATGGTGTTGAATCATTCTAATATGTGATACAAAAAAAATATCTTAACTAAGTAGTCCTAACAGCTTTTAAGTCTTGACAAAATTTTATAAATCTCTTAACCAAGTACTTGTTTTATTATAAGTTCAAATCCTTTGACAAGGTGAGACCTAACAGTCTTTGTAAGCATTTAATAGGGTAGACCTTTCATAGGGTAGATCATAGATTACGATCAAACACATTGTAGCCATAATACGCTACACTTTACAACTATAGTAGTGAATATTTGTGGGTGTAATCCCCACCCTAGTTTTACCTTCTCATTGGAGGGTTTTTGGGTAACTAATTTACTTTGTTATGTGCTATTTATTTTATACTATGGATGTGATGTATGTTATGTTATTTGAATTTACATATTAGGTTATGTGATCAATGTGGGTGATAAGTTTTAGAGGCAAAAGTTTTAAGTGTTGATTCACCCCACACACTCTCAGAACTTAGTTTCTGTCATGTCCCCTTTTCAAATAATTAAAAATAATAATCTTTTCTAAGGCAAGCAGGTCCAAAAAGGTGAAGTTTCAGAAAAAGGGGATAATATTTGGAAGCTAATGGACTAATAAATAAAAATTATTATTAAAATATGTTTTATTAACCCCTCTTGGACGTGAGTTAGGGTTATGCCCTCTTTTAAGGGGTTTGGAAGCATTTTGGGCTCATTCTAGAACTTGATTTTTGCGCATTGCTTTGTTGTTCTTCAGAGGTTGCCAAACCTGTGAAGAAGGAGACCCACAAATGGGAGTTTTCAGGTTTTTAGGAAGGCTAAGGATGGGAGTTTGAAGCCATTCCATGTGCATGCTCATGCAGAGTTTGCCTTTGTGCTAAACAGTGCAGATTTGTGAGTTTTCGGGTGTATTTTTTGTAAGAGTTTGGTGTTTCCGGTTGAGTATTTCATATCAGTTTGGGTTGCTGATCTATATAAGACTTTTAAATGTTAAAATAGAGCTGAATATATGTATTTGAATATGATTATACTTCTGTGATAGATTATTAAGTTTTTGTGGTGATTCTGGGCTATTTTGTGCTATTTTCGAGAGCCCGATGAGCATTATTTTTGTCCTTCGTTTGAGAGCTATTGTGTGCATGTTATACAGATCTGAAAATGTCATTTTATAGGATGTTATTCTACTCAAATTTTTGTAAAAATTTCCACTTTTAGATTTATTAATAATAGGTGAAGCTGTGAAGCTTTTGGCACTATTTCTGGCATACCCGATTTGGGGTTTATTGAGAAATTGGTGGATCTTTGAAATATTGATTGTTTGATTTTAAAGATCTGATTTGAGGCTCGAAATATCACATAAAATCATAGAAAGGGACATTTTCAGTGGTATCAGAGCTATGATCTTGCCAACCTGAGGGTTTGTAGAAGTTTGCATGTCAGTTTTGACAACTACCCAAATCTTGCATGTCAAAATTTATGGTTGCATGCTACTTCTAATCATTTGCATGTTAGTTCTTGGTGAATTTGGTGGTTGCATGTTGCTTCTAATTAGCTACATGTCAAAATCTATGGTTGCATGCTACTTCTAATCAATTGCATGTTAGTTCTTGGTGTTTGAAGAAGTTATAACCTATTGGGGTTACACTCTACTTTATCCAGAATGGACAGGTATAGTATAGAGTCTCAGAGGACATGATCTTGGACAATTGATATCCAGAGTCAGAACAGTAGAAAGGATGGTTATTTAGACATTCAAGATAAACTTAGGAAAATAAGCCATGACATGTCTGAACAGTTGGTTGAGCACCACCGTATAATGAATGACATGTTGTCTGACCCAGCTAAGGTGGATAAGTTGACTGGATTTCTATTTGGAAAATTTTCTCACAGGGCAAATGACACAATTACCAATAACTTGCATGAGGAGTTTGAGAAACTAGCTTATAGCAAGGTAGAGGTATCAGATTTTACTCCACCACAGGAGGTAGTGAAAAAGGATATTACGCAGATTGATAGTAATGGTCAACTTGATACTCAAATTGAGATAATTGTATATAGGTCATTAAAGGGTGATGTCATAGGTATTCAGGATGGTATAGTTACAGTAAGCAGTGACTACAACATAGTGGGTTCAAATGATGATTATGAGGATGTTGTTGTGCATGATGGTGAGATACTTGGTAGAGATGAGCAGACATTGAGCATTCATGAATTTGCTGAGAAAGGGTACTAGGCATAGTTAGATGCTTCATCACATGAGGTTGAGGCTGGTAGTACTTCACATGATTTGTCTAGCCAGCTGAAAGTGAACAAAGATAGTATTGTGACTTCATTATCTCATCATGATAGGTGTGTGGAGTTAGTTGGTATTGGTCATATTACTCAAGTGAGGATTTTTCTTGAGTTACCAGCTAATTCTAGTTTATAGATATGGACTTGAGATTGTTATATTGGCATTTCAGATTCAGTTGACTAGAGATCTTTAACACTTTTTGGTAGCATGTTTGTTTGGGTTCTATCATGGATTTGATTAGCAGATTGCACAGTGTTGTCTTTTCTTGTGCTAGCAGCTTGTCCGATGTTGGTATTAGTTTTTATACACCGGTGTTGGGCTTTGTTCATATATCCAGTCGACCATACTTGTTGGAATGTGTTGATGATCTTTCATATTTGGCAGTGTGTACAGATGAGTCCCAGGATCATATTGGCATTGATGACATCTAGGAGGATGCAGTGGGCAGTTTTGAAGACTTAGTTTCCTTGGGTACAAAGGAGTTGGATAGTAGTGCTACAGTTTTTGATATTCTGTTTGTTGATATGAGCTTTAGAGTTGATTCACAGGATATGGATTGTAATAATCTAGAGACAAGAAACTTTGAGGATACTCCTTTAGACAGTGCATTAGAGGAGGTTTGTAGGAGACAGTCAAGCCAGTGCCATCATGTGTCTAATCAGTTGAGAGTTAGTGAGCAAGACATTGCTATCGCTTGCCAACATTTTGATGCTACTCATCAATTGTTAGTAGTTTATGGACGGGGTTCTCCTACTAGTGATGAGCAAGGAGGCAATTATCTTTCCTTGATAGAGTTCCACTCTTTATGGGAGGCTATCTAGATTATGAGATAGGATTATATGCAGTTGGTAGCCGACAAAGATTATCTTATGGAGTCCAGGGTAGTACAACATATGATGCATTGTTGGCCAAGGAAGATGAGGTGAGTGAGCTTGCTGAGTAGCTTGAGGTGACTTCTAAGATTCTTGAGAGTACACAGTTGGCTTTCAAGGAGTCACAATTTAATTTGGCTAAGGTGACCATGGAGTTAGAGCAACTACAGTCTTTACTAGATTCTATACAGTCACAAGCTATGGTGTCTGATGATCAAAGGATGTCCATGGTTAATATTGTCAAAGATAGTGGAGATGGGGATGCATCCATCCTTGATACTAACATTGGAATATCGTGTTCATCCCCACTAGAGTCAGGTTCAGTTGAGTTGGGTGCTGCAATAGATTGTTGTGGTATGCCTGACATGGTGGTGACCTCTAACACTAATGGCACGAAGACTAGAGATGTTGTATCAAAGACCATGTGTGATGTTGGTGAGCCAATAGTTGGCATGGTTCCTGCTAGTAATACTACTCCCTTGGCAATGTCTTTAGAGGTAGTAGTCAGTTCCAACTTGGTTAGTGATCGATTGCAATTAGTTACATCTGGATTGTAGTCTAAGCTACTAACTGAGATTGGTGCATTCTATCATAATTACATTGTGAGGTATGCTCATCAATTTACCTTTGATGACCATGTTAATGAGATGATGATACAGAGATGTACTTTGGTTCCTAGTGCTTATCATTAGTTATGGGATAGTTTAATGCCTCCAGATGAGAGTTGTGACGGGCATGACATGGTGATAGCTTCTGTAGTTGATAGCTTGATAATACATGACTTAGAGTAGGAGTTTTAGAGTGATTCTTCAACGGGTGTTGTTATTGATTCTACTCCTTTAGCTATGACATCTCCTGACTTAGCTGGTGATCAGTCACAGTGGGTTGTATCACTTCTTCATGGTGAGCTGTTGACTAAGGTTGGTTTTTTTTATCAACATTATATTCCAAGGTATGTACATTAGTTAGCATTTGATCCTTGTGTTGAGGAGTTGATGGCAAGAAAATTTGGTTTGGGTTCCAATTCTTGTTGTTTATTTGGTGATGGCTTTTCACCATCAAGCGTGCATGGGAGTTATGGTTATGAGATAGTGGTCGGTGATCTATAGAGTTGTGTTGACTGTAGGAGTTGTATAGTGTGTGGATTCTCCATACTTGGTATAGTTTCATTCGAGAGCATTCACCATTGTTGCAGAGTTGGATTGTACATTTTGTATAGGCCAGTGGAATGTGTTGATGGTATTTACTGTGTTGGTAGTTTGATTTGTCCACTTTACTTGGGTTTTGATGTTCTAAGAGTTTGTGTCTCGTGGGTTTCTAACTGTGAAAGTTGTGACTTTGGAGTTTGGTTGAGCAGTAATTGTCAGTTTGATTATGGATTCCTCTTGGTTATATTGCAAAGGATATTGCAGGAGCCTATGTTAATTGACAATAGTATAGTTCATGACTACATTTGGGATCTAGGTGGATTGATTGGTTTATTTTTCATCCATTTCTTGAGGAGAAGCAATATTTGGAAGGGGAGGACTTGTCATGTCCCCTTTTCAAATAATTAAAAATAATAATCTTTTCTAAGGCAGGCAGGCCCAAAAAGGTGAAGTTTCAGAAAAAGGGGATAATCTTTGGAAGCTAATGGACTAATAAATAAAAATTATTATTAAAATATGTTTTATTAACTCCTCTTGGACGTGAGTTAGGGTTATGCCCTCTTTTAAGGGGTTTGAAGGCATTTTGGGCTCATTCCAGAACTTGATTTTTGCACATTGCTTTGTTGTTCTTCAGAGGCTGCCAAACCTATGAAGAAGGAGACCAAAGAATGGGAGTTTTTAGATTTCTAGGAAGGTTAAGGATGGGAGTTTGAAGCCATTCCATGTGCATGCTCATGCAGAGTTTGCCTTTGTGTTGAACAGTGCCGATTTGTGAGTTTTCGGGTGTATTTTTTGTAAGAGTTTGGTGTTTCCGGTTGAGTATTTCATATTATTTTGGGTTGCTTCTATATATCAAACTTTTAAATGTTAAAATAGAGCTGAATATATTTATTTGGATATGATTATACTTTTGTGATAGATTATTAAGTTTTTGTGGTGATTTCGAGCTATTTTGTGCTATTTTCGGGAGCTCGATGAGCATTGTTTTTTTCCTCCGTTTGGGAGCTATTGTGCAAATGTTATACAGATCTAGAAATATCATTTTATAGGCTTTTATGCTGCTCAAATTTCTGTAAAAATTTCCACTTTTAGATTTATTAATAATAGGTGAAGCTGTGAAGCTTTTGGCACTATTTCTGGCATACCCGATTTGGGGTTTATTGAGAAATTGGTGGATCTTTGAAATATTGATTGTTTGATTTTAAAGATCTGATTTGAGGCTTGAAATATCATATAAAATCAGAGAAAGGGAAATTCCAGTTTCCCATTGTTATTTCCAAAAGCTTGTTCTAGAAAATATAGTTTTAATCAAATAAGAATGTAGCCTTGCATACCATGCTCTCAGTGTTTTCTTTAGTCCATATAGTGCCTTGTTTAATTTGCACATGAGTTCTTCTTATCAGGTTTAACAAGTCCTTCTAGTTGTTCTATGTAGAATTCTTCTTTATTTTTTCAATTAAAAAATACAAATTTGACATTCATTTGATACATATTGAGTTTCTTGTAGGTAGCATAAGCCAACAATGTTCTTACTCCTTCCAATCTTGCCATAGGTTTAAAAGTCTTACAATAGTCCATTCCTCTTCTTGATCATAACCTTTACAAATTAGTCTTTCTTTGTTTCTCACCATTTCTTTATTTTCATTCATTTTATTCTTGAAAAAACACTTGGTTCCTATCACATTCTTGTTTTCAATTCTCCATACTAGTGTTCATGTGTTTTATTCTCTATCTGATCAATCTTTTCATTCATAGTATTTATCTAATCCTTATTATCAAGTGCAACCTTGACTATTATGGGTTGAAAATCAACAATTAAACATGTACTATATTTCAATTTACTTCTTGTCATCACTCCAACACTTCTATCGCCAATGATTTGTTAGGAGAATGATTTTTTCTCGTATATTTTGCTAACATAGGTTTAGATCTTTATTTTTTCAGTTAAGGTTCAGCTTCCTACTTAGGTTGTACTGTCTACTACTCAGGTAAAGTAGGTTGATGTCTAGTATCTTTGTGCTATAACTTGGGTAGTGTGTGAGGCACATCTTCATACACATACACAAATTTGTTCTAGTCTCCTAGTTCCTTCTTTCTTTCCACATCGCTCTTGTCTACAAAATCATGAATTCTCACATTTCACTTTCAATCATTTTACTAGTAGCTTTGTTCAAAATTTAATATGCTTTTCTCTTAGATGAATAGTCAAGGAATATACCTTCATCTCCTTTTGAACTAAATTTACCAATCCTTGCATCCTTATGAATATGACTCCTACTTTCAAATATTTTTAAATAACTCATATTAGGTGTATAACCATACCAAAATTCATAGGGTGTCTTGTTTTTTCCTTTAGTTAGTTAAAATTGGTTGAGATTATAGATTACAATGCTTATAGCCTATTTCTAGAACATCTATGCAACATATTTTTTAATCATCAATATTCTTGCACAATACACAACTAATCTATTTCTTCTCTCAACAATTCCAAGTTGTTATGGTGTTCTCAGTGTAGATA
This sequence comes from Cupressus sempervirens, assembly GCA_028749045.1. Lineage (NCBI taxonomy): Eukaryota > Viridiplantae > Streptophyta > Pinopsida > Cupressales > Cupressaceae > Cupressus > Cupressus sempervirens. The sequence continues at coordinate 46,659,527 of CM053787.1, forward strand.
ACTATCTTTTGATACCATTCTCAATAAAAAACTTAGTGAATTCAATAGACTTAAATTATTCATCTCTATAAGATCTTAGACATTTCAATTATTCATCATTTATTTCTCAAGTCTAGTCTTTACAATTTGAACATATCAAAAGAATGTGATTTCACCTTCATGAACATGACAGTCACCATCCTAGTATAATCATCAACAAATAATATGAAGTATCTATCACTATGAGGCCTCACCCTGATCCATCATATCACATTTGATACATTATATTATGACACATTATGACTCAATATGTTTAGACATCATTTGATGGACTGGACATTATATATATTATTTATGTTATGTGATTCTTTACTTTAAAAATGCTTAATCATGCTATTTGATGTTTTATAAGCATGCATTATGATGATGTATTTTAGTAAATGATTTAGGTTGATGAATATGTCAATATTTTACCTATGCAATTAGTGGTGATTAAATATGCATGCATTAATGATAAAGGTTATTCAAATTAAAGTTTTAATATTTTGATCAATGTGATATCCAAATTGGTTTAAATATATGAATGTGGTATTTTCAAACTATTGATATTCAAATTGAGTGTGCAGGATGATTAATGATGGAATTAATTGGAGAACCGATAATTGGCCCTATGTGTAAACTATAACACTAAGGTCGAATCCAATAAAGTGACTTGAACCTCATTGTATAGTATTTAAATTGTATTGTAATATGAATGTATGTGTATCATTCTGTAATTTGTGATATGTCAAGTGTTATGTAAAAGTAAATCTCATGGTGTCACTTGACACTCGTTATATGCATATATGTGCTAACATGTCAATTTAGGGTTAGTAGAGTAATGTGCTAATCTAAGACTAATTAACTAGTAACCTAAATTAGTTCCCCTTAATTAGGGTTTAGGTGGAAATGTTACATATTTAGGTTTTATGAAGACCAAATATTTCAAGCCACTTGCATATGTCCTAAAATGATCCTAGAGGCCAAATTTAATGTAATTCAAGTGCCCAACTAGTACATGTATAGGTTAGGAACCTTTTCCACCCTTCTAGAACTTCCAAGCAACATTTATGACCCCCATAATATCTCATTTTCCCTTTTGTGACAAAATGAATCATCTCCATGAGGTTAACCAAGTTTCCACTCCTCTAAAAGGTTGTTTTTATGATAGGGGCAAGTGGGAAGGCCATAGGAGGCTTAAGTCAAGTTTGGAGTTATTGCTATTTTTGGGTAGATAAGTTTGAATGCTATTTAGAGTCTCTTGGAAGAGTTGAAGGTTCTTCACCCATTCTCTACATTTAGAGAAGTCAAGTTTGGAGTTGCAATAAGGAGAGGATTGTGCTCATCTCAAATTTCATTTCCATAAGCTTTATGAAGGTATGTTCTCTATTACCATGGTTATGTTCCTTGTATGAGTTAAATTGTTGCATATTATAGTATGTGTGTATTTATATTATGTGAGGGATGGGTGTTGTTGTTTTTATTTTCTTTATTTTCATGTTTATTTTCCTTTTTTTGTAGGGTAAACTATGAAGAAAGTGTTGTCATTACTCACCGTTGTATAGGGTAGAAGTGGCCATGTATGGGAGAATGGATTCAGCTAGATTCTGGGTTAGTGTAGAGTCTCTTCTCGTGTTGGGAAAATGGAGAAAGCAAGGTGTTATGCGACCTTTCTTGTTAATACAAATTTAATTTTGTTTTGGTGAGATAAGGAGAGAAAGAAATGGAAGTTTATGTGATTTTGTAGCCTTGAAAGAGGTATATGATTTGTGTTCATGATTGACATCTCTTTCTTGGAAAAATTAACCTTCTCCCTAGTCATAGGTTCATTATGAAACCAATTGTGCATATCTTGGATGGGAATTATATGTTGAGTTGTGTCATTGTGACTACTTTCAGAATGTAACCTAGTTGGTTACTGGTTCTCCTAGCTCAGGGTGTGGCCTCCTTAAGGACTAGATTAGGATGTGATCTCTCCATGTTTTTTCCTTGTATTTTGTAGATTTTTGAGATAAGATGTCATGATGGAGCAATCCTAGTTTTCTTAGGGACACTAATGGTGTTCTTGGTGTCATGCTATTGGAGGTTTCTCCATTGTTATACCACCTATTGAATTGTATATCCATGTTCAGAATGATCATGAAATGGATGGTCTAAATGTGTAATTTTAATATTGATAAATAAAAAATTTGGTAATTGTATGAAATAAGCAAGTTATATGATCAGGTATTATTAAATTATAAATCATATCTTACTTTCAATTATATTTCTTACAAAAGTTTGAGTTGATAGCTCTTAATCCTTTTACATGAAATGTTTTTTTTAGTTCATTGTATTCGAAAGCTCTTATCATAGAATATGGATATAGAAGTTATTTGATGGATACATGCAATAACTCATCCTTAAAATCTTGTTATAAAATCAATGTTCAATTTGGATATATTTACCTTGCATATTGAAACCATAGTTTGTATAAAAAATTTTCATTCAATGAATGTTACCTTATATTGAATTGTTTATAGACTACTTAAAATTACTCCAAATTTCAACACAAAATTTAACATCAAAATTATACCTACAATCCACTCAATAAAATGAGAAAAAATTAATACCCTATAACATTATAAATTCCTATTTGGAAACCTTGCACTTCGAAGGAGAAAGGAGAGCTTAAAATTTTTATCTAATTGAGAGAGCCAAAATGCTCTCTGAAAAATGTATGGAAAAGTTTTAATTCTTATTGAAATAGAGAATATTCCTTGGAATCTATTCTTTTCCTAATAAAACTAACTCAAAAATTCACTACCTAATAAAATTTACGGTATAACTCTCCTACTTAACTCTTGCTAAGGATAACTATTCAAACTTATATATAAAATAAAACAAAATAAAATCACACTTGATGTAAGGGAGGATCAGACACCCATGGGGGCCCACCCCCATCTCATACCTTCAAATTTGAGTGCAAGTCATGATAGGAATGTAGAGTTTTAAAAAGAAATAAAAAATAAACTAAGTCAACACCTAAGTATCTACTTTTTCCCAACCACCTTCACACTTCCAAAAACATGCACATCCCCTTCTTGCATGTATGAGACTTCTCAAGTAGGCCTCCCTCTCTCTCCCATATATTGAAGGCTATTCACAAATCCTCATGCAATTTTTTTTGCCAAATGGAAAGCATGGACATATATTCAACTTACCTTTATTAATCCTCCCCCCTTTCATGCAAATGTTCCATCTTCAAGAGAGACATCTGTACTTTTGGGTCAGCCTAGGGAAACAAAAATATAGGCCTAGGTCAATGTACCTATGTTGAAATCTATTTGAAAAGATCATTGTTGAGAAAGAGAGAAACTGTTGATGAAGAATTTTTTCAATCAATTTTTTGTCAGTGATGTTAGACTTGCTATTTGTTGGAGAGACAATTGCTTATAAGATTCAAGTACTATCACTTAGTTGATTAATGAAGAGGATTTAATTAATAAGATGTAACAAAAGCACCTAGAGGAAAGCTTGAGTTATGATTATGTAATGAAGTAAAAGGATCAGTTAAGACAATGGTAAAATAATGTATTGATAATCTACTTGAAGGTAAAGAGGTTGGCTACACTTACAAACTTTAGAAAAATAAGTTATAACAAAACTGTCTGTAAAGATTGACTAAATTCATTAGTGGGCACTGAGCAAAGTTAGTTCATGTTGAGAAGAAAATCAGTTGGTGCCAAGTAAAATAAAAATCTAGTGTGAGCTAAGTAAAGTAGTAGGTTCAAAGCAAGTTTAGGTGCCAAGCTAGAGAAAATGCAATAGGTGTCGAGCATCAGTAAAACTTAGTTAGTGCCAAGTGAATTCATAGTTGATGATGAGTAACACAGTATGTTCTAAGCATTAGAAGATCAATAGTGCCAAGTTGCTACATTATTTGAAATTTAAATGATTCACCAAATCTAAGTCGATAAGTTCTTTTATCTTCAATTTTGTGAACCAGGTGTAAGATAAGCATGATGAGCTAGTCGTAAGGAATTTGAGGTTAACCATTTTTAGGTGATTGCAAGTGGATTCTATGTGAAATTTCTAGAAGAAACAAGATAAAGGGTAGATACATTATATCTGACCTAATTCATTCAAACCTTAATCTAAGCAACAAAAATTAGAGCGAGAAAAGCATTCCAAATTCCTACTTAAGGAATTAATGGTCATGAAGCAAAGTAAGTGGTTGGCTAGAGTATGTGGTGTCAAGGAGAAGGCATTAAGAAGGAAGAACAAAGTACAAAGACTCTGCTTCACCAAGTGACCACAGAAGTGACTACATTGGCACAACGAGCAAGGAGATTCAAGGAGACAAAAGCTTGAGGAGCAAACAAGCTATCAGAGCTATAGAGATTGAAAACCAAGTAGAATTGGGAACTGAATTGAGATTTGAAATCTACAAGTTATCTTGTAAGTTATATCTGATCAAAAGCCCTTATTGATTACTTTCTAGCAATTGTATCTGTCAGGGAAAAATCATTTGGACTAAGTTTGGCCTAACATCCATTTAGAAATCCTTTAATAGGGTGGCATTCCATGTGAATGTTGTAAAGTCCTTTAACTAGGCTCGATTCTAATAGGGTGACTAAAATCTCTTAACAAGGTCACACTTAACAATGTGTGTTGTAACCTTTAATAGGGTTGGCCTTTCACAGGGCATCACTTTATAAGAGTGAGAAAGAAGTAGCATGTTATTGGTGTTTTTTCCCAAATTAGATTTCCATGTAAATCATTGTGTTATGCATGTTGATCTTTCATGTCTTATTGTTGGATGTTGATTTATTAGTAACTTGCTAGTTAGAATGTTTAGCTTGGATGCATGAATGAGTTAAATGGGTTCAATAGGTTGAGTGAAAAGTTTTATTGGGACATCTGGACCTTGAATAACTGATTCAACCACCCTCTCAATTATTCTAAAGAATTTCTAACAATTGATATCAGAGCCATCTGCTGATTTAGTTTGAAGGTACTAGAAGCAAAAAGATCAAGATGTCTAAGAGAGAAGTTCCCAAGCTTAATAGAGACAACTTCACTGCATGGAAAAGTCTAATGAAGCTACATCATGGTTCAATAGGTGACCATGAACAAACCTCAATCATATTGGAACATGTTGATCTAGCTGGTGTGCCTACTTCTGAAGATATGAAGAAAAAGGAGCACAATTAGGCAATGTTGGAGATTGCCTCTACCCTTAGCTACATAGAATTTAATGACATCAAGGAATGTGACACTGCATTCAAGATGTGGGAAGCACTATTAAACATCTATAGAGGAGATAAAAATTTCCAAAGAGCCAAGTTAGAAAGCCTTAGAGGAAATTTTGATGACATGAGAATGGAGGAAGGTGAGAACATTGCTCAATATACCTCTAGAATAAAAGAAGTTTTAAGTGTAATAAGAAGTTTTGTTGCTTATTTAGATAATGAAACCATTCTTAGAAAAGTGTTAAGAACCTTGCTACCTATCTATGCTATTAGAGTCTCATTTATCCACAAATTGAGGTGCATTCGAGGAAACAAATTAAGTCTTGAAGGTTTAGTAGGAAGACTCAGTGCATTTGAATTATCTAATTTTGACAACTACAATCCTAAGAATCTTGAATCTACTTTCAAGGCCAAGCTATTGTTGAAAGACTCTGAAGAGGTGAAACCAAAGAATAAAATAAAAAAGAAAAAATATGCATCTAGTGACAACAATACAAATGAAGAAGATTTAGAACAATTGGAAGCACTGCTCGCTAGAAGATTTCACAGAGGCAAAGGTAAATTCAAAGGTAAGTTTCCTATAATTTTTTTAAATTGCAATGAAGTTGGTCACATTGCAGCAAAATATACATAGAAGAAGAACTATAGAGAAGGAAAAAAGTACAAAAATAGAAGAGAAGATGATGGAAGAGATTAAAAAGACAAAGGCAAGAAGTGCTACATTATTGAAGAAGATGATTTAGATGAAAATGATGATGAGGTAGTCTATGTCTCTATAAAGGATGAATCATATGAAGATAAAGCAACAACATTAGTAACCTCTATGAACAAGAATTACAGATGGATCATAGATAGTGGATGCTCACATCACATGACAGGAGAAAAAAAGTAATTTTTTTACCTTAACTCAATATGATGGAAATAGTTTTAGATCTGGAAATGATGCTCCATGTCTAATAAAAGGAAAAGGTTCCATTAATCTTACAAAGAAGATTTCATGTGATAATGCATATTATGTTGAAGGATGGAACTACAATCTACTGAGTGTGTCATAGCTAAGCAATGTAGGATGAAAAGTAGAGTTTGGAAACAAAACTACCAAGATTTATGACACTAATGAAAATCTGATGGGAAAATGAGACCAAACTAGGAGTAATCTATTTTACCTAGATATGGAGGATGCTGCCTATCTTATTGTAAGATTTGATGATGTATGGCTATGGCATAAAAGGCCATGTCATGTCAACTTTGAGAACCTAATTAGAATTAGAAATATGAAGAAGGTTAGAGGTTTTCCTAAACTGAAAAAGCCTGACAATGCAATGTGCAAACAATGTCACCTAGGCAAGATGACCAAGTCAAGTTTCAAAAGAAAACCTATACTTCCAAAGAAGTATTGGAGATAGTCCATACTAACTTATGTGGTCCATTGGATGTGCACAGTTAAAAAGGAGACAAATACATAATGTTTTTTTTTATGATTACTCTAGGATGATGACTATGATTTTTTTAAAGAAAAAATTTGATGCTTTTCAAATGTTTAAGTTGTATTTGCCTAGGGTTGAGAATGAAACATGAAAGAGTGTAAAGTGTCTAAGATCAAACAGACAAGGAGAGTTCACATCAAAAGAATTATACATGTTCTATAATGAAAAATGAATCAAGAGACAGACTTCTACACCAAGAACCCCTCCACAAAATGGATTTGTTGAGAGAAGAAATAGATTAGTGATGGATTGTGCTAGAAAACTAATGATGGAGAAGAATGTTGCTTTAAAGTACTAGAGAGAAGCTATAAGTATAGTTATCTACACACTAAACCAAATACAAATGAAGAAAGGTACAAATACAACACCTTTTGAACTATGTTATGGTCACTCACCCATTGTGGAACATTTCAAAGTATTTGGTAGAAAATGCTATATTCTTAACGATACTAGAAATGGTAAATTTGATGCAAAAAATGATGAAGGCATATTCCTTGGTTATTCTAGAAGAATTAAAGCATATAAGTGTTTGAGCACTAACACTAAGAAAATTGTGGAAAGTGAACATGTAAATTTTGATGAATACACAAAAGTTCATGTTGATGAACTTATCAAAAGGACAAAAGAGCACAAATCATTTGTATACTTCTATGAAGGAATGCCTACTGAAGAAGAAGTTTCCAATCAAATTGGGAATCAACAACAAGTCTTAGTAACTTTCAAGTCATAGCTAGTGAATGCCAAGTTGCATTTAGATGCTAAGTTGTAAAATAAAGAAAATCCTCATTTTGATTCTGAAGTTAGCACACATAACAGAGATGTTGAGTTACTTGAAAGAAATACACACAGTGACTCTAAAGTTGAAAGACCAAATGTGGAAGCAAGGACAAAACCAAGACTATCCAAGTATGTCAGAAGACATCACCTTGATTAATAGATGATTGAAAATAAGGATGCTAGACCAATGACAAGGAATAGACTAAGGAATGAATCATGCTTATTGAGTCAGACAGAACCCAAAAAAGTGATAGATGCACTAGAAAATGATGGCTGGTACAAGGCCATGAAAGAGGAGATTAAATAGATAGAGAAAAACAAAAATTGGACCTTAGTTCCAAGACCAACTAATAAAAATGTGATTGGAACCAAGTGAACATTTAGAAACAAGCTAGATGAAAATGGTGAGATCACAAAGAACAAAGCAAGACTAGTTTGCAAAGGATATGCACAAAAAGAATAATAGATTATGGGAAAACGTTTTCTCCTGTTGCAAGTATGGAAGGAGAAAGAACATTACTTGCATATGCTGCCTACAAAGGATACAAGGTCTACCAAATGGATGTCAAATCTACATTTTTTGAATGGTATATTGTAAGAAGACATCTACATAGAATAGCTAGAAGAATTTGTGGATGATAACAACAAGGATATGGTATGTAAATTGCATAAAGCACTCCATGGCCTAAAACAAGCACCAAGAGCATGGTATGAGAGGCTTCACAAATATCTTTTGAAAATAGGAATTGAGAGAACTGATGATAACAAAAATGTATACATCAAAATAGAAAAAGGGAAGGACATACTAATATCAAAAATCTTTGTTGATGAGATAATATTTGGAGGTAAAGATGCACTGTGCAAGGATTTTTTTCAATCATATGAAGCATGAGTTTGAGATGTCAATGTTTGGTGAAATCAAGGTCTTTGTTGGTCTACAAGTCTATTAACTAAAGCATGGCATATTTTTTACCTAGTCAAAGTATATCAAGGAGATATTAAAAAATTTTGGACTGAAAGACTCAAAAACTATGAGTACACCTATGATAACAGGACATAAGTTATCAAAGAATGATGAATCAGCTGAAGTAAATCAAACACTATATAGGTCAATGATTGGTAAGTTACAATATGTTGTACATAGTAGACTTGATATAGCATTATCTATTGGAATAGTTGCAATATTTTTTGCAAATCCAAAAGAAAATCATCTTATGGCAGTAAAAATAATAATGAGGTACCTAGAAGGAACATATGACTTTGGCTTATACTATAAGAGGAATAAAAAATTTGAGTTAAGAGCCTACACTAATATAGACTAGAGAGGAACTATAGATAATAGGAAAATCATCACTAGAGGAGCACTCTTTTTAGGTAGAAGACTAGTTACTTGGATTAGTAAAAAGTAAAGTTGTACCTCATAGCCCACAACTAAAGTAAAATATGTTGCTGCTTTCATCAATTGCACCAATATTGTATGGATCAAGCATCTACTTAAAGGTATGAAGGATGAGATAACTGAACCTATGATACTTTATTGTGATAACACAAGCGCTATTAACATATAAAAGAATCATGTGATGCATGCAAAGACAAAGCACATTGCAATTAAGTATCACTATGTAAGAGAATTGGTGGAAGGCAAAGAGGTGAAGATGGAATATATTAATTCAAAGGAACAAACTGCTAATGTCTTCACAAAGCCATTACCTAAAGATGCATGTGAATATCTTAGAGTTAAGTTGGGGTGATACCCCTATCTCAGGATTTTTGAGCAACAACAAGATTGCCCTGCATCAAATAGGTTGATTGTTGAAATGTTATAAATTGATGTAGAGGTTCATGCTTTAGGTTTTTTCCTAAAGAAACAAAAGTGCTAAAATTCTGAAGCAATCAAAAGCAAGGTGATAGAGGAAGGATTTTCATGATAAGATGTTGAAATAATTTGTCTTTGGAATTGTTGTCAAAGTGGGAGAAATAGAAAAAATTGATCAAAGATGAAAAGCAGAGAGGGAGAAATAGTAGGAAAGAAAGAAGATGAGAAATAGTAGCTAAGAGGGAAAAAAGCAGCTAAGAGGTAGAAAAAAACACAAACAAAAATCAATTAGGATGACAAGATTAGAGAGGGAGATAACAAAAAGTAGTATATCAACAAAAGAGATGATTACCCTAATACTTTGAAAGAGGGAGATATTAAAATTCAGAGGGAGTCATAAGAAATTGAAAGATGCTGATGAAAGGAACAATTTTGAGTACAAGATTTGTTTTTGGCATTTGTCTTATTGTTTTAACCTAGTTAGCCTTGATTACACATAATGCTAGAGGAGACTTGGTTGATTAGTTTGGTTTTCCATCAATGCCAAAGAGGGAGATTGTTGAGAAAGAGATAGACTATTGATGAAGAATGTTTTCAATCATTATTTTTTCACTGATGTCAAACTTGCTATTTTCTAGAGAGACCATTGCTTATAAGATCCAATTAATATCACTTAGTTGATTAATGAAAAGGATTTAATCAATAAGATGTAACAAAAGAACCTAGAGGAAAAGTTGCCTTATGATTATGTAATGAACATACAAGGATTAGTTAAGACAATGGTAAAATAATGTATTGATAATCTACTTGAAGGTACAGAGGTTGGCTACACTTAGAAACTTTATAAGAACAAGTTATAACAAAACTGTCTACAAAACTTGACTAAATTCAATAGTGGGTGTTGAGTAAAAGAAAAATCTAGTGTGTGCTAAGTAAAGTAGTAGGTGCTGAGCATGTTTAGGTGCCAAGCTAGACAAAATGTACTAGGTGTTGAGCATTAGTAAGAATTATTTAGTGTTGAGTGAATTCACAATTGATGTCGAGTAACACAGTATGTGCCAAGTATCAGATGATCAATAGTGCCAAGCTACTGCATTATTTGAAAAGTCAATGATTCACCAAATCTGAGCCAAGAAGTTTGATATCTTGAATTTTTTGAAGTTGGTGGAAGATAAGGATGATGAGTTGGTGATACAAAATTTGAGGTTAACCATTTTTAGCTAGTTGCAAGTGAATTCTACATGAAGTTTCTAGAAGAAACAAGATAAAGGGTAGATACATTGTCTCTAACCTAATTCATTCAAACCCTAATCTAAGTGAGGGAAATTAGAATGGGGAAAACATTCCAAATTACCACTTAAGGAATTACTAGTCATAAAGAAAAGTAATTTGTTTGTTAGAGTGTGTGCTGTCAAGGAGAAGGCAATAAGGAGGAACAGAGTACAAAGACTTTGCTTTGACAAGTGACCACATAAGTGACTACATTGGCACAAAGAGCAAGGAAACTCAAGGAGACAGAAGCTTGAGGAGTGAACAAGCTACCAGAGTTACAAAGACTAAAATCCTAACAGATTTTTGAACTGAAAACTGCAAGTTATGTTGTAAGTTGTTCCAGATCAAAAGCCCTTATTGATTACTCTCTAGCAATTGTATTAGTCAGGGAAAAATTTTTTGGACTAAGGTTGGCCTAAAAACCATTGAGAAATCCTTTAATAGGTTGGCATTCCATGTGAATGGCCTAAAGTCCTTTAACTAGGCTCACTTCTAATAGGGTGATTGAAATCCCTTAACTGGTTCACACTTAACAATGTGCGTTGTAAACTTTAACAGGGTCATAGGGCATCACTTCAGAAGAGTGAGAAAGAAGTAGCATGTTACTATTGGTTTTTCCCAAATTGGGTTTCCACGTAAATCACTGTGTTATGCATGTTGATCTTTCATGTCTTATTGTTGCATGTTGATTTATTAGTAACTTGCTAGTTAGAATGTTTAGCTTGGATGCATGAATGAGTTAAATGGGTTAATTAAGTTTAGTGAAAAGTTTTATTGGGACATTTGGACCTTGAATAACTAATTCACCCCCCTTCTCAGTTATTCTAAAGAATTTCTAACAACCTACACTTGGGAAACCACCCCATGATTTTGAGGAATGGGGTTTGGCTAGAGGTAAGGGTAGTTAGTTAGTAAGTTTAGTTAGGATTAAGGCTTAGGGTAGTTTAGGTTGTTAAATTAAGTTAGTTTATCCTTTTAAATTAAGATTTTTTTATTTTCTACATTAAGTAAGTTTGACTAGTGATGAACAACGAGAGTGATTAGGTGTTTGGAGTTAGCATATGATTGGTCATTAAGTGTAGTTATTTAGTAGAAAGTGTATTTGGTGATATGAGTTCTTTTTATAAATAGGTTTTGATGTGGGTTAGTTTAGTGGTAGTTTTTTTTTTTTATTGTTTATAGTTGCTAGGAGATGGTATATCTAATCTAGTCTTTTTTTGAGAATTATTTTTTAAATTGTATTTGGAATCAAACCTAATATGGGTAGTGGATAAACTTTATAGGTGTAAATTATGGAAAGGTTATGAGTTAGATATTGTAAATAGTTTAATGATAAATATTTCATGATTTTATTAGTACTAAATAGGTTATGATAATATCCAAAATTTAAGTATTAGTATGTTAAGATAGATTAACCTTTAAATGCATAATTAGATTCTCCTAAATATTGACCTAGTATAGTGAAATAAGGGATAGTATCAAAGCCAACTTAAGAACTAGGAAACCTAAGATGCATTTTGAACTTGACATCATACCTTTGTAATTTGAACCTAATGTTTAATTGATACACTTTTTAACCCAATCTAGGTATTCTTGTATTAGTAGAACCAAGGGTCTTGAACCCATATAGTATGAATGAATAACAACTTTGCATCACTATGAATTACAATCACAACTCACTTAAATCCCTTTTTAAACCTCCTATAACTTATTCAAATTAGTATGTGTTAATCATAGTATTATTTAATTTTAAAAAACAATTCGTGTATTTTATCCTTGATATTTGGGCATGGCATTTTTGTATTAGAGCTAGGTTTTAATACTAGGAACCTAAAACCATTACATTCAACTTATTTAAACTTTAAATTTTGTGTAGGATGCCTCTCATCACATGAAACACCCGATGAGGTAGAGGTCATAGAGTTGTAGGTGTTGGGACAGAATAGGGGGATGGACCACCACCTCCACCACCATCTCCACCTACACCACCACCACTACATAACCTTCATTGGTATATTTTGGATGCACTCCAAAAACTTATTGGAGTAGTTTAGTAGAGGCTTCCACCCATAATACAACTTGAGAAGTAGATTCCTAAAGGGGAGCACAAGTACCTGGAGGTGGTGGGGCATATGATAGTTAGAGGAGTAGGAGTCCCCCACCAAGGCAGGTTGAGGGATAGGGTGATCACAAGCATGAGTTAGTGCATCAGTTAGAGCCACTATCCAATAGACCTCTTAGATATGTAGGAGGTAGGATTAGGGAGCTAATACAACTCCAACCACCATTTTTGTTGGGTTCTATAGATGATGCAGTAGTGGAGGCTTGGTTATAGAGTCTATCATGATGATTTAGATTAAATCCTTATGGGAGTAATATAAAGACATGACTAGAAGTCCATTTACTATAGGAGAATACCTCCAATTGGAGGCAACATGAAGAATCTATAGGAGTGAGGATTGACATCCTCACATAGGAGACATTTTTGGCTAGATTCTAAGAGAGGTATCTTTTTGAGCACTTCAAATAGAAGCATATAGAGGAGTTCCATTCTCTATAGTAGAGGGTCCTCATAGTATCCTAGTATGAGAGCTAGTTTCTTGAGCTCCTTCCTTATGTTGAATACATGAAGCATGAGAGACTGTGAATCCATCATTTCATCATGAACCTTAATTTATTACATCAGGGTAACATATGCTTGGCATTCTCTACTACTTTTAGATGGGTAGTTGAGATAACACTAGTTGCTAAGCATAGTTAGGATAGACGCGAGTCTTAAGATTGGTTTTAGAACCAAAACTGTAACTAGCTGTTAGGAAAGAAGAGACCCCCTTGGAAAGGGAATCATAACTACTCAATAGGGTCCTCTAAGGGCCAACAATCCCAATAGTAGAAACTACATCAAGACTCTAGGAAGAAACCATCACAGCAATATCAAGGCTCTAAGCCCAAGTAGTGGCAGTCATATGGTCCTAAATAAGATCAAAAGGCATAGGCCCTGAATTTACTACCAATGAGGACTCAAAAATCCTCTAGGGGTGGTTACAGTAGATCTAGTAGGACTAGAGGTCCAAAAAAATCCAAATCATAGGGTGTATAGGTTTATACTCGAGGACCATGTTACACTTGTGGTATGTGTCACCTAGCCAGAGATTGTCTCCAAGGATAGTCAACTGGTGGTTAGAGAGGGACTACCTTAGAGCCTATAGTTGGTGATATGGGTAGATACCACATAGTAGGTTGACAATCGCTAGGCTGAGCATCAGACCACAGGTATGATATGAGGTAGTATGGTTGCTATTTTATTTGATTCTAGAGCTACTGACTCCTTTATATCTCCATTTATAGTAGATAATTATGAGCTAGTAGCAGTAAGATAGGATGTTAATTAGGAAGTAGAGTTAGCCTTAGGATTGAGGGTGGCAATTACTTCCATGCTACAAAATTGTCAAATTTAGATTGGAGACATGATCATGGTGTCTGATCTATGCATTACCCCTCTGGGTTCATATGATGTTATCCTTAGCATAGATTGTCTTTATGCCCATAATTCCAAGATGGATTTTTCACAAAAGATAGTAGAGTATGTGGATGAATATGATATTTCTATGGTGATCTTTGGAGTGAACAGACCTAGACTAGTATCTCTTTGTACGATTTCCACTATGCAGCTTAGACAATGCATGCAAAAGGGATGTTAGTTGTTCACTATCACTATTAGTGCCAAATAGAAGGATTTAGAGGGGGAGACAAGCCTTGATGATTTTCCTATTATATAGGTATTTGTAGATGTATTTCCTTTAGAGATCCCTAGTATGCCTCCACCTAGAGTAGTGGATTTTCACATAGATCTTGTGCTAGGATCTGAGCCAATATCTAGAGCACCATATAGAATGACTACTCATGAGCTTAGTGAGCTAAAGACTTAGCTAGAGGGACTCTTAGAGAAAGGGCCTATCTGACCTAGTGTGTTACCTTGGGGTGCACCAGTGATCTTATTGAGGAAGAATGATGGATCACTTAGGTTGTGCATTGATTATCAATAGTTGAACAAATTAACCATAAAGAATCAATCCTCGCTTCTTAGGATTGATGATCTCTTTGATCAATTGTAGGGTTCCCAAGTATTCTCAAAAATAGATATGAAGTTGGGTTATCATTAGTTGAGGATTGTGGATAATGATATCCATAAAGATGTATTTTGTACAAGTTATTGTCACTATAAGTTCACCATGGTACCATGTAGCCTCATGAATGCTCTAGCTATATTCATGAGTCTCATGAATAGAGTATTATGTACCTTTTTGGATAATTTTTTAATCATATTCCTAGATGATATTTTGATATGTTGTCATGATGACAAGGATGATGAAGAACACCTGGGACAAGTGTTGCAGAAGTTGAAAAAAAACTAGTTGAATGGTAGCTTGTTGAAGTGTGCATTACATTATTCTCCTCCATGATTACTTACACTAATTTGAGAGAGAATATCCTACATCATTTTCTAGAAGATGAGATTTATGCAGAAGTTAGTCAAATAGTGCATTCTTAGAGACCCTTAGAAGGGAAGTAATCAGAGTATTTATTGAAGTCTGATGGACTTTTGTGTTATAGAGGACAGATCTATGTACCTTCCATTAGAGGTTTTCACAATTTCATTATACTTGAGGCTCATAGAGTACCATATGCAGTGCACCCTAGTGTTAAGAAGCTGCATGCAGATCAAGGAAGATATATCATTGGCCAGGAATGAGAGTGTAGATTGCTACCATTTTTTTGAGATAGCTTGAATGTTAGAGGGTGAAGGCAGAGAATCGTCATCCCAATGGACTTCTTTAGCCTCATGAGATTATATGGTGGAAGTGGGATACTATTTCTATGGATTTTATTGTTGGTCTTCCCATGTCTTCTTGCTATCATGATGCTATTTTGGTGACAATTGACACATTGACCAAGGTTTCCCACTTCTCACCTATGCATACTACTTTCACAACATGAGACATAACTTAGGTGTTTTTTTGGGATATGGTCAAACTCCATGGCACTCCCCATAAGATCATATTAGATAGAGACTCACTATTCACATCATCCTTTTGGAGAGAGTTACAGATAACATTGGGCACTAGGATCAATTTTAGTATAGCATACCATCCTCAAATTGATGATTAGATCGAGAGATTGAATCAAGTATTGGAGGATATTTTTTGCATGTAAATGATGGACCATCAAGTCAAATGGGAGGATTACTTGAATCTTGTCAAGTTTTCCTATAACAATGGGCACCATTCCTCTATAGGTATGTTACCTTATTAGACCTTGTATGGAAGACCTTGTAGAACACCCTTGAGTTGGGACAGGATCAACAATAGAGTATCTATTGTTCCTCAAATAGCCAAAGAGATGGAGTAGTAGGTGACTTTGATTCGACAACACCTTACAAAGGCACATGATAGGAAGAAGAAGTATACTGATGCTAAGATGATTGATCAAGAATATAGAGTTGGAGATAGAGTCTTCTTAAGATTGCAACCACAAAAGAGTGTGATTTGATTCAAAAAGGGCTTTAAATTGAAGCCGAGCTATTTGTTGGACCTTTTAAGGTCTTGGAGAGGATAGGTCCAATTGCTTACCCTCTAGCATTTCCACCTAGCCTATCACACATCCATAATGTGTTCCACATTTATGTACTTAGAGGATACATACATACATACATACATACATACATACATAGATACATACATACATACATACATACATGCATTCATATATATATATATATATGATGAATCTCAAATTATAGATTGGGATTCCTTGTAGGTGGAGTTAGATGGGAAGCTAGCACTAAAGCCCATCCATATTATTTCCTAATGGATCTTATCTCTTTGAGGATGGAAGGTAGAGCCTTTTAGGGTCAAATGGGATTGTTATGATGAGGTCATAACATCATGGGAGGATGTAGTGTAGATGAGATCTTAGTACCCATACCTTTTTTATGAACACTAGAAGGAAGTTCATGTCTATTGGGGGAGGATGTAAGGCCTCTCCATAGTCCATCATATCACATCTAATACATTTTATTATGACACATTATGACTTCATATGTTCATACATTATTTGATGGACTAGACATTATCTATATTATTTATGTCATGTGATTCTTTACTTAAAAAATGTTTAATCATGTTATTTGTTGTTTTATAAGCATACATTATGATGGTATATTTCACTAAATGATTTAGGCTAATGAATATGCCAATATTTTAAATATGCAATTAGTGATGATTAAATATGTGTGCAAAAATGAGAAAGATTATTTAAATGAAAGTTTTAATGTTTTGATCAATGTGGTTATGCAATTTGGTTTAAATATATGAATTTGATGTTGTTAAAGTACTGATATTTGAATTGAGTGTGTAGGATAATTAACCATGGAATTAATTGGAGAATCGGTAATTAACCCTATGTGCAAACTGTAAGACTAAGGTTGAATCTAATAAAGTGATTTAAACTCATTGTCTAGTATTTAATTTGTATCATAATCTAAATGCATGTGTATCATTTTTTAATTTGTGATATGTCAAATGTTATGTAAAAGTAAATATTATGGTGTCACTTGACAGTTTTTATATGCATATGTGTTCTGACATGTCAATTAAGGGTTAGCAGAGTAACCTGTTAATCTAAGAATGACTAGTTATTAACCTAAATTAGTTTCACTTAATTAGGGTTTATTGGAAATGTTACATCTTTAGGGTTTTTTAATATCAAATATTTCAAGCCACTTGTATATGTCCTAAAATGATCCTAGAGGCCAAATTTAATGTAATTCAAGTGCCCAACTAGTATATGTATGGGTTAGGCACCTTTTCAACCCTTCTAGAACTTCCTAGCAACATTTATAACCCCTAAAATATCTCATTTTCCCTTTTTTACAAAAATGGATCATCTCCATGAGGTTACCCAAGTTTTCACTCCTCTAAGATGTTGTCTTTATGATAGGGGAAAATGGGAAGACCATAGGAGGCTTAAGTCAAGTTTGGAGGCTATTTAGAGTCCCTTGGAAGAGTTAAAGTTTGTTCACCCATTCTCTACATTTAGAGAATTCAATTTTGGAGTTGCAAGAAGGATATGATTTAGCTAATCTCAAATTTCATTTCCATATCCTTTGTAAAGGTAGGCTCTCCATTTATGTGGTTATGTTCCTTGTTTTATTGCTTGTATGTGTTAAATTCTTACATGTTGCAGTATGTATGTGTTTGTATCATGTGAGGGATGGGTATCGTGGATTTTATTTTCTTTCTTTTCATGTCTCTTGTCCTTTTTTTTTTGTGTAAACTATGAAGGAAGTGTTGGCATTAATCACCCTTGAATAGGGTAGAAGTGAAAAAAACACATGATTTTTTTTAATAGATTAAATAACACCATGATTAAAACTTACTAATTTGAAAAACTTCCTTGATTTGGTTGACACACTATACAATATTCTCATCTTCTTTCATTCTCATATCATCATACTTTCCTATTAAATTTTTTACTATAGCTCTCAACACATTGTATCTCTACCATGTAAAAGTGCCAACTTGTCCCACATGTGCTTAGTATTAACACAACTCTTAACACCATTAGCCTCAAGGTCATTTAGGGAGAACAAAATTTCAATCATTAGACTATTATGATATTTCTTTGCACCCATTTGTTCTAAGGTCATAGGAAGGGGTGTTGCATTGTATTTATTGTCCAAGCAATATTTAGTATTATCTCCAATTCTAGACAGCTATCGTCTCATTCTAATTTTCCACTAGGAAAAATTCTCCTTGTTAAGCTTTGGTACCTCTCTCTTATACATCTTTGTATCAATATTTCAAGTTCCTTCAAAATTATTTCTCCAAGCATTGTGCCTTGATACTAATTCTTAGATAACTGAGATAGTGTTTGAATCAATTATGCCTAGTTATCCTACATGCCTTAGAAACACTTTAGTACCAATTTAATTTTTTAAGAATTTTCCTTAGGGAAAAATAACACCAAGATCAAGAGGCTTAAACACTAGCACAAAAATGGACCAAAGTATGATCAGTATAACAATAATGAGAATGCTTTCTATTGTACAATACACACTAGGAGTGCTTGTATATAAAGGCTTCTAAGATGCATCTAGAATGTCTCTAGAATGAACTAGGAGATAAACATGACAACTAAGCATACATCTAATAGAAGTCGATTATCATCCATTGTGCATGAATATATGTGCATCAATGCGAGGATTAGTATGAAAAGGTGTATCTAATGTAGAGATGTTGTAGACACCATGTGCTTAAATTAGATGTAAACTCCTATGTTGTACACACCATGTGCATAAAATAATTACTAACTCTAGTGTTGTCAAAAAGACAACTCAGATGAGTATGCATACTCCTATGTGACTAACTAATAAATAATAAAATAATGCATTACCCTAAGTAAACTTAAGTAAAGTGTAAATAGTGAATACTTATTTACACCAATACCCCCCTTAAGTGCAACTTAGGGGAATGCACTTAAGCTTTCAAAATGCATGATGGGTCTCGGCTACTAGGCCATGTTAGGTACCCATTACAAAAGTAATGCTCTACATACAATGTGATGCAATGCAATCTCTCATAAAGTGAAGAAAGTGGGAAAACATCATGAGAAAAGTTCTCCTCCAAAAAGAGAGATAAGTACAATAAAGAAGATGAGAGAGAAGAAGACCTAAAATGAGGAAAAGATCCCTCCCTAAAAAAAGAAGAGAAGTCAAGGGACTCCCATTTCTACAACATCCTGCACCCCTAAGAGATCTCACAAATGAATATACTTGACCTCAATGACGGGTTTGGTGAAGATATCTATGACCTACTATGCTAGAAGACAATACTGTTAGGAAATGATCTACTCATGTATCAACTCTCTAATGTAGTGCATATAAACCTCAATATGTTTGGTCCGTTGATGTTGAACTAGATGTTTTGAAATCTTAATAGCACTTTGATTCTCACAATGTACGATTGTGGATTTAGGTAGATCAAATCTAAACTCCTTCAAGATATGTTGTAACCAAATAGCCTCTATAACCACATTGGCAACTCCTTGATACTCAGCCTTAATTGAAGAAAGAGCAATATTATATTACTTATTACTTTGCCAACAAATGGGACCAGAACTAAGATCAAACATGTAACTTGAAGTAGACTTATGAGAATCAAGATCCCCTACATATTTTGAGTCTTTATATCAAACTAGCTAAAGTCTTGTACCTATTTCATAGTGTATCCCATGTTTATGTGTACCTTATATGTAGTGCACGATGCATTTGGTGATCTTCCAATGAAGCACATGTGGCTCTTGCATGAAGTGAGAAACTATGCCAACTGCAAAAGCTATGTCAGGGTGTGTATGTATCAAGTAGATAAGACTCCCAACCAACTATATTTATAATGTAGCATCAACAAGTGGAGTGGTACATGTGGCATTTAACTTGACACTTGAAAGAAAGTGAGTAGGAGCAAGCTTGCAGTCACTCATGTGAAATTGAGAAAGCAAGTCAAGAGCATAGTTCGGTTGAGAAAGTGTAATCCTAGCTAAAGACTGTATCATCTCAATACCAAGGAAATAATGTAGTAAACCCAAGTTTTTCATAGAAAATCTATCCTACAAAGAGGTCTTGACACTAGCAATGATGGATGAAGTACCTCCTATAATGATCAAGTCATATACATAAAGCACAAGAATCAAGTATGAGTCATCCTACTAAAGAATGTAGACATTTGAATTAGGATGACACTTAGTGAATCATGCTAAGAGTAGGAAGGAATCCATCTTGGCATACCAAGCTTGCTTAAGACCATAGCTGGACTTCTTCAATTTGAAAACCGTATTAGAATCTTATATGAACCCCTATGGCCACTCCATATAAATCTCTTTATGAAGATCACCATTCAAAAATGCACTCTTCACATCCATCTAATGTACAACCTAACCATGAGTTGCAACCATAGCTAGTGTCAAATGAATGGAGTTCATCTTGGCGACTAGTGTACAAGTCTTAATATAGTCAATACTAGGAATTTGTGAGAAACCTTTGGAAACTAGTCTAGCCTTATGCTTATCCATATTTCCATCCACTGAAAATTTGGTTTGATAGATCCACTTACATTGAACCAACTTTCTTCCCTTAGGAAGGAGAACCAAGTCCAAAGTGTTTTTTTTCATCAAAAAGTTATATTCTTTCTCCATTGCCTTGTCCCATTTAGGAATCCCTAATGCTTCCTTAAATGATAGTATATCTGAAGCAATGGAAATATAAGCATGTGGAAATGATTTGTCCTATGACCTTGTCCTCTAAGTATTTGAAGGATTCCCCACCAATGAACCTACTGAATCAAGGGTTTTTTGTGCCCATCGAGGTTTAGTGGGAGAAGAAGGAGTGTCCTCAACTATTTGTGGATCATGCAAAGGTGGTGCCTTGCGAATCAAATTTGAAGGAATGTCATCTTCTGATTCACTATCTTCACTATTATCACTTTCCATGAAAAAGGAAGAAGGAGGAGTTGAAGAAGCTAAACTTGGACAAGTTTCTCCAAAGTGAACACTCCTCTGAAAAAAGATTTCATGTGTCTCTGGATCCATGAGTTTGTATGACTTAAGATGGTCAGGATATCCAACAAATATACAAGATTTTCTTTGAGGTTCTAATGCCTTTCGATTTTATTGAGGTATCCTTTCCCATGCTAGACAACCAAAAAAATTAAAGTTCTTTACACTTGGTTTTCTACTACACCAAGCGTCAAAATGTGTAATTCCATCTAAGCTCTTATGGGGACTTCTGTTTTGGATGTAATTGGTACAACACATGCTTTTTCCTAAAACACTTGATCTAAAGACTTATGTTGAAGCATGCAAGTGGTCATCTCCTTAAGGGTTCTATTCTTCCTTTTAGCAAAACTATTCTATTGTGGCATGTATGTAATTGAATGTTGAAGATCAATACCTTTATGAGTGCAAAAGTCTATAAGCCCAGAGTTGACATATTTCCTGCCATTATCTGTTCATAGAATCTTGATGGATTTCCATGATTGCTTCTTAGCTTGAGCTTTGAAGGTGATAAACTTATCAAATACTTCACTCTTATGAGCAAGAAATAAGACCCAAGTGTGGTACGAAAAGTCATCAATAAATGTGAGAACATAGTGAGCCTTACCAAAAGATCATACTGGAAATGGGCTAGCTACATCACTATGAACCAATTCAAGAACAACAGTTCCTTTTTAAGATTGTCATATTTCTCTTTAGGATGCTTGCCTTCTTCACAACCTAGACATACACCCTCTAAATAATTGACTTGAGGTAGACTAATGACCATATCTTTGTTGCTAAGTTATTGAAGGTAGCGATAATTGAGATATCCAAATCTCTCATGCAATAGTTTACTTTTTGAATTTAATGAGTCAAAAAGGCAAGGGAAGTGGACTTAGGCACAAAATGAGAAAAAGAATAAAGTCTTGTCTCATGATTAGCCTTTCCAATTGCCACCATAGAATCATCCTTGAGATTTTTCACCACAAGTATATCAAGAAGGAACTCTACTTTGTTGCCACATCCATAGTGAGTTATTTGGTAGATGGAAAGAAGGTTGGTGCTAAGGTTAGGAACATGAAGAATATCCTTGAAGATTATATTGTCTAACTCAACATTCCCTTTCCCTTCAACTTCCACTTGAGTGTCATTTCCACCATAGATGTAAGGTACATTTGATGGTTTCAAAGAGGAAAAATACTCCCTTGAAGCACCCATATGATGTGTAGCTCCTAAATCAAGAACCCATTCCTCAACATTGTTTATACTTGCTACCAAAGCTTGTAACTTACCCTTTGAAGTCATTGAAGATACCTTATCCTTATAGGCATTTGGTACATCAATTTTGTGTTTTGTCATTAAGTTTACTAATTCATCAATCTACTTATCCTTACACTCGTGTTCATCATGACCATTCTTCTTACAATAGGCACAAGTTTTCTTCTCCCTTTTGTTGGAATTTTTCTCCTTCTGATTATTTTTGGAAAATGACTTGCCTTGTTGTGAGGAAGATTTTTGAGTGGATGAAGATTTTTGTTTAGAGGAGGATTGTTGTGTTTCATCTCGTGGCTTTGCTTTCCACTGATTTTGCTTCTTGTTGGAATTTTTAGCACTTGAATTCCCTTCATTAGCTACCAAGGCTTTGGTCTTGGAAGACTAGAGAATTCCCATACTCACTAAATTGTCATGTTCTAAGACCAATATTTCCAATTTTTTTTTGAATTAAGGCTTAGTGTAGACACCACCCATTGTTAATTTGTGAGTATTATAACTAGAAAGAAAGGCCACATATTCAGATGGAAGATGAGCCATTACATGTTTGATCATCTTTCCATCCTTGATGGGTTCACCACAAACCTTAAGTTGAGATAATCTTTGATGGTGTCAAAATTCCTAGGATCCAACTTGAGAAGTTTTTCCTCAATGGTGTAGGTCATATCTTCATCTATGGTCCCATTTAATGCTTCAAGTTTAGCCTAGATTTATATTAGATTGGTAAGTTTTCTAATATGATATTTGATAGGATCTGAGATATTCTTTAGAAAATTTCCTAATCTTCTTTTCAAGCCTCATTAGCATCAGAAAGAGGTTTCTTTGTTGCACTAGTTACATAACGCAACAAACATTTTTCAACCAATAGTTCCTTTATGTTTTCTTTCCAAGTAGCATAATTATGTAGAGTTAACTTTGAAAAGGAACCCATTGTGCAAGAGCACAATATCAAGGAGAGACAATACACACCCCTCCTTTTCATTTGATCAAAACCCCCCCAAATGAAAGATTTTGGCACTTTATACTTAGTGCATTTAGAATAGGCCACTTGTCAAAATGGATAAAGTGGGCCTCTAATTTTGTTGTTCACAACCTCCTCTTGGAGTTCAAATCTAGAACTTTACAATACAGCTTAGAAATACAACAATTTTGATGGAATCCAATGCAAAATAGGACCTATTTCTAAAAGTGGTATTTTTGTCCACACGAGCCTATAATCTAATTTCAAATCTAGAAAGTAGATGAAAAAATATGCACTTTCAAAAAAAAGAACCTCAAAATATGTCCAAATGAGCCCGTACAGAACATTTGAAGTTTTAAAATGTAGGATTGGATAGGTATAGTCATGAAAAGACAAATTTTGACAAATCCATGCACCAAAATGAGAAAAGAATAGCACTAATGAAAAGTTTAGGAAATTTTACCCAAAATTAAAAAGTCACACCAAATTTGGAGTCCAAATGACTGAGTTATGGCCTCTCAAAGTCAGACTATCAAATCAAAATTGAATCTAGAGAGGGTTCTGTAGAGGAAAACACTATGTTAAATTTGATTTCCAAATGGTCATCGTAGCAGTGCAAATTGGTCTGTGAATGATGGTCAAATGATCATAAAATTTGGGCTCATAAAAATGATGATGTCAGCAAAAATGACCTCCCTAGCTGATGTGCACATGACATCAATGATGATGTCAATAGTACAAGCACTATATAATCTTGATCACATGTTGTACAGATTTTCCATGTGGCTGGTGATGTCACTCTGTGAGTTGTCAAAAAAGCTAGTGTGGTAGGGGTGACATCAAACCTGCATGTGGTGGCACTGCGTGGCACTGATTGGGTGATGTTGAAAGGGTAGTTGAGCTAGCCACTGAGCTAGCACTATGTGGCATTGATCAGAGAAGCTGCATGGATGGATAGGTGTCTCCAAGTGAGAGGGCGCATAGGTGCCCTGGGCAGTACCGTGTGGAAAATTAGAATTTTCTGCTAGATCGTTAGTCACCAGAGGACTTCAAATAGTGGATACCACTAGGAAATAGGTTTGTGAGTGGTCAGAGGCTAACGATGATGACTGGTTTTTACGGCATGGTGGCCAAAAGTTGAACACAATGGTAGGCTATAGTTCTACGATCACCAAAGTAGGGTGTATAATGTCCCACATTAGCTGTGGGAATAAACTCAGAGTAGTTTAAATAAAAAAGTCATTGAGCATATAAGAAATCAAAGGCCACGAAGGGTTGAGAGCTATGGGTTGTTGAATTAGCTAGTAATGTAGTCACCGATTTATGGCTTAGCCACTAGAGTGTGATAAGTTGAATGCTACTAGATGTAAATGGAATATTCTTAAATATTAGAGAATATTCCCTACAGGGGCCAAGTTTTCACTGCCAGTTCTTACAAAAAAAAATTCTTGGCACACTAAATAGGCCTAAATTTTTTTCAAAAAATTGCTCTAAAAAATGCAAATGAATGCAGAGAAAATTAAAATGATAGTTTTGAAACAATAAAATTGTAGATCTAATAGATCATACTAAATTTGCAAATTGTGTCTTTGAGTTCCGGTTTGCAAAAATTTTTTGCTTCAAATTTGACTATAGCCTAGGGTAGGTGTATTTATAGTCAAATTTCACCAAATCAATAATCTAGAGGCAATGGTGAGGTCCTCTTTGGCTCTAGATGCTCCTAATGACTGCAAATGCTCTAAATCTGAATCGGGTCCCTTTGAGAGGTTAAGCAACAAGGTCTCCAATGGCTATGTGAAGAGAATCTCCCTTAGCTTTGATACCATGTAAGAAGTTTCCTTAGAGAAAAATAACACCAAGATCAAGAGGCTCAAAAACTAGCACAAAAAATGGACCAAAGTATGACCAGCATAATAAATATGAGAATGCTCTCTATTGTACAATACCCACTAGGAGTGCCTGTATATAAAGGCCTCTAAGATGCATGTATATAAAGGCCTGTATGAAATAGGAGATAAGCATGACAACTAAGCATACATCCAAAAGAAGTGGATTATCCTCCATTATGAATGAATGTACATGCATCAATGAGAGGATAAATACGATAAGGTGTATCTCATGTAGAGATGTTGTAGACACCATTTGCTTAAATTAGATGCTAATCCTATGTTGTAGACACCATGTGCATAAAAGAGTTGCTAACTCCTATGTTGTCAAAAAGACAACTTAGATGAGTATGCATACTCCTGGGTGACTAACTAATAAATAATAAAATAATGCATTAACCTATTTAATCTTAAGTAAAGTGTAAATAGTGAATACTTATTTACACTAAAAAATTTCATAAACATCAACATCAATAACTCAATGATCTCATTCAACTTCATAATTCAACCTTGTAATCAAATTTCTTCAAACTATTTCTATTGTTACTGAGTATCATAAATATAACTTATCCTTTACCTTACTGTTACAACATTGTAGTATTAAGTAAATACCATTAAAATCAACTTACAACATAAAAAAATTTACACAATTGACACCATGATTTGACATGGAAACCTTGTAAAGGGAAAAACCACATGGAACTGACAACCCAAATAATTTCACTCTTCTAAAGTGAGCTTTATTAGGAGCCAACATTGTTAAAGGTTACATGAGAGGGTTTTTTAACATAAAGATCATCTAGACCTTATTATTCCCTGATCTTGTCTAAAGAGTGACCTAATCTAAACAACTCACAAACAACACTAATTGATGTTGCCATATAGGATTTCACTAACTTGTTAGGTCCACTTGGTTAAGAGAGTTTTTTGCTACAATGGTAAAAAAGTAACAATCAAATGATCTGTAAGATTTAAATCTACCTGGCTTGTTCAAATTTCCATTCTACTATGTCTTCTTCTTTTTCTAATTTGTACTTGGTTGATTCACTTCTTCACACTTTTACTTTTCTCTAACTCTATTTATTTTCCTTCTACTTTTTTTTGAGTTCACGTTGCTTCTTTTCTTCTTTTTTTATGTTAGTAATTCACATCTAGTCAAGATTTAACCAACAATATAATTAGCAACCCAAACATTTCTTTAATTGTTAGATAGGGAATACTAAGGGGGTGGGGGCGAGGGGGTGCCACAAAATTTTACCCAAATATGGACATTATTTACAATCTTAAAATCAACATATATGATCAAAATGAAAAAGTAAACATAAAAGTAACATAATTTGTAACTCATAATATAGTGCCTCTCCTATTTGACTGATGTAAGTCATCATGATTGATGCAACTTTGTTGACCTCTCTTTGAGAAGGGATCATGATTGGGACCATGAGTGGTCTACACCCTTGAGGTGATTAGATTTATGTTACTATATTAGTTGCTTTGATTATGCTTATGGCTAATTTATGAGATTATGATGTGGTTTATGGTTCACTGAGGTTTGTGTCAGTGGTTACCAATATCGATATGGTATTATGATGTTGTTCCTTGATTACCCTAAGATGTGTGCAGAGATTGCACTATGTACTATTATCCTGCTATGCTAGACTAGGTTCTTGTAGCAGTGATTAATCATGTATATGACTATGTTTTCTTATGTGTTTTAAGTGCCTTTTTATGTTGCTTATACAACCATTATTAAAATGCTTAAATAATTAGAAATGAATTGTCCATGTTGGATCTTTTGGTTATGTGTTGTGGATATTTACCTTGTTATATTTTGATTCAAGAGATACTTGTTACTCATGTTATATTTTACATTTGAGATGACCTGAGGGTTAGATGTTATACTTTGATTTCAACATCATAGATGTTGGACTACTATTCTATTTAGTTGATCATATTGCATGACGATATCACTTTGAGATGACAATGTGTTTTATGATGATATGTAGTTATCTAGTATTTGGAGATACCTTTGATTATGTTATGTGATGGATTTAATGCTATGGTTATTTACTTCATTCTTGCTTCATTATGTTATATGTGAGCATGAGTGATGTAAATAGATTATTTTAGTATAATTGAATAAATGGTTAAATTAGGTGATTTAATGCATTTATTTCTTTAGCTAATTTATTTTATGCAATTGCACTTGATTGTGTATTTTAGTGTGCAAGATTTATATCCATGGTAGTGGCACATGGAGTTAGTGATTCAACTGTTCATGTTTTACCAATGTCATTCTTGTATGGTTGACATATCTTATTTAATTTTTTAATTAAACCTTCCAATAGTTTTATAAATATTGACTCATTTTCATTATGTGACTAGACCTATGAACATATCTATCCATTTAGAGATTCTCATTGTCGCAAAGGTTGTTAAGAAAATTCTATGATTTTGGGCATTTTGGGATTTTTTATTTTATTTTAATTTCTAGAAGCTTTGTCATAGATGGATTCCAATTACATGGAATAACATGTTTTCTCTTTGGTGGATTCAATATTTAACTAGTTCTCCTAGTTATATTCCCTAATCCTTTATTCGTTCAAAAAGTGAATAAGTATCCAAAAAGGAATTTAATTCCTTACTTCTCACTTTCAAAGTAGAAAGTTTTGAGAGTAAAACCCAAAATCCTCTTCATGAGGATTTACTATTTTGTTCATTATGGGAGCTACAAGCATGAGATTGTTGCAAGATTAGTCATGTTGGATCCAACTCAGGGAGACCCTAGATTGTCGTGATTTTTGGTTACTTCTATAGGATTTTTATTTTATGGCTTGGATTCCCATTTTGGTCTTTTGGCTGTGAGGTAGGGATCTCCCATTTTATTGTTTCAACTCTATTTCTACTTCTTTTTTTGGTAGTAATTTGTTATGAAGTTGAAAACTAGTGTTCCCCTCCATTTTTTTATGTTAGCTCTACCCGGTTGGGTCGGTATGAGCATTTCCTTATTTTCTAGGATGGGGGTTTGGAGTTTTGCACTGTTATGTTGGTGATTTTTTCATATGGACTCAAAACCTAGATTTTATTAAATTTTCATGACTTTTAAACCAATTGTTTCACTTTTATGTTTTCTTTGGGATGCATGTTGCATATGTACTCTTGACTTTGTGTTCAATTGAGTGATTTTATACCTAGTGTTATTATTTCCTTTGGACCCTTGTTATTGTCTTGTGGACATAGGGATTCATGTAGAATCCATACTCTCGAATTGAGATCGATTGAGTGTATTCATGATGTTTGTTCTTGTTGCACCTTTGGGATTTGTGTATAATCCATACTCCCAAATTGAGGCTAGTTGAGTGAGTTCATGATGTATGGTTTTATTTTCTTTTAGATTCATGTAGAATGTGTCCTCCCAAGTCTATTTTTAATTGAGTATACTTTTTCATTGTGTTCACATACAATCCTTGTGTGATGATCTTCATGATGGTGGTGCACCAGACACAAGCATGTGCACATGCATTTATCTGGTGACCTGCGAGGCCTAATCTTTCATGGTACTTCTAGGAGTTATGATAATTTGGGGTTGGGTTAGAAATATGCATGCCTACAGACACTCATCATTAGATGAACATGGGTAGGGTAGGGTAGCACGTGAAGGGGGTTCTATCTTGCAACTTGGTGACTATTTTCCATTGGTCGGTAGAGGAAGTTTAATACAAGTGATAACTAAATAAAAATGTGTGAGTGGTAATAAATATAAGATAATTAAAAATTTGGGAAGAGTACCTTCCATTATGAAGGGTTGTCACCCGAAGTATGTGTCTCTCGTTGGGGAATTTAGCTGTCAAAATTGACTTGGTATTTTGGATGCCAAGTGACTCTCCATGATGTCAGCCCCTACTTAGTAGCCCATTAAGTGTTTGACGAAGACCTCTTGTGCTTTCATTGTTTCATGATCTTGATTTTAGTCATCATTACTATTTGGCGTGAGTGTTAGTCATGGACATTGTTCTTTATGTGTTTTTATGGTTGGATCATTACCTCCATGTTTCATGTAGCTGGGATGCATAACTACCTATACCACTACTAGGGACTACTGTACAAAGATGATCTTTTGTCTTAGTGTGACCATTGTTGGATGTTTTCACTTGATACTTCTTTCAAAGTATGCTTTCTTGTGATTTATTCTTTCATTTTGAATTCTTGGATATCATGTTTAGATGATGTTAGCTTATTTGATGCATTCCTATATTGTGATATTTAGCATATGATTAGATGATGTGATTTTCTTAGTTTAAGTATCTATTGCTTGTTGGTTAGCATTTTAGATTTCTTGTTCTTATGATATTATTACACTCTAGTAATGACTCATAAGACATCTCTAACTATCTAGTTGAGATTTTGGGATGTCACACATGGGGGATGGATAGGACCTTCAAAGTCTCATGATGCTATTATGGTTGGGAGGAACAATGTGCTTAGGTTTGTTATTTTAGTAGATTGTGATGTTTCTTCTATACACTACTATGTTGATTTTAGTTATTTCCCTTCACTGCTATGTTAAATAGTTAGCTGCAATTTTCATCTTTCAATTATTTTGTTCGAGAGTCTTTGCCTCGATTATGGATCTGGTACTCCCCAGTGTGGAGGAAATTTAATTCTTAGCTTTTTTATCTTTATATTTTTTGGCTTTCTATTTTGTATCCTCATGAAAATTGCACTTTCTCATGCAAGAATGCAAAAGCTCAACTGGTGTGTTGGGTTTCATCATACAACTTATAGTGCATCCTCACGCAAAACCCAACACTAGTTTGGGGTGTTTTAGATACTGGGCCAAGAAATTCCTCTCCCATTTAGTCAAATCCTCGTGTGGGTTGTTGTGCATCCTTGTGTGAAAACTTTCTCAATTTTGTTCGCTCACGTGAAAAATAAGGGGCATCTCCACTAGTTTTTAGGGAATGCAATTTGGTGTTTTGAGTACCCTTTGGGTTTACTTAATTTTCTATGCTTTGATAGATCAAATTTTTTGTGTTATGATGTTATCTTTGATTTTTGTTCTTTTATTTGGTAGTGTTAGCTAGGTAGTGGTGTTTGGAGATCCTTTCATTGCTAGGATTGTTAGTAAAGTCTTTAGTTGCAATCTTTGTGATCCCTGTATGATGTTGTTTTGTGTATTCATACTTGTACAAAAAATTATCTTTTCTTGAATTGAATCCTTTTTCCAAGTATCTTTGGTTGGGGATTTACACATAACACAATTAGTTGTTAACTAGGGAAACCTTGGCCAAGGGAAAACTCTAGTGGGGATGGTACCTACAAAATGATCCACTAATCAAAAGTATCTTGTAAAAGATATTGACCTTGTTAGGAGTCCATTACATTTGTAAAGTGTATTTGTCCTTGTTAGAGGACTAGGCCTTTTTACAAGATTCAATTCAGTTAGGAGTTGGTATTACAAATACAAAAGTAGTAAGCTAAACCCAATGCTCAAACATGTATATACAATAGGTACAATATTTACACAAAAGGTATAGATACAAAATCCTACTAACTATGTTGATATCTTCAATATCTAATTTTTCCTTTGTAGTTCTCTTCAAAAAATGTATCATGTATTCGTACAATACCATACTATCATCAAGTTTCCATAAACACCTATCATACAAAGTCCACATCACAATATTATAACATTATATTACAATGCCTCACCTCTTTCAAACAAAAAGTGTCTTCCTTTATACCCAATTTCTTAACTAGTCAACCTTCAATACCTTGTACGATTTTCAAAATATAAAATTACTTTTTTATAAGTAAGGTTTAACATTTAGGATGTTGTCCCAACCTTGTTAATTCATTTTTTTGGTAAATCAAAATAATTCCTTTACCAAAATCCCTTTACTGTGTTATCTTCCTTGTTCTTCCTATATAAGGACCTATAAACATTTCCATAATGAGTATTCTTAAGGACTCTTAGAAACATTCTTATTACATCATGTACTTTATTCCCTCAACTGCCCATAACCTCAACTACTTATAGTAAACCATGCTAAAGAAAATTGTATGACTATTCAATGTTTTCCTGAATATACTTAGACAATTTTCTAAGTCCAAGTATCCAAAACTTAGTACAATGTGTTGGATTCTTCATAGAAAGTATATGTTTCCATTAATGATAACCCTATATCATCCTTACATATCCTCCTAGAAAAATTTCTAACAACATCCCCCTTTAACATTGATGACAACATATGGGAAAATTGGCATTGTCTCAAAAAATCTTCAAAATTTCAAAGTTTGTGAAGCTCTTCAGATGGCCAAATGAAATTTGCAAAATGTGGGTCATTTTCCAAATGAAATTTTCCTTAATATTCTTCCCCATTGACATCAATGATAAAAGTTAGACAAAACTTGTATATATGTTGAAATTTTGTTACCTTCTTTTCTTCACCAAGTTTACTGATTGTTAATGAGTGTCATACAATCTCCAATGTTCCTCTTCAAATTGGAGAACTCTTTGTCCCATGTATCCTTGATTTCTTTTGATATGGTGACTAGTGCACATAAGCCACAGGATACTAGTTCCACTACATTTAAATCATAATAAATAAATTTTGTGAAAGAATCCTTGGTTTCTTTACACTCCTTGAGTTATCTCTACACATGGTCAATTTTTAAAGTAAAGTGTTCCCTTAACAATGAAAACTTCTTTATAGTTCTCTCCTTCCCAACTTAGGTAATCTCATCTCATCATGAATATTGCTAATTCTTGCTTCCAGATCTATTATTTGTGTATTTGGATTTAGTAATTTTCCACAATGCTTTTCAATTCATCTTCTTTTTCTTTGATCTCATTTGCAATGTCTTTTGTGTACTCAAACGATAAAGTACATTTTCCATTTAAGTCATTTCCTTCTTGTAGAAATTTCCTAATTACCTTGGTACAAGTGTTAAGAACTGATAAATTACTAGTAATATTGTTGCCAATAGTGCTAAATAGGTTAGCATCATATGTGGCTTGATATTTTTCTGCTACAACTTCAACCA
Source organism: Cupressus sempervirens (assembly GCA_028749045.1). Lineage (NCBI taxonomy): Eukaryota > Viridiplantae > Streptophyta > Pinopsida > Cupressales > Cupressaceae > Cupressus > Cupressus sempervirens. The sequence continues at coordinate 46,691,887 of CM053787.1, forward strand.
ATGTTGAGAATTTACCATCAAAATCTGCCATTATCTTTTCATATTTCTTTTCTATATCCAAATCATCCACTTGTATTTGAGTAACATCTTACATGATCCATGACTTGAAAAATGATGTGATATTTCAACTCATTTATATTATTATGAACAAAAGAACAATAACTACTTGTACACAAGTACTTGAAAAATCAAAACATCTTCAATCTTATCTAAACCCTAAAATCTACTTATAGATTTTGAATCAAGTTTAATGACATCTATTTATATTTCTTTTGTAGATGTCACTAGTTAAGGATTATTTTTTTCCATTTCTCTTAATTTTTATGGATGAAAGTTAGAGAAGTAGTTCCATAAACACGTTATATTGTTGATGAAGTATTTGCATTTGAGATCAAGAAACTTGACATGTTAACTTCTATGCATAAGATAGATGCAATTGATGTATTTGAGAGTTTACAACCCATTATTGATTTTTTGAAGACACATGGATTTTTAGACAAACAATAAGAGACAACAAACAATCACTCAACTTTCCAATCATAATCTAGATTATTTATATAGTCATCTATTTAAGATGATAAAAACCTAGTATCACCATTGAGGGATGACACAAAGGATTTTGTGAAATACTTCAAACATCACACAGCTTAGTCTGAAATGTCATCAAAGCATTAAAAAAAGAACATGGTTTACAAAAGAATAAAATGGATAAATATAAGGTTGGATACATTAGGAAAACAAGTAGGAAAATCTCAAGAACTCAAAGAAAGCCTAAAATGACTTGTTGATGGTTATGATAATGATACCATGTTAGGTTATATAGGGCACATTACTCATAATTTGACACTTTAATTAAAAATTTGAAATAATAAAGTATTTTAGCTGTGTTTAGCAGGTACCAAATTCATAATAAATTTGTAAATGATGGATATTATATCTATTGGTATTTGTGTCAAATGGCCATCTTCAGCATCTTATATTAAGAAAAAAATGTATGTTACAAAAATATAAACCAATTTTAACTATTTAATACTTTTAATTTGAAAATTAGTTATTAGTATATGATATTTATAACTTGAAATATTTAAAATGATAGTTAATTTTTAGGGAAGGAATATTAATAGAAAGATTAATTAGAAAAAAAGAATGTAAATAATTTGTCCATTCAATAGATGAGGAACAATAAATCACGGAGCCTAAAAGACCCACTGAGTGTAATGCTTCAAAGTCTAACCATATCTATTGACTTGCCTTCTTATCTGTCATTTGACATGAAATAGAGTCAATATTTGATAATCATCCAAAAGTTGCATTCAATTTTCTTTACTCAATGTGGTAGAATCAATATTTGGCAATATTGTCTAGATTTTTCATTTTGTGAGGAGAGTGAAATATTGTTGACCTTATGGATAAAAAATGTGACTAATCAAAATATGATTGAAAATATTTTTGGTGGTATTTAGGGTCTATTTGGTTGCGGCAATATAAATATGGGAATAGGAATACTTATTCTCGAATAGAAAATGGGGTTACATAAATTCCTATTCTTGTTTGGTTCGGATGGAATTTGATGGGGAATTCACGGACCCAAAAATTTATGTTTTCTAAAATAAATAAAACTGGAATAGGAATACGTATTAACATTCCACCTATTTAGGTGGATTTGGAAATGCTCATTTTTGGGCCAAAATTGGAATATGTATTCCTATTCCATTTCTTATTTGGTACATCCAAATAGAGAATTCAAAATTTTAAGAATATACATATGCCTATTCCACTTGTATTCTCACTACCAAACAAAACCTTAGGTAGGGGTCCCATGGGAGGGGCTTGGGCTCTATTTTTATGGAGTGGGAAGCTCCATGGTAGTTTTTTAGGTGGGGCTAAAGGGTTAATTGGAATATTTTCCTACAAAATAGAAGCCCCAAAGTTTTAGCCCTCTCAATTTGAGTTGGTGAAAAATGGGTGGAGCTAGAATTAGCCCCACCAGCTTAGGGAGAAATTCTTCCATTTTTCAACAATGTACACTTCATTTTCCCACTAAAATGAATTCCTACGAAAAATATTTATGAATAAATGTAATTTTTATTTTTAAAAATTCATGAGACAAACAATTTCCTCAAATTTAGCAGATATTTTTTTTAAGTGGATTCACTTATAAATCCATAAGACTGCTTCCCTTTTTAAATATCCCTAAACAATCTCAGTAGTACCCACTCTATTGTTAAGGAAGCGGGTATCTATGGGACCCCAACCTTTGTGTTTTGTGGAAAGTTGAGACTACACAAAATTGTGATAAAGATGGAAATAAACTAAGAATAGATACATTTGACAAGTAATGGTACATACAAAAGTCTTGGGATTAGGTTAGCATTTCTATCTGCTAAAAAGAGAGTTTTTAAAAAGGGAAAAGGAGAATTGTTTTAAATCTTATAAGCCATTTTGTTATAATTTTTTCTTATTGAAATAAGTCCAATTCAATTGATCACTTTTTACATTTATGTCAAAGAGTTTTTAGTTAGAAAAAATAACTAATTATCGATGTGTTCTTTAGATATCTAGATAGATGATAGGGGAAAAACATAGAGGTAGACAAGAAGAAAAAGAAAGATACCTAGATAGATGATAGGGAAAAGACAAGAAAGGGTAAGTGCACCAAGATGGTGTACAAAAAAAGGTATAAGTGGCCACATTATTTTCTAATTATAGGTGAACCTAATCTTGGAAGGTAACACAAATTTTAGTACTCTAAATATAGTTTCTAGAATAGTAAAGTTTTGTAAAATAGATAATAATAAGGACAAATACATTTCTCACAAAAAAATGTTCTAATTTTTTTATATAGAAAAACATAAGATAGTATTTGGCATGCACTTCAAAAATGATATAGTTATATTTAATTTTTTAAAACCCTTTAGTAGAAACATAAATGTGTGAGAGAGAATCCAATCTGATCATCTTTAACATAAAATTAAAAAATATCAATAAACACTTTGCTTTAGATATTTTTTTCATGAAAGTTTTTTAACCGATCTTGAAAGCAACATTGTGAGACATAGAGAATCCAAAAAACACAACTTTCAAAGATAGTATGCATCCAACTACCATAGGTTCATAAGAAAATATTGTAGACTGTGTGTCACAAATATGTGTCTAGCAAAGGAAGACAAAGTTGATGAATAGCATTTAGTGATTGCAAACATTTAACAAAGTTAATAGAGATCAATAGAGACAGAGATAAATAGACATCTAACATAAAGATAAGAAGAAAGACTTGGGACAAGAATAATGGGAATGGCTATAATATAAACAACTTGTGTGTGCCTCATGTTCGTAATTTCAATGAATAGAGGAATATCTGCTCATGTTTTGATCATTGAAGTCTCCTATAATAAGAAAATGAACACTTGGGACCACTTAGAAAAACCCCCAATAGTCACTTGTAGTGAAGGGGGAAGTATGATAGATGTGGGAGATGAAAGAAAAAAACTAGAAACATACATGGAGAGAGTTTAATAGATAGAAAGACAACAATGTATTTATGCCTAGAAGATGCATTATCATCCCTAATAGAGGCCACATCAAATAAGGCCCTCTCTCACCAATTGATGCAATGCAAGGCAAGAAAATACCCAAAGGAGATGTCCTAGCACCCAAAAATTAACCACACAGTGGAATATAAACAATAACATGGAGATTTAATTCCAGACAGTGCCAACTCTCATAATAGAATCATAAGATTTTCATCCAATGTGCCCAAATGTAAGGCCTTCTAGATTACAACCAAATACAAAGAAATTAAAATAAAATTTTTGCAATACCTTGCAAGATCCAAACTCTATCTAGCCTAGACTCACAATCTAGTAGAAAATCCAAGAAGAAACTAAACTAATACTTGCAAGCCACCAAATAACCTCCTTGTTTTCCAAGCACACACTTAGCTACAAGCTCTTCTCAACTCACTCCTCACAGCTACTATATGCTAAATAATAATGATTTTGGACAAGACAAGATCTTCTACTAATGAAGTGTTCTCCCCTTAATACCATAAACATATAACATAAACAAAGAAACAACAACAATTTGGGAGAACAAAATATGGACTTCTTATTGTCGCCACAAATGCAAAATTATAGAATTCAAATTTACAATAAGCTAAGCTACATTGGCACCTTCATTATAGTAATCTACTAGACCAAGCTACAAAATATCACCTAGAGCTATCCTAGATAGTGTTTGGACATACTCAAACTTAATACCTAGGACCAACAGACCCTGAAAATAGATATGGAGTTGGTAAAATACACTTTTGACATTTATTTTGGAAGTTTTGGTCAGCCCAGATTTGGAAGGCCATAACTCTTGAACTATTTCTTTGATTGGCTATTATAACTACTTTTCAGAAGCCTCAACTTCTGATCTATAGGCTTGATTTAGTGCAAGTGCCCATCCATCGAGTTTTCTAGACTCATTCGAGCACATTTAGGCCTTCAACAGTGAACCTAAAGTTTATATACCAAATTTGAAAACTAGAAATCCTCAATAAATCCAAGAATACACATAATATGGCATTGAGCCTAAACTAGTAGGCTGATATATCCATTATGAATATCCAACTTTGAAATTAGGACATTCTAAGCTGGTATGGTTGGCTTCCTAAGTAGAAATCCACCACAGACATAAAATCTACATTAAGACAACCCTTATTCAACCTGCTGAAATAAAATAATTTTTGTTGATGCAAGGTTGCTCTTACACCCAGGATGCTCCTACATTAGACACTCTAGGTAATTTGAGAAGTGACTCCATCGTGTCTTAGGTGTGTAGCGGAAAACCAAGATAGGTAACCTTCTCCCTTGATAGCCATGATAAATCTTCTATTGACCCCTGTTTCCATTTGACCAAGTATTCTTCATAAGTTTTGTTACTTATACTTTTTTGAACACAACTATCTAATATCTCAGAGCAATCTCCTTTGTAGCCAAACTAGCTACTGGTATACTCCACTGTGCTTCTACAACTTCATTGTCATCACCTCCTTCATAAAAATATATCAAATATGAAATGTTAAACAGTGGGAAATTATTCAATTCAATAGGAAACTCCACTTCATAAGCATTTCTAAAATCATGCCTTTTCACTATCTTGTATAGTTAAAACTTCTTCATTTTCAGCTTATTGTACATGTACCCACTAGAAAACACTCCTTTCTCAAATGAACCATGACTTCATTTCCAATATTAAATTCATCATACCTCCTTTTCAAATCTTCCTTAGCCTTGTATTGTGTATTCATCTTAATTATGTGCTTCCTTATCTCCTCATGGATATTCTTCAAAATTTCAGCAAATTCTTCTGCTTCAGCACCAGTCATCTCCCCTGTATCAAATTGCCTTAATTCATAAGCATTTCTAAGACTACTTCCATATGCAATTTGGGAAGGTGAATTACTAGTACTCCTATTGACAAAATTTTTATATTCAAATTCTGCGTAGTAAAATGAGATCCCATTCCTTTGGTTTATATCCAACCAAGCATCTCAACAAATTTCTCATAATCCTATTCATAACTTCTATTTGTCCATCAGTCTATGGATGATGTGATGAACTAAACCTCAAATTTTTCTTCAATTTCTTCCATAATGTATGTCAAAAATACCCAATAAATTTGGTATCTCGATTTTAAATTATACTCTTTGGCATACCATGTACTCTCACCACTTCTCTGAAAAACAACTCTGCCACATGAATAACATCACTAGTCTTCTTGAAGGAAATTAAATGTGCCATCTTTGAAAACTTGTCAACCACCACAAAATTAAATCATTCCCTCATCGACTCGTTGGTAATCCAAGAATGCAGTCCATGTTGACATCCTCCCATGGATTCTTTGGTACAAATAATGGCTGATACAACCATATGTTTTGTTGCACTCCTTTTTCCATTTGACATACTTTGCAAATTTTCAAAAAGTTCTTTACATCTTGCTACAACTATGATGAGTAATAATTTTCAACAACCAAAGCATTGGTTTTATCTCTCCCAAACTGTCTAGCCAATCTTCCACTATGTTTCTCCTTGATCAGATTCTCTCTCATTGAACTCCTTGGAATGCACAACTTGCTCCCTTTGAATAACATACCATCTTAGATTATCAAATCCAACCACTTTGTCTTATCAAGAGTAACGGTTTCTGTACAAGACTTCCACACTTCAACAAAATCAAGATCCTTTAGAGATAAATTATGGAGTTCTTTAACCTAACCACCTCAATCTACATCTTTGTTAGCAAAAGTTGTCTTCTACTAAGAGCATCTACAACTCTGTTAGACTTCCCTCTTATGTGTTTCAAAATAAATGCATAGCTCTACAAAAAATCAACTCACTTCAAATGCCTTTGGGTATAATTTTCTTTGATTATTCAAATATTGCAAAGTTTGATGATTAGTATATAGAAAAAACTCAGGAAGAAGATAATGTCTCCACTTCTTCAATGCCTAAATTATAGCACAAAATTTTTGATCATAAACATAATATTTTCTATTGGCATCATTCAACTTCTCACTAAAATAAGCAATAAGTCTACCTTCTAGGCTAAAAAAAAACTCCTATTGCAGTACCACCAGCATCATAATATATTTGAAATATCATATTAAAATATACAAGAGTTAAAACAAGTTGTTGTGTAACTTTCTATTTCAACATATTAAAAAAATTATTTCCTCCTATAGTCTACTTAAATCCTTTCCTATCCCCCCTCAGTGTTTTAGTCAAGGGTCCACAAATATTGCTAAGACCTCTTACTGACTTTCTGTAAAAAATAGCTTATCCATGAAATTATGTTACCTCTACAACACTCTTTGGTATAGACCATTCAAGGATTTCCTTCACTTTCTCTAGGTTCATTTTCAAACCTTCTACAAAAATTACAAAGTCTAGGTACACCAACTCCTTCACAAAACTTCACATATTCATGTTTATCAACAACTTTTCTTCCCTCAACTTATCAAAAACCTTTCAAATATACATCAAATGCTCCTCTAATATCTTACTAAAGATCAATATATCATCAAGGCAAACAATGAAAAAATTTCCCAAAAACTCCTTTAGTACCTTATTCATGAGCCTCATGAAAGTGCTCAATGCATTAGTTAGCCTAAAATGCATTACTAACCACTCGTATAGTCCTTCCCTTATGCAGTCTTCCACTCATCACCTTCTTTGATGTGAATCTAATGATATCCACTCTTCAAATATATCTTTGCAAAATGCTCATTTCAACTCAAATAGTCCATAATATCATCCATCCTTGGCAATGGAAATCTTTATTTGATTTTGATATTGTTGACAGCCCAATAATTTGTGCACATCCTCCATTTTACATTTGTCTTTGGTGCTATTACTACTAGTGCAACACATGGGCTCAAACTCTCATGAATCAACCCCTTCTATAACAACTCATGTACTTGTTTGTTCAACTCCTCACTTTCTGTTGGTGACATTCTATGCATTGCCTTATATTTGGTAAACTAGCTCCAGGAATAAAATCCATGCGGTGACTGATCTTGCTCACTGGGGGTAATCCATCTAGTACATTATCTAACACAATATCAGAAAACTCTCCCAACAAATCTACAACTTTTGCAGCATTCTGCTCTACTTCTTCTTTGCCATCTTTTGGGATTACAACAAAACACATATGTTCATGCTTCATACCTTGGAGAAACTCCTTTCCATTAAAAAAAAATATTTTGGCAATACTACATATATTTTCTTCTTTCTTCTTCAATGGCTTCAACTTATGTTTCACCCCATCATTTGTCAAAATGTATGTATTTGTTCTCTCATCGTGTATAATATGCTTGTCAAACTGCCACAGCCTAGCTAGTAACATATGACATATGTCTATAGGTATGATATCATAGAAAACCTCATCCTAGTAGCTTCCAACCTTGAACTTCATTGAGCATTTCTCATTGACCATAACCTTGTGGTCATCTTGCACCCAGGAAATATAGTATGGATGCTGGTATTTCTGCCTCTTTAGCTTCAACTTTGGGACCATTTTTTCTAACACTAGATTGTTAGTGCTTCCACCATCAATGATCACATAACAACACTCATCTTCACATTCATACCTAGAGTAAAATAAACTCATCCTTTGACTAGGTTCATTCTCTCCACTTAACAAGACTCTCCTATTAACTAAGACTTCTCCTCTGTCAACATCTTCAAAATGAGATGATTTATCATCTTTCTCAACATGCACAACTCTGGCCTAGCCTTTTTATTCCTTGATATTTCCTTCCTTGGCACTAAGAACATTCAAATTATCTATGCCCTTCTTTTCCATAGTGAAAGCATTTTCCACAAGAGCCTCCTCTTCTAGATCCTTTCCCTCTGCATCTTCCTCTCTGATCTCTATTTTTTTAAATCATGGAAATGATTGGAATCATTTCCCCTATGGGTTTTACTTCTATTTCTTGAATCATCCTTGTTCTTTTGATCATCATTTAGGCCTCCATAAGATCATTCATGTTGGATCTTCCTCCATGACCTCTTCCACTATTCTTATTATCAAACCTTTTTCTTAGCTTCTCCTCAACTTTTAGGGAAAACTAGTATGCCTTGTCAATACTGGTCATTCAAACTAGACTCATCTCCTCTTGAATGCTTGGCCTTAACTCATTAAGATAATAGGAAAATTTCTTCTTATCATCTTCTTCATGGCTTGTTCTAATGAGAACTTGGTAGAAATCTTAAGTATACTCTTGAACAAATCTTCCCACTTGCTTTAACCCTTGCAATTTCTTCAACAGATCAAGCTTATAATCCATAGGAGTAAATTGTCTATTCAATTTAGCTTTCATATGGTCTCATCTAGTGATTTTGTCATTTCCTCTTCTATTTTAGTCCAACTAAATCCCCTACCACCAAATTTCACATGTCCCTTCAATTATTCCTTTGCAAACTTAACCCTACTAGGATCCTCAATATCTTCATACTAAAAGTACTCTTCCACTGCCTTGATCCAATCAAGAAATTCCTTTGGGTTAAGATTTCCAAAAAATGTGGAAACATCAAACTTAGGTCTTTTTCAATCTTAGAAATAGCCTTAAAAATATTTCCTCTTTTGGGTTCAAAACTTCATCCTCTACCTCTTGATCTACATTTCCTTCTTCTCTTTCATCCTCATTTTTGTCATCTCCTATGGAGAGATTCATTCCTTTATGCATGTGTTCTTACAATGCTTATATTTGTCTCTAGAGGGTTGTAAAACCCTTAAGTTTAAGATCTAGGACTCTCCCACCACACTCCTTTCACAGAGGCATCTTTGTGCTTTTCCTGAAATCCTAGTGCAAACTACCTCACAATCGAGGGTCTGTCTACATGCTCAGCCCAACCTAGGGTCCTGGTGCAACTACCTCATAGTAAGTGATCTATTTACACACACATGAATTCCATACCACTTGATGAAGGGTGCTCTCCTTAATACCATAAACAGATAACATAAACAAAGAAACAACAACAATTTGTGATAACAAAATATGGGATTCTTATTATCAACATAAATGTAGAATTACAAAATTTAGATTTGCAAGATGCTAACCCACATGGCCAACTTCATTATAGTAATCTACCAGACCAAATTGCAAGTTATCACCCAAAGTTATCTTAGACAATGTTTAGGCATTTCTTAAATAGGCAATTTTATGCCACTTGAGAAGGCTTTGGATACTCAAACTTAATAACCCTAATAATATGTATAGAGTCAACCAAATACACATTTGAAATTTATTTTGGAAGTTTTGGTTGGCCCAACTTTGGAAATCCATAACTCTTGAACCATTTCTCTGATTGGCTATTATAACGACTTTTGAGAAAAACCTTAGCTTGTAATCTATAGGCTTAGATCTATGCAAGCATCCTTCTATCAAATTTTTGGGCCTCATCCGTGCATGTTTATGCCTTCAATGGTGAGCCTAAATTTTATATACCAAAATTACAAACCACAAATCCACAATAAATCTAAGAATATGCATGATATAAGACCGTGCCTCAACTGTTAGATTGATATATCCAAGATGAGTATTGACCTCTAAAATTAGGACATTTTAAGCTTGTATGATTGACTTACTAAGTAGCAAACCTCTAGAGACAAAAACTCTGCATTAAGACAACCCTTATTCAACCAATTGAAATGGAATATTTTTGGTTGGTGCAAGATTTTTTGTACACCTAGGATGCTCCTACATTATCTACTTATACTAAACCAAGCCAAAAGTCAGCCTAGAAAGCTAATTTAAATAAACACTTGCATATTAAATAAACCCTTAAGCCACAAGTTGGTTTGACAACAAACATTAAATACATGAAATAATTAAATACTTAGGACAAGCCCCAAATTTATAATGCATAACTAGCTCAAAATACCACATAAGAATACATTTCCTTAGGCATAGGTCCATGTGTCATCCAATTATCCAAATCCAAGAAATACACATCAAATCCCTCAAATTTAAGCTTGCAAATATAATCTCCAAAGGCTATAGGTAAATTAGGAACACACAACTAATAGTCACCAAAATGACTCTACCTTCAAGATGATATCTCTAAACATCATGTGCACATAGGGAAAGGTCCACCAATGTTCCTTGAACACATCCCCTACCATGCAAACCATAGGTCAAAAAAGTTTGAGTTTGATGCTTCTACATCAAACTCACTAGTTGGTAGATAGAAACACATGTCCCATACTTTGATGCTAAAGAAAATTTTACAACCCACTTCATCTTCACCAAATTCTAGCAATTAATCAAGGACAAGGGAGCCAATATGCATATCAATCATCTTTGCTTCATCAATTTAAACATTAGAATCAAATAAATCTCAACAACCCAATTGACATGCTCATTTCCAGGAACAAAGTGAACATAATGCTTCACCAAAAAATCCTACAACTGATCACAACCATCAATAGTAACATCCTAAAACATGAAGTCCATGTCATCAACATCAATTAATTCCATAACAAAACTAGCAACATGTAATCTCAAATCCACAATAAGAGCAACATGTAAATCCTTAGTCATGTAAATCAGAAGAAGATCCACATTAGGAATATACAGATCCAAATTAGTTGTATCATATAGATGCTCAACTGCATCTACAAATAGTGAATCCAAACAAGCAACATCCAACACCACACTAGTAACAATATGGTAATCCAAATCAACCATATTAGTATTGATTAGTACATCCTCAATCATCTCAATAGAAACATATGAATTTAAATCCACATGAAATACCATATGAAAATCCTCATCCATATGTAAATTATCATGAACACATTCCAAACTTAGACCAACAATCTCATTGGTCACAACAAGATGCCCTGCAACATATAACTCCTCACCTACAACAACTTCATTATCCTTGAATAGGTGCTCTATAATTTTCATCTCAACTCCAACCAAATGATCATGAAAAAAATCTCCTTTGAAGGCTTAATAAGATTAAGAACTTCTTTGGTAAGCTTAGGTATCTAAGAAACAACCACAAGTTTCATAATAAATTAAACAATATGATCAACAAAACCAACCACGCATACCTCCTTAGCTTCAATGAAGTCATCCTTTACCTCTTCCTCAATGGGAAATGTCTTCTTCTTTGAATAATCCTTCTAACAAGTTAGAACACTCTCATTTTGATTGGTAAACTCCAACTTTAGTAGCATACAACTTTGTTCTCCTTAACTTCAGCTCATTTTGACAAAGAAACATCTACTTGATAAAATGCTTCAATTATCTTATTCTCCACTACAACATAGAACTCTACAATCATCCCAGGGTCCAATATTACCAGAGGCATCTTCCAAGATCTTCAAAAACTCTCTGCAACAAATCTCCAACAAGATCCAACCAACACCACAAGATCAACCTCCATCTCTGATACCACTTGACATAGTGTAAGGTAGGAGATAACCTCAGATAACTTATTGACATGCATTACATGCTCATTTATGGAGTCTTACATTTAGGATTTGGGAGACACTATTGATGATATTGATCTTCTCTTTGTTGAGGATGATCATTCTCCAATTGTTGTGAGGGAGAACTCTAACCCTCATCATTATCTACTTGACCATTCTTTCAAGTCTGACATGATTATTGAGCCTTTGACATAACAATTGCAAAAGGTCTCTTTCACTTTAGAGAAGTCATTTGACTCTTTGAGGACTTGTATTCATGAGTATCAAACTTCACTTGAGATGTCACATTGCATGGTTTAGGTTGATCATACTCATGCGTTGGAGATTCCTATTTAGTTTCCTAAGACATCATACATTTTGAGGGTTCTCAATAATGATTTGGGAGGCTTCATTGATGCACCTTTGGTTTTTTTTCTTCCTAGGGGAGAAATGTTGTTCAACACTCATAAAGCAATTTCTACATTGAATTTGGAGCATCTACCACAAGCGCATATTCTACATTGAGGGGAGACTGCTTGGCCTTTCTTACATTTCTTCCCTCTTCTATGAAGATTATTTATTGTATAGCATGGTGTATGTCATAATAGCCCTGTCTTGATTACTTCATTTTTTCATGCATCCCGCTTTCAATTTTATCTCTCTTTTTGGGCATGGTTTTCTCCCATGAGGTTTTCCCATTTTCTCCTTTTAACAAGAGATTTCATTGCTCTAGCATATTGTATAGGGGTACTAGAATGACATAGTAGTTAGGACCCATCTACCATTGTCATGTAGATTTTGTAAGCTTAAGTGCATTCCCCTAAGCTACACTTAAGGGGGAGGTACTAATTATAATTTGTAACTTAATTTTACTCTAGATAAGGTATTTTCATATTAGTTTTCATTTAGATACCTAGGAGTTTGTACTTTATTTTAGCATATGGTGTAGGATAAATCTTCTTGCACATAGTTTTTGTCTCACACCTGATTCTTTGTGAGCTCCATCTTTGTGCTCTTATTGCATTATCATCCTCTCATTTTCACACATGTTGCACATACTTTATTATGCAATGGATGTGTTGGTGTTTTTCAAATATTAAGGAAAAAATGTAATACTAGGATAATGAAAGAGCACAACAATCTAAGGATCATCTACTTCCTATAAACAATTGAATGTGTTTCATATCTGGACCCAAATTTAACAAAAAAAAAAAAAAAAATTCTACTCTTTAGGCTCTGTAAAACCTAGGTGGGTATACCTTATGGATGGAATATTTTTATCTTGACACTTACTACATATATTACACTTTTTGTAACCATACACATCCCTTAAAGTAGATTTGGTCATTATTCTTCTTAAGTTTGCAAATGATTCAAGCAATAGTAGCCAACTGAAACTCAAAAGTTAAATGCAAACAAGTACTGACCAGTGTTAATACTCTTTGAATAGCAAGACAAAATTGATTTCAAATTTAAGCTTGATGCTTATTTATGATCTTTCCCTCTATAGATTGAAATAATCAGATTAGTGACTTATCCATTGGGATTAAGAGTCTATTCAATTCCTAGATCTAATTGATTGCATTACAACCAATATAATCAATAAGTCTTACTAAAACTCATTCTTATAGACATCCCTCCTATTGCCATGGCAATCCTGTCAATTTTATCGAAACATTTACTTAATCCTTTGAATTAAAAGCAATAGTAAATTGGCATATAATTTGATTTCATTGCATTCAATTGAACAAGACTTACAAAAATTGTACAAAGGCCCTAGATTTAACAAAATCTTCATCATCTATGAACTTTTGAGAGGCTTGAGAAATGATAGGATCTATCTCCTTACCTATGAAATTAGCAATAGTGAGGTCAAAGGATGGCATAGGAGGCTCCTCGGGCACTCCTCTTTCTATATTAGTAGTGATAACAATGATATCTCCTTCTCCACCCATTTTTCTTAGGTGTTCTCTCAAAGATGCTTCATCTTCTATCCTGAGTGGGGTTTGAGATGGTGAATACTCTCTTGCATGAGAAGAGGATCCCTTTTCTAATCTCTGTCTCTTGGGTGCACTAGTGTCAGGTGGACACTCTAGTCTTGGCCTTTTGTAGGGGGGATATGATATATATTCTGAGCCACAATATATTCAACCCTCCTCTATAGTGTATACTGGCTTGGAGTAACCATCATTTTTCTACTCACCCTTCTCTCCACCTCTACTAATTTATTAGGATATGCTTTGACTAAGATATTCTTCTTTTGATTCATAGTTTGCATTATCACAGCAAAATTATTCATCAATGCATTCATTTTGGCCCCCCAATACTTCTTATCTACCAAGGGGTTATATTTGGGCTCAAAAGCATTAATGAATTCTAAAATTTTACTGAAAACCATCCACTTTTCTTTTCTAACTTCTTATTCCTATAATGAAAAAATATTTGTAATGACATCTTCCAAGAAGTACACATTTTGTGTAGTAGCCTTAGTTTTGTTTCTCTCCCTAAGGAGGTCACAGAATCCCTCTGGATCAATTTACCTTGCATGGGATTAGGCCATGTGATATCTATCCAAAAATAAACTCAAATTCCTCCAACCTTTCTTAACAAAAATGAAATCATGCACCACAATGACAATAGGGAAGAATGTGCCTTTACCTTTGCCCAACATATCCCTTTCCTCAATTGTTCCAATCTGCCATAGCAATTCTGTAATTCCTATCTTTAGAGGCACATGAAAAAGTAAAGTTACATGAGGTTTTCCCAAGAAACCATAGACCTTAATCATAGTGGAAACATTATATGGGATTATGTCCCCCTAATTATAAATGACCAAAAGTCCCTTGGCATGGTCCTTAGGTCTAATTAATTCTAGTAGAGGCTATGGGATCCTTGGACTATCCCCTCTCAAGAGAAATCCAAGCCTTGATTAAAAGTATCTGTCAAATCTAACATAGCTGGCATCTTTGACTTCTTAAGTCATGTCAACACTCCATAACTGAATTGGGAGCTTTTTTCAATTTCTCTCTAGTAAATTTAAATCCATTTCCTTAGAGAATAAGGTGACTCCCTTGTAAAGACATATGTGTATTAACAAAGAATACCAACAAAAAGGCTTGTTTACCTTACCTTCAGATATTCTAACTAAACCATTATGAATTTTCTCAGATAGGAAAGTAGAAAAATCAAGAATTGTGCTCATTCCAAACTGCAAGGTCTGAGCCATAATGAGAACAATAGAGCCTTTGATGTAATCTTGTTCATCGATCCCAAATATTTTGCAAAGAGTAAAATATAGGGCTTGGGCTCTAGGATTAAAGTATTTTTTCATCAATGGCTCTGGGGTGCTTGGTGTAACCAGGGGTAGCGATCCAATCTTAACAATATGTTGTTGCAATGGTCCCACTCTCAAATATAACTTTTGTGCATCGTATCTTGCCTGAAAATCATCCATATCAATTGTCTCATGGACTGCATGGTTAGGGTTGAGCTTAAAAACCTCTCCAATCAAGGCAAGTGAGACCCTAAAGAGGTTATCTCCAGCATGATTCTTTATAATTCTAGTGATATGGTCATATTTCTTGGCCATATCAGACAATAGGTCACTATCAAAGAATACCCTAGGAACCACCAATTTACCAATATCAAACTCCCAAATATTACTCAATGGGGTGTCTAGGTTGCATTCTGCAAACTATTTCTTGAACAATCCTAAACCTCCTACAGAAACTTGAGCATCTCTTACCCAATTAGCTTTATCATAAAAACCCTCAACTACAACCAACCTAGGGCTTTTTGGGATAAGCTCTCAACCTTTTGTTAATTCATGTATAGAAAAAGGAAATTGTTCAAGGAAATAATTGTGAACAGACCTTTTAAGGTAATTAGTAAGACTAGAGAATTCTATTCATGGAGGCATTTTGAGATTTCAACTTTACACAGTTATAATTCCTTGATTTTCAAAAGTCACAAATCACTTACCCACTTATTTATGCTTCCTTTTCTCTGTAAATTACACTGTAATTTATTGAGAACCTTGTAGAATTTTTTGTCATAGCTTTGGAAACCCTTGCACTCTGAGAAATTCATGATTATGTGGCTTAGTAATGGTGAATCTAAAAGTTATACTATAGTATTAAGATCACACAAAGGAAATCTAAGAAAAAATAATGTTTCTAACTGTTAATTTTCATGTTGCATTTATGATTTGAATTTGATCCGTCGATCTTACAACATCAAACAACTTTACTTGGAAAAGAAAAGCTTTTTTAAAGCTTTAAGATCCCTACCATGTGTCAAGTAGGCACTTCCCCACTTTGCTTAAAGTTCATGCATCTTCATAAAGTAGTGAAGCACCAATCATGGATCTTACCAAGATTGATGGTCACGGGAAAAGCAATATCTTATTAATAAAATCCTTTTGAAAACTGACACCATTGGCCTACTCATTTCCAACCTAGCTAGAAGCAATTTATTTAGCCAATTAATTCACTCCATCTCAGTGCCCTTTCTAGCTTGGCATGAATCAACAGCTTTTTGTTACCACAAGTCCCACATCACCACATGGTGGAACAGTGCTTCCCCGCTTTGTTTAAAAACCCTGCAACTTCACATTGCAGGTAAGCGCCCATCATTGATCTTACCAAGATCAATGGTGATATGAAGTTGTGCCTTTATAACACCCAATTAGCCAGACTAACCAATAGAATGGTTTCCTTTTCGCCAGCATGTCTAGCAACTACCACGGTATAAATTTTTTTATTGCCTTTGAAAGGAGTGGGTCCATGAAATCATTATCTTCTACATGTCCTATTAGTGCTTCCCCACTTTATAATGTAAATGTTGAACATTTTCTCATAGTAGTAAAGTGCCAACCGTTGATCTCTCCAAGACAAACGATGGAACAATCTGCATCTTTTGAATAGCGTGAAACACCAGTCATGGTGTCAGCAGGGACAAGTGTCATTAGGGCACTTGCCTACTTTATTTAAAAACTTTTCATCTTGGGATAGTAGTAACACGCCATCCATGGATCTTTACCAAGATCGACGATGGAATAGATTTACGTCATTTAGTGTTGATTCAATTACTCTAGCCAATGAATGCATCACACTTGTTACAATAATATCTAACAGTAGCAGTAATATTTTGTAGAGACTATGGCACTAATATCACCATGTGCCAAATGTCAACAAGGCACTTGCCTGCTTTGTTTAAAAATCTTTGACTTTCATCTTGCAGGTAAGTGCCAGTCGTCGATCTTATTAAGATCAACAATGTAAAAGAAGCACTTCTCAGAGCTATATGTAATATCTCTCCTATCCTTAGCATGGTCAAGTGTCATCATGGCACTTCCCCTCTTTAGTTAATTGTTGAGCAACTCCTTTAAGTAGTAAAGCACCAACTATTGATTGTGAAAAGATCAATAATGCATTAAGATTGAAAAAAAAAAAAACCCTATTGAAATGAGCCAACCAATGCAATCACATGAAATGAGAACGTGCACTGACAAGTACTGACAACTTCTGAAAAGGGTCTGAAGAACTTCAAATTTTGTGGTGCAATCAAGACCTATCATCACCATGGACAAGTGTCATAAGGGCACTTCCCTGCTATTCTTAAAAACCATGAAACTTCATATTGCGGGTAAGCGCCAATCATTGATTTCATTGAGATCAATAGTTGACCAAAACTAACCATCTAGGTTCAGATGTTTCATACAATTCTTAGGAGATATAACTGTGGTTAGGGAAAGCTTTAAAGTTAAAAGGTTTAATTCGTAGAAAAAGAAAAGAAAATAATCTTTGTAAAAAAAGAAAACTTAGGGTAAGCCCATCCTATGCAATTTTCAATTTGGAAATTACAATTAATTGCCATTTTTGAAAGTTGGGGTACACAAAAAGGGTTTAAAAGACCTTCAGGAATTTTGAACTAGGGTTTTGATACAGAAATACCAATTTTGAACAATAACCCTAGGGTTTTTCACTGTGAGATACAACATATGACAAAAGATGAAAAACTAGGCCAATAGGATGATGATCCACTTTTACCGGGCATGTGTTTACACCTTGCCTAGTTGATAGCTGATGACTTGCATTGGTCTTAGTTATATTGCATTTCCTATATCTTGAGCCACATCTACATGTATTATTTCCCATTGTCCCATTTTTATCTTGATTATTGATCATCAATGAATCAAGTCAATTGAGGATCATATCATTTGTCTCTCTTTTTCTATCAATTGAACTTTTAGATCTTAGCATTTTTATTCTTTGCCTTAAGGAAATTTCTTACAAAGGCCATACATATCTATATGGGGATACACACCATCTAACATCCATTATATATAGTTTTTGATATGATGTGATTTGTATGACTATAGATACCATTGATAGGTCTAGGTCCCTTGATGCAACCCATTTCTCTAGTCAAGATGAGCCCTTTTGTCTAATCAAGATGAGAACACAGAGAAAAATAACCCTGCCATTTAGAATAAGTATTTGGGGTGTTTATAGGGATGAGAAACTAAACAAAGTGAAGGTTACAACTATAGCTAATTTACAAGTCTAGAAAAAAGTAATGACATTGTTCATGGGGGACTATAGGGTACCTATGAGGGCTCAACAAAACAAGGTGTTGGTGAATTGCAATAAAAAATCCATATGCTCATATTTACACATATTCAATGAAATTTCATGGACCATTTTATGTTAGTCACATATTACTAGAAAATTTACAAAACATCATGACACCATGCATCTAGTGCAATGACATTTTTTCGAAGCAAATATGACAACCTTAGCACTACCTATACACTAACTAGTAGAATTGTTTAGCTTGTTATAATAGTATGTTTGGCATCTTCTAATTATAGTGTCAACGAACATAATACAAAAAATATGTGTACTTTGAGAAAAGATTCAAGATTTTTAGATAATAACATCTTACATATAAAATATAAATGTGATGGGAAAAAAATGCTTTTTGTATCCTTTAGGTTAATGTTTGTATGTCTACAAAAACCCATTTTGTTGTCAAGCTCAAGTCTACAATATAGATGTGATTGATTAAGATGTTCCCATTAAACAATGTCATAATAAGACTATTGTGCATCATTTAGTAACTTCATAGATAAAATATTAAAATAAACATTCTAAATGAACCTCACCTAACACTTACCACATCTCACACAACATTTTCTAAAGATACTATAGATCAATATCCCTTCAAATAAAAAGTTGAATATGTATAATTTATTATATAATTTTAATTTTAATTAATGTATAGATTTTAAACTATTATTTCAAACACATGAAAAAATTAAAAGAAATAATAAAAAAATGCTGAAGAGACAATTCTAAGATCTATAGAGTCAAACAGACCCCAAAAATATCGGAGAAAAAATTTCACCATTATAATAAAATAAAGTTGACCAAAGAAAAAGGAAGTTCGAGAAGCTTTCTTTCATATAAGATGATGATAATTCTTCTTTTTCTTCAACCAGTCGCAAGCTCGTCCCTTTTTCATTCACGACCTTGAACAAAATGGGCATTCCAAAAACATATTGTCGTTGAAAATTTAAGCATGGTTTGAGGTCTTCAAGGAAAAAATTGTTTAGATCCATATTTGTCACCTATATTACTGTATACGAAACACTATTTCTATGCTGGAAATTTTGGATTAAATCATCTATTGTCTTTTAATGTCTACAAAGATGATAATGTAGAGCTTCAAGTTAAATCGAAAATGTAATATTTATTAACCACTTGTTGCCATTCTCTTAACACAGTTTTAGTTTTATAAGCAGGGTGCATAATTAAGTATAGAGGTAAAAGCATAAAACTAAAACTAAACCCATTTAATAGAAATATATATCTCAGAATTTAAATTTCTCAGAGTTAAACCGTAGCTTACAATAGATTAAATACATATTTTTGATAACTGAATCCCCAAGTATACTTGGATTCCTTATTCACTATTCTCCATATCAGTCTTTTTATTGTATAATTTGTATTAAGTTGACGGATTGGGCCACCATTATGCTTTGATGTTTAGCAGCTAACAAACTCATAATCGACTTGCAGATGGCCAGCATTGTATCCATTTCCATTGGTGTCAATCTTGTTGAATTCATTAACGTCCAAGTCAAGACCTCCATTTGAACATTGATCAACTATTCTCACAGTTGTCTGTGCTTGTGTATCCCGGTTTGTCACCTGCATTACACCACCAAATTAAGGAATACTCAATAACATTATAATCTATATGTAGTTTTACAATCTAAACTAGATATTTCTACATTCTCATTTTATGATTGATCATCAAGACATTAGAAAGTTCAGGGCTCATTTGGTTGCTGGAATAGGTCTGAAATAGGAAAAGAAAATTAGAATATGTTTTATATTCGTTGTTTGGTACGCTCAATTAGAATTAGGAATAAGAAGACATATTCCAATTTTGCCCCTAAAATGAGCATTGTCTATGCCAAAAAATAGTTGGAACTGGAATATCTATTCCTATTCTCAATCTGTTTTTTAATTTAAAAAATAAAATTTAATTCCATTCCCATTCCATTTTTCTATTCTAATTTTCAATTCCTATGCCAGCAACCAGAAATAATAGAAAGTAATGACAGAAATAATAGAAAGTAATGAAGAATGTCATCACAAGTAAGAAATAATTATCAAGAACCTTAAGATTACTCAATAAAACTATACAAGATAATCAGAGCATTGGGGAATGAATTACCTTTAAACAGAGGCCACAGGCGGCTTGTCCAGTTGGGCCAACTGGTCCACAGAAGGCAGTCCAGCCATACTTCTGTCTCCATTCGAGGGGCTTGTCTGCATCCCACGTTGCACAGTAAACAGATGCTGTGTTCAAATCCCACCCGATATTTTGAGGATTATAATTATTATAAGTTGCCCTCACATTTGTGGCTGTTTGAGCATTAGCCTGCAATGCAAACAAACTAAGGCAACCCAATACAATCGCCAACATCACTTTGCTCTCCATCTTATAACAACAATACCCACTATTTGATTTCTTCACCCACTTCCTCACAAAGCTTTCTCAAGTATTGAGTAGTATTGGTGTTTGGGTAGGAGTATTGAGTATTTATAGATAACTCATGCAGAGAAAGCGGGTCCTAAATGTTTTGCCCACTAAAGAGACGTGTTCAAACAAATAAGGGAATCCAATGAAGAGCTGAGTCTAAGCAACGTATCTCTTGACTCGCCTTCTCATCAGCCACCTCAATTAATGCAGTCAATAGTTTTGATAACCATCAAGAAGGTTCTTTGAACGCGGGAGAGTCAACATACTTGACAATTGTGCACAGAAATTTGTGTTCAATCCGTTTTTGGTGGTCTTCACTAAATTTATGGCTAACACTTGTGTTTTATATACACAACCTGACAAATGAAATAAAGAATGAAAGTTGGGGCGATGTTCAGAATTTTATGGAAGCTCGAAACAAAATAAAAGAAAACCGTGTCAAAGATGGAAACAAAGACCTGGGAGAAGGGATGAGCTTGGTAGGGAATCATAGAGAAACGTCGTGGATAGAAAGCGAGAGAATGTCTTAGAATAAATAGACCAAGTCTAATATAGTGTTCAAACACAACAATGTATCTACATAAAATATAATGTATAGTCGGGATCTCTAAAGATATCTACTTGTAAAGGGATTCCTTATGTTTCTGGAACTATTTTGTTTAAAAATGGAACAAGACTATTTTAGTATATTCATTGATGAATATAAGAAAACGTAAATAGTAGAAACAATTGATGGTTGAAAGAAAGATAACACGAGATTTTTATACCTATTTTAGTCATATAACATTATTTTCCTCAATTTTTTACTAAAGGAAACAAATTAGTCAATCTATTGGAGTTTATCTTACACTAAGGATAGTTCAAGGTATCAACAGGATAATTTTAGAAAATTTTGGCTCGTAATTTGATTAATAATTTAAGATTTATCGCAACCTAAATTGTCATATTTTTTAATAAATTTTAGCTCTAAAATATTTAAAATCATTCAATTTATTTTACTAGAAACTTTATATTCAAAGGTTCACTATAATATTCGATATATGATTATATTTGATTCAACTAAATATTATATATTATTGGAGAAATTATAATTAATTCACTAATACTTATCATAATTATTAGTTACTTCAGAGATATATCACCAATATTTAGTTTTCACTATTGATTTAAAATATGATCTAATGATCTTCATAATATTTCATGAGTTAAAAAATATTAAATTTTCATTTGTAATATTCTATGTCGATTAATGAAATTTCTATTATTATTGAGATTCACCAATATTTTCTATACAAAAATTATGATTCCAAAATAAATGCCAATATAAATAATAATTTATAAAAAAAATTAAAATGAAAGATTCGTGTATAGAAATATTTTTTTTTCAAAATAATGAAAGATTCACCAATATTTTATATCTCTTTTCAGAGGGGGTTTTCTTAAAGATACCTTGAATAAGGTACACAAAATAATTGGTCATTCTTAGACATAATATAAGAGTTTTATTTGAAAAAACATACTTAAAATAAAAAATAAAGGTTTTGTTAAAAGACTAAGTTTTATGTATTTTAAAAATAATCAATTGTTCTAATAGTTTTATAATATATCATTTCTTTATTTCTAAATAAGTAAGTTATCTTTATGGCTACAATTTCATGTTCAATTGACCATCTCATTCTTACTATCTTATATAGATAGAATTATCCTATTTAAATCTTGCTTTTAGTTGTTTTTGCTTTTGCTTTCAAAGACATTATATCATTGATGGGTTGAGTTTAATTTCTTAAAATATTAGATTTTACTTGCACAATAAATAGGAAAAGAAAGGAACCCTTTGGTTTTGTTCTTTTTCTTATAAGTTTACTTTGGTCCGCTATTAGTTCCCTTTACATTGTTGTTTAGATTCTCCTCCTTTTGCCCTTCCCCTACCCTATTTGGTGTCAAAGATAAATGTACCCTTGTTCACAGTGATCAAAATACATGTGTACTAAAGGTTACAATATAATGACTACTAATCATTCTGGAGTGCTACCATCAAAAGACGAAAATACTCTTTCTTGATCTTCATACAACACAAATCATTTGAAATGTTCCTTTTCTAATTTTGTATGATATTTCCAACCTCTAATCAGATTTTCAAGATCAAACTACTAATATCACAAAGATCCACCAAATTTCTCAAGAAACCCCAAATCGGGTATGCCAGAAATTGTGCCAAAAGCTTCACAGCTTCACCTATTATTAATAAATCTGAAAGTGGACATTTTTATAGAAATTTCAGCATCATAACAGCCTACAAAATGACATTTCCAGATTTGTATAGCCTTTACACAACAGTTTTCAAATGTAGGACAAAAACTATGCTCATCGGGTTCCCGAAATTAACACAAAAATGCCCGAAAACACCACAAAAATACTAATAATCTATCTCAAAATTTTAATCACGTCCTAATACATATATTCAGCTCTATTTTAATAGCTTAAAGTCTGAAATATAGCAGCAACCAAAATGGATATGAAATGCTCAATTGAAAACACCAAACTCATGCAAAAATCACACCCAAAAACCCACAAATCTACACTGTTCAGCACAAAGGCAAACTCTATATGAGCATGCACATGGAATGGCTTCAAACTCCCGTCCTTAGCCTTCCTGAAAACCTGCAAACTCCCGTTCTTGGGTCTCCCTGGAAACCTACAAACTCTCGTTCTTGGGTCTCCTTCTCCACAGGTTTGGCAGCCTCTGAAGAATAACAAAGAATGAGCAAAAATCAAGTTCTCCCCATCCACCCAAAATGCCTCCAAACCCCTTAAAAGAGGGCATAACTGTAACTCACGTCCAAGAGAGGTTAATGAAACATATTTTAATAATAATTTTCATTTATTAGTCCAACAGTTTCCAAAGATTAACCCCCTTTTTCCGAAACTTCACTTTCTTGAGCCTGCCTACCTTAGCAAAGATTATTATTTTTTAATTATTTGAAAAGGGGACATGACAAGTCCTCCCCTCCCAAACATTTCTTGTCCTCAAGCAATGGTTGAACAATAAACCAATCAATCCACTTGGATCCCAAATGTAGTTATGAACTTATTGGAAAATGAAGATGGGGTAACTGAGAGGGGAGGGGTGAATCAGTTACCACAAAAACAAATTCAACAGTCCCAAAGATGCCTTAAACTTAGTTGCTGCTGCTACTCGGTAAACACATAAATTACTGCTTAAAACTTGATAGATGTTTAGTTAATTTATTAAGCATTTACTGAAATAAGCGACCATGCAAAAGAAAGTAATCATGAACACAGTAGACACCAGATTTACGTGGAAACCCAATATGGGAAAAACCACCAGCAACTAGTCACCAATTTTCACTCTTCTGAAGTGAGCCCTGTTAGGAGCCAACCCTGTTAAAGGTTACAAAACACACTGTTAAGTGTGACCCTGTTAGAGGATTTAATCACCCTGTTAGGAGTGGCCTTGTAAGAGGTCTTTAGAACAATTCAACTAAATTGCCACCCTGTTAAAGGATTTATGGAATGGCTGTTAAACCAACTCTGTTAGGAGATTTTGGAATCACTGTTACAATGGTTAGAAAGCAACAATGAATGATCTGAAAATACATGCAACTTATCTTGTTGAATACAGATCTCAGTTTAGCTCCACAAGATCCTTATTGATTAAATATATCTTTGTAGCTCCAAGATTTCCCTCTGCTCAACTCTGCTTAGGCACACACAAGTCTCTTCCTTGCACTTCCTTGCACTATCTGTATACACTCTCTATTCCACACTTTTCCGCATCTTGAGCACCTCTTTATATACTATACATAATACCAGGTTGGCCCAACCAACTTGACAAAACATATTCCAAAGTCGGCTTGAACTAACAATCAAAAAAAAATTCTTCACTGGCCGACGCTGCTCGGTCAATACAGAACAGAACAAAAAAAAACTGCTTCCTGTGTTAACCAGCAGAACTCGGTAAAAACTACATTTACTGGGGAATTCGGTAAACCTGCCACTTCCTTTGGAAACCGACTAGACTCGGTAAAAGCTGTCTTCGACTACCGAGTGAGCTCGATGAAAACTAAGCTTTCCTTAGCTTACCGTGCGAACTCGATTAACACTAACTCACCGTGTGACATACAGGAACACTCGGTATACACTGCAAAAGGCTTTACTGACCGACTGAGCTCGGTAGACTCTGTAAACTGTTTTCCTGACCGATAGAACTCGGTAGACTCTGTCTGATAACTGATATGGCATTTGTGTAACATCAAAGACAATACACAATTACTTAATTGTATCTAACAATCTCCCTCTTTGGCATTGATGGCAACACAACATGTCATAACAGAAATGAAATTTGAAAGCAAGTCTATAGCAACACAACACAATTAACAATTCTCCCTCTAAGATAGAGAACTCTCCCTCTTACAGTAATCTCCCTCTGTGAAGGAATTACATAATCAAATTTCGGAAAGATATGACAGTAAAACTCTCCCTCTTTGACAACACATGCCAAAGACAATCCAATTTCAATGAATTTCATTGTACCTTTAGTATTGATTCATATGCAATATTTCCTTGATTTGCTGCATCAACTGATGATTATTCAATTTTGTAAGAGCTGATGCATCACTAAAACTTATTTTTAGTGAACTTCAGATAGGGGAATGACCCCTAACTTACCTCTGAGATACAAAAATGCATCCTTAGGTAAAGGCTTTGTGAATATGTCAGCAATATGTTCCTTTGTATGGACATATTCCAATCTAATTTCCTTGTCCTGCACTAATTTTCTAACAAAGTGATACTTGATTGCAATGTGCTTAGTCTTAGAATGCATTACTGGATTCTTAGATATTTTGATTGCACTTATATTATCACAAAATATGACAACTGGTTCCTTGATTTCCATCTTCATGCCTTGTAGCAATTGCTTGAACCAAACAATATTAGAACAGTTTACTGCTGCAGCAACATACTCTGCCTCTGCTGTTGATTGAGATGTACAATTTTTCTTTTTGCTTGTCCAAGAAACCAACCTCTTTCCAAGAAAGAATGCACCTCCACTTGTGCTTTTTCTGTCGTCAAAGTTTCCTGCCCAATCAGCATCAGTAAACACTTTTAAGTCTAGGTTTCCTCCAAATTTATACCATAATCCATAATCTTCAGTTCCTTTCAGATATCTCATTATCCTCTTGATTGCCATCATGTGATTTTCTCTTGGTTTGGCTGAAAATCTTGCCACAATTCCAACTGCAAGAGCAATATCTGGCCTAGTATGAACTACATATTGCAACTTTCCAATCATAGATCTGTACAATGTCTGATCTATTTTTTTTGAATCATCTTCTTTGGTAAGTTTTAGTCCAGTACACATGGGAGTTCCAACTGGTTTACAGTCTTCCATACCAAACTTTTTCAATATCTCTTTGATGTATTTTGCTTGAGTGATGTAGATGCCATTCTTGTTCTTCTAAATTTGAAGTCCAACAAAGAATTTGATTTCACTAAACATTGACATTTCAAATTCCTTGCTCATTTGTTCTGAAAATTCTTTGCAAAGATCATCATTTCCTGTGAAAACAGTATCATCTACAAATATTTCTGCCAGGACAATCTTATTTTCTGGTCCTTCCTTGATATACAAACTACTGTTATCATTATTTCTTTGAAATCCAATTTGAATAAGATAGCTATGCAATCTTTCATACCATGCTCTAGGGGCTTGTTTCAGACCATACAGTGCCTTGTGCAATTTGCAAACCATGTTCCTTTTATCTGGATCTATAAAACCTTCAGGTTGTTCAATGTAGACCTCTTCATCCAGTATACCATTTAGAAATACTGACTTGACATCCATCTGATAAACTTTAAATCCTTTGTAAGCAGCATATGCTAATCAGGTTCTAACACCTTCCAATCTAGCAACGGGAGCAAAAGTTTCTCCATAATCTATGCCTTCCTCTTGAGAATATCCTTTACACACTAATCTAGCTTTGTTTTTTGATACTTTACCATTTTCATCCAACTTATTTCTGAAAACCCACTTTGTACCGATTACATTTTTGTCTTTAGGCATGGGTACAAGAGTCCATGTCTTGTTTTTCTCTATCTGCTCTATTTCTTCATTCATTGCTTCAATCCAATTATCATTTTCTAATGCATCTTTGACAGTTCTAGGTTCAAAATCAGCAAGTAAACAAGTACCTTTCAACTTACTTCTTGTGATGGTTCCTTCAGATTTATTTCCAATGATCTGATCTGCTGAATGATGTCTCCTGACATACTTGGCTAGAACAGGTTCTTTTCCTTTTGGATGAATCTTGTCGTTATCTTCTTGCATTTCACCTTCATGCTCGGTTTGGTCTGGCTCGGTATGCACATGCTCGGTTACCTCTGGCTCGGTAATCTCTAACTCGGTATTCTCTGACTCGGTAGACGTTGGCTTGGTAGATGTTGGCTTGGTAGATGTTTCCTGCAACTCGGTTAGTGATGACTCGGTAGAAGAAGGTTTCTGATTCTCAGATGCAGTTGATATTATATCCGGTTCACTGAAGACGAATCTTTTGTAATCTTCTGGTTCTCTTCTGCTTTCTTCTTCAGTCTTTTCTGCAAACTCATCAACTTTCACATGTATACTTTCTATGACTTTGTGAGTAGATAAGTTCAAGCATCTATATGCTTTACTCTTGCATGAGTATCCAAGAAATATACCTTCATCACCTTTTACATCAAATTTACTTTTTCTAGATTCTTTCAAAATATAACATTTTCTTCCAAATACTTTCAGATAACTTACATTGAGTTTATAGCCATACCATAATTTATAGGGAGTTTTGAATGAGTCTTTTTTCAACTGTACTCGGTTTAAGGTATGAACTGCTGTACTGATAGCCTCCTTCCAGTATTTGATAGCAACATTATTTTCTATCATCAAGGTTCTTGCACAATCCATAATGGATCTGTTCTTTCTTTCAGCTATGCCATTTTGTTCAGGAGTACCTGGTGCTGAAACCTGTCTTTTGATTCCTCTTTCAATACAAAAGTTATTGAATTCATGTGAAATAAATTCACCACCTCTGTCTGACCTTAGGCATTTCAATCTTTTCCCTGTTTCTTATTCTACTCTTGCCAAATACCATTTGAACTTTTCAAATGCTTCTGATTTGTTCCTTAGGTACATGACGGTCATCATTCTTGAATAATCATCAACAAAAAGAATAAAATATTTTTCACCAGTATAGCTTTCAGTTCCAATAGGTCCACATAAGTCAGTATGCACAATTTCTAATAAATCTTCAGACTGATAATTTTTGCTTTTGAAACTAGACTTATCCATCTTTCCAATTTGACAATTCTTGCATAAACCGACCTCTGGTTTCTTTAAATCAGGAATGTCTCTCACTTTCTTGAATTTTCTTATCTTTACCAAATTGTCAAAATTCACATGACATAACCTTTTATGCCATAACCAACTCTCTTCTACTTGAGCAATAAAACATGAATGTTCACCAAGTTCAAGATAGAACAAGTTACCTTTAGTTTGAGTACCAGATTCAATCAGCTTTCCTTTACCGTTCAACAGTCTTGTTTTGCCTTGGATGAATTCTACTTTGAGTCCATTGTTGAGTAACTGTGCCACACTCAACAAATTGTGCTTTAGGCCTTCTACCCAATAAGCATTATCACATACAAGTTCCTGGGTTAGAGTGATTCTTCCTTTTCCTTTGATGCAACAAGGTTCATTGTTTCCAAATCTTACACTGCCACCATCATACTCTTCAAATTGATCAAACTTTGTTTTATCTCCAGTCATATGATGTGAGCAGCCACTATCAATGATCCATGTATCATTCTTACTTATGTGAGAGATGAGTGCCATTTCTTCATTGTCAGATTCATCTTTTACAGCAATGTAAACAATCTCATCCTCTTCTTCATCATTAGAATCATTAGAATCTTTAGCCATAAAACATGATTTCTTACTTTTATCCTTAAATGATTTGAGATCTTTCTTACTGTTCCATTTATTATTATTTTTTTCATCTTTATCTTTCTTGTTTGGACACCTTGCAGCAATATGACCGACTTCTTCACATGAAAAGCAGATTAGGGGTACTTTACCTTTGTATTTACCTCTTCCTCTTGAATATTTCCTTGCAAGTAGAGCTTCAATTACTTCAAGGTCGCTGTCAGAACTCTGATCTGATTGATCTTCACTCTCTGACTGAGATTCCTTCTTCTTCTTGCCTTTGTCCTTGAGTGAAAGATTGGCTTCAAATGCAGACTCAATGTTCTTTGCAGCTGGAACATAATTATCAAAATTATCTAGTTCAAATGCTGTCAATCTTCCAACTATGGCCTCTAGGTTTATCTTGTGATTGGCCTCACACCTTCTTTCTTGAATGGCTAATACCCTGATGGCATAAAATGGAAGTAGAGTTCTAAGAACTTTACTTATGACTATCTCTTCATTGATACTTCCTCTAGAAGCTTTGATAGCACTGACACATGCTTTAATTCTTTCAACATATTTGGCAATGTTTTCATCTTCTTTCATTTTCATCTGATCGAACTATCCTCTTAGACTTTCAGCTTTGGCTCTTCTGACATTGTCATCTCCACCATAGATCTCTTTCAGTCTTTCCCACATTTCATAGGCAGTAGTGCAGTCCTTAACATCATCAAACTCTTCATAACTTAAGGCAGATGCAATATCAATCATCATAATGTTATGAGTCTTCTTTATAGCAATGCCATTGACTGATAATGTACCTGATGGTTCTACATATTCCTCATCAAGATATTTCAGACCAGTGTCACCAATGGAAGCTAGATGAAGTCTCATTAATCCCTGCCATGCTGAGAAGTTGTTTCGGTTAAGCCTTGGGATTTCCCTCTTGTAAGACATCTTGATCTTTGGCTTAGATCTTTGAAATCTCCTCCTGCAAGCACCAAAAGCTCTGATACCAATTGTTGGAAAATGAAGATGGGGTAACTGAGAGGGGAGGGGTGAATCAATTACCACAAAAACAAATTCAACAGTCCCAAAGATGCCTTAAACTTAGTTGCTGCTACTACTCGGTAAACACATAAATTACTGCTTAAAACTTGATAGATGTTTAGTTAATTTATTAAGCATTTATTGAAATAAGCGACCATGCAAAAGAAAGTAATCATGAACACAGTAGACACCAGATTTACGTGGAAACCCAATATGGGAAAAACCACCAGCAACTAGTCACCAATTTTCACTCTTCTGAAGTGAGCCCTGTTAGGAGCCAACCCTGTTAAAGGTTACAAAACACACTGTTAGGTGTGACCCTGTTAGAGGATTTAATCACCCTGTTAGGAGTGGCCTTGTAAGAGGTCTTTAGAACAATTCAACTGAATTGCCACCCTGTTAAAGGATTTATGGAATGGCTATTAAACCAACTCTGTTAGGAGATTTTGGAATCACTGTTACAATGGTTAGAAAGCAACAATGAATGATCTGAAAATACATGCAACTTATCTTGCTGAATACAGATCTCAGTTTAGCTCCACAAGATCCTTACTGATTAAATATATCTTTGTAGCTCCAAGATTTCCCTCTGCTCAACTCTGCTTAGGCACACACAAGTCTCTTCCTTGCACTTCCTTGCACTATCCGTATACACTCTCTATTCCACACTTTTCCGCATCTTGAGCACCTCTTTATATACTATACATAATACCAGGTTGGCCCAACCAACTTGACAAAACATATTCCAAAGTCGGCTTGAACTAACAATCAAAAAAAAAAATTTCACTGGCCGACGCTACTCGGTCAATACAGAACAGAACAAAAAAAAATTGCTTCCTGTGTTAACTGGCAGAACTCGGTAAAAACTACAATTACCGGGGAATTCGGTAAACCTGCCACTTCCTTTGGAAACTGACTAGACTCGGTAAAAGCTGTCTTCGACTACCGAGTGAGCTCGGTGAAAACTAAGCTTTCCTTAGCTTACCGTGCGAACTCGGTTAACACTAACTCACCGTGTGACATACAGGAATGCTCGGTATACACTGCAAAAGGCTTTACTGACCGACTGAGCTCGGTAGACTCTGTAAACTATTTTCCTAACCAACAGAACTCGGTAGACTCTGTCTGATAACTGATATGGCATTTGTGTAACATCAAAGACAATACACAATTACTTAATTGTATCCAACAGAACTATACTACTACCAATTAACACAACCTCCTACAATATCCTCTGCAATATGACCAAGAGGAATCCATAATCAAACTGACAATTATAGCTCAACCAAACTCCGAAATCACCACTACCACAATCAAAAACCCATGAGGCACAAACTCTTAGAACATCAGAACCCAAGCAAAGTGGACAAATCAAACTACCAACACAGTAAATACCATCAACGCATCCCACTGGCTTATACGGAATGCACAATCCAACTCTGCAACAATGGTGAATGCTCTTGAATGAAACTGTACCAAGTATGGAGAATCCACACACTGTACAACTCCTGCAGTCAACACAACTTTGCAAATCACCGGCCACTATCTCATAACCATAACTACCATGCACCCCTGATGGTGAAAAGCCATCACAAGATAAATAGCAAGAATTGGAACCCAAACCAAATCTTCCTGCCATCAACTCCTCAACACAAGGATCAAATGCTAACTGATGTACATACCTTGCAATATAATATTGATAAAAAAACCAACCTTAGTCAAAAACTCACCATGAACAAGTGATACAACCCACTGTGACTGATCACCAGCTATGTCAGGAGATGTCATAGCCAAAGGAGTAGAATCAATAACAACACCCGCTGAAGCATCACTCTGAAACTCCTGCTCTAAGTCATGTATTATCAAGCTGTCAATTGTAGAACCTATCGCCATGTCATGCCCATCACAACTCTCATCTTGAGGCATCAAATTGTCCCATAACTGATGATAAGCACTAGGAACCAAAGTACATCTCTGTATCATTATCTCATCAACATGGTCATCAAAGGTAAATTGATGAGCATACCTCACAGTGTAATGCCGATAGAATGCACCAATCTCAGTCAGTGGCTCAGACTGTAATCCAGATGAAACTAACTGCAATTGATCATTAACCATGTTGGAACTAACTACTACCTCCGAAGATATCACCAAGGGAGTAGTGTTACTAGTAGGAACCATGCCAACTACCGACTCACCAACATCACACGTGATCTTTGATAAATCTCTAGTCTCTGTGCCATCAATACTAGAGGCCACCACCATGTCAGGCATACAACAATTTGCTACAACACCCAACTCAACTGAACCTAACTCTAGTGGGAATGAACCTGATATTCCAATGTTAGTATCAAGAATGGATGCATCCCCATCTCCACTGTCTCTGACAATCTCAGCCATGGACATCCTCGGATCACCAAACACCACTGCTTGTGACTGTATAGAATCAGGTGAAGATTGTAGTCGCTCTAACTCCATGGTCACCTTAGCTAAATGAAACTGTGACTCCTTGAAAGCCAACTGTGTACTCTCAAGAATCTCAGAAGTCACCACAAGCTGCTCAGTAAGCTCACTCACCTCATCTTCCTTGGCCAACAATGCATCATATGCTGTACTGCCCCACTTCATAAGATAATCTCTATTGGCTACCAACTGCATATAATCCTGTCTCAGAATCTGGATAGCCTCCCATAAAGAGTGGAACTCTGTCAAGGAAAGATAACTGCCTCCCTGCTCATCACTGGTAGGAGAACCCCATCCATAAACTACTAACAACTGACGAGCAGCATCGAAATGCTAGCAAGTGATAGCAATGTCTTGGTCACTAACTCTCAACTGATTAGACACATGATGTCACTGGCTTGACTGTCTCCTACAAACCTCCTCTGATGCACTGTCTAAAGGAGTATCCTCAAAGTTACTAGTCTCTAGAGTATTACCATCCATATCCTGTGAATCAAATCTAAAACTCATATCAACATACGGAGTATCAAAAACATTAGCATTGCTGTCCAACTCCTCTATACCCAAGGAAACTAAGTCTTCAAAATTGCCCACTGCATCCTCCTGGATGTCATCAATGCCAATATGATCCTAGGACTCATCTATACACACTGCCAAATATGAAATATCATCAACACATTCTAGCAAGTATGGTCGACTGGATATATGAACAAAGCCCAACATCGGTGTATAAAAACTAATACCAACATTGGACAAGCTACTAGCACAAGAAAAGACAACACCATGCAATCTGCTAATCAAGTCCATGATAGCACCCAAAGAAACACTGCTACCAAAAAGTGTTAAAGATCTCCTGTAACCTGAATCCCAAATGCCAATATAACAATTTTGAGTCCATATCTGTAAACTAGAATCAGCTGGTAACTCAAGCAAAATCCTCACTTGAGTAATATGACCAATACCAACTAACTCCACATACCTATCATGATGAGATAATGAAGTCAAAATACTATCTTCACTCACCTTCAGCTGGTGGGATAAATCATGTGAAGTACTACCTGACTCAACCTCATGTGATGAAGCATCTAACTGTGCCTGGTACTCTTTCTCAGCAAAGTCATGAATGCTCTATGTTTGCTCATCTCTACCAGGTATCTCACCATCCTGCACAACAACATCCTCATAATCATCATCTGAACCCACTACACTGTAGTCACTACTTGTTGTAACTATACCATCCTGAATACCTATGGCATCACCCTTTGACAACCTGTAAACAATTGTCTCAATTTGAGTATCAAGTTGACCGTTACTATCAATCTGTGTAATATCCTTTCCCACCACCTCCTGTGGCAGAGTAGAATCTGAGACCTCTACCTAGCTATCAGCTAGTTTCTCAAACTCCTCATGCAAGTTCTTGGGAATTGTGTCATCTGTCCTGTGAGAAAATCTGCCAAATAGAAATCCAGTCAACTTATCCACCTTAGCTAGGTCAGATAACATGTCATTCATTATACGGTGGTGCTCAACCAACTGTTTAGACATGTCGTGGCTTATTTTCATAAGTTTATCTCGAATGTCTAAATAACCATCCTTTCTACTATTTTGACTCTGGCTATCAATTGTCCAAGATCATTCCCTCTAAGACTCTGTACTATACCTGTCCATTCTGGATAAAGTAGAGTGTAACCCTAATAGGATATAACTTCTTCAAACACCAAGAACTAACATGCAAATGATTAGAAGTAGCATGCAACCATAGATTTGGACATGTAACTGATTAGAAGCAACATGCAACCACCAAATTATGACATGCAAGATCTGGGTAGTTGTCAAAACTGACATGCAAGATCTGGGTACTTGTCAAAACTGACATGCAAGATCTGGGTAATTGTCAAAACTGAAATGCAAACTTCTACAACCACCAAATTCACCAAGAACTAACATGAAAATGATTATAAGTAGCATGCAACCATAAATTTTGACATGCAACTGATTAGAAGCAACATGCAATCATAAATTATGACATGCAAGATTTGGGTAGTTCTCAAAACTGAAATGCAAGATCTGGGTAGTTGTCAAAACTGACCTGCAAACTTCTACAAACCCTCAGGCTGGCAAGATCATGGCTTTGATACCACTGAAATGTCCCTTTTCTAATTTTGTATGATATTTCCAGCCTCTAATCAGATTTTCAAGATCAAACCACTAATATCACAAAGATCCACCAAATTTCTCAAAAAACTCCAAATCGGGTATGCCAGAAATTGTGCCAAAAGCTTCACAGCTTCACCTATTATTAATAAATCTGAAAGTGGACATTTTTACAGAAATTTCAGCAGCATAACAGCCTACAAAATGACATTTCCAGATCCATATAGCCTTTACACAACAGTTTTCAAATGTAGGACAAAAACTATGCTCATCGGGCTCCCGAAATTAACACAAAAATGCCTGGAAACACCACAAAAATACTAATAATCTATCTCAAAAGTTTAATCACGTCCCAATACATATATTCAGCTCTATTTTAATAGCTTAAAGTCTGAAATACAGCAGCAACCAAAACTGATATGAAATGCTCAACTGAAAACACCAAACTCATGCAAAAAACACACCCAAAAACTCACAAATCTACACTGTTCAACACAAAGGCAAACTCTGTATGAGCATGCACATGGAATGGCTTCAAACTCCCATCCTTAGCCTTCTTGGAAACCTGCAAACTCCCATTCTTGGGTCTCCCTGGAAACCTGCAAACTCCCGTTCTTGGGTCTCCTTCTCCACAGGTTTGGCAGCCTCTGAAGAATAACAAAGAATGAGCAAAAATCAAGTTCTCCCCATCCACCCAAAATGCCTCCAAACCCCTTAAAAGAGGGCATAACTGTAACTCACATCCAAGAGAGGTTAATGAAACATATTTTAATAATAATTTTCATTTATTAGTCCAACAGTTTCCAAAGATTAACCCTCTTTTTTCGAAACTTCACTTTCTTGGGCCTGCCTGCCTTAGCAAAGATTATTATTTTTTAATTATTTGAAAAGGGGACATGACATCATTCTTTTGAAATATTGGAGCAATCTATCTCCCAAATTAATTTTTTTGAAGTCACATAATCTATGAGAAACAAAGAATTAATATCAAATTTCTTCAAGCATTCAAATTAAATGAGGATTTTTCTTTTGTATTTCTTTATTTTATATATGTATGTATGTATGTATGTATGTATAATTTATTTTCCTTATGTGATTGTCATATAGATGTTAATTAAACATTTATTTTGGAATTTTGAATATGCCTATCCGAATGTGTCATTGGTAAATGTGAGGACTTCAATAAAGTTATTTAAGTTTTCTTATATTCATCAATGAGAATACTAAAATAGTCTTGTTCCATTTTTTAACAAAATAGTTCTAGAAAGTTGTTTTAACCTAGGACAATAATGTACAAGTTTAAGTGATTGCATGATCTAATGGATGCATGCATGAATATGTTTTATGGATATGGGTTCACTAAGCTGTGAAAATTTTTCTTTGTACATCCAAACCTTGGATAACTAATTCACCCCCTCTTAGTTATTCTAAAGAATTCCAAAAAAAATAAGAAATTACTCATTTTAAATGGTTAGACATAAGTATTTACCCTTACAAGTGACTTTCTTCTTCTGGTCAGGTGACCCTCTTACAATTTTTTATTCAAGCTCTTCCTGTTTACAAAAAGTATGGTTTAGGCTACCCCTATGTATTTTCTCATGGAGTTTGATGCTCTTTCTCAATAGTTTTTCTATAGTGGTAATTTGAAAAATTCTAAATGAATCCTAATCAATTGGGACATAGTTTATAAACCAAGGAAGGAGGGAGACCTTGGCCTCTGTTCTACCATCTTGAGAGGCCAAGCTTTCTCTACTAAGCTCTACTAGTGTTGGTGTTGGTGTTGGTGTTGGTGTCAGTGCTCTAGCTAAGGTCATCTTTGGTCTAGGATCATATCTCATAAGTATTCACCTACAGTTGAATCTATAATTATTTCTTAGTTCCCTTTGGAGGGAATAGGTTCTATGATGTGGAATACTAGGTTAAGACTGGTGCTCTTCTAGTTAAGAGAAGCCTTTCTTGGATTTGTAATAGAGGTTTTGATGCTCTATTCTAGACTGATTTGTGGAATCATGACCATCCTCTTTTGTCTTCTCATCTGCACTTGCAGGCTCTTTGTGAGTCCTTTCTTTTTGTTGGCTTGGATATCACCACTCCTTATAAAGAGAGCTATAATTTGGGCCTTGTTGTTGGGTAATGGTGGAAGAGTTCTTATGACTATTTTCTAAGAGGTTCTTAGGAGAACAGGTTGGAGCTCTCTCATATTTTGGCTTCTGAGGAATGTAGCTCCTTGTAGGTAACTGTTATTTTGGCTTAGGGTGGTGCATCTTCTGGTATATATTCTATTTCTATAGGGTATCTATCACTTACTAGATTTTTTTTGGTGATGTAGAGGTTCCTTGGTGGAAGAAAGTTTGGAATACATTCTTTTGGCCTAAGTGTAACTTCTTCCTTTGGTTGGCGGTTCACAACCACTATCTTACCGGGATAATCTTTGTAAGCATGGCTTCTAGGTCCCTTAATATGTGTTTTATGCAGTAATAACAAGGAGACTATCTCTTATTGACCCAATGGTAAGACATATTGTCAATTAGTGACAAACCACTTAAGCTATCCAAGAAGGTCGTTTAATACTACAATTGAGTTTTCCATCAGAGAGTAGATTTTAGTGTAGCCCAAGAAAATAAAGGATATATTGTGTTAACCAAGATCACTGTATAAACCAAGTTATCCAAGTTGTTAGTAGAAACCAAGTTCCCAACATGAACCAAGTTCACAATTTTAGTCGTGTTCTCTATTTAAATATAGCTAACTAGTTCAAGCCAGATTCCTCTTGTATCACCTGAGTGTCACAATGTTATCTGAGCTCTTTATGTGAACTGAGCTACCCATTTCAAGTTAGTATGGTCTAGTGTCACCTAAGTTCTAAATTGCTACCTAAGCATCCAGTGTTACTCAAGTGCCATTTATCACCTGAGCTCAATGCAATGCCTGAGCATCAACATAACATCAAATTGACAATATTTCCCTAGCATCAATATTTGGGCTGACCTAAATGTACAATTTCATTATTATGAAGATAACTCTTATGTGAGTGGATTTGGTATGAACTTATTGATTGAGGGATATATAAGGAAGGAAAAACCATTTCTCTAATATATAGAGTGTGATATACATGATTATTTTAAGACAATGAGTGAATATGGAGTAAATTAAGTAAGAAGACTACAAGACAATATAAAGGGCAGAGCAGAGACTCATCTATCACAGTTAGGTGATCATATTATTCAAAGGATCTATTTTAGTAAACCAAGTTGTAAAGTAGAGACCATCTTGTTGGTTCATCCTAATAGGTGGATCAGTCAAATCCTCTAACAAGGTGAACCTAATAGTCTTCTGTTGAATCTTTTAATATATCACATACTTCATTGTATTGTAAAAAGCCTTTTAAAAGGTGAGCCTAACAGTCCTTCATACTCCTAACTGCTTAGATCGCTAGAAGTGATCAATTGTAAGCCCTAACAAGACAACTTTATTACTGTAATAGTGAAGCATTGTGGGTCTCATCCCTACCCCAATTTTACCTTCTACCTGGAGGGTTTATGGGTTACTAAATCTTGTGTTAAATTATTAATGGTGTTGATTTCTTTATTACTTTATGTTCATGCATGAAAGCAGATGTAGTGGACACCCGTGGATGTCCAAAAAAACTAAACCAAATTGTTGAAAGGAATTATGTCAAACAGTTTGCATTCAACTTCTTATTTCTCCGTTTAATGTTTTAAACCCCTTATAACTCCAAAAATCAAACGTTTATTTGTTTGTTGTGTTTCGTGCATGGAATTGGTATCATACAACATAAACAAGAAAGAAACTACAATGATATGCAAAGTGGAAATGAACTGCTGCTAATAAAATGTTATTTTCAGAGTTCATAAAACCAAATACATGGAAGATTTATCAACTCACTAATTACTTCAGCAGTATTGACATAATACTCCAGCCCATGCTTTCGAACTTGCTACTACAATACTTTGTCCTTCAATCAGTCCACTACCTTCATAATACCATTCCCTCAAAGCGGCATAAGCGTCAGACAAGTAGTGAAGAAGATATGAGCAAAATACCAAATCTGCCTGTAGCCGGAAATGCAACTAAACTGCCTGATAATGAAGCCAATAACAAAGAATTCCAAAGGCCAAACCCCAAGGGAATGATGTCTAGAATGTTACAAGAGAGGATAGATGTCCTCAAATGCCAAGAACGGAGCTGCAACTCACACACCAATTTCTTCTCATATTCAACCTATCTAATGAAGCTATAAATGCTTCCTTTTATTCTATTCCCACGGGTCCGTTCAACTCATATGGGCAATGTGGGATAAAGATGTGTAATATAAAACATATATTAAAATACCCCTTATGTCTCCTTTGGGTACACATCACCATAAAATAAATATTAAAGTAACACTTTAATATTTTACAATTAAATTAGACGTTACTTTAATAAAACTTTAGGTATTAAAATGTATTAGCAATCGGACTCCGAATAATGTGAGTGATAGCTCATCGGAAAGCTCTCACCGAGGAGTATCGAATCCAATCACCAAAATTGACCTGCACTGTGTCCTGTCAACTTACTAAAAATAGTAAGTATGCCTGAAACTGAGTAAATCAACTTCGTTTTGGCTCAAACTGGAAATGACTAGGCCAAAACACTCCAAGATCCCATTAAACCCTTCGTTAGCCCTCGGGACCATGTAGAACAAGGCTAACACACACACACTTGGTCAACTGCTAAAATGGGGACATTACAGTCCACCCCCCTTGAAATTGCTTGTCCTCAAGCAATCTCAGTCCAGCCTGCTGAATAACCTGTTCACTCTCCCATGTAGAATCTTCCTTCGGCAGATCTTTCCATCTGACCAAATACTCCTTCACTATCCTATTTCTAAGCTTCCTCTCTCTGGTATCCAGAATAGCCTCAGGTACTAACACAAGCTTCCCCTCCTCATCCAAAGGGGGTAAAACTATAGAAGGCACTACACTTTGACCAATGGCTTTCTTAAGCCTAGACACATGAAACACATTGTGCACTCGATTGCCCTCTGGAAGCTCAAGCTCATAGGCGACTTTGCCCACTTTGCGAATCACCCTGTAGGGACCATAAAATCTAGGTTTCAACTTTTCAGCTCCGCTCTTCTTGAGCGATGACTGTCTATATGGTTGTAGCCTTAAGTAAACCATATCCCCTACCTCAAAACTGCACTCTATTCGGTGCTGATCAGCATACAATTTCTGTTGATTCTGGGCCTATTGTATATTCTCTTTGAGCACTTTCAGGATGTCCTGACTATCTTGCAATAAGTTTTTGGCTTTGGGCACTCTACTATCCCCCAAAACTAAATCCATGAAGCTAGGTGCTTCATAACCATAGAGTGCGATGAAAGGAGTCATCTTGATGGACATATGATAAGTGGTGTTATAACAATACTCTCCCATATGCAACCATCTGATCCAAGCCTTTTGTTGTGTAGTTACATAGTTCCCCAAATATTCTTCCACCCATTTATTCACAATCTCTATTTTACCATCTATTTGCGGATGATAACTAGTGCTAGGTGTAAGATCTGTACCACACAACCTAAACAACTCTTGCCAAAAAACACTCATAAACTTACTATCCCGGTCGCTAACAATGAATCTGGGCAACCCATGTAACCTGAATATCTCTTTAAAGAAAAGATCTGCCACCTGTGCTGCTGTGTAAGTGGACGGAATAGCAATGAAGTGAGCAAACTTCGTCAAGCGGTCCACCACCACATAGATGCAATCCCTTCCCTACACTCGTGGTAAACCAGTGATGAAGTCCATTGAAATACTTTCCCATTTCCTATCAGGAATGGGCAAGGGATGTAATAAACCTGCAGGAAATGTGTGTTCTCCCTTATTCTGTTGACAAACCACACACTCCCTGACATACCTCTGAACATCATCCTTGAGCCCTTTCCATGAAAACCGCTCTCGGGTCTGCCTGTAGGTCTTGAAGACCCCCGGATGTCCAACTGTGGGTGCATCATGAAATGCCTTCAGTATCGCCTCTCTCAAATGTGATGACAGAATCAAATAAACCCTGTCCTGAACTCTGATCAATCCATCTATCACCTCATAGTGATCATCTTGTATGGTACCTGAAATCAATCCAGAAGCCCAAGCATCTCCGACATACTCTTCTATAATTTGATCTCTCCAATCTCCTGAAATCTCTGCTAGAGCACATAAGTGAGGTCTCTGAGATAAGGCATCAGCCACCACATTTTTCTTACCTTTGACAAACTCTATGTCAAAGTCATAAGCCTGCAATTTAGTCACCCATTTTTGTTGCCGGTCATTAAGATCATGCTAGCTCATGAAGTATTTAATACTGTTGTGATCAGTCTTGATCACAAAACGTCCACCTACCAAATATGATCGAAATTTGGCCAATGCATGCATTATGGCCAACATCTCCCAGTCATAAACAGAATAACTTTTCTCAATTCCTCGAAGCTTCCTACTCTCAAATGCAATGGGATGCTTCTCCTGCATCAATACTGCTCCAATCCCATCACCTGATGCATCACAATGAAGCTCAAAAGGCTTCCTGAAATTCGGTAGAGCTAGAACTGGACAACGAAGGCTCCTTTCCTAGTAAGATCTGTCAAGGGTGTAGCAATCTGTGAGAATCCCTTAACAAACCTCCTATAAAAACCACATAAACCAAAGAATCCCTTAAGCTGTGTAAGGTTTGTGGGAGTAGGCCATTCTACAATAGCTCTAATCTTTTCGGGATCAACCCGAACGCCATCTGCACTAATGATATGCCCCAGGTAAAGGAGCTCAGTCATGCCAAACTCACATTTAGATTCCTTGGCATACAATGACTCTCTCTCCAAAATAGATAACACCTCCTCTAGATGATGTAAGTGCTCCTCCCAGGTCTTACTGAAGACCAAGATGTCATCAAAGAAGATCAAGACAAATCTCCTCAGCTGCTTCCTGAATACCTGGTTCATACAACTTTGAAATGTAGCAGGTGCATTGGTTAGACCAAATGGCATAACCATGAACTCAAAGTGGCCATAGTGACATCGTAAGGCTGTTTTCTCAATGTCCTTTGCTCTCATCCTGATCCGATGGTATCCGGATCGCAAATCAATTTTGGTGAAGAAGCATGCCCCATGCAACTCATCAATCGGCTCATTAATCCTAAGAATGGGATACCTATTTTTAATTGTTTTCTTATTCAGTGCCTTGTAATCGATGCACATGCGCATCGTCCCATCCTTCTTCTTTACCAATACTACTCCTGAAGCAAAAGGGCTCTTACTGGGCCTGATATGCCCCATCTCCAACAAATCCTTAATTGCCTTCTCTATCTCATCCTTGTGTTTCTTAGGATGACGATAGGGAGTAATCATAACTGGTTTGGCTCCCTCCTCGAGCTCAATAACATGTTCCATCCCTTTGTCAGGAGGAACCCCATGAGGAATATCGCTAAATACTTTAGCGTGTCTATCAAGTATCTTCTAGACATCTAGTGGATGACTCTTTTCTTGTGGCTCTGGTGAAGTTGGCATAATGTGGCACTCTGCCGCCCACTCTATGTCATCATGAGAAAAAAGTCTCTGCATTCTCCTCAAGGACACTACTCTGCAACCTCCATCTGAAAGCCCTCTAAGTACCACAGTTCTGCCCTCATGCTGGAATCTCATCTCCAATTTCGCTAGATTGAGTGTGAACTCAACTAGTGAAGCCATCCATGCCATGCCGAGGATGACATCATAATCTCCCATGTCCACAACATAGAACTCATCCTCCAACTCGTAGCCATCTCCAAACCTGATGTGAAGATTAGATATTTTTTGAGTGCATAATAACTTATCACCATTAACCACCATGACTCTAAACCCATCATGCTCCTCTGTCTGTAGCCCTCTCCTGGCTACCAACTGTGCATCTATGAAGTTATGTGTAGCCCCAGTGTCAATAAGAGATATCACTTTCTGCCCCTAGATAGTACCCCTGACCTTAAATGTGATTGCCTTTTGGGCCCCTGTCAAGCGTGCCAACGATCTATCATCCTTAGGAATGTTGCTCTCCTCTATAGTGTTACCCTCATCTGAATCGGAGTGCTGATCCTCCCCTTCTGACTCTGACTCTTCTGCTGAAAAATACTCCATTTGATTTGCCTTAGCCTTGAGAGAACATTTATGAGATAAGTCCCAAGGCTCTCTACAATGGAAGCATAGCTTCTTCTTTCGAAGTTCATTCAAGGTTTCATTGTCTAGTCCTTTTGATCCTTCTTTGGGTTTGCTATACTCTTTCTGAAATGATTTCTTGTCTTTGTCCTTGTGGTAGGAAGAATCTGTTGAATGGTTTTTTCCTTTGTATACCGAAGGGGCTAAATCCCGTGCCTTTTTAGTTTCTTCAGCTAACGTGAGTGGATCATGTCCCTTCACCCAACCTCGTAATGGATTAGCAAGACCATCACAAAATAACACCACCAATATCCTAGGAGAGATATCAGTAACAAGTACAGACAAGCGCTGAAACTCGGCAATGTAAGCATCCACAGAACCTGACTGTTTTAACTGTGCTAGCTC
The DNA here is from genome assembly GCA_028749045.1 of Cupressus sempervirens. NCBI lineage: Eukaryota > Viridiplantae > Streptophyta > Pinopsida > Cupressales > Cupressaceae > Cupressus > Cupressus sempervirens. The sequence continues at coordinate 46,735,122 of CM053787.1, forward strand.
CTTGAAATGTAACTCGGGATCCTTAGTGTCAAATCTCCCAATCAATGTTTCGGTGAATTCCTCATAGGATGTAATCTGATTATGCCCCAAAGTCACCATGCCATGATGCCACCATTCATGTGCAACGCCATCCAAGTGCATAGCCGCATACTTGATAGCCTCCTCCTCAGGCATAGGATTTAGCTGCAAGTATGTATCTACCTTCTGCACCCAAGCTTGTGCAGTCATCTTCCCTGAAGCATCATAATAAGGTAAAGAAAGTTTTCCAACTTTCTTCCTCAGCTCAAAGTTTTGATTCCTCCCTCCTCCTTTAGGCATGTGTCTTATCCTCAAGTCCATATAATCTCTAAGAGAAATATCCACTTGAAACTCTGGTCCACTAGCCTCCCAGTCCCTCCTGAACTGATCCTGTAACTCGGTAATTTGCGGTTCGTTTACTGGTTGAACCGGATCTCTGGGTGGAAAAGTGGGTAGAAGAGGTCTCAAGCTCGCAGTCCGTGATGGGCGTGCAACGTGTCTAAAGTTATCAGCCTCATTCCCATTGTTGCCGTGTCCATTATTACCATTAATGTTATTCTCAGGACCATTTTTGTTGCCTTGGCCTTCATGGTTATTGTTTCCCCCGTTGTTATTGTTTCTCTCGTTGTTATTGTTTCTGTTGTTGGCATCACCTGGATTAATATTGACACCCATCTGTCTAGCCATGAGCTGCAACATCATGTCCATTCGCCTATTCTGCTCCTGCTGCATACGCTACCCCTGCTCTAATGTATCCAGTAACTGTCGTTACAGTACCTCCCCCTGATCTGGACCAGCATTTCTGCCTCCGCCTAATCTTGTATTCCTATCATCTCGATCACCCATATTATTGTCCTGATCACTGAATATCTCCTCTATATCTGTATGGTTGAATTCAATGTCCCCCTGCATGGATGTACTAGACTGTTTGCTTTGCAAGTCTGAAATCCTATTTTGTCTTGCTCTGGTATTGCAGAAATTATAAGACCCCTGTCGCATGCTCAAACATAAATGCTTAGCCTATGTTTTTTACTTACTTTTTCCCTCTATCCGGCTATTACAAATTCCCTATAAGACCTCCACAAGATGGCAGGACTTATAGCTCTGATACCATTGTAGTGGACACCCGTGGATGTCCAAAAAAACTAAACCAAATTGCTGAAAGGAATTATGTCAAACAGTTTGCATTCAACTTCTTATTTCTCCGTTTAATGTTTTAAACCCCTTATAACTCCGAAAATCAAACGTTTATTTGTTTGTTGTGTTTCATGCATGGAATTGGTATCATACAACATAAACAAGAAAGAAACTACAATGATATGCAAAGTGGAAATGAACTGCTGCTAATAAAATGTTATTTTCAGAGTTCATAAAACCAAATACATGGCAAATTTATCAACTCACTAATTACTTCAGCAGTATTGACATAAAAATCCAGCCCATGCTTTCGAACTTGCTGCTACAATACTTTGTCCTTCAATCAATCCACTACCTTCATAATACCATTCCCTCAAAGTGGCATAAGCGTCAGACAAGTAGTGAAGAAGATATGAGCAAAATACCAAATCTGCCTGTAGCCGAAAATGCAACTAAACTGCCTGATAATGAAGCCAATAACAAAGAATTCCAAAGGCCAAACCCCAAGGGAATGACATCTAGAATGTTACAAGAGAGGATAGACGTCCTCAAATGCCAAGAACGGAGCTGCAACTCACACACCAATTTCTTCTCATATTCAACCTGTCTAATGAAGCTACAAATGCTTCCTTTTATTCTATTCACACGGGTCCGTTCAACTCATATGGGCAATGTGGGATAAAGATGTGTAATATAAAACATATATTAAAATACCCCTTATGTCTCCCTTGGGTACACATCACCATAAAATAAATATTAAAGTAACACTTTAATATTTTACAATTAAATTAGACGTTACTTTAATAAAACTTCAGGCATTAAAATGTATTAGCAATCGGACTTTGAATAATGCGAGTGATAGCTCATCGGAAAGCTCTCACCGAGGAGTATCGAATCCAATCACCAAAATTGACCTACACTGTGTCCCGCCGACTTTCTAAAAATAGTAAGTATGCCTGAAACTGAGTAAATCAACTTCGTTTTGGCCCAAAATGGAAATGACTAGGCCAAAACACTCCAAGATCCCATTAAACCCTTCGTTAGCCCTTGGGACCATGCAGAACAACGCGAATGCACACACACTTGGTCAACTGCTAAAATGGGGACATTACAGCAGAATAGATATTCTAAAGAAGTAAAGAAAATGTAATCTAAGTGGAAAATTTTAATCGGGTCCTGATTCAACCCTCCCCCTCTCAGTCACTTTCTTCTAATTATATTTCCAACATCTCTCACCTTTTATTTTAGTTTTTTTTTGTTAGAAAAATTTGGTACTTTTGGTGGAATTCTTTTTGGTGTCCATGTTAGCATGTTTCTTCTTTTCCCAAGTTCTAGGACTGCCTTGGGCATCCCCTTCTAGGTCCTCTTTTCTTTAGGTTTCTTGGGCTATTGGTCCTTCCCTTATCCTTTAGCATGTTTGGCTTGAAAGAAATGGGAGGATCTTTCAAGATATTCATCTCAGAGTTGTGCACCTATAGGGGAAAATTACTCATTCTATTCAAGAAACTGTCCTGGAAAAATGTGACCTATTGGGTAGCATAGAATCTGGAGATGTTGACATTTGCACTTCCTTGTCTTTTCCTCTTTAGGGAAATTTCCTTATGTTTTCCACTCATTGTTGTGGGAAAGGAACTAGAAATCAAGCTCAGTAAGTTAATCATGAGGGACATTGGACTCCCCCTTTTCTTAGTATCCTTAAAATCAACATTGATGGTTGTTTTTGAGGAACTCCTGGACCTATTGGTATAGGGGAGTTAGGCATAAAAACTCATGTGTAGTTCAGTTTCTTTTTTCTATCCACAAATATTATCATACCAATAATCTCATGGAGTTCATGGCTATCTTGGTTGTGATGGAACAATGTAGTAAGGGCAGAGCAAGATCATTTGCTAGACATATTCTTAGGTGGTTGTGGAGTTATTAAATAAGCAAGATCTTGAAGGTGTTGATTGGGATCTAGCTTTGGTTATAAAACAAATTATTCAATTATGTAGGTCTCTTGATTCTATTATTTTCACTCATATCCCTTAGGAGTGGAATGGTGTGGCTGATTGTTTGGCTAAATGAGCTTTTGAGCATATGCAGGACTAGAATATTGTTAATCAGAGGTTTTTCTCCTTGATTTTGTTGGTAGTGGGCCATCATATCTTTTTGGTGCAATGAAAACCTAGGCCTTTCTAACAAACTTATCTCATGAGCTAAACCAACTTGTGGCTCAGGATACAGCTCATTAGAGTTCCTTGTATCTTATATTGTTCTCATCTCTTTTTATTTCAATAATTTTTTACCTCTCTTTTAGTGTTAAAAGTTAAGAAATTTCATAGGAATAAGATAATGAAGAGTTATTACGAAAAAATTTATAAGTGAGAAAACATTATGAAGAGGCATTAAGAAGATATATCAAGTTGTAGAATTAAAAGAAGTAAAGAAAGGAAGAATGGGAGAAATACAAGTGTGTAGGGTTATAAGAAGAGGATAAATCTAAACTAATCTAAAAGAAGATATTTTATAATGTACTTTGCATATTATTTTAAAATTTCCTAGGGTTTTCTTAAAGAGTGTACAAATATCAATATACTTTTATGGCACCAACACATTATTCATAGATTTTAGTATATACAATGCCTCTTTAGTTTTTAACAAGTAAAAAAAAAAAAAATTACTCATTTTAAATGGTTAAACATATTTTTTCATCAATATCGAATTAATAAAATGATATAGTGTTGTGAAAAATATTTTAAAAATAAATTTTCAAGTTGGTGCTATATTGCAACACAAACAAAATGTAGTGATGTGATTAGTAGTATAGAACATAACCATGTTGTAAAACTTGTGATGATCATTGTCATAAACTGATATGGTATAGTTGATGCAAGATTCTACAAGAAATATCATTGCTACTTCATGTTCTTTTTATTTCATTACATATAGCATGAACAATGCCATCAACTAGTGTATTGATGGAAATGATGCAAGGAAAAAGATTAAGATTTGAAGTGCCCCACCAAATCTTGAGACATCAATAGATCTTATCTTGCAAATTGAATAAATAATTACCAATAGAGGGAAATAAATTCTTTTTAAGAAAGTTTAATAATGTAAACCATTTTTCAATATTTATGACTACACATAATTTTCAATAACTAAAAGAATCTAAAAATTGATTTAGTGATGGTACATTTGAAATAGTGCCAAACACTTTTCAACATTTTTACATGATCCATTGCTTGAAAAATGATGTGATATTTCAACTCATTTATTTTCTTATGAACAAAAGAACAAGAACTACTTATACACAAGTACTTATAAAGTTAGAACAATTTCCACATTATTTGAACCCTAAATATTTACTTATTGATATTGAATCAATTTCATGATAGCTATTTCAATTTTTTTTGCAGATGTCACTAGTTGAGATTTTCTTGGGTCCATTTCTCTCAACTCATGTGGGGAAAATTTAGAGTAGTAGGTCCACAAAAATGTTATAGTTTTGATGAAGTATTTGCATTTGAGATCAAGAAACTTGACACGTTGGCTTTTGTGCATTAGATAAATTTAATTGATATATTTGAGAGTTTACAATCCATTATTGATTATTTTGAAGACACATAGATTTGTAGACAAACCATAAGAGGCAAAAAAAGATCACCCAACTTTCCAATCATAATCTAGATTATCTATTCATCTATTCAAGATGATAAAAAACCACTATACCTATTGAGGGATGAAACATAGGATTTAATGAATTACTTCAAGCATCACACAACTTAGTTTAAAAAATCACCAAAACAATAAAAAAAGAATTGTGTTTCCAAGAGAATAAAATGGATGAATATATGGTTGGCTACACTAGGCAACCAAGTAGGAAAATATCATGAACTCAAAAAAAAAGAGTAAAAGTACCCATTGATGGTTATGATAACCATACCATTTTAGGTTATTTAAAGGGCATTGCTCATAATTTGACACTTTAAATGAAAATTTGAAATAGTAAAGTATTTTAGCGACATATATGTAATTTATAAATTTTGTTTTCCTTTATTTATATTCTTATGGGGATACTATGTCCATAAGTAATTCTAACCATTTGTTGTTTTGATTTGGCTTATTATGACCTTGGATTATTTTATCTTTGAACTAGATTGTTGTTCAACAACTAAGAATACCATTGTAAGGACATTGTGCATAATTTGATAACTTCATAGGTAAAACATTAATGCACAATGTAAACCAACCACACTAGCCACATCTAGTTCATGATATTTTGTAATGAATAAATGATATTATTAAAAAATTATCTTTAAAAAAAATTGCAAATATAATTTTAAATGATATATCATATATGGGTTTGTGTAGGATCATGGTCAACCAAACTATGCTCTTAAGTGGCAATAAAAAATCAAAAAATCAGGGTTATGTCAACTTGACATGCAATTTTCTACTTGTTATTAACTTTATATCAAAAAGTTGAGAGAAACGAATCTCTAGAAAATTGAATCTAGTTCCTAAAATTGAATCTAATTCCTAAACTACTATGACTAATCTCAAAAAAATAAAAAATTGATTGGTCAAAACTGTGAATTTTAATGCAATATTACAAAAATTTAAGAACAAAAATAAGAAGTAGACGTATGTTTGACCACCTTAATCAAAATCAGATGATAATATCTTTTAATAATGTTCTAGATATAAGTAGTAGACTCATGCCTAGGTGAGACACATATTTTTGGGTATTTTTATTTTAAATAAATAATAATTAATTAATTTTTTACTTTAGCATTTTTGAAATTAAAAAACTCTCGTGTCTGACCACCTTAAGTAATTCAAAACTCTACAAAATTCAATTTTTTATTATTTCCCTTATAGTAGAAGAAACATAGAATGTAATGCATCTTTTGGATTTAAAAAATGTTGTACCATTTGAAATTTATAGTTATTTTTCAAGTAGTGTGTCAATCAGCACTTTATACGTAACTCCATTAGAAAATAAGTAATAATTACTTACTAAACTCATAATTTGACAAACCTTACATTTATGGAAAGATAAGAACATTCTTAAGAAAGTTTTTTCATTTCATTAAATTTTGGTGAAAAAAGAGTTTTCAGCTATATGTTTGAAGTAAATATCACATAAAAACAGGCTAAGAGTGCATTTTTAGGATGTTATCAAAGTTGACCATATAGGTTTGGTATCAAAAGATAGAGTAGACCTTATAAAGATATTAATTGTTTTCATTTAGTATCAAAGTGGGTGAGAAAAAAATTGGAATAGATTTTGAAATGGTTTGAGATATTTCAAAACTACAATTTTTTTAGATTGCCACTTTTTGGCACACCATGATCCTACATATACCCATATTCTTAATTATTAATTTAATAATTAGGCATGTAAATTGTGAGCCTCTTATACAAGAGGTCTTGGGTTTGAATCTTATCGATCTTACAAATAGTAATAATAATTATTTATTACAACACATAATAATAATAATGAATCTTGACTTTGACCTCATTTTAATAAAAAATAAATAAAAATTATTTCTTATGTTTTTTTATAAAGATTATGTGTTTTCAAAAAATAATAACTAATACTAATTCAAACTTACTATGAATTAGACTAATAAAATTATTATAAAATTTTAAAAATGATAAACAAATAATTCTAATGTCTTAGAAACAAATAAGAAAAAAAAAACATACTTAAAATTCACCATTTTAATCAAACAAATTCAAAAAACCAAATATACTTAAAATTCACCATTTTAATCAAACAAGTAAGAAGTTAGAACCATGAAGTAATCGAAGAACAATAAAACAACAGTGAGCAAATAATTCAAAGGTCCTTAAAACAAATAAATAGAAATAATAAAAAGGAAAAGGGAAAGCTGAAATAGTTAAAGAGGCCCAGAACAAATGGGCATTCGAAAACATATTCACATTATAATTGTTCTACAAATTTAGAGATAGTAATCCCAACTTCAGTGAAAATGACTTCAAAAGAAAAGCTGAAATCATTCATGCTGTGAAAACTTAATGAAAACAACGTTCAGATCCATGTCTGTCATAAGAAACATTATTTCCTTGCTATAAATTTTGGATTAAGCCATCGCTTTATCTTTTAATGTACTCTAATTTATATAGAGCTTGAACCAATCAATTGTTGCTGTTTTTTTGGGTACGGTTTTTTTTCTTATAACCAGAATGCGTACGTATTGATTTAAACCCATAATAATAAAAGCGTTCATATGGATATATATCTCAGAATTTGACTTCCTCAGATTTAAAACGATTGCTTCTATTAGATGAAAATTATTTTTATATTGAATCCAAAACTATCCTTCCATTCATCATTGACTATTGACGTTTATTGTACTGGTGTCAAATGGTCATTCTTGAACATCTAATAGTAACAGAAACATAGATCAATTTTGATTATTTAATACTTTTAGTCAAAAAAATCAATTTAATACTTTTAATCAAAAAATCAATTATTAATATGTAATATTTATTTATAATGATAATTAATTTCTACTAAATTTTGATATTTGTGAAGGAGTATTAAATATTTTGTCCACTCAATAGACGTGTGAGAGTAAATCAAGGAGCCCAAAAGACCCGATGAGTGTAATGCCTTAAAGTCTAAAGACATCTGTTGACTCGCCTTCTCTTCTGTCACTTGACATGAAACAGAGTCAATGTTTGATAATCATCCAGAAGCTGCATTCAGTGGTTTTTACTCAATGTGGTAGAATCAATACTTGACAATATTGCTCACACTTGTCATTTTGTGAGGAGAGTGAAATACAGATGATCTGGTGGATAAACAATGTGACTAATAAAAATATGATTGAAAATATCGGGCGGTATTTAGAGTTTTGTGGAAAGTTGAGACTAAACAAAATTGTGCTAAAGATGGAAACAAACTAAGAACGGATAAGTTTAAGTAGTGGTACTTAAATGGTGTCAACAAAAGCCTTGGGATTATCTTAGCATTTCTATATGTGACAATTCCTTAAAAAATAAAGGAAAAGGAGAACTGTTTTAAGCCTCATAAGTCAATTTGTTATAATTTGTTCTTATTGGAATAAGTCAAATTCAATTGATCACTTTTTTACATATATGTCAAAGAGTTTTACTTAGAAAAAATAACTAACTATAGATGTGTTCAATTAATTGTCAAAGGTATAGTTACATGTCAATCATGATTATATTTTAATTTAATGTTTTGTGAGGGTGTTTAGTTATATTATAGGAAGATTTTTGAGTGGATGACAAAGTTATATATTTGTAAACTTAGCTTTTATTGTTCTCCTTCTTCTTATCATCTTCTGTTTTAATGTTCTATTGTTCTTTTTTATTTGATTATTTGTTGAGTAATGATGGAGACATATACATACATTAGGTTTTCATGAAGAGTAAACATTTGTAAACAATAATGAAAAATATTTTAATGTCAACATTAGAATGACAATGAAAAAATCTGTATGTATGTATGTATGTATATGTGTCTGTGTGTACACACACACACACACACACACACACACACACACACACAATTAGGTAAAATTACATATAATTTAATATAATTATGTGTGTTTTTGAGTGTGTGTAATCTAGTGATATAGCAACTACTCTTGTGGGTATTTGTAATTCTATTGTACTTAAAAATTATTAATAACCCTTTTATTGATTGATGGTGTTGTGCTATTTTAAAATATACATTTTCCTTCATTATTTTGGCCTAAAAATTTCTAGCAATATAAAGGAAAGCATAATTTAGAACATGTTACAAAACAAAAAATCTCGATCACAATATTACAAGGATCTATATTGCTAAGGATTTTGCAAAAGTTGCAAGACTAAAACACTATGGGTTAGAAAATGTAATTCTAAGACCCTAGGCCCTTATCTTACTTTTTAGCCTTAACTAAACACTAAACCCCAAATGCTATAACCTAAATCCCTAAGCACTAGACCAATTCTCCCTTCCTAGGTCTCTATGTTTTCACCTCTTTACCTTATCTCCTTTTCACTATTTAACTTGCTCATCTCACAATCTTTCCCCCATCATCCTACCACTTACTCCCCACTCTCTACCAATTGTACTAGAAGTCTTGGTGTGTTATATATATATATATATATATATATATATAGAGAGAGAGAGAGAGAGAGAGAGAGAGAGAGAGAGAGAGAGAGAGAGAGAGAGGAGGGGGGTTAGTTGAGTGTTTAAGGGTAAAGAGGGAGACAAGAAGAAAAAAGAGATACCTAGTGGGTAAAGTGCACCAAGAGTATAAATGGCCACATTATTTTCTAGTTATAGGTCAACCTAATCTTGTGAGGGAAATTAGAGAGTTAGGCACTCAAAATTAAAACATTTGCAAATAACAAGAATTTTTATACCTGGAATCTAGTTTCTAAACTAGAAAAGTTTTATAAAATGGATAATAACAAGAGGGCCATATCCATTGCACACAAAATAATGTTTTAATTTTTTTATACAACAACATAAGATAGTGTTTGGCATACACATAAAAAATGATAGAGTTATATTTAGTTTCTTTATAGAACCCTTTGGTAGAAACATAAGTGTGTGTGTGTGTGTGTGTGTGTGTGTGTGTGTGTGTGTGTGTGTGTGTGAGAGAGAGAGAGAGAGAGAGAGAGAGAGAGAGAGAGAGAGAGAGAGAGAGAGAGAGAGAGAGAGAGAGAGAGCGGTCGGTAATGAAAGATGGAAATAGAGAAGTGGAGAGGGAGGGACATGCAACTAGAGAGAGATAGAAAGATGAAGTAACTATATGAGGAGAGTGAAATAAGATACCTACATTGGGAGAGAGGGGTGAGACATTAAATATAGTTATATAGAGGTGTATAATAAAAAATTAATGGAGTGGTATTGAGATGTGAAGAGAGGGGAAGAGATACACCTAGAAAGCGAAGAAAGGGGGTGGGAGGGAGAAGTGATAGCCTAGAGAATAAAAACAAAATAAGGGAAAGTTGGAGGGGAGATAGATATTGTGCAAAGAGGGGGGAGAGATATAAAAGGAGAGATGAACAAAGGAAGGAAGGGACCTATGGAGGTGTGTGTGTGTGTGTGTGTGTGTGAGAGAGAGAGAGAGAGAGAGAGAGAGAGAGAGAGAGAATATTCATCATCTTTAACATAAAATCTAGAAATATCAATACACACTTTGCTTTACATATTTGTTTCATGGCATCTTGTAAATGGATTTTGAAAGCAACATTGTAAGAAATAGAGAATCCAAACAACGCATCTTTCAAAGATAGTATGTGTCAAATTAATATAAGTTTATAAGCAAAAAATGTAGACTCTATTTCACAAAAATGTGTTTTTATTAAAATAAGTCAAATTCAATTGATCACTTTTTACATATATGTCAAGGAGTTTTAGTTAGAAAAAATAACTAACTATAGATGTGTTCTTTAGATTGAACTAGTTGTCAAAGGTATAGTTATATGTTAATAATGACTAAATTTCATTTTAATGTTTTTTTAGGGTGTTTAGTTATATATAGGAAGATTTTTGAGTGGACAAGAAAGTTATATAATTGTAAACACAGCCTAAGTTATATAATTGTAAACACAGCCTAGATAGATGATAGGGAAGAGACAGGGAAGGGTAAGGGCACCAAAATGCTATACAAAAAGGGGGTATAAATGGCCACATTATTTTTTGAAATATAGGTGAACCTAATCTTGGAAGAGAAATGAGAGAGTTAGGCACTCAAAATTAGAAGATATGCAAACAACACAAATTTTTGTACCTAGAATCTAGTTTTTAAACGACTAAAGTTTTTTAAAATGGAAAATAATAAGAGGGTCAAATCCATTGTGCACAATATAATATTCAAATTTTTTTATAGAAAAACATAAGATAGTGTTTGGCATGCACATAAAAAATGATATAGTTATATTTAGTTTTCTTCTGAAACTCTTTGGTAGAAACATGTGTGTGTGTGTGTGTGTGTGTGTGTGTGTGTGTGAGAGAGAGAGAGAGAGAGAGAGAGAGAGAGATTGATATCAGTAATGAGGGATGAAAATAGAGAAGTGGAGAGGGAGGGATAGAACTAGAGAGAGACATATATAAAGATGAAGTAAAGTTATATGGGCAGAGTGAAGTGAGAGACCTACATTAGGAGAGCGAGAGGGGTGAGACATAGAATAGAGATACAAAGAGGCATATAATAAAAAATTAATGGAGAGGTATCAAGATATGGAGAGAAAGGAAGAGAGAAGCCTAGAAATGGGAGAGAGAGAGGGTGGGAGAGAGAAGTGATAGCCTAGAGAACAAAAATTCAAAATAAGAGAGAGTGGGATGGGACATAGATATGGTGTAAAGGGGGGTGAATATAAAGAGAGAGAGTAAGAAAGGAATGAAGGAACTTATAGCGGTGGATGTGTGTGAGAGAGAGAAACGGAGAGGGATAGCGTTTTTGAAAATATTTGTCATCTTTAACATAAAATTTCTAAATATCAATAAACACTTCGCTTTACATATTTGTTTCATGATAATTTTTTAACAGATCTTGAAAGCAGCATTGTGAGAAATAGAGAATCCAGATTAACAACGCAGCTTTCAAAGATAGTGTGCATCCAATTACCATAGGTTCATAATATAAAATTGTAGACTGCGTTTCACAAACAAGTGTCTAGCAAAGGAAGTCGAGGCTGATGAATAGTGTTTACTGATTGTAAACATTCAACCAAAGGTAATAAAAGGTCCTCCCAACTAAAATTTGATAGGTAGTAATTTTTTAAACCCACTTTAGTTCAAATGCTTAGTTCCAATCACCCCTTTTCTCCACAAATGCTTAGTTCCAAGGTCGCTTAACCTCTGAGTAACACTGCTACCTTCAGAACAAAATTATGTAGTTATTTGAGAGGAGTTGGAATTCTCTTTGTAACCCTGTGTAGGTAGATTAGTTATAGGATATCCATTATCCAATTTCTGTTTTTGAGTTGATAAAGGGGAGCTATTTATTTGATTTATAGCATTGATGTTATAATTGGTAGATATGCTAAACACAAGTTTTTTATTTGAATTGTATATGCATTTGTTTTAGTGTGGAATGTGCAAGCTTCCGGTTTACACTGTATGCTTTCTTTCTCAAGAATGTTGAAACTTAAATGCACGAGGACAAACAATCATTTTGTAGTTTAGCGAAAAAAGAAAGACTGTACATGACAAATAAATTTCATTATATCTTACAAAACTATAGCTTAAGATGGTATTTTCTGAATAATGCATGATTTCCAATCAATCAACTAATAAATTACAAACATTTAGTCTCACGCCTTTAGGACATGGACTAATAATTCTAAGATCTATAGAGAGTCAAACAGAGCCCCAAATATAAGAAAGAAAAAATTCACCATTATAATAAAGTTGACCAAAGAAAGAGGAAGTTCGAGAAGCTTTCATAAAAGATGACAATTCTTCAAGCATTCGCAAGCTCCTTCCCTTTTTCATTGAGGACCTTGAACAAATGTGCATTCGTAAACATATCCACGTTCAAAATTTAAGCATGCTTTTAAAGTCTTCAATGGGAAATGAATGTTCGCATCCATATTTTTCATCTATATTACTATATATGAAATACATTTTCTTTGCTCCAAAATTTGGATTAAATCATCCTTTATCTTTAAATTTCCTTTGCTCTGTACAAATGATAATGTAGAGCTTAAAGTTCAATCGAAAATGTAATATTTATCAAACAAGTGTTGCCATATTTCTGCGCACGGATTTAGTTTTCTAAGTAGGGCATATTTTTGATGAATAGTCCTTTTCAATTAATAAAATTTACTAAGATTACAATTCACAAAAAAGGGCTGGGGGATACAGGATCACCCCGCGAATGAGTTCAATCGGCCAAAGCCGGAGCAAACAACATGGCCGCAGCCAACAATTATAAACTATTCATAAAAAAAAATATATATATAACAACCTCATGCTACCAAGGCAGTACCAGCAAAGGGAGGAGGATCATATTTATCTGGAAATCTCCACGCATCAGTGGGATTGTAAGGCAGACTAGGAACACTCCAGCCGTCAGCAATATTTGCAGGATCTAGGGTAGTTGCAGTGTCCACATCCTTCTTGTCTGGCCGTGGAGGAGAAATTGCTAAGGCCAACCAGGGAAACTTGCTAGAGTGCGCCCGTCCAGGAGGAGGAGCCGGAGACCAGCTAGAAGCCCGCCCAGGGGGGGGAGCCGGGGACTAGCCAGCACCACCACGTGGTGGGGAAGCAGAGCGGCGCCTCCAACCACCATGACACAAGCTGGGAGAGCGATAGCGAGGACCCTGGGAGCGCGGCGTGTGAGAATGGCGGCCAAAGGACTAGCGTCTGGAATGGCGACCGTGGGATGAGGAAGCATCAGTTGAGGCCTCCGAAGGCACTCTGGCAACTGTACAAGGAGCATTGCTCCAGTGGTTTAAAAATTCTTGTAAGTGGGCAACCTCCAGTGCAGCTTTATTAGCTTGCACCTGTATATGCATAATGACATTGTTACAAATGCATGTCTTAGTGTACATTGCAATGTTAACATCCAAAAAACTGTGAGTGAATAAAACTACATTCCTATCTTTCCATAGAGAAAACAAAATTTCCATCCTGAAGGTATGCCAAATCTGGGAAAACTTCTGAGAAAATCTGGGGGAATCACCTAGAAGGATCATGTGCCATGAAAAAGGTTCGGGCCTGAAAGGCTTGAAAAAATCATGGATCCAGTGCCAATAATTCTGAGCACATTTGCAAAACCAAAAAATATGCAAAAAGGACTCAGGTTGGCCACAGAAGGGGCATCTGGGATCAGGAACCCCAATGTGCTTGAGTCGAGGCCCCAGGGGAAGACCTTGGAAAGCAAGGCACTAAGCAAAGTGAGCAATCTTAGGTTCTGTAATGGCACTCCAAATGGTGTCGAACCGTTTTCTCCATTGAGAAAGCGAAGACTGCAAATGCCACCGTTGATTAAGCGTGTCTACCATTGGACGGTGGGGCGAAAGCCATCTATATCCCATATTGGGCTTATAATTGGTAAATGGAGTGGCAGGAAAGCACTTCCAATCATACCATCAAGGTCAAACAGACTGAATCCCCACTTTATGAAGTAAGTGCACAGGGATGGAAGACAACAGAAGCTCATAAGTCTGACGATCAGCGCGAACAAGGCGGTATTGAACTTGCATATCCTCCCAAGACCTGAAATTCATGGTGATTCTTGAAAAAAATCTTTAGTAGTCTGAATGCCTCATTTATAGAAACGCAAAGCACTGGTACCTTGAGTCTTGGCAAGAGGAATACCTTGGAAGGCAAACAGGGGAGACCACCAAATGTTCTGTTGATTTAAGGACAACCCATTGCGGAACTCATTACCAGCCCAACGAAGCCAAGGTTTAACAGCTTCTCAGGCTTTCTAGATGCTCTTTATAACGAAGGAGCCCTGTATGACCACTGGTTCTCGCATAGTGAGAAGGGTCTAAAAACCAATTCCCTTCCAGGCCGATCTGTTAGCAGGGAAGCCTGAAGAGATGCAATGTCTGACAATAATTTTCCAAGCTTCATCTCCAGAAATAGCTCTGATAATCCATTTAGCACAGAGGGCAAGGCCCTACTTTCGAGTGGAAAGCAGGCAGAGACCCCCAGATTCCTTTGGGAGACAACAAAAATCTCAAGCAACTCTGTGAAAACCATGATGGTCAGAACTAGAGGCCCAAAGAAAATCTTTGAGCAAACGTTCTAATTTGAGGTATGAAGCTGTGGAGGGAGCCCAACAAGAAGAATAAAACACATGGGTGGCAGCCAAAATTTTAGAACAAATCTGAAATTTACCAGCAAGAGAAAGCGGCTTAGTGATCCAATAATCAAGCTTTTTGGTAATCTTTGTAAGCACAACATTCCAAAGTTCCATAGGAGAAGCCTGGAAAGCAAAGGGAATGCCAAGAAAGCAAAAAATTTCTCCATGAGTAACCCATTTCCATTGGTATTGGCTGAGCCAAGGTGGAGCTGGCAAAAAAGACTATCGGTAACAGAGCGTTTTATGCCATTGAATGGAAGATCCAGAGGCTTGACAAAAAGTGTCAAAACAATCTAACGCATTTTTGATGTTTTCTTCATCCTCAAGAAGAGTGAGAAAAGAATCATCAGCAAAATGACCATTGACTAACTGGGAGGAAGAATTAGGCAAGAAAATGCCACGGACCAACCTAGAAAACACAGAATGAGCAAGTAAATAACCAAAGCCTTCGGTAGCAAGGACATAAAGCGCAGGAGCTAACAGACAACCTTGTTTGATGGAACGAAAAAGTCCAAAAGCTTCAGATTGCGAATTATTGATGGTGATGCAAGCATTAGCGTCACCAAAGAGCATCTCCATGGATTGAAGGAAATTAGGACCAAAACCCAAAGCCTGAAGCATAGCCAAAATGAAAGGCCATTCAATACGATTATAGCTTTAGCAAAATCTATCTTTAAAAAGATAGCTTGCTGCTTGGACTTATGGGCCCATTCCATACCTTCTCAAATAGCAATGATGTTGTCAACAATATACCTGGATTTGATGAAGCCAGTTTGTTCAGGCCGTACAATTAGAGGAAGCATATGGAGGATTTTGAGAGAGAGCGCCTTAGCAATGATCTTATAAGACACATTGAGGAGGGTGATGGGCCTCCAGTTGCAGATGTCCTCAGGATTGCCAACTTTAGGTATGAATTTAATATTGCCTTTATTTATGATCATTCCTAAGCTTTTAGAATGGTATGCTTCAAGATAGACTTTGTGCAGATCAGGACCAATTTGCTCCCAAAGATGCTTGTAAAATTCACAGGGAAATCCATCACACCCAGGGGATTTGTCATCCGCGATGGAGTAAGCTACCTCTTTAAGGTCTCGGAGGGAAAGAAGTTGCTCACAGAAAGCGAGTTGCTCAACCGCGAGGCGGTTTGGAGTAACAAAAATACACTTTCTGAGAGCCTCCTCCTGAGCAACCGAATGGCCCTGCGAAGCAAAAACGTTCTCATAGTGAAGAACAAAAGCTTGCAGGATGTCTGGCAAATTGGAAAGAACCTCAGTTCCCTGTTTTATCTTTTTAATACCAATATTGGTATGATGGGCTCGTAGAGCCTGAAAGAACTCCTTCGAGGCTTTGTCGCCAACCTCCAACCAGTGGAGACAGGCTTTGATTTGAGCTCCTCGGGCAGCATAGTTATCAGCAATTTGCTTTTCATGGCGAAGCTTGGCAAGCTGAAGTTGTAGATCCACCTCAAAAGGGTTGAAGGTGAGCGCTTCAGAGGCTTTTTTTAGGGCGAGGGTGTTGGCTTCATAAGAATGTTTTCTAAAAATTGCCAGCTGACGCCCGTAGATGCGCAAAAAATGCGCCGTTCTGGTAATAACATCATTCCACCATTGAATCCAACCTCGATGGGAATGTGGAAGTGGTTCCAAATTCTAGACACGTTGTATGTGGGAGATAGTGGAGGCATGCAATAGCACAGACGTGTAGAGGAAGAATTGAGACTTAACCACTGGGGACAGCTGTTTGCCAAGAAATGCCAAAATAAATGGGATAGTGGTCTAACAACGTCACATTTGTCAGGGGAATGACAGGTAGATCACGATCTTCAGAAAAATTAAAGAAAAGATTGCACCGAGATCATAGCACGATCAAGACATTTCAATATGCGATCAGGACTGGCTCGAAAATTGGACCAAGTGTGCCAAGCCCCATTATCATGACATCGGCTAATATTGGGATCAAAGAGGCCCAATTTATGACACATGTGAAACAAGGCTTGTCTTTCCCCAGCTGTCCAACAGAAAGGTAGAATGCCAGCTTTGTCAAAGGCCACTTCAACCATATTGAAGTCTCCACACAAGACCCAAGTAGCTGGTGGCAGGTTGTCAGCAAGCGAAACCCACATTTGCGCCCTTTTCACAGCATCATTGGAGGCATAAACATTAATGACTCCAAAAGAATGATTGTTGATGGAAAGCAAAAGCCAAATAATATGGTGTGTGGGGTCAGAACCGTGAGAAATAATAGCAGAATGAAGGTGAGGTAACAGGAGAGTAACTACACCACCTAGGCCAGCTTCATGCTGAGAAGAAAACATGACGCTATCCTATCAAATGACACAACATGCAGCAGAAAGCATGAAACCAGAAATCTTAACTTCTTGCAGGCAAAGAAAATCTAAATTCCCAAGCCTATGACGGGTATCCCAGACATAGAATTTTCTAGGGAGGTCTGTAAGACCTCGAACATTCTAGGAGAGGAAGTTCATGAAAACTCTTCCATATCATCCTCGTCCTCGAGAGAGGAGTAACTATTCTGCAAAAAGGTAGAAACCGAGTGAAAGTCAGATGGGAAATCCTCTGGACTTACAGCCTGCCGTTTGACCCCTGATATCTCGACACGTCTAGGAGGACTGCGACAACGCCTTGTTGCTGGTGGTACTATGGAAGAGACTGCAAGAGGAGAACGAGCCCCGGCCAAGGACGAGGTCTTGGCGGCTGCCTTAATCCTCTGCGAGCCAACAAGGTTTGAAACCTATGAAACCGAAATCGACGCAACAGGAGCCACTGGCGTCTCCACGCTAGCAGGCGCTGATACTTCGATGGAAGCAGGAGGAATCGCGGTTACGGCCGCATAGGATGGCTTGGGGGCCAAAGGAGTCAAGGCAGGCTTGCCTTTGCGCCCAACAGTAACCCATTCTTTTTTTTTTCCTTTGACCTGCTTGACAGGGGTCACTTTAGGCTGGGGTTTGACCCTAGGCGTGGCCAAAGGGCAGTCCCTAATCTTGTGTTCCGCAAACTGGCACCTATAACAGGTGTTAGGTAGGTTCAAGTAAAGCACCTTCTGTGCGAAGGTTTGAGCGCCAATCTGGATTTCCACTGAATCCTTGAGATCTTTAGAAAAATCAACTTCAATGCAAACACGCCGCTGAGGGCGAGCATTAAAAAAAATTTCTGGCTCCTTGGTAACAACTTTGCCAAGGGCTTGGGCAATAGACTCAATAAAAGGTCAGCAGAGTAAGGGTAGACCTGGGAATTCAACCCAAATAGGAACCCTAAGTTTTTTATCGTCCGAGACAGAGAAGTCTCAGGACCATTTCTGAAATACAAGCAGAGAGGAATGCACAGACCAAGGGCCGTTGGTAAAAACCATGTCAGCTTGCGACGGGTTAGCGAAGCGAAAAAAAAAAAAAAAAATCTTTGGTAAGGTTTTGCACAGCATCAAGGCGGATGCCATGCGGGGTCCAGCTTTTGTTAACCCATTCTCTGAGCATAGCTTCAGGTGGGGTCCTACCAACAAAATACCCAATCAAGGTATGTTGTTCTAACTAGTCACATGCGGCATCAAATTCTTGCAAAGGAAGGACAATATCAGGCTTACCTCATGGAAAACCTTCGAGACAAACTTGCGCGGGCGTTTGTTCGGTGGCGGTGCCATGGCAGTCCGAAGCAACAGCGTGAACACCAGAAACAACTGGTTCACCACTGGCCGGAGCCATTATAACCTAACCTAAAGCTCTCGCAGTAAATGCGGTATGACAAGTGCCGACAGAAGGGGAGTGCAAGCGAAAGGCCGTATGCAAAAAAAATTGCAAGTTCGCATGAAGCAAGAAAACCCTAGCAAAGTGAAATTTCAAAAAACCCTCTTAGCCCTAACACGAAATAATCATAAACAAGGCATATTAGTATAGAAGTAAAACCATAAACTAAAAAGAAACCCATAATCGAAATATATCTCAGAATTTATTTTCCACAGAGTTGAACCGTGGCTTACAATAGATTAAATACATATTTTTTGATAATTGAATCCGCAAGTATAGTTGGATTCCTTATTCACTATTCCCATATCAGTCTTTTTATTGTATAATTTGTATTAAGTTGACAGAATGGGCCACCATTATGATATGTTTAGCAGCTAACAAACTCATAATCAACTTGCAGATGGCCAGCATTATATCCATTTCCATTGGTGTCAATCTTGTTGAATTCATTAACGTCCAAGTCAAGACCTCCATTGGAACATTGATCAACTATTCTCACAGTTGTCTGTGCTTGTGTATCCCGGTTTGTCACCTGCATAACACCACCAAATTAAGGAATACTCAATAACATTATAATCTATATTGTTTTACAATCTAAACTAGATCTATATTATATATATTTCTACATTCTTATTTTATGATTGATCATCAGGGTATTAGAAAGTTGAAAGAATAGAAAGAAATGAAGAATGCCATGTAAAACATTGATGTAAAAAATTCAGATGACAAATCAGAAATAATTATCAAGAAGCTTAAGATTACTCAATCAAACTATACAGGATGCAGAAGATATTATTGAATCAGAGCATTAGGGAATCAAATATTACCTTTAAACAGAGGCCACAGGCGGCTTGTCCTGTTGGGCCAACTGGTCCACAGAAGGCAGTCCAGCCATATTTCTTGCGCCAATCGAGGGGCTTGTCTGCATCCCACGTTGCACAGTAAACAGATGCCGTGTTCAAATCCCACCCGATATTTTGAGGATTATAATTATGATAAGTTGCCCTCACATTTGTGGCTGTTTGAGCATTAGCCTGCAATGCCAACAAACCAAGGCAACCCAGTACAATCGCCAACATCACTTTGCTGTCCATCTTATAACAACAATACCCACTATTTGATTTCTTCACCCACTTCCTCAGAAAGCATTGATTATTAATGGTGTTTGGGTAGGAGTATTTATAGATAACTGATGCAGATAAAGCGGGTTCTAAATGTTTTGCCCATTAAAGAGACTTGTTCAAACAAATAACGGAGTCGAAATGAAATGCTGACTCTTTGCCCTCCAGTCTAAGCAATACATCTCTTGACTTGCCTTCTCATTAACCACAAACACCTCAATCAATGCAGTCAATAGTTTTTTCAACCATGAAGAAGGTTCATTGAACGCGGGAGAGTCAATATACTTGACAATTGTGCACAAAAATTTGTGTTCAATCTGTTTTTGGTGGTCTTCACTAAATGTATGGCTAACACTTGTGTTTTAGATGCACAACCTGACAAATCAAATAAAGAATGAAAGTTGGGGCGATGTTTAGAGTTTTATGGAAGCTCGAAACAAAACAAAAGAAAACCGTGTCAAAGATGGAAACAAAGACCTGAGGGAAGGGATAAGCTTGGTAGGGAGTCATAGAGAAACGTCGTGGATAGAAAGCAAGAGAATATCTTAGAATAAATAGACCAGGTCTAATATAGTGTTCAAACACAACAATGTATCTACATAAAATATAATCTATAGTCGGGATCTCTAAAGATATCTACTTGTAAAGGGATTCCTTATGTTTCTAGAACTATTTTGCTTAAAAATGGAGCAAGACTATTTTAGTCATGAATATAAGAAAACTTAAATAGTAGAAACAATTGATGGTTGAAAGAAAGATAATGCAAGAGAATTTTACACCTGTTTTTGTCATATAACATTATTTTCAACATTTTTTTACTAAAGGAAACAAATTAGTCAATTCATTGGAGTTTATCTTACACTAAGGACAGAATAAGGTATACAAAATAATTGGTCATTCTTAAACATAATATAAGAATTTTATTTAAAAAAAATATATCTAAAATAAAAAATAAAAGTTTTGTCAAAAGACTAAGTTTTATGTATTTTAAAAATAATCAATTGTTCTAATAGTTTTATAATATATCATTTCTTTATTTATAAATAAGTAAGTTATCTTTATAGCTACAATTTCATGTTCAATTGACCATCTCATTTTTACTATCTTAAATGGATAGAATTGTCCTATTTAAATCATGCTTTTCTCTATTTTTGTTTTCAAAGACATTATATCATTGAAGGGTTGAGTTTAATTAGTTAAAACATTAGATTTTAGTTGCACAATAAATAGGAAAAGAAAGGAACCCTTTCGTTTTGTTCTTTTTCTTATAAGCTTACTTTGGTCCACTATTAGTTCCCTTCACATTGTTATTTAGATTCTCCTCCCTTTGCCCTCCCCCTACCCTAGTTGGTGTCAAAGATAAATGTTCCCTTGTTCATAGTGATCAAAATACATGTGTACTAAAGGTTAAGATATAATGACTACTAATCATTTTGGAGTGCTACCATCAAAATATGAAAATAGTCTTTCTTGATCCCCATACAACACAAATCATTCTCTTGAAATATTGGAGCAATCTATCTCCCAAATTAAACTTTTTGAAGTCATACAATCTATGAGAAACAAAGAATTAATATCAAATTTCTTCAAGCATCCAAATTAAATGAGGATTTTTATTTTGTATTTCTTTATAATATATATTATTTTTATTTCTTGTATGATTGTCATATAGATGTTAAGTAAATGTTTATTTTGGGTTTTTGAATATGGCTATCCAAATGTGCCATTGATAAGTGTGAGGACCTTCAATAAAGTTATTTAAGTTTTCTTATATTCATCAATGAGCATACTAAAATAGTCTTGTTCCATTTTTGTAGAAAATAGTTCTAGAAACATAAGGAATCCCTTTAGAAGTAAATATCATTAGAGATCCTGACTATAGATTATATTTTATGTAGATTCATTTTTGTGTTTGAACACTATATTAGACATGGTATGTTTTCTCTAAAGTTAATGTGGAAAAATTTGAAAGTTATATCTTTTGTTGTTATCCTTAGGTGTTTTTGAGCCAATTTATATAAATGATTTAATTCATACTATCAATTGGTTCACATGGATAATTATAAAATAAGGATAGGTATGAAATTTGACAATTCAAATATATTTTATATCTCTCATGACCTTCTTGTGTTACCTTTCCATTATACTTCCTATCTTCATGCCAATTACTTTGTCACCCATTTTAATCATTCCTTCATGTCCTTCAATGTTCCATGTTTATTCATTTGCCTCCCACCTCATCTCAAGTTCAAATCAAATTAAGTATATCACATTAAAAAGATCTTAACTGTATAGGTTTTAACATAAGTATATAATGATTTTCAGTGTTAGAAAATGAGTTTGCAATGATAGGAAACAATCTTGCACTGTTAGCAAGGGTGCAGTGATAGCATTGGGGATAGGAGTGGGGAATATCAACAAGAGAAATTAGGAGGTTGTATGAATTATGCCATTGAGAGTCAATTTTGGATTGGGGTTTTATTGTTTGCATGGCAGGGCCTGGGATTTCTTCTCCGTTGGTGAGAACAGATGGTTCTTCTCCAACTATGCATGCAATGTGATCTGAATCATTTTATTCAAGGGAGAGCTCCAAGCTGAAAAAAGTTAATGGTTATTTTTCACGTAGCCATGATTGCCCTGTTCTGGTTATTCCTCCAACGGCTGTAATGGAGGACATTGATTATTGGACCAAGCATGCTTTAATATGCAAATTTCTTGGAATCCAGATTTCCCTATCCGCTCTTAAGGCATGGATCCGCCGCTCATGGCAGGTGGAAGGCGATATGGAGATTATGTTGGCGGGGAATAGTTATTTTTTTGTTGTATTCTCTTGCATGTCTGATCGAGATCATGTTTTTGAAGGAGGCCCTTATTTCTAAAACCATGTGGGGTTATTTGTCAAACCTTGGCATTCAGGTTTTAATTCTGTTGAGGATCTCCCTTCAACAGTGCCAGTTTGGGTTCGCTTGCCTTGTCTTCCCTTGGAATTTTGGTGTGAAGACATCCTTCAACAAATTGCTGCTTTGTTGGGGAAGCCGGCTGCAATCGCACATCAATCCCTTGATAAAAAGATTATTTCTTATGCTAGAATTTGTGTTGAAATTAATTTGAATAACCCATTACCAGATTGTTTGGAAATTTGTATGGGGGATTTTTCTTGGGTGCAGCAGTTAGATTATGAATCTCTCCCTTTCCGTTGCCAAATTTTTCATGAGTATGGTCATTTACTACGTCAGTGCCCCCGTAACTCAAGTTTCAAAGGAGTGGATGGTTCTACAGCTGGCAATACTGGTGGTTTGGAAGATACTATAGGGAAAGGACAATCTCAAATGGCTAATACTACCAAGGGGATGAATCCGCAAGATGCTACAGGTAAGGGTAAGGCTCAAATGCAGGATAAGGATGGATTTACCCTTGTTCGCCCTCGTGCTAAGGGCCATGGTCAAAAGAGGCCTTTGAAAGAAAGATTATCTGATTCAGGTTTTAACCGCTTTGAGGTGCTGGATAGTATGGTTCTAGAGGAGGGTATTCCTCCTCCTATCTCTTCTGATCCAGTTTACCCAGATGAGAGATCTGTTCCTAATGATGCTTGTGGGGCATCCCAAGTTGTAGTATATCAGAACTGTGAGGTCCCTGTAGCTCCTATGACAAAGGCTCTGGTGACTCCTGCAGTGTTGGAGGATAATGATGTTGTTTTAGCTGATTTGGTTAAGGATGTGCTACCATCAGGTAAGGGCAAGGGTTCTCCTCTCCCCTTGGGGTTGATGTCTCGACCCTTTAAGCAGGCTTCTTCTACTCCTCCTCTAAGGAGTGGGCACAAAATAGACCAAGAGAAGATTAAACTCACATGAGATATATTGATTGAGTTTGGTTCAGTGAAACCTTTGGATTCTCATTTTCCCAATTCTACCCAATGATGATTATTATCTCATGGAATGTAAGGGGGTTGAATAGCATCCCTAGACAAAAGGCTATTCATAACTTGGTGGTTGATCATAGCCTTGATGTTTTTTGTATCCAAGAGACTAAGCTCTCTGTGGAGTCTATGGTCCAACATGCCTCTAGTATTTGGTCTCGTGGCCAATGCCAGTGTGTTGGGGCAACAGGCAGTGCGGGTGGTTTAGCTATATTTTGGGATCCTCAAAAAATTTCTCCTCTTGGTTGGATGTCTTCTCGCTCAGCTCTCTCTATCGTAGCTTCTGCTCTAGACTCAGGAGAGGTAATCATGGTTACTAATGTGTATGCACCTGTTGATCTTGTGGGAAAGGAGGAACTTTGGGAACATATTCAATATGTTAGAAATTGTCATCCTTATCATCCTTGGGTGTTAGTAGGGGACTTCAATTCAGTTTTAAGTCTAGAGGAGAAGCATGGTGGTTTGGCTAGATTGGGGCCTTCTTTTGCTCTTCTTCAGCAACATATATCTCTTTTGCATCTCTCTGATGTTAAGCCTTCTAATGGTCTCTATACATGGAATAATCGCAGGACTGATGTTGCTGCTATCTCAGAACGTCTGGATAGATTTATTGATTCTTGCTTCTGGGTTAGTGGTGTATATGAGCAATGTTAGTATGCTAATAGAAACCAAATTTAAATAAAGCTTCTACAAACTAAACAAAATTCATAAACTTCAAGATAGACTACGATGAGCTCTCAATTGAGAATATGAGCCATTAATGGGCTCTCTCAATGAGAAGCTCTCTTGTTGAGTAGCTTTGTCTAAATAGATAGGATGTATGCTCAAGCTTTATGCTTCAAAAAGGGCTTCAAATGGAGTTGGAATTTGGGTGTGAGTGTATGGTTTTGATGTAAAATGGCTTCTTAAAATGGCATTATGACTTTACTTCATGGATTGTGTTATTTTGCAAAGGGAAAGGATCCAATTTATAGGCAAGAGGCTTGAGGGATTGAGGGCTAAGATGAAAGGATGGGAAAAAGCTTATGGAGGGCTCAGATTGCATGAGAGGAGAGCACATGGATTGTGCTTCCTTATAGCCAATCAAGGAGTGACACATGTCACATGGTGAGAGGATGGAGGAAAGGGGAAGGATGAGTCAACAAAGAAGGCTCAAGGGATAAAATCTTCATAAAGACCCTCATAATGGCTTGTAAGAGCAATAAAAGGGCTTGGAAGAGTCATTTATGGCCTAGTGGACTTCATAAAGTTTTATGGTTGAGATATATTGAGGGAGATGAGAGCAATTTCGACCTGGGCTTGATTAGGAAGGTTTTAAGCTTGCTTAGGATTGTGCAAATGATTAGAGGATGGATTAGGATGGTTTAGGATTAGCTTAGGGATAGGCAAGTGGATGGCATTTAATGAGGGTGGGTGAAGGAGGAGATATTTGTTAACTTTGGCTTGGGTTAGTAAGTTTTAACCCATGTTTAGGGAATGTGACAAGGTTAGGAGGGGATTAGGATTAGGTTTAAAGACATCTTCTAGAAGAGTCTAGACTCTGGATGAGGATGAAGACTTTCTAGAATAGTCTAGAATTTCCTAGGATGAGGATGAAGACTTTCAAGAAGAGTCTAGAACTTCTTAGGATGAGGATAAATTAGATTTTTAGGAAATAAATAAAGTTTTATTTATTTCAAGGGTTTGGGTTGAGGAGATATTTATTAAAACTTTTTTAATAAACATGAGGATTAATATTTAATCTTAATTAAATATTTTGAGTTGGGATTAGGGGTAGGAAATGATGAGATTAGCCTTGAATCGAAATTAAAGAAGGATTAGAAGATTTTGGAAGAGGTTAGTGGTCTTAAGGAAATTGGCCAAGTTTTGGGCAAAAAATAAATTTTTAATTTATTTTAGGATTTTTGGTCAATTTATTAATTAAATAATTAATAAATAAGGAAATAATGTTTAAATAAGATTTAAACATTTTTGGGAGGGATTCCTTAATTAAATATTTTTAATTAAGATAAAGGGATTTAATGACATAAAAATAAATAAATAAATTAAATAAATAACTAATTAATAAATGATGATGTCATCAAGAATTTTTCAAAAAATAAAAATACTTTATTTTCTAAAGGTTTTGAGGTGTCTACATTTTGCCCCTCTTTGATGTGATGCCGCAAGTGGCATGGCATCAAAGATAAGAAAATAAGATGCCCAAGGCTAGAGCAGAAGAGGAGAGAATGGACTGCGAGATGCCCCCTCAAGAAGGCAGTGAGGAGAGAAAGCCAGACTCGATGGCTTCTTGAAAAATACAAGAATCTGGGATGAGCAAGGAGAATCAGATTGGTTTAAGAGAAGAGGTTTAGTTAGCTCAAACTCTCATTATGGGAAAATGATAAAGGGAGAATCAGAGGCACAAGAGGAAGCAAGCTTAAGATCATAGGGATTGCAGAGGATGAAGGAGTAGAGCGCTATAAAAAAGAATCCAGGATAGGGAGATGGATGATAGGATGATAAAGCTGATGCAACAGGATTTCAAAGAGTCAGATTGGCAGAAGATGGGTTTCG
The DNA here is from genome assembly GCA_028749045.1 of Cupressus sempervirens. Lineage (NCBI taxonomy): Eukaryota > Viridiplantae > Streptophyta > Pinopsida > Cupressales > Cupressaceae > Cupressus > Cupressus sempervirens. Next base: position 46,761,429 of record CM053787.1, read on the forward strand.
AAGATCCCTAGGACTAGGATTGTGGATCTCCAAAGATGAGGCTTGGTGGATTGATTGGATTGGTGGATCCCTAAGACTAGGATTGTGGATCCCTAAAGCTAAAGGTGAGGAGTGATTCAAAGAGATACTGATGCATAAGCTGGGGTAGGAGAGACGGATGCTGGATATGGATGGGGGATAATGGAGATGAAGGGAAACCATTGAAGCTTTTTTTTGAGCAAGGGGATACTTCAAAGAGAAGTACCACCAGGTAGTTGAGCACTAGATTTGCTATAGGACTATTGGTTAATTTGCCAAGGTTACCAAGAACATCAAGGCCTTTTCACCAACTATCCAGAGGACTGACGAACTGACTCAAAACAAATACGCAAGGATTGCCCCAGCATCACACATGAATCTCGAAAGAATCAGAGTGGAACCGACACTGGGTAACCCACAAGAAAAAAAGAAATAAATGAAAGACTTGATCAAAATCGTATGCTCAAAGTGCCCCATTCGCAACATACCATGATATGGAAGATCGTGGCAACCTTGAGGAGGGAACAAAAAGATTGTTTGGAAAAGATACTTCAAGACCCAAAAGGGAAGATTCCAAATCAAAAGGAAGCAAAAATCCAAAAGAGAATCGTTTGCCAATGAGATGGGTAGGACGAGGTACTAACGGACCAAGATCAGACATGAGGAAAGCTATATCCTACAAGGATCTATTGGAGAGCACCTAAGCTGATGGATCTGGATGAGTGATGCATCTGGCAAGCTGAACTAAGAAGGATAACACTTTGGTGACAGGAGATCTAGCTAAAGGATGCATTGGAATAGCTAACCAAGATGTGCAATGTGTGCAAGATGCTGATCAAGGAGGAACTGACACAAAAGTTGGATAGATACAATGGTACTAAGATAAAGAGGATGTACAAGTTGACAGACCAAGATATTTACAAGCTAAAGCTGACCAAGATAGTTACAAGCAGGCAAAAGCTCAGGATGATAGGATAGCAGGATGGTTCGATGTTGTGGAAGATGCAAAAGCTAAGGGTGGGGTGATAGCGAAAGATATGGATTTGGCAGGATGCATCCAATGATGATGAGAGATTTTGTGACCAAGGATAGCTAGAGGAGCAGGATGAGATGGCTGGATAGGATGGTAGATAGCTAGGATTATGATGGATATAAAGAGATGACATTGGGTTTGCATGAGGATAGCCTAGAGCTAGATACCAATGACAAGGGAGGATGGACAAGACAAGATCTCCAAGGAATATAGTGCCCCCAATCAGAAGATAACATGCGTAAGGAGGTCTTATGATGGATGTGATAGGATTGAAGCTAGGATGGAAAAAGCTGAAGGGGCTAGGGAGATGGATGATAGGTGGGATGGTTAGCTGAAGCTGCAGGAGATAAGTGGATGGTGTGAGATGGAAGATGGAGGGTGGAGGATAGGTAGATAGATTGGAAGATGGAGTTGGATGTCAAGAGATGACCAAAAGCATAAGGGTGATAGGCTAAGCTGGGGATGGCGGGATTACGGATGACGCTTGTTTGCTAAGTTTTCATCATGGTACTTGTCCAAGGTGCTTGAATTGCCAAGTTTTCACCAGTGGATGCTTTCTTTTTCTTTTTTTTTTCTTTTTTTCTTTTTGACTTTGGACTTAGCTGGAATGATTTTAGGTTTCTTCAGCTATTTTGGCTTTTTTGGGATTTTTCACTGGCTGTTGGAATGTTCAATTTTGTTTCTAGCTATTGGTACATCGGATGCGTGATTTATGCAATAGATTGGATTAGATGGGATTGATGGTAGGAAATGGAGGGATGAAAAGGTTGGAAAGGAGTATGAGATGGGGATGCTTGCAGGATCAACATTGGCACATGTTGGGATAGGTGTGAAAAGAGCATATGGGGGAATAGATGGTAGATGTGAGCTTGATGGTGGATTTTTGGGAGCGCGCTTGGGGATATAGGCACCCAAGATGGAGTTAGGAGATGGGGGACACAAAGCACGAGATGGGGGATTAGCAATGGTGGATGCCTTTATGCATTGGGTTTCAACTTTTTTCTTTGGGATCCACATGGTTTTGGTTTTTCTTTCATAGGCGTTTGCATTATTTTGCATTCTTTGATTGGATTTTTCCTTTTTGGAGTATGTCTTTTAGAATAGACATATGATTGCCTAGGATGTGGATTTTTAGCTTTATGCATTTTGAAGTTGGCATTTACATTGCTGTGGTAAGCTTTGGGAAGATGGTTAGGAGAAGCTTTGTGAGATGGAGAGGATATGGGAGAGCGTGTAGGGGGATGATGATGGATGATGTGCCTCGATATGTGCCTTTGCTGATCTTGCATAGGAATGGAGGGAATAGGATCTGAAAGATGGCTAATAGGAGGATGGAGGATGGTAGATTTTGGGACATAGGGACCCAAAATGGATTTAGCGGATGAAGGGGGGATATGGTAGGTTGTTTTAGTTTGCAAAGATGGTGGAGGGGGGATGACATAAGATTTCTTGAAGGAGTGATGGGAGGCTGGCATGGGGGGTTTGGAAATAGGCTTGGTTTGGGGGTGTGGTGTACCAACACCTTTAGATGGTGAGCCTTTGGATACATATCCAAGACCATGAAATCCTAGATTTTTTTGTGCAATAATAGGCTCTCTGATTCCTTGCTCTTGTGGTCCTAAACCTTGACCTTGATAATGCCATCGATTGAGCATTTGAACAAGCTGAGGAAACTTTTTGCTTGCAGAAAATGGTGGAAGTGCTTTATTAGATGTAATGCAATAGGGAGATACTATTCTTAATTCTTTTGCTGAGAGGAGGCCACTATAGATGAATGTAAGTGAACCAAGAGGGTATATTATAGATGGTGAAATAGCTTGGATAGGTGGCAAGATCGAAGCATGGAGTGGAGGAGATGGTAGGATAGGATCTTGATTTAGCTGATGGGATGAAAAGATATCCTACAGTAGAGGAGGTATGGCTTGAGGTTTTGGAGATGGAGGGGATAGTGACTGCAATATGGATGGAAGACATGGTACAATGATATCTTCATTTATTCTTTGGGGGATGTCAACATGCTTTTGGGTAGGATCTTGATAGGATTGGTTTGGAGTGGATGGTGCGATAGGAGGTGAAGGGATGGACTCTTCAAAGGTAGAAGATGGATAGATGGGAGATTCAGTAGTGGAGATGGGTGAGTAGAAGATGGATGCATAAGGGTCATTATGGGAGATTTGGGAAATTCTTGGAGGCGATGTGGATAGGATTTGGAGGGATTTGATAGGTGGTGGGATTTTGATGCTTGCGGGAAGTGGAAGGATTTTAAGCAATTTGATGGATGGTATGGGGATGATAGCTATGGGAGATGGAGGTGATATTATAGATGGGGAAGCTTCATCACTGACTACTTCACATGGTTGGATTACATGACATGGCTTATTGACTATTGGAGGCAACTTTTCTTGTATTTCCTCTAGGAGATTCCTTGGAGACTCGTGTGTCGAAGGTGGAGGTGGATTGATAGGAATAGCTAGTGTGATGGGGGTGGAAGATTGGAAGCTTGGTTGATGGGGTGATGGAGGGGAAGTTGGGATATCAGATGGCATGACTAGATAGTTTGGAATAACTCTTGGATTTTGGGGGATGCTTGGGGGAATGTTTCTAAGGCTTTCAATATACCCGTCATAGTCAACAAGATTTTCATCATCATTGGAATAGGAGGTGGCGGGAGCAGGGACAATGCAACCAAACACATCATGATAGGATTGGTACTTCATTCTTTGATGATGAGTTTGATGGGGATGGGGTCTTGTGTATGGATGAACATAGAAGCTCATGGTTGGATTTGGATTGGCTGATGAAAGATTTCCTAGGGAGAGTCAAAGCTGTATGACAGACCTAAGGAGGATTGGCTGGAGATTTTTGGCTTTCTTGTGGGTGGAAGAATTCAAGGGATATGCTATCAAAAAGTGAGATTTTTGCTTTCCTATGTGCAGGATTGGTGGAGATTGTGTCAACTTAAGGATAGACTAATGATCCTATGGGCATGATATGAGATTGACCACTTGTGGATCTCAACCTTTAGCTCAAGGTGATGAGGGATACAAGTGACAAAGCTGGGTTACCCTAGGCAAAGCTCTGTCAAAGGGATAACCTTGGTGAGGCTAGTGGATTGGTTGGATTGATTGGATAGCAAATTCTAGCAGAATGACAACAACTCTCTAAAGGCTTGGGTGTGATTTTGGATTGGGTTGCTAGCTGGCTGGGGGGGATGATTTGGAGAGACTTTGGATTTGGGATTGTTCTAAAGCAAGGAACTAGATAGATTCGGTTGCAGTGGGGGAGCTTGGATGATTATCTGATGAGGTAGTGACTATGCTAAGTATGCCTTGAGCTAGGAGATTTCTGCTTTTTTGGGATTTTGACCAAAGTTGGAAAACATTCATTCAAAAGCTATGAACAAACAAGCAGACAAAATTTTGGAGCAAGCACGTCAAACACACCAACATCCTAGGAAGCTTTCTACAAGGATGAAATTTGTTATAGCTAGGGAGTCATCGATATACACAAGGTACGTGAGGCCCAAATCCGCAGATGAAACCAAAAAGATGTCACACAGCCGAGAGGAGTGGTAACCCACTTCTCCTCTTTCACTTTTCAAGGGTATAAAGTTCCTTGAGGCTTAGCCTGAGTGATAAAATCTTGATTCCAAGAGAGGTGTCTTTGGATTCACCTTCTAATTTTTATACTCCGGCGGAACGCTGGAGTTGAGGTCATCCCAAGGGGTGATGAAATCCCCAAGCAGGCCTCCGAAAAAGCTGAGACAAGATTTTGGATCCTAATTTTATGCACCCAAGATGGCCTCGAAAGACGACAAGGGGAGAGAAGACTTGGATGATCTTGGGCTAAAAGACAGAATTCTTTTCCAACTGACACTTAAGTTTTCTGATCTAGACTTTGCAAGCACTCATGTTTAAGATACAATGTTTATTCCAACTTTGAAGCATCGACAAAAATAAAATCGATCGAAGAATGCGAACAAGAAGAAGAGTTAGGGTCAACAAGAAAGTAAACCCGCACGCCTGGAGGCCCTCCACGTCAAGTATCGATTGATTTTTCTTTAAGGCATTCAAGATTGAGTGTGAGTTTATTTTAAGCCCAAAACAAAGGTGTGTGAGATTCGATTTCAAGCGCGCGCTCGGAGGCCCTCCACATCAATAGTTGTTCAATTTTGGTACCCAAATGAAGTGTGATTGATTTAATCTAGATTTTTGGTCATTTAAGAATTTTGATAAAATTAAAGCAAACGTTCGAAGACGAAGTGAGTGAGTTAGATTGTGGAACATTTAACACCTTTTTCAAGTAGACCCATCCCCATGAATGGCGCTGAGATTGCAACCAATGGTTAATATTTGATGGGTGACTAGAAAAGAGGTGAGTCCAAGGAACTACTCAAATTGATTTTTGCAAATTTGTGTTTAACTTAACAAAGTTTCTTAAATGTCCAAAAATCAAACTTTGCGTAAATTGCATGTGGAAAAGAGATTTGTTTTGTTCAATTTTAAAAGTTTCAAATGAAGTGTTTGATATTGCAATGGTTAATTGATCCTTGGAATTCAAGATTGGATTTTTTATTTTAATCATGCATTCAAGGAAAATTTGATTTTAATCTATGGCATTCAAAAGTGTGTTTAGCAACATGCATTCAAAGACAAGTGATTAAACATTCAAGTTTTTTTTCTTTGAGCATTCAAGATTGAGATTTTGTGTGTTGTTTTAAGAACTTTGAAGTTCTTTGTTTTAATCTTAGATCATTCAAGATTGTTTTTGGACTCAAAAATGAAAATGACTCTTTGGACTTTGCTTTTCATTCAAGATTTTGTGTTCTAGTTTGCATGTTTTAAGCCCAAAAATGATATTCTTAGATTGTTTTGATGCATGAAAAACCTAAGAAACATTCAAGATTTTGCAACAAGACATTTGTTTGGAACAAATAACAAAACTTTTAGGACAATTTTTAGCAACCATTTAGGACTCTTAGTTTTCATGAGATTTTTAAAAGAACTTTAAAATATTTGCAAATGAGGTTCATTTTATCCTTGATTGATGCTTTGAGTTTGATTTAGATTTTAGTGTGCACTTAGTGTTGATTTTGAACCTTTTGAAATGAAAACTTGAAGTTCTTTTTAAATTCTCAAAAATGAAGTGTTCCTAACTTTGCAAGAATGAATCTAAAACCTTGATGTTGCAAGGATGCAAATGATTGGATTGGTTTAGTTTCACTTGTTAAAAGATTTTTTCTTTTTTGCAAATTTTTAATTTTTAATAGATTTAAGTATGATTCAGGGGTTCATTTTAAGCACTAAAAAGAAGTGTGTATGATTTTGCTTCCTTAAAAAAAATGGCCAAGATCTCCCACAAGAAGAAGAAGAAGAAGTAGATGGAATAAGAATAATATAGACAAGAAGAGGAAGAAGAATTCCAAGTGCTTTGTCCACCTATAAGCTTGAAAAATATGCAAACACTATGAGATAGACTATGAGTTCCTTTGTCTTCTTCATGCTCATGTGGACCTACAAAACCAATTTATACAATCCTACCAATCACAAAAACAAGCAAAATTAGAAAATGACATACAAAACTTGACTAAAAAAGCTAATGAAGATGACCCATGCGGGGTCCCACCGGGCATGCCAAAATGTATATGAGCAATGTTAGTATGCTAATAGAAACTAAATTTAAATAAAGCTTCTACAAACTAAACAAAATTCATAAACTTCAAGATAGACTAAGATGAGCTCTCAATTGAGAATATGAGACATTAATGGGCTCTCTCAATGAGAAGCTCTCTTGTTGAGTAGCTTTGTCTAAATAGATAGGATGTATGCTCAAGCTTTATGGTTCAAAAAGGGCTTCAAATGGAGTTGGAATTTGGGTGTGAGTGTATGGTTTTGATGTAAAATGGCTTCTTAAAATGGCATTATGACTTTACTTCATGGATTGTGTTATTTTGCAAAGGGAAAGGATCCAATTTATAGGCAAGAGGCTCTAGGGATTGAGGGCTAAGATGCAAGGATGGAAAAAAGCTTATGGAGGGCTCAGATTGCATGAGAGGAGAGCACATGGATTGTGCTTCCTTATAGCCAATCAAGGAGTAACACATGCCACATGGTGAGAGGATGGAGGAAAGGGGAAGGATGAGTCAACAAAGGAGGCTCAAGGGATAAAATCTTCATAAAGACCCTCATAATGGCTTGTAAGAGCAATAAAAGGGCTTGGAAGAGTCATTTATGGCCTAGTGGACTTCATAAAGTTTTATGGTTGAGATATTTTGAGGAAGATGAGAGAAATTTTGACTTGGGCTTGATTAGGAAGGTTTTAATCTTGCTTAGGATTGTGCAAATGATTAGAGGATGGATTAGGATGGTTTAGGATTAGCTTAGGGATAGGCAAGTGGATGGCATTTAATGAGGGTGGGTGAAGGAGGAGATATTTGTTAACTTTGGCTTGGGTTAGTAAGTTTTAACCCATGTTTAGGGAATGTGACAAGGTTAGGAGAGAATTAGGATTAGGTTTAAAGACATCTTCTAGAAGAGTCTAGACTTTGGATGAGGATGAAGACTTTCTAGAATAGTCTAGAATTTCCTAGGATGAGGATGAAGACTGTCAAGAAGAGTCTAGAACTTCTTAGGATGAGGATAAATTAGATTTTTAGGAAATAAATAAAGTTTTATGTATTTAAAGGGTTTGGGTTGAGGAGATATTTATTAAAACTTTTTTAATAAACACGAGGATTAATATTTAATCTTAATTAAATATTTTGAGTTGGGATTAGGGGTAGGAAATGATGAGATTAGCCTTGAATCGAAATTAAAGAAGGATTAGAAGATTTTGGAAGAGGTTAGTGGTCTTAAGGAAATTGGCCAAATTTTGGGCAAAAAATAAATTTTTAATTTATTTTAGGATTTTTGGTCAATTTATTAATTAAATAATTAATAAATAAGGAAATAATGTTTAAATAAGATTTAAACTTTTTTGGGAGGGATTCCTTAATTAAATATTTTTAATTAAGATAAAGGGATTTAATGACATAAAAATAAATAAATAAATTAAATAATTAATTAATTAATAAATGATGATATCATCAAGAATTTTTCAAAAAATAAAAATACTTTATTTTCTAAAGGTTTTTAGGTGTCTACAAGTGGCAGCCTTACTATCTCTTCAGAAATCCTTGATTGGAGGGGTTCAGATCATTGGCCAATCAAATTTTCCACTATAGGGGCTTATGTTCCGAAGCATCCTCCTTTTAAGTTCCAGTTGATGTGGCTTTAGGACTCCTCTCTTCATGATTGTGTTTTCTGTTGGTGGAAAGATAGTTCTCCTGCATATGGTATTGCAATGTTCTCATTTTCTAAAAGGCTTCAATATGTTAAAAGGCAGCTCAAGATATGGAATGGGGAATGCTTTGGGAACCTTCACTTTATGAAGAGGCTTGCTCAAGAAGATCTTGATGTCATCACAAGGGAGATTAGAGATCGAGGTTTCTTAGAGGATCTTGGGAAGGCTGAATCCCTTGCTTCTAGAGCTCTAGAAGAATGGGAACTTCGAGAGGAAATTTTTTGGAAGCAAAATGCTAGAGTTGATTGGCTCCAGGAAGGTGATTGTAACACTGCCTTTTTCCATAAAATAGTGCAATCTCGCCGAAATCAGAGCACTATCTCTTCTTTGGTTAATTCTCAAGGTGTCCAACTGAATTCCTTACCAACTTTTTGCCAGGAGGCTATTTGGTACTTCTCTACCCTCTTCTCTGAGGACTCTCCTCCTATTGATAATGAAGAAAATCTTATTTTGTCTTGTATTCATTCCCTTATCACTCAGGAAATGAATGATTATCTCATGCGTCCTATTTCTTTGGAAGAGCTAGAGGAGGTGGTCTTTGGCATGCCTAAGGGGAAGGCTCCTGGTCCTGATGGCTTTCCAGTTGAATTCTTTTAGGAATTTTGGGACACCATTAATCATGATTTGTTGGAGGTGGTTAAAGAATCCTATGCTAGCAAGCAGATGCTTCGAGCTTTGAACTCTACATTCTTGACACTTATTCCTAAGAGAGAGGATGCTAATCAATTGGAGTTTTTTAGACCAATTGCCTTATGTAATATGGTTTACAAAGTTATTACTAAGTTGATTTCTAAGAGATTGAAAAAGTGGCTTCCCATTATTATCTCAGAAGAACAAGGTGGTTTTGTTGCTGACAGACAAATTTTGGATGGCGTGGTTATTGCTACTGAGGCTATTCACTCTATGGCTACTTCAAGGGAGAGATCCATGTTTGTTAAGTTGGATATGGCTAAGGCCTACGATAGAGTTAAATGGAGCTTCCTAAGGAGTATTCTTCTTTCTTTTGGATTTAGCTCTGATTGGGTGAGTTGGATTATGAGTTGTGTTACTTCTGCCTCTTTTTCTGTTCTTATTAATGGTCAACCTTCTCAACTATTTGGTGCTTCTAGAGGCCTCTGCCAGGGTGACCCTCTCTCCCCATATCTATTCATCATCATGGCTGAAGGCTTGGGCAGATTCATTAAGCATCAGGTGTCCCAGAATTCTATTCAAGGCTGGCGGTGGGGTAATGGCTTACCTTCTCTTTCCCATCTTCAATTTGTTGATGATTCTGCTCTTGTTGGTCTTGCTAGGATCAAGGAAGCTGAAGCCTTTTGACATGCTTTAGATGTTTATTTGGTAGCTTCAGGCTAGAAAGTTAATGAGCACAAATCTTCCATTTACTTTTTTAACACTCCTGATTCTATTCAGCATAGGATTGTTGGTATCCTATGGTTTCAGATAGGATCACTTCCTTTGACTTATCTTGGCATCCCTATTGCTGTTTCCAGGTAGCCACGTCTCTTGTGGAAAAATTTGATTACCAAGCTCCAGGATAAGGTAAATCATTGGACTCATAGATGGCTTTCTACTGCTGCCCGGGTTACTCTTCTTCAAGCTGTTATCCAAGCTCTTCCTACTTATCGAAGCATGGTTCACGCTGCACCTATTTAATTTCTCAAGGAGTTTGATGCTCTTTCTCAACAATTCCTTTGGAGTGGTAATTTGCGTAGTACTAAATGGAGCTTGGTTAATTGGGCAACTATTTGTAGGCCTAAAAAGGAGGGTGGTCTTGGTCTTCGATTTGCTCTATTGAGTAGTCAAGCTTTGGCTGCTAAACTTTATTGGCAATGGTGCTCTAGAAAACATCAACTTTGGGCTCATATTATCACTCATAAATATTTTCATGGTGCTGATCCTTGCTCTATTTCTGCACTTCCTCTTGAAGGTCGTGGCTCAATGGTTTGGCATACTTTGAAGACAGGTGCGATGTTGGTAAAGAGGGGTCTGTTTTGGCTATGTAAAGGAGGTTCTCAGGCTTTGGTTTGGTCTGATGCTTGGGATGGATTCCCTTCCATTTTATCCATATACCCTCATCTTCAGCCTCTTTGTGACTCTTTTCTTGCCATTGGATGGGATAAAGTGGCTCATTACAAGACTCCTTATCAATTGGGACCTATTGTTGGTTACAGATGGAAGCATTCTTCTGATTGGCCTCTTGGAGGTACAGACATGGATCATCAAGAGCTTTCTCAAATTTTGGCCTCTAGAGAGTGTTCTTCTTTGCTTGGTCTAGATGTTTTGTCTTGGGGCAGTACCTTGTCTAGTAAATATCATGTCTCTACTGGGTATTAGGAGATAACTAGACAATTATTTGGGGATGCTAAGGTCCCTTGGTGGAAGCAAGTTTGGAATAAATTTTCTTGGTCCAAGTGCAATTTTTTCATGTGGCTAGTGGCTCACAACCGTTGTCTTACTTGGGATAATCTTTGTAAACGTGGATTTCAGGGCCCCTCTTATTGTGTTTTGTGTGGTAATGGAGAGGAGGTTGTCTCCCATCTGTTTTTCCATTGCTCCTATTCTACTTAGATATGGCACCTTTGGTGGGGCACTTGGGGTTGCTCTTGTTGACATGCTTCCTCTTTGCCTGAGTTCTGGGCTCGCTTGGGTACTGCTCCCTCCAAGTCTTCTTTTCTCCATGCTGCTTGGATTGCTAGCCCATCTTTCATGGTTTGGCATATCTGGTTGGAGAGGAATCGTCGCATATTCCAAGATGTTCAGCTTGGTTTTTTGCATCTTTGGTGGAAAATATCACATTCTCTTTAGGAAACTATTCTTGTGAAGTGTGAGCTTGATGGGGGTATGGATCCGGTTGATCTTGCTATCTGTAATCGCCTCAATTTTCATCTGCAGGATGGGGCTGCAGCTCATAGGTTTCCTTCTATGTCCAAGCAACTTCATCATCAGAGGAAGGGTCGGGTTAACCAGGATGGGCACTGGACTCCTCCTCCCTATGGAGTTCTAAAAATTAACACTGATGGTTCTTCCCATGGGAATCCTGGTCTAGCTGGTATTGGCGGAGTGGCTCGTTGTAGTTTTGGGGATGTTAAATTTTTTTTCTCAGTTCATAAGGGTGATTATACTAACAATCTCATGGAAGCTCAGGCTATTTTATATGCTGTGGAACAGTGTTTCTTGCGGGGATGGAGTAAGATTATCTATGAGTCTGATTCCCAGGTAGTGGTGAACATGCTTTCTTCGCAAGAGCTTGAGGATGTTAGTTGGCAGCTAGCTACTGTTGTTAAGTAAATTCTTTTCTTCTCTTCCTCTTTTCAGTTCATTAGGTTCACATATATTCCTCGTGAATGGAATAGAACTGCTGATTGTTTAGCCAAATGGGCATCTAGTCATGATCCGGGTTGGAATATTAGGGATAGGAGGCAACTGTCCTTTGAGATGGTGCAAGAATTTGATGATCTTGTTGCTCAGGATCGAGCTCCTTGTTGAGCTCTCCTTGTTGTATTCCTTTCTGTCTTAATAAATTTTTACCCCTCTTTTTGCATAACATAAGTATATAAAGCTCCTTTTTTTAAAGTTAAAAAAATGAATCTTGTATAGAATTCCAAAGCTCCATGGTTACAAAATGTGTATATTTTCTCTATTACTTTCACAAACAAATGAAATTGAAACATGAAAGAATTTAGTTATATATTCAAGGGAAAATACAATATTTTTTGAATTTGTTTTCCTCTTAATTATACTAATATATTATAGTCCAACAATTCATAAAATCTGTAGAAGTATAACTACATAAGCTTGACAGCTAGAGATGGAAACGTTCTATATCAAGTATTTGAATTAGATTAATCAGTAAGGGCCCGTTTGGTTGCTAGCATAGGAATTGAAAATTAGAATAGAAAAATGGAATGGGAATGGAATTTAATTTATTTAATTTTTTAAAAAAATAGATTGGGAATATGAATGGCTATTCCAGTTCCAACTATTTTTTGGCATAGACATATTCTTATTTTAGGGGCAAAATTGGAATATGTCTTCTTATTCCTTATTCTGATTGAGCGTACCAAACAACGAATATAACACCTATTTTCTCTTCCTATTCCAGTCCTATTCGAACAACCAAACAGGCCCTAAGATAACCGAGCATTAAATTATTCTAACTATTTGAATTGTAAAGATAGTAGATAAAAATATGTTCATTGATTAATAATGTAATGGTTCAATTCACATGGGTTTAATTTATGTGATTTTTTTTTTGTGTACTATTATACATTTTACAAGAATATATAATTGGGTTTGTGATTGTATACATATTTCAAATCATTTGGGTGTCATTTGCATGGATACACATACAAAATTTCAAAAATATACCTTTTTGAGTATTTTCAACATCTTTTAAATGATATTTTAGTCCTTTAATTGTTTCTAACATATATTTTTGTCTCAAAAGAGACATTATAGTCAACTCATCATATCCATCACTTTATACAAGTATTTTGGAGATCCTTCCAATGCATAAAATTAGTTCAAATGTTTTCTAGTCAAAAAGAAGTTGGATGAGGGTGTTGTCCACCCAACACAATCACAAAAGTAAATCATCACATTGAAAATAATAAACACAAACTTATTGAATTTTAGATTATTAATATCAAACCAGATCCATTGAAATTTTCATAAACTTCATTCATTGAAAAGTTAACTAGATGTAACCACCTAGAGCCTATGTGATCTCCATTGTAAAATATTGACTTATCATAGAAATAGAAAACTTACAAACTTTAAACCATTACAAAAATAAAGATTAAATCCTTGGGTATCAAACAACCAAATAAATACTTATCTTCCACTTTCCAAATGGATAATTTGTCCACTAAGGGCTCATAATTCTTAGTCTCTCTAATATGAAAAAACAAACAAGTTTCATAAGAGAATTAGTTGAGGATGGTGAGTGCAAGTCATAAGATGATTATGAATGGAGATTTGATATGGGAAATAATTGAGGGGCACAATTCTTTAGGGTAACTATAAAATGCTCTCTTAATAGATTTTAAAAATATATGTCTTGTATTCTCCTTACGCCCAAGTACATTACGAATTTTAAACTATGAGCCATGTAGAAGAGGTGGATTGTCTCATGCCTGAAGGTACTATGACCAATTTAAAATTGAGGAATGAAAGATTTTACCATTTCTTAAGGTACCACTTACAAGTACTACTTGGTGTGACAGGTGGATCTCATTCAAATTTAGGTAAATCCAAGGTTAATGATTGATCATCCCATGTGAATATAATTTGAAGGTAGTTAATGACTAATAAAATATAAACAAAATATTATGGGAAGAACATCAAATACTAATTAAATAAATATAAATATAAATATCAAATTATGATTTTAAGAAAATGAAGGATATGGACTAGGTAAATAATATCTACCAACAATTAGACCTTAGGGGTAGTTGAGAAAATGATTTTAGACAAAGGAAATGATCATTAAATTAGTGGAAGATATGAACTAGATAACAAGAATACATTTTAATTGAAATAGTTAAAATCTAACATGAATGATAAAATGTAAATAATCAATTTTATGCAATTATATGAATAATTATACTTCTTTCATAGAATCTTATACAAGTTTAAGGAAAAATGAAATAAAAGTTATTAGAAACAAATGAACTAATATAAATTTTCATATATTTATTTAAACCATTCTACGTTTCAAAATTCTCATCAATCTTGTGTAAGGAAGGTGCTATTGTTTCGCACATAAACAATAAAGAAATAAAAAACAAACAAACCATCTAACCAACCAATTTGATTAAATTGTTCAATAAAATAAATCCAATTTTCTAACAGATGATGAATCTATTCATCATCTTTCACCAATCCGATTTGTTGCCTTCAAAAACTAAAATTCATATTAGAAAGAGGAATATAAAATGTAATATTAATCAATCACTTCTGAGTTTCTCGATAAATATCGAACTAGCTTATATATACCTCTATATATATTATGTTGAGAGTAATCGTTCTCGAGGCACCTATTTTCATTTAATCCCAAGGTTATTTTAATCACAGTTGGGATTATGAAAATGAAAATAGGCGCCTCGAGAACGATTACTCTCGGCGTAATATATATAGAGGTATATATAAGCTAGTGGCAATCGTGGCAAAACAGGAAAAGTATTTTTAAAATTTTTTTTTCTTTTTTCTTAAGCTTAGTGTTGAATTATTTATTTCTTTTTAAATACAATTGTATAAACTTACTATAAAAATGTAATAGTGTAAACTTACTATAAAATTATTCTTGAATATTTTATTTTTTAATTCTATATATGGTGTTTATTTGTATCACTTTAATTCAATTTTTTTTAAGCGTATTGTTATGTAAAATGTTATATTGAAGAGTAGAGTTATAGTTAGGGTTAGGGTTAGTGTTAGGGTTGGGGCTATTGTTAGGGTTTGAATTATGGAAAGGGTTAGAGTTACAGTTAGGAATAGAGTTACAATTAGAGTCAGGATTAGCATTAGGGTTGGGGTTAAGGTAAGGGTGAGGGTAAGAATAAGGGTTTAGGTTAAAAATATAGTTAGGGTTAGGATTAGAATTAGAGTTAGGGTTTGAGTTAGAGGTAGAGTTGGAATTGGAGCTCAAATAAGGGCTAGAGTTAGAGTTGAAATTACGGTTATAATTAGGGTTATAATTAGGATTAGGGTTAGGGTTAAAATTAGATTTATGGTTAGAATTAGAGAAAGGGGTAGAGAAAGGGTTAGTTTTAGGGTGATGGTTAAGGTTAGGTTTATATATAGAGTTAGGGTTGTATATAGAGTTACATCAGGGTTAAGGTTAGGGTAAGGGTTTGAGTCGGGGTTAAGGTTAGGGTTAGGGTTAGGGCTATGGTTTTTGTCTAGATTAAAGTAAGGGTTAAGGTTAGAGTTAGAGTTAGAGTTTTGAGTCAGGGTTAAGGTTAGAGTTAGGGTTAGGTTACGGTTTTAGTGAAGATTAAACTAAGGATTAGGGTTAGGATTAGAGTCTAATTATGGTAGAATTAGATTTACAATTAGGGTTATATTTAGGGTTAGAGTTAGGGGTAGGATTATGGTTTAAAAAAAGTAATTTTCTTTTTGGCCTATTGTAATGTAAAATGTAGATATATGGTTAGGGACAAAGTTACCATTACAGTTAACGTTAACCTTAGAGATAGAATAAGGGTTAGGGGTAGCATTAGGGTTAGGGCTGGAGTTAGGGTTAGGGTTTGAGTTATGGTTAATGTTAGGGTTAGAGTTACGGTTATGGTTATTGTTAGAGTTATGGTTAAGGTTTGGGTTAGAGTTATGTTTATGGTTAAGGTTAGGGTTAGAGTTATGGTTATGGTTAAGGTTCGGATTAGAGTTATGTTTATGGTTAAGGTTAGGGTTAGAGTTATGGTCATAGTTAAGATTAGGGTTAGAGTTATGGTTATGGTTAGGGTTAGTGTTATAGTAAGGCTAGGGTTAGGGTTTGAGTTAGGGTTAAGGTTAGAGTCAAGGTTAGGGTTTGGGTCAGGATTAAAGTAAGGGTTAGGGTTAGGGTTAGAGTCCAATTATGGTAGATTTAGATTTAGGGTTAGAGTTAAGGGTTAGAGTTATGTTCATGTGGTTAAGGTTAGGGTTAGAGTTATGGTTATGGTTATGGTTAGGGTTAGGGTTATTATAGGGCTCAAGTTTGGGTTATTGTAGGGATAGGGTTAGGTTTGAGTTAGGGTTAAGGTTAGATTTAGGATTAGGGTTAGGGTTTTATTGAGGATTAA
The DNA here is from genome assembly GCA_028749045.1 of Cupressus sempervirens. Taxonomy (NCBI): domain Eukaryota; kingdom Viridiplantae; phylum Streptophyta; class Pinopsida; order Cupressales; family Cupressaceae; genus Cupressus; species Cupressus sempervirens. The sequence goes on from CM053787.1 coordinate 46,777,605, forward strand.
AGTTAGGGTTAGGATTAGGGTTAGAGTCTAGTTATGGTAGAGTTAGATTTAGGGTTAGAGTTATGCTCATGGTTAAGGTTAGGGTTAGACTTATGGTTATGGTTAGGGTTAGGGTTATAGTAGGGCCAGGGTTAGGGTTAGGTTTAGGGTTAGGGCTTGAGTAAGGGTTAAGGTTCTAGAGTTATGGTTAGGGAAAAGTTTTGAGCCAAGATTAAAGTTAGGGTTAGGGTTATGGTTAGAGTCCAATTATGGTAGAGTTAGATTTAGGGTTAGAGTTAGGGACAAACTAATGTTTATGAATAAGGTTAGTGTTAAGGTTAGGGTTAGGGTTAGAGTTAGAGTTAAGGTTAGAGTTAAGGTTAGAATTAAGGTTAGGGTTAGTGTTAAGGTTAGTGTTAGGGTTAGAGTTAGAGTTAGGGTTAGCATTAGGATGAAAATTAGGGTAAGGGATAGGGTTTGAATTAGAGTTAGGGTTCTTATTAGGGTTAGGTTTACAATTAGAGCTAGAGTTAGGGTCAGGGTTAGAGTTACAATCAGGGTTAGAGTTATAGTTAGGGTAAGGGTTAGGTTTAAAATTAGAGTTCAAGTTGGGATTAGGGTTAGGGTTAGAATTAGGGTTAGAAATATAGTTAGGATTAGAGATAGAGTTAGGGTTAGGGTAAGGGTAAGAATTAGGGTGAGGGTTAGAATTAGGGTTACAAATATAGTTAGGGTTAGTGTTAGGGTTAAAATAAGAGTTAGGGTTAGGGTTAGAGATAGAGTTAGAATAAGGGTTGGAGTTAGAGTTAGAGTTAAAGTTAGGGTTATATTTAGGGTTAGAATTAAGGTTAGGATTAGAATTAGTGTTAGAGTTAGGGTTATGGTTAGTGTTAGGGTTATGGTTAGGGTTAGCATTAGGGTTAGGGTTAGGTTTAGTGTTAGGGTTATGGTTAGGATTAGCATTAGGGTTAGGGTTACAATTAGAGTAAGAGTTAAAATTAGAGGTAGTGTTAGTGTTAGTATTAGTATAAGAGTTAGACTTAGAATTAGAGTTAGAGTCAGGGTTCAAGTTAGAGTTAGAGTTAAAGTTAGAGATAGAGTTGTGATTAGGATTAGATTAGGGTTAGGGTTAAAGTTACCTTATTAGATTTAGGGTTAGGGTAAGAGTTAGGGCTAGGATTAGGATAAGAATTAGGGTTAGTGTTATAGTTAGAGTTATATATAGTGTTAGGGTTAGGATTAGGGGTAGGTTTATAGTCAAAGTTAGGGTTAGGGTTAATAATGGGGTTAGGGTTACAAAAAGAGTCAAAGTTAGAGTTAGGGTTAGAATTAGGGATAAAGTTAGAGTTGGAGTTAGGGATAGAGTTAGAGTTAGAGTTAGATTTAGGGTAAGAATCAAGGTTAGGATTAGAATTAGCATTAGAGTTAGAGCTAAGGTTAGAATTAGGGTTAGGGTTAGGGTTAGGGCAAGAATTAGAGTTAGAGTTATAGTTAGGGTTATAGTTAGGAACAGAGTTATAGTTAGGGTTAGAATTATGTTAGGGTTACAACTAGAATTGGGGTTAGAGTTAGAATTAGGGTTAGAGTTAGGGTTATATAGGTTTGGGTTAAGATTAGGGGTAGAATTAGAGTTACAGTTAGAATTAGGGTTAGGGTTACAAATATAATTAGGGTTACAGATTGAGTTAGAGCTAGAGTTAGGGTAAGGGTAATAATTAGGGTTAGGGCTAGAATTAGGGTTACGAATAAAGTTAGGGTTAGAGTTAGGGTTAGATTTAGAGGTAGGATTTGAGCTAGAGTTAGAGTTAGAATTAGAATTAGAACAAGAGTTGGAGTTAGAGGTAGGGTTAGAATTAGGGCTAGGATTATGGTTAGCATAAGGGTTGTGGTTAGAGTTAGGGTTAGCATTAGGTTTAGGGTTATAATTAGTGTTAGTTTTAGTGTTAGTGTTAGTGTTGGTGTTAGGTTTAGAATTGGGGCTAGAATTGAGGCTAGGGTTAGGGTTAGGGTTAGAACTAGAGTTAGAGTTAGGGATCAAGTTAGAGTTAAAGTCGGAGATAGAGTTGGGGTTAGGGTCAGATTTAGGGTTAGAGCTGGAGTTAGGGTTAGATTTAGGTTTAGAGTTAGAGTTAGGGTTAGAATTAGGATTGGGTTTATGATTAGAATTAGGGTTAGGATTAGAGTTAGAGTTACATATAGTGTTAGGGTTAGTATTAGCATTATATATAGTGTTAGGATTAGGATTATGGGTAGGATTAGGGTTAGAGTTAGGGTTAGAGTTAGGGTTAAAATTAGAGTTAGAGTTATAATTATAGTGATGGTTAGAGTTAGAGTTAGAGTTAGGGTTAGAATTAGGGGTAGGGGTAGGGTTAGGGTTAGAGATAGAGTTGGAGTTAGAGTTAGGGTTAGAGTTAGAATATGGGTTTGAATTAGGGTTAGATTTAGGGTTAGAATTAGCATTAGAGTTAGAATTAGAGTTAGGATTAGAGTTATAGTAAGGCTTAGGGTTAGCGCTAGAATTAGGGTTAGGGATAGAATTAGCATTAGATTTAGGATTATGAAGGTTTAAGGTTAGGGTTAGGGGGAGAATTAAAGTTAGAGATAGAGTTAGGGTTAGGGTTAGGGTTAGGGTTTATGTTATTATTGTTGTTAAGATAATTTTTGGGTTACTAATCATATTATAGCTAATAAAATTACAATTAATAAATATTATTACTCTAAATTATAATTATAATTTGGAGTTAGGGTTAGGGTTAGGGTTAATTGTAATCACACTCTCTCTCACATGTCCCATTCTATAATATCCCCCCCCCCCCCCCCCCCAATAATGTATACCCTCCCCACTCCTCCTACGTTGTTCTCTTTGTCCATCTGTTTCTCTACATATGTACATCTCTTCCTCCATAATTATTGTCATTGTCTATCACTATCCGTCATACTCTTCATCTCCCCATCATTCTCTACATCTCTTTTGGGCCTTATATATTCTTTTTCTTATTTAGCTCATCTCTCCCTAATCCCCTTCTATATATCTACATCTCCTGCCCCTTCTAATCATCTCTCTCTCTCTCTCTCTCACACACACACACACACACACACACACACACACACACGTCACCTCATGTTATTTGTCTCTCTTTAAATTTGACTTCATTTCTAAAGTTTGTCCCAATTTATAATTTTTGTTTATTTTTCTATATTATAAAATCAAGTACATTTAATAGAACTTAATTATCTTTAATAGTTTTTTATACAATTAATAAATTTAGGTAAAATTTTATAATTTTTATATTTGATTTAAGTAACAATTTTATTATCTTTTCTTTCTTTAATATAAATATTATGTTAAAATTCATTTGTAAAATCTAAAATAATTTCAAAACTTCAATATTTTACAACCTCCAAAATCTTATTATTTTAATAATAAAATAAAATTACATATATAAAAATCTTTATTTTTAAGATTTGAAAAAATAATAAACTTTCATATAAAATGAAAATGAAACAGTAACCAAAAAAGATTTATAGAAAGTTTTTCCTTTCTAATTTACAATTCATTACCAAAATAATAGCAAATTTTCAAAAGAAAGAGAATATTTGTGAAAATAAAAACTTTCTGCAGTTATCTCAAACTGTTATTACTAAGTTTTTCTAGGTTTAGTACTATTCTCTGGATGAACTCAGAGATATTAATAATCAATATTTGTAATAATAAAATTAAAAACAACATCAAGACTAATAATAATTATAAAAAAATTAAAAATAGTAGCAACAACAATAATAATAAAAGAGTAATTTCTTTCAATGTTTTGTCTCTTCCATGCACTGTTTAATCTAATAGTCATGCACCAATTCACCGAATAAGGAAGAGAATGTAACATGTAGTTTGAACTTTGAGTTTTTAGAATCATGAATTTAAGCATGAAATATGGAGAATCAAGCAGTTATAAATTATTAATCACAAGTTCTATAGCTGTCTATGTTTGTTATAACACCAGTTACATAGGAATCTTGGACCAGTCTCATTCGATAAAATTAGATTAAGTACAAAGTTAGTCTTGATTGCAGTGTAGTTAAATTAGCATGTGAAAGTCCATATGAGGCATTTCTCAATATAAAATATGGCAATTGTAATCTATTTTAAGCAAACAAATTAATACAAAAATTGAAGTTTTTTCTCCATTCTCGTTTTGTTGTAGCAATTGTGTTTTTGATATTTTTGATAAGTGTTGTAGCATGTTATATTCAACATTAAATTAATCTTTATTATTATATTTAACAGTAGTTTCAAACATTATTAAAAAGACTCTAAATACAACCAAATCACATAATCTAAGAACTAAAACATAAGTATACATCACAAGAACAGTTAGAATGCCCAAAATTGCTAAAATAATTGCACCTACAACTACCATTACAGAAGCAATTTGTTCCTCCAATCTGTTATCTTTCTTAGACTAAAGGAGCACAAGAAAAAGTGAGATTGATATTATGAGTTACAAAAGAAATTTGAATGTATTTATAAGCATTTCTGCTCAGAGATTTCCTATAACATTGTGTTAATACCAGATTTCCCTTCTTTTTCAATTGTATTGCTAAAAGAATCACCATGGCCGCACTCTATATCCAGAGCAATTATCACATTGGACAAGTCATTCATCATTGACATAATTATCTGCACCATTTTCCAATGAAGAATCCCATCAGAATGCCACATGCTAGACATTGTGACAAAATTAAAAACTAGTGGGAATGAGCCAGAACCTCTCAATCCACACTTAACCAGATTAAACCACTAAAAGAATAGGTAGCAAGAAGGAACCTCTAAATTGGAACTGCAACAGAGCCAATTCCAAATGCATATCCAGATCTAGAGTCAGTCATTTACCTTTAATCCATTCCCATTCAGTCCCAGCAACGTGCTAATAGTGTCAGGAAGCTCCATGCATGAATCAGAAGAAAATAGATAGATCTGGCTAGGAAAGTACATATTGGACCAAAATATTTTAGAAATAGAAAAGAAGACACCCCTAAAACACTCCCATCAAGCACCATTAACAATGAAAAGTATTATAAAATATATAAATCAAATAGATTTTGAATACAAATCTAAATCTAAATCAAACATGCAAGACTAAACTATTAAATGCAAGCCTAAATAGTTATGAACAAAATTCTAAATCTAAATGAAATTAATTAAAATTGAAATCTAAATCAAAGTAGAATATTATAACTAATTTTGAATTTCAATTTACATCTACATCTAAATCTAAATGAAAATGTAAATAAAAAATAGAAATCTCACCTGCAAAAATGTTACTCCAAAACTTCAATCTACTCCTATTCAAAAACTCCAATCTAATCCTCCAATAACCTCCACCTCTTCCTTCCTACAAAAACATAAAATGAAAATGAAATGAGGAGCCTTGGTTTTATAACTTCTGAGAGGCTCCTCATATCCCCCAACAGACTTCTCTTCATATTCCATGAATTTGTTTCAAATTCCCCCACTCCCCACAAAAAATAAGTATGAATGTGCATGCAAAATTATATTTAACAAAAAAAAAAAATCATATTGAAATTATTTCGCCCCTATTTTTTTGGGCACTACTTTTTTGGGCCCTATTATTTCGAGCCTATTATTTCAGCCTCCATTTGGCTTCCTATTATTTCGGCTAGCAATTATTTTGGGATTGTTTTTTAATATTTAATTTGAAAGTTTGTAACCGCTCCCAATTCTTTTTTATTGACAGAGAATCTTTTTTGGCATATTTTCGTGCTGGGTATTTGTGTTGTGATTGTATAGAATGCCTCTCAACGTAAATTATAGGCATAACTTAATGATCAAATTATTATAGAATGTTATAGGAAATATATATCAATTAGATATAACATTCATGGCTATAAATACGTAGCTACACTAGATAATTAACATTATGTTCATAATTATTCAAAACTAATTGAATAATTTTCCCACTAAAGTGACATGTCAAAGCAAATCACGGAAGACCTTAAGTCCAAACATTTAAAATGAAACAAAGTCAATATTTGATAATTATCGAGAAGCTTCATTCTTTGGTCAATATATTTGACAATTGCGAGTATAATTTTGTTTTCAATATCATTATGGTGGTCTTTACTATATGTATGGTATTTTGGATACGTAATGTCACAAATCAAAGTAGGATTGAAAACATATATAGAGCAATATTAATGAGTTTTTTGGAAGGTCGACGACAAACAAAACCGTGTATCTTAGAAGTTGTATCTACTTTGGGGATTGTCTTTCGAGTTCTCTCTACTCAAAGGTGGTAGAAGTGATGACGAGATGGAAACAAAGATAAAATTAAAATTTTCAATCTTAAAGTTGTTTTGTCACATTTAATCTTATTTAAAAGGAATGCTTGGGTAAGGATAGAGACACGAGTATGCATACATTTCCAAATGATATAAACATATGTTCCAGCAAGTAATCTCGCAAGAATACTAAGTTTTAAAAAAACTAATGACTAGCACTTCTATTTTAGAGGTTCAAGAGTTATGCCAATTCATGATGCCACAATCTCAATTCTAATCTTATAATTAAATGTGTTATTAATATACAACTTACAAGTTTAAGTAAATAATTTATTTTCATAAATTTGCATTCTTTATAGGCAATAACCTTAAGAAAGACATAAGAACATTCCAAGAACATTTCTATTTATTCATAGCGATGACAGAATAATAGAAACACAGTATGCTTTATTTAATACAATAATACATAAGAAGTGAATCAATAAAAAACACTAATAACCTTGTGAATTACAAACCATGAAAATCTAATAACATTAATCTATCGCTCCTAATAATACAAACACTAAGAGCCAAGGACTTAGAGGTATGTATTGTGCAAAAGTCACTTGAGACATTTGAAAAACCAATTAATGAGCTTGAGGTGCTCTATAATTAATGGTTTATAAGCTATAACACTTTTTGAAAGTTTTACGAAAGGAATAGCAAGCTAAATAGGCGTAGCCATGGAGGAAACTCAATGGTTAAATGTGCTTGACTTGAAGCAATACTAGGATGAGTGACCTCCCAGAAAGGGTAATGTTTCACCTCTATGAGCATCACTCAAATAAAATAAGTGTTAAGTGAACCATAAATCATTTATTTTGATTTATAAACTACTCAATTAAATTTTGATAACAATAACATAAAATATTAGTCTTTTTGGTAGTCGTTTAAATTATGTTATTTGCATTAGAAGTATGAACTTCTTGAATATTGTTATTATTATTTGTATTGCGATGATAAATTGGTTGTGCATAAACTATTTGACCACTTTGTTCATGTGATAAGTAAGAGAAAATTTCCACAAGAAGTCAAATTGTGATATTTCTATCAGGATTTATCTATGTAATTCTTGAGTCAAACTTTTTGACCCATATTTCATGAGTAGTGATTCAACATGAATCCATCTCTCATTAGAATAAATGGAACTCTTATCACTCATTGGATAATTTACATAAAGGTGTCAAGATTGGACTTCCCATAGTAAAAATATTTTTTTAGGGATTCACCTCTTTGTTTGGACCAATTTTTTTAAGCCAATGTTAGATTTTGTATAGGAATTTACTTCTTTTTTTGGACTATTTGCGTGTTGTATACAATGTTATATTTTGTATATGGATTCACTTTTTTTTTCTAGCATTTGTACCTCATAGGTCCAAGAGTCACGCTGATTTCTAACACCACAATATTTATTTTAATTATTTATTTTTACTCACTTCTAATCTATAACTTTGTGAAACTCGACTAAACTTTTAATCCTTTGTGTTAGTCCTTCAACCAAGCTATTATTGGAGGAGTCTAGACTCAAGTTGTTAGTGGAGGAGTCTAGACCTTGTGACATGTAATTAGTAAATAACTTAGTTAGAGGACAACATGAAGGCTTTAATTTTCCCTATCCAATTGTCATTGGAGGTATTTGTCCAATTGTCATTGCAAGTAATCTGGCCTGTCAATTTATTCATAGAGTTATTGAAGGAAGCTATGCTTGGTCACACTGGAACCAAGTGTCATCACTCATAGAGTTGATGAAGGAAGTTAAGTTTGGTTGAACTGAAACAAAGTATTGTTACCTAATTCTAAATACCTCTGAGTGCATTCGCAACTTAAGGATATATGATATTTTGAGAACTATAATGTAAAAGTTGCCTAGGAACATTTACTTTAGTGCATGATACAATGATAGTAGAAACAATGTGAAGGCTGAGGAAGATAATAGTACATAAAAATTATGCCACAAAAGGAAAAAACCTCTACATAATGTTGGATGTTGGGTGACAATTTCTAGAAATGCCTGTTAAGGTCCCAATTTCTGTGAATGCCCAAATATGGGATTTGAAAACAAAAGGATTACTTGAAAATTAGTTTTAGCCTCAAGTTGTAAGTTTAACCATGCGCCTTCACTTAGTAACCCAATACTCTGTTATCTTATAAATCATGAGTACAACATGAAACCAAATGGATTGCATAAAGGTTCTTGCAATATTAAAAATAATATTTCAAATAAGATATATGCATTTTGTATATTAAGCGCTTTCTTGCAAAGGTTCTCAAAATTTCCAAATCCTTCTCAACAAATTCATTTTGTATTTTGTGAGCATACCATGACACCACATTTTTTTAAGGTAGTCCATCTAATAGTTTAATCTTTTGTATATCCTACATAACATATATGACTAGGGCACTTCCTAGTATAATACTTACTAAAATCTCAATCCATTATGGTTTGATGGATGTCTAAAATCTGTTCCAAATATTCCAGTTTTCATTGGTGAAAGATGTTGTTAAAGGTTCGGAAACTTGGATTTAAACCTTCCATACGTTTTCTTGAAATTTTGAAATTATTTTTAGAAAGTCATCACATAGAAATCCAGTAAATGTTATGTTCAATGAGATTACACCTATTAAAGATAGATCAGATTTTCACAATCTATGATTTTGTGCTACAACATTTCTATGCTAGATTCTGTACAAGTCTTTGCATCATTTTTTCGGACCACACTCCATATTCTACCATCATTGAAATTCTATCTCTTGAGGGTGTCTTAATTGAATTGTTTAGATAACATTATGCTTGTGCATGTTTCTAGGTACCATTATGCTTGTGTATGTTTCTATTTCCATAATTTTGAGTTCAAATCTATTAGATTAGATTTTGGTGAATGTTCATTCACTATTAGAGACCTTCCTTATATGATGTTTTATTTTCTACATGCATGTCTTCTAACGATTCTTGCAAGTTTTAATTCTGAAACTAGTTGTAATTGAAGGATTTGATCAATACAAATCCATAAAGCCTTTGAATACCTGCATGCAAAAACCTATCACAGAAGAAAAAGACAAGAGAAGGCAAAGGGTTTTGCTCTGAAAAAAGTGCTAATGTATTTTCAGCAATGAAAGAGATAATGAAATACAAAGGAGATCAATCCTTATAAAAGGAGATCAAAACCCTAAAAAGGGTAACCTAAAAGGAAAAGCTATTTAATAATTAATAATTAATTATTAAATAGAGATGCAAAAGGTGCATAAAGTAAAATCTTAAGAAGGGAGTAAAGCAAATTTAATAAATGAAATTAAATCAACGCTTTACTCTAACACCCCCCCTTAAGATGAGCAACAATGCAGCTACAAATAATGCAAAAAAAAGCAAGGAAACTACAATGCAAAGCCTAAAGCAAACTTGGGTCCCGGCAACAAGGCTTGATGAGGTACCCAATAACAACTAAATCTCTATGAAACGGAGAAATAGAGAAAACCCAGTGGGAAAAACTCTACTCCAAAAAGAGATAGCAGTAAAAAGAAGGAAGGAAGGACTCATCACTGAGACCCCCCAAGGACAACTTCCTTCACCCCAAGCATAGAACGTAGCTTAAGATACCGCGGGGATGCAAAAGGTTTAGTGAAGATGTCTGCAACCTGTTCAGCAGTAGGATTGTACTCCAAGCTCAAAGCACCATCCTGAATGAGATGCCTGATGAAGTGCATGTGAAGCTCAATGTGCTTGGTCCGCTGATGCTCAACAGGGTTGCGTGAAATGTTTATAGCACTCTGACTATCACACCATAGAAAGGTGGGACTATCAGGAGGAGATCCAAACTCTGTCATCAACTGTTGAAGCCACAAAACCTCCTGACTAGCTAATACAGCTGCCCTGTATTCTGCCTCTGTAGATGATAATGCGTGAGCATGCTTCTTTTTGCAATACCATGTGATAGGACCAGAACCAAGACAAAAAACAAAACCAGAAGTAGACTTGCGATCATCAATGTCACCAGCCCAGTCTGAATCTGTGAAACCAACAATGTGAGGATCCCCTGATGTGTAGTGAATGCCATAACATGTTGTACCGCTAATATACCTTAAGATATGTTTGGATGCTTGCCAATGACTCTCATGAGGATTATGAGAGAATCGAGAGACAAGTCCAATTGCAAAGGAAATATCAGGACGTGTGTGTGTCAAGTACAACAAACTACCCACAAGCTGTCTATATAGAGTGGAATCCACTGTAGGAGTAGAGCAAGTGGTAGATAAAACAACACCTGACTGAAAAGGTGTGGGGGTAGGCTTGCAATCAAACATGCCGAATCTCTGAAGCATATCATGAGCATACTTCTGCTAGAGTATGGCTATCCCATCTGAAGACTGAACAACCTGTAGGCCCAAAAAATAGTGCAGAAGGCCAAGATTTGTCATCTCAAACTGCTCTCTCAATGCTTGTTGAACATTCTGTATCATGGAGAGTGAGCTTCCTGTGATGATGAGGTCATCAACATAAAGCACAAGTATCAATAAGTCAGTCCCATGATGCTGAATGTAAACTGTAGGATCAGAATGACATCGTGTGAAGTGGGAAGCAAGCAAGAAGGAATCCATCTTCTCATACCAAGCCCTAGGGGCTTGTTTGAGACCATATAAAGACCTCTGAAGCCAACATAGCAATGAAGAGTCCTGCACAAAACCATGAGGCTGCTCCATATAGATCTCCTCATGTAGGTCTCCATGCAAAAAGGCACTCTTCACATCCATCTGAAAAACTGTCCATTTCTATGAAGCTGCTAGAGAGAGTACAAGGCGAATAGAGTTCATCTTGGCAACAGGGGAAAAGGTTTCAGAGTAATCAATACCCTCAACCTGTGTGAAACCCTTTGCAACAAGATGTGCCTTGTACCTATTAATAGAACCATCTGCAACATACTTGGTACGGTACACCCAACGACACCGAACCAACTTTCTTCCTTTCAGAAGAGGACACAGATCCCATGTGTGGTTCTTCATCAAAGAAGAATACTCCTCAGCCATTGCCCTATCCCACTCTGAGTGTCCTGTCACTTGTGAAAAATTTTGAGGATCATCAGAAATGGCATGACTCAAAAGGCCACTACCTGCAGTCTGAGAACGAGTACGATGAACATCTGTAGGATCACCTGCCAGAGGTCCTGCTGCATCAATAGTATCACGAGCCCACTTGGGCACTCATAGAACATCTGGTGGAGGAGGCAAAGGGGGATCAATCTCAAGATCTTCCTCAGAGGAGGCATAATCCTATAGAGGAGTAGATGAAGTACTGGGTAGTGAAGAAGTAGCTGAAGATGGAGGATCCATAGAAGGATAACGCTCATCAGACTGAACATCTCGTCGAAACAAGACATCTCTGGAATTAGGATCAAACAACCTGTACGCTTTCACATCCTCACAATAGCCAACAAAAATGAGTGGTCGACTCTTCTTCTCCATGGCTTTCCGCTAAGCATCTGGAATAAATGCCCAAGCCTCACTACCAAAAATGCGAAAAGTAGAAACATCAGGCTTGACATGAGTCCAAGTTTCTTTAGGAGTCATGTGTTGCAATGCCTTATGAGGCATCCGATTCTGAATATAGTTGGCACAATTGATAGCCTCAGCCCAAAATAAAGAACTCATAGCACAAGACTGTATCATACAATTGGCCATCTCCCGTAATGTCCTATTTTTTCTCTTAGCAACCCCATTCTGCTGAGGTGTATGGGGAATAGAGAACTGATGCTGTAAACCATGCTCAGTGCAAAAATCTCTGAAAAACTGATTCACATATTCCCCCCCATTGTTAGTGCGGATACGCCTGATGAAAAGACCAGACTGGTTCTCCACAAAGGTCTTAAAGATTCGAAATGAATCAAAGACATCAAACTTGAACTTCAAAAAGTACACCCATGTGCGTCTGGAGAAGTCATCAATGAAGGTGAGCACATATCGAGCACCTGAAAAAGATGGAGTGGGAAATGACATAAGATCACTATGTATCAACTCCAATGGTGCCTTAGCACGTGTGGATCGACCTACTGGAAAAGGATCTCTGTGATGTTTTCCAAGTGCACAACCGTGACACACACCGTCAGTACAAGAGATCTAAGGTAATCCAATCACTAGCTCCTTTGTACTCATCTGCTATAAGTATCTGTAGTTGACATGGCCAAAACGCTCATGCCAAAGTTTGCTCACTGTGTCTGCATGAGCAATGAGAGAAACACCTTTAGAATCAGAGCTCTCAAAGCCATCGAACTGATATAAGTGAGATTGAAGATCAACACTCCCTGTAGCAATAACAAAATCAGGATCATGGAGGTCTCGAATAACCACATCATGTGGTGAGAACTCAACTGTCTTTCCAGAGCCTGAATGACAAATCTGAAAGACAGACAAGAGGTTCGTAGAAATGGCTGGAACCAAGAGAACATCTTGTAGTGAACCACCCTCTAAAGAGATAGTTCCTGAACCTGTGACTGAAAGCTGAGAAGAATCACCAACTGCAATCTGTGTAGTAACACTCTGAGCAAGTGAGGTAACCAAATCAGGTGAGTGTGTCATGTGATGGGAAGCTCCAGAATCAAGAATCCAAGGAGCTGGAGAAGACAATGCACGTGCAGAAAGAGCATGTCCTTTCCCTATAGGTGGAGGTGGAGGCTTTGGAGAAGCAATACTAGACTGCTGCATAGCCTCTTCTAATGCCTCAAGACGTTTCCAACACCTGGAAATTGGATGTCCATCCTTGCCACAAAAACTACAAGGTTCACCTGTATACTTCTTAGTCTTGGAGGAAGACTCACCAGACTTAGAGGTATTACCCTTCTGAGAGGGTTTCCAAGCATCTGATTTGGGAGGAGGTTTGGAGGAACTCTCCCTGCCTGCTGAATCCATCTTATGCTTCAGTTTTGGCTTCGGCTTTCCTGTAGATGTCTAAGCTACCAATGCCTTTGTCTTAGAACCAGTCATAGTATCCAACTGTGTGAGTTTTGACTACTCTCTAGTCAAGCGATCACAAAAGACCTGAAAAGAAGGCATAACAAATCGATTCCCCAAAGCATCTTTGGTGGAATAGAATGTGGAAGCAAATATCTGAAAATTCCCTCGAAGCTTTGAGAGAATCAAATAGATGCACTCAGTATCAGTCTTCGTCTTTCCACAACTCTGCAACAAGGATCTCTGTTGAGTAAACTTCATCAAGAAGTCATCAATAGTAGGAAAGGAATCCGGTGCAAGTGTTGTAAGCTCTGTCTCTATCTGAAGTGCTCTGAACTCATTCACTGTACCAAACAAGCCTTCAATCTTGGTCCACATAGCCAAAGGAGTATTACACTCATCCAAATGAAACTGTAAACTATCTAATACCTGTAATGCAATCAATCTGATTGCCTCATCCATTTTGTTTCGATGCTGCATGATCTCAAAAGGCCTCTGAAGAATAGGCTGAACAAAATCTAAACATGACCACAACCCTTTTGACCGGAGAAGCCGAGTCATTGAGGTCTTCCAGGTGTGATAATTATGAGGGGTCAGAAGTTCTAGAGAAGAAGAGGTCTCGACCATTGTTTTAGAAAGGGTTATTTTTTTTGCGTTTTCTGATATATTAAAATAATAACAAAAAATAATATAAAAATGCCCCCCACAATGCAATAAACCGAACCCCTTACTTACAAATAGATTGCGTAAATGAGATAAGAGCAAAAAAACTTCAAATACAAATAAAAAATACCTGGTACCAAATACTGGTGAAAAGACTGAGAATCTGGAAAGGGCTCGAAAAAATCTTTCTGGTGCTTTTTTCAGATCGAAAGACGGAGCTATAACGAAGAAGTTATGCCCCCCGGAAGATAGAAGTCATCAACGGACTTCAAACGCCAAAACAGATATCAATCTGGAAAAAAAAATAAAAAATTCCTTCTCCATCATCTCCGTCTCAAAATCAACTTTTCGACGCTTTTTTCGGAATTGAAAAAGACCCCCGTATGCGAGAGTTATCGCAAAAAAACTAACAGGGCCCCTATAAGCTTGAAAAATATTTATTTTTTAAAAAAAAAATAATAAAAAAGTCACCGAGCGGCGCGCTGGCTGAGCCGCCGGTGGTGGTGACTGTCTGGAGTGGAGGAGGGCGGTGGAGGAGAAGTGCCACCTGATCGAAGGCGGGGCGGCGCTCTGGTTGAGCCGCTGGTGTTGGTGGCGACCAGAGCGCGGGCGGTGGCGGCCGTCGGAAGTAAAAAACCGGCGCTCGAAAAAAATACCGCCGGTTTGTCGCCCTGCTGAAAAATAGTGGCCCCCGCCGGCAAATGGGTCCACAGGCCAAAAAATGGCCTACGGCCATTTTTTTATTTTTTATTTTAAAAAAAATGCCTCGATCTGCGTGCAGAAGGCCGTACGGCCCTGTTGGGCAAAACAAGTTTTGCCTCCCGGAGCAATGTTGTCCAAATTGGACAAACTTTATATGGAAACAGGGGTTTTGACACCTTCTGGATCCATCTGTGATGTCCGTTTGGCCTCAACCTGCTTCAAAAATCAGTGACCCCCCTGTTTTCTCAAAAAATACCCAAAAATTTCCAGATCTGTTTTGTCAAACCCTCATTCTCCTTTTTCTCCAAATAATGAACAAGCTGCAGCAGATCTGGCTCTGATACTATGAAGGATTTGATCAATACAAATCCACAAAGCCTTTGAATACCTGCATGCAAAAACCTATCACAGAAGAAAAAGACAAGAGAAGGCAAAGGGTTTTGCTCTGAAAAAAGTGCTAATGTATTTTCAGCAATGAAAGAGATAATGAAATACAAAGGAGATCAATCCTTATAAAAGGAGATCAAAACCCTAAAAAGGGTAACCTAAAAGGAAAAGCTATTTAATAATTAATAATTAATTATTAAATAGAGATGCAAAAGGTGCATAAAGTAAAATCTTAAGAAGGGAGTAAAGTAAATTTAATAAATGAAATTAAATCAACGCTTTACTCTAACAGTAATAACTACTATGTTTGCTTACTTTCAGGTCTTACTAGATAGTACTTACTCTTAAAGTAGTTATAATAACTACTATCAAGTCTCTATCAGTGCTGATTGCAATTCATAACCTCACAAGTAGGTTGTGACTTTCCTTGATCAACATTTTAGTGGACTTAGTAATTGACATCTGAGTACTAGGGATACTATCATTCATTTGATCATCTATATTTTTGGTGGTTATGCATTTCTTTGAAAGTGCCAATTAATAATACATTTTTCTTAACTAAGAGTGATTCACAAATATTTTATGTAGTAATATATTGATGCTTTAGACATCAAAATATATTGCCGAAGTTTGACAAGAATCAAATTTATAGTAGCAGTTTATAAAGTAGAGAGAGAAAATGTAAAAAAAATTCTCCTATGATTTGGGACAATTAGGTTTGCATAGTGTATTTTTGATAACTAATTATATGTGATGAATTTTAATTTATTTTAATAGTTATAAAATTTCTTATTGTTTAATTTATTTTTCTATTGTCATAATTTCCAAATCAGATGTTTAATTTGTTATCATAGTTGTTCCAAAATTCAATGTTCTTTAATTTGTTTTCATGCTAGTGAAAAGAATTTAAAATGAGAATCAAAATGAATTGCATCATTTGAAAAACTACACTAATTAAGAAAAAAAAATGTGGAACAAAATTGATATAATAATAAGTCTAACCATAAATTTAAAAAGAGTTCAAAACTTTTGCACTTCTTATTTATGAAATTAGTTTTATTTTAACTGGCAGTCAAGATTCACTTAAAACAAGAACTTATTGTTGCAGCTAAGTCGGTGCCCATTCTAAATTCTAAATTGTCAAGATTTAGTTAAAACAAGAACTTATTGTTGTAGCTGAGTCGATGCCCATTCTAAATTATAAAATTATAGAGTAGTAGGTAGTATTAAAAATAAATTCAGATATAAATTTTATATGAAAAGATACAAAGGTGACATGTATTTTATTCTATTTTTGATAATTACTCAAGAATGATGATAGTTATGATTTTGAGAGAAAAATATGATGCTTTTTAAATGTTTAAGTGGTAGCTGGCTAAGGTTGAAAAGGAAATTGGTAAAAACTTGAAATATTTGAGATTTGACAGAGGTGGAGAGTTTACATCAAATTAATTCAATAACTTCTGCAATGATAAAGGAATCAAGAGACAAACTTATGCACCTAGGACCCCTCCATAAAATGGGATAGCTAAAAGGAGGAATAGATCTATTATAGATTGTGCTAGAACACTAATGATGTATAAGAATGTTGCTTTAAAATACTAGAGAGAAGTTGTCAGTACAACTGTCTATACAGGTTGAACTAAGTACAAGTCAAGAAAGGTACAAATTTCACACCTTATGAATTATGGTATGGATACTCACCCAATGTCAAATATTTCAAGTTTTTTGGAAGAAAGTGTTACATTCTTAAGGGAAAAAAAAATGGTAAACTTGATGCAAAAAGTGAAGAAGGTATATTCCTAGGTTATTCCACAAGATGTAAAGCTTATAAGTTTTTAAATACTACCACTAACAAAGTTGTGGAAAGTGCAAATGTAAAATTTGATGAATATATAGAAATACATGAAGATGAACAAAAGAAGGAACCTGAGAATTGTAAAACCTTTATGTAACTATGAATGCATCTTTGCTAATACTAATGATACTACAGGTGCTAATAAAAAAGAATCAGTGACTATCAAGTCACATACAATGGATGCCGAGTTGCATTTAGGAGCCAAGTTACAATCAAAAGCCAAGGTACATTTTGATGTTGAGATCATTTTAGATGCAAGGGATTCCATGTTACTTGATAGAGAAGTACATAGTGAACCTAAGATTGAACTTAATGAATGACCTATTGTTGAAGAAAGAAGAACAAAGCCAAGATTATCAAAATATGTCAAAATACATTATCCTGTAGAATAAATCATTGGAGAAAAAGAGGTAGAACCAATGACAAGGAATAGATTAAGGAATGAGACATGTTTGTTATGTATACATGCATGTAAATTAGTGAAGGATGCATTAGAGAATGAAGACTGGAGTGAAGCTATGAAAGAATAAATTTGATCATAGTGAGAAGAAAAAAAATGGACACTAGTACCAAGACTAGAGGATAAGAATGTTGTTGGAACCGAGTGGGTGTATATAAACAAACTAGCTAAGTATGGTGAAGTAACAAGGAATAAGGAAAGGTTAGTCTACAAAGGTTATGCACAAGAAGAGGGAATTAACTATGGAGAAACATTTTCCCTAGTTGCAAGATTGGAAGGAGTAAGAACTCTACATTCTTATTCTTCTTATAAAGGATTCAAAGCTTATCAAATGGATGTTAAGTCAACATTTATGAATGGTGTACAGAAAAGAAGGTTTACATTGAACAACCTAAAGGATTTGTTGATCTAAACAATAAGAACATGATGTGTAGATTGCACAAAGCTTTATATGGTTTAAAGAAGCTCCTAAAGCATGGTGTGAAAGATTGCACAACTATCTTCTGAAGATTTTTTTTGAGAAGAGTGATGACAATAATAATTTTTACATGAAGACAAAATAAGGTAAAGGAATTTTGCTAGCTGAAATATTTGTTGATGATATCATATTTGGAGGACAAAATGCATTTTGTAGGACATTTGCAAATTAAATGATGAAAGAATTTGAGATGTCTATGTTTGGAGAAATAAAGTTCTTTGTTGGATTACAAATTTATTAGATGAAATATGGTATTTACATTACTCAGTCCAAGCAGGTAAAAGAAATCTTGAAGACTTTTGGTATGAAATATTCAAGACTGGTTATTACTCCTATGGTGACAGGACATAAACTATTCAAAACTGATGATTCTATTAAAGTAAATCAAACATTGTATAGGTCTATGATTGGAAAATTGCAATACGTAGTTCATAGAAGACCTGACATTGCACTAGATGTTGGGATTGTTGCAAGATTTTCTGCAAATCCTAAGGAGAATCACTTAATGGTTATTAAAAGGATTATGAGATAATTGAAAGGTACACAATACTATGGTCTATACTACAAGGAAAATAACAAGTTTGAATTGAGAGCTTATATAGATGCTAATTAGGCTAGAAACATTGATTACATAAAAAGTACAAGTGGAGGAGCATTTTTCTTAGGAAAAAGATTGGTTACATGGACAAGAAAGAAACAAAACAATATTTCAAAATCTATTGCTGAAGCTGAATATGTGGTTGCTATTGTGAATTGTCAAAATGTGGTGTGGATCAAACAATTACTTAAACAAATGAAATAAGAAATCACTAAACCTATGGTAATTTATTGCAACATTACAAGTCTTATAAACATATCTAAGAACCTTGTGATGCATACAAAGACAAAGCACATTGCTATCAAGTACCATTACTTGAGAGAGTTGGTTCAAGACATATAAATGAGAATGAAATATGTGAATACAAAGGAATAGATAGATGATATTCACACAGGCTTTAGCTAAGGATGCACATGAATATCTTAGAGG
This sequence comes from Cupressus sempervirens, assembly GCA_028749045.1. NCBI lineage: Eukaryota > Viridiplantae > Streptophyta > Pinopsida > Cupressales > Cupressaceae > Cupressus > Cupressus sempervirens. The sequence goes on from CM053787.1 coordinate 46,796,431, forward strand.
TAAGCTAGGGGTGATACCCCTATCTAAAGCTACTTAAGAAGCAAGAGTAGTTCCCTACATCAACTGAGTTGAATGACATATTTTACAACTTGATGCAATGGATCTTACTTTAGGAACTGTCTGAAGTAAGGAAGGAGATGAAACATAATATTTTTAGTTACATGCAAGGTGATAGAGGGAGAACCCAAATTGCTTCTTTCTACATGAGAAGATGCCAAGGCTTTGGCATTATTTTCAAAGAGGGAGAATATACATAGAGAAATCAAGAAGAGTTTACTACAAGTATGAGGAAAAAGAGAGATCACAAAGAGGAGGAGTTACACTAAATATCTGAAGAAGAAGAGAGATTATAGTCTATATAGAAGAAGGACATATACTGATAAAAGAAGAGATTTTAATACAAGGTATGAAATTTCTTTCTAGTATTGTTGTTGATATTGGTTTTCCATCAATGCCAAAGAGGGAGATTGTTGAAATGAAGAACATGGTTGAAGTATAGAAATGAGGAAGATTGATAAAACCTATCATGTAACAATCATTATTTTATCACTGATGTCAAACCTACTACTTGCTGGTGAGATAATTGTTAATTTGGTTTAAATGCTATCATTTGATTGATTGATGAAGAGGATTTGAAAAGAAATGATAACAAGAGTACTTAGAGAAAGGTTGAGTTATATGGTGTATAAAAGAGCACTAAGACCAAGTATGACTTTAATGATATAGTATATTTTTTATCTACTTAAGGCTATAATGAAATGATACTTGAGCTAAGACAAGAAGTCTAAGAAAAGAAATGTGCATGCTAAGCTTGACCAAGAAAATAGTGGAAGTTGAGCAAGTCAGTACAGGCCAAGTGAAGGAAGTTTAATATGTGTCAAGCACCAATAAGACTTTGTATGCCAAGAAACCTAGTGTTAATCAAACATCAAGAGACAGTTATTATAGAGCAAACAACATGTTATTGTTGAGTGCTAGGTAAATGAGTTTGATCAAAGATTGACGAATCTAAGCTGACATAGTTGATTCCTTAAATTGTGTGAAGTGTGTGGAAGATATGTATGATGAGTTGGTGGTATGGAATTCAAGATAAACCTTTTGAAGATGAATTTGAAAAGGATTGTAAGTGAATTTTCTAGAGGGAAAAAAATACAAAAGAGGGTAGATTTAATGAAACTAACCTAATCCTAAGATGGATGATTTTGGTTAAGTGGAAAGAGATCTAAATTATGTATATAAGGAGATAAAAAGCTAGAAGAGAAGTGTCATAGTGAAAACTAGAGAGAGACAAGGAGTCTTGAGGTGTTGCTTCATTTGGTGGAGGAAGGAATGAACCTGCAGTTGGCATAATAAGAAAGAGGGCTTAAGGAGGTGAAGGCTTGAAGGGTGAACAAGATGTCAGAGACGAAGGAGATTGAATGCCAATAAGAATGGAGGACTAAATAAGAGATCTATAATCTGCAAATGAGTTGTTTTGTTATCAAAAAAAGTTCCACTGTTACTTTCTACCAACTGTATCAGTCTAAATAAATTCTTTGGATTAAGGTTGACCTAATATTCATGAGTAAATCCTTTAACAAGGTGACATTCTAATGGAATGTTCTAAAGTCCTCTAACAAGGCTCAATCCTAATAGGGTGATTGAAATCCTTTAATCAAGGTCACATTTAACAATGTGCATTGTAAACCTTGTTCATAGAGCTCACTTCAGAAGAGTGAAAATTGGTAGCATGTTACTGGTAGTTTTTCCCAAATTGGGTTTCCATTTAAAATCCTTGTGTCCAAATGTGTGAATGATTTTGTGGTATTTCATGTTTACATTTTTGCAAAGTTCATTTGACCTAGGATAGTAATATACTATGGTTTGAGATATTGGATGATCAATGCATGCACATGTATTTGTTTAGCATTGAAATTTTTTATCTATACATTTGGACCTTGGATAACTCATTCATCCCTATCTCAGTTATTCTACAACATTCCAATAGCTTCTAGCTTAGATGATGTCATGGTGGTGGTGGTCACTAGTTTTGATCTTGCATGGATATTTCTTTCCTATAGGACTAGGGTGTTGCCTCACTAGGCATTAGTGGTTCTAGTTGTAGGGTGGCTCTTGTGTGGGGTTTTGTGGATTTAAATTCCCAAAATTTACTCTAGTTAAAGTAGTGGACTAGTTTTGATAAGTTTGTAATGATTACGATCAATTTTGGCATATTTTTTGTAATCAATTATTTGAACATTGTCTCAAGTGGTGTAATCAATATATCTGATGGGCTTAGGTAGGTCTATCTCTAGGGGCTTTTGGGTGTTGATGAAGATAGCCATACAGTGGCATTTTCTTTATGTGAAAATATAACTTTATTATTGATAAAAAAATTTAATTAGGTTTTTTTAGATACTATATTCCTTTATAATTTTATGCTGCATATGTCAATGTGGTTGATATAGTTTTTTCCAAAAAGAAAATTAATTTTGGAGAAATAATAAATGGTTTTAATATGAATGAAGGAAAAATAATTGAGTTTGAAATAATTTATATTGTCATATTTCTATCAATATTCAACTATGTGCTTTTTGAGTCAAACTCATTAACCCATGTTTCATGAGTAGTGGTTCACATGAACCCATATCTCGTGAGAATGAATGGATCACTTAGCACTTGTTGGATCTAGGTGATTCTCACAAGGGTGAAGCATTAGGAATACACAGGAGGTCACCCATCCTAGTACTAGTCCATCTCAAATGTGCCCAACTACATAGTTTCCTCCATAGTTAAACCCACTCTGCTTGCAACTCCATTTGCAAAACCTTCACCAAGTGTTGTGCCTTATGAACCATACACTAGAAATCCCCTTAAGATCATCAATTGATAAGTAGGAGATACTTTTCCATACTAATTCAAATTGTAATATTGCTATTAGGATTTAACTTCGTAGGTTTCAATTCAAACACATTGATCCATGTTTCATGAGTAGTGGTTCACATGAACCCATCTCTCATGAAAATGAATGGAACACTTAGAAATGATTGGATCTAGCTGATGCTCATAGAGGTGAAGAATTAAGACTTCCCAGGAGGTCACCCATCCTAGTACTACATCTCAAATGCACTTAACTACAAAGTTTCCTCCAAAATTAAACCCAATCTTCTTGGAACCTACATAGGAAAACTCATGAAACATGGGTCAATGAGTTTGACTTGAAAACTACATAGTTAAATCCTGATAGCAATATCACAATTTGACTTGTTGTGGAAAAATATCTCCTACTTATCAATTATTTATATTATCTACGCAATGAAGTGGATAGAATGATAATTAATAGAGATGAATATATAAAGTGTGGAGATGATATACAGAATAATAAAGAGATTGTCTTGTTGCACAAAACAAAAAGAACATATCAAATATAAAAGAAAAATTATTAAAAAAATGTTTTGAGAATAATAGAAACACATAATATACTAGTAGTTGATACAAGGGTGAATATGACATAAAATTATATGCTTAATATTTAATAGTGTTTGCATATGTAAGGATTAGCATTATTAGAATACAAGTATATAGATACAAGTTGTGGTTGACAAAGTGCTGAACAATATAAATTGAAAAAACAAAAAAAAACATTTGAGTATATTCTACAATATTGAAAATATGAAAAAAGTTTTAACACATTATATACAATATATGAGGATAAGGATGGACTAGGAGAATAAATACCACAAATATAGAAGATAGAAAATGGTGGAGAGTAAAACAAGGGATTTGGAATGAAAAACCTAGAGGTCAAGAACTATAAAATAATGAAATTAGATTGTTGGAAGAGGTTTATTGGTGCAAGCATAACGTGGAAGATAGAAAATTACTTGAGGATAATTATTGTGTGAGTAGCATAGTGAAAGTTAGACTTCCCTTAGTTTCATGTTTGAAACTAATAGCTTAGTGGAGAGTGCATTGGAGTTAGTTTTACTAGAATAAGAGGTGATTCTATACTCAATCTTTCTTCGAAGACACTATGCTCACAAATCATTTACCTAGTATTTTTTAAGAAAAATTTAACATCTTGTGTAAGTGTCTACTCATTTGAGGATCCTTGTTGGTCCTACACACTTTGCCTTTAGAAAAGAATTGATTTTGGAACTATAATTTCTACCATCAATATATAACTAAGAACCTTGCAAGAAAAGCTCTACTAAAAGAATGGATAAATCATTACATGGAGACATCAAAGAGATCCAATGATAAGAATAGGCGATGGCTAATCTCTAGAAAAAATGAATCAAAGACAAAAATAAATAAATAAATCAAACATGATTCTTTTTCAGATTCATGAAGATCAAATGCTGAAAATTACAAAAAAAATCATTGCATTATCATTTTTTTGAAATTTAGTCAATGGTGCAATTTGTAAGGAGGATAATACTAAATAGTTTAGAGTAAATTTGAAATATATAATAAAAACAAATTTAAAATGTCTGTGACCATACTAATATGAAAGTTTTGATATTGTATTGTATCAAAAAGGCTAAAATCTAACATGTAGTTAGACAGTAATTGTGTCATATACAAACATTGATTTTGATAACGGATATCTATAGAGTATATCTAGATATAATTACATCAGAAGATAATACCAACATATTTGAAGACTTGGTTTGCACGAATTGAAATATCGAGCATCTTAGAGTCCAAAGTCAAGCCACTTGCATTAAGCTATTGCTTTTCATGCATAGTTGCCCTGCGATGATTGGAACATCTATAAATCTTATCCTTAGGGAATGAGAAATCTCAGTCGAACAAGTAAACAAGGATGGACAAGATGCTTTCTAGATGGAGGATAAAAAGTCAAGTCAAGATATATTGATAGACTTGAGGCGGCTAATGGTGACCGACTAAATTGTCCAAATTAGGTTTTTCTTTGAACACCACTCTTTACCGCCCCGGTTTTCCACATAAACAATCTATAAATACTCCTACCTAAACATCAACTTTCAGTGCATAAAAAACTTTGAAGAGTTGGGAAGAGAAAAAAACAAGTATTGAAAGATGGAGAATAGAATGATGTTGGTGCTGGTTTTGGGTTGCCTTAGTTTGCTCGCTTTGCAGGCTACTGCTCAAAAAGCCACAAATGTGAGGGCAACTTATCATCTTTATAATCCTCAAAATATTGGGTGGGATTTGAACAAGGCATCTGCTTTTTGTGCAACTTGGGATGCAAACAAGCCCCTCGAATGGAGAAAGAAGTATGGCTGGACTGCCTTCTGTGGACCAGTTGGCCCAACTGGACAGGCTTCCTGTGGCAAATGTCTGAGGGTAACTTATTCTTATGCCCTTGTTTTTGTCTATTTTCTTTTTAAAAAATCAGTAAGAGGTCCAAGTTTTGATTAATTATTATGTGTTGTTATTTAAATCTATGACTTTTTAAATGAGAGACTCAAGATTTATTGTTTTATTGTAGAGTCTTGCCTAAAATATAACTTTTGATGTTGTATTAAAAAATATAAATGGTTTTGTGAAGAAATATATATTGTTATGCAGGTGACAAACAGAGACACGAAGGCGCAAACAACTGTGAGAATAGTTGATCAATGTTCCAATGGAGGTCTTGACTTGGACGTTAATGAATTCAACAAGATTGACACCAATCGCCATGGATACAATGCTGGTCATCTGCAGGTGGATTATCAGTTTGTTAACTGCTAGAGACTACAACATGAGAGCCCACAATGATCAGTCGGCTTAGTACAGAATATAGAATAAAAAGACTGACATAAGGGATAATAAATAATGAATCCAAGGATAGTAATGGATTCAATTATGACATTAGTGTTTCGCTAATATAACTATGGCTTCACAGCCAAGTAAATAATGTCATATCTAATTAACATAGATTTCTTGCAATATTCCATTATGAGTTGAATAACAGTTTTTTATGGTTTTTAATTCCATATTTATGAGTCATGCTTATAAAGGTAAAGCTGTAACAAATTTGGCATGGAGTGTTGATAAATCTAAAATTATGAGTTAATATTCAAGGTCATCCTACAAACAAAGTGATGATTTAATAACCTTTTCTTGCTAATAATGATCTGCGGAAAGAAATGTTGTTTCATTAAAGTAACGTAGAAAATAAGATCAATGAGAATGGATCGTACGTTGTTTCAAATGATAATGTTTTTCCAAGGCAATTTACATATGTGTGAGTGGCTTTTCAATTTTCCTAATAAAATCATTATTATTCTAATCTTAGAGTTTTTCTTCTTTTAATTAAAATACTGCTTAAAATTTCTTAAATAAAATGGAATAGAAGAGGGAGAGCTCACTTAGGAGTTATATCCTTACCAACAAAATCATTGAATCATTGAATTCAGTAGCTAGCTGAGGGATTTCTAGTCTTGAGCTTAAATTAAGGTAATAAATCTTTATATATTTTCACATCCAGGTCAACATGTTAAAGTTTACAAATTTTGTACTTTTGATATCAAAAATATCAAAGTTCTAGTTTTTTGCTATGGTCTTTTTCTTATGCATCAAATTGTGATTAATAGAAAAGTAGTTGAAATGGGTGGAAATAATTGGATATATTTATTTGGATGTAAAGAATCATAATCAAAATGTATCTAAATAGACAACTGATCAAGATATTTTAAAAACATAACTTAGATATCATTCGATCACTAATGCTTATTATGTATGGCTAGAGTGGACATATTAATTTGTTAACTTGATTTTAGAAAATTGAGTTCACCTTTATGTAGTGCTCTGTTAGATTTTTCTACACAATTAAAATAATATGAGAATTTTTATTATGGGATTTTAATATATTTATTCAAACATTTAACCAAAGTTTAATTTTACAAGAAAATATTTATTACTAATATGTTACATTCACAAAAATTTCCAATTCAACTGTTATCAATAATGTAGCTACCTCAAAGGATTCCATTTTTATTTGTCTTACAATATCTTGAGTAATTGATGTAAACTATTATAGCTAGTAATATAGGATCCATTTCATATTAAATGTTCAATAATTTAATACTATGTTTGCATAAGACAATTTATTCAATTTTTTTTTGTTAAATAGGATCTTGATAAATATTTTTTTTTCTTGAGACAAAATAACTTCATTTAAGGATTTCAAATGAAGAATTTTTTTAAAAAATTTTATGAATAGTCCTTTTCTAATAATAAATAATATACTAAGTTACAATTCACAAAAAAGGGTTGGGGAATACAAGATCACCCTGCGAGAGTTCGCACAGCCGAAGATGGAATCAACAACTATTCATCAAAAAAAGCATAAAAGAAGTAACCCTCAGGCAGCTAAATTAGTTCCAACTGAGTGGGGTGGTTCATCCTAATCATAAAATCCCAAGTCATCCCTAGGATTGGAAGGCAGGCTAGGAATAGTCTAGTTGTCAGCAACATCGTCGGGGACCTGGTCATCATCTTTGGTATCCAACCATGGAGGTGAGATAGCCAATTCGAGGTGAAAGGACCATTTATTAGAAACAACATGCCAAACACCAAGAGGAGGAGCTACCGAGTCCAGGGACTAGCCTATGCCACCATGGGGCTAGGAAGCTAATGAGGACACAACCCAAGACAAAAATGAACTTAACAAGAAAAGGGGAATATTATTATCAGAAGTGATATGCTATTGCATCCAGTACAACAAAAATAGAGTCTATGACATGCCCTATGGGCTTACAATGTTATCCAATTCTAGAGAAAACCCTTCTCATAATACTTTCTCCTAAAACCCACCAAAAACTACCTTTACAATGTCAAAAATGTCCTCAAGTAACCCGGATTAGGTTTAGGGTGAGGAAAATATTTTAGAATATGGCATTTGGCATCCACTGCCAAAATAGAAGGTTCTAGAAAACTCATTAGAAGTTGGTGTAAAATTAGAAGAATCCAGAAATGGTAGTCCAACTTTCGGGAGGCAAAACTTTCGATCTAAGACTCTGATTGACAAACTGCTTACATTTTTGGAAAGCTCTCCAAGTGCTCTATAACCTTGACCAACTTTGCTTGTCCCCCATTTTTTGGGCCTGTACGAGGCCATTAATTGCCTCAAATTTGACTTTGGAGTGCTCTTAGGAGGTCTCTAGGCAACTTAAAACTGCAATAAATTTCAAATTGTAAAACCTTTTGACCTGATTCTTTTTTTAGAGAGCTTTAAATTACAAGTATAATCATCCCTACAAATTATATCCTCTAGCTCATTATAATTATGGCTCAATTACAAAATAACCTATTTTTTGCATTGGCACGTATCCCAAAGTACTCAATAATTTTAACCCAAAAATCAGTAGTGGAGCTATGAGATTTGGAATCTTTATTTGACCCAAAATGGGTATCCATAAATGAAAACACTTTAAACAAAAACTAACACTAAGCATATTTTTGGGTGATACATGATTGCCCTTACACCACTGGATGCTCCTGCATCAGACACCCAAGGTAGATTGAAAAGTGACCCTATCACTTTATAGCTAGTAGAGGAAAATCCAAATGGGCAATCTCCATTGCAGATATCCAAGTTGAGTCTTCTATTGGTCATCCTTTCCTTTTCACTAGGTATTCTTCATACTACCTGTTTCTGCTACTCCAACCCACATGACTATCCATAATTTCTTCAATCTCTTCCTTCGCAGAAGTAGGAATTAGACATGGTTTCAACATCAACTCCTCATCTGCACCATCATCATGATATTTTGTTAAGTTAGCAATATTGAAAATAGGAGAAATGTGAAACCCATCTGGTAGCTCCACCTCGTATGCATTCCCTGAATCACGTTTCTTCAAAATTTTGTAGGGGCCAAATTTCTTGATCTTCAGCTTGTTGTAGGTACCCACTAGAAATCGTTCCTTCCTCAAGTATACCATAACTAGATCCTCAACCTAGAACTCCTTATGTCTCCCCTTTTGATCTACTCTAGCCTTATACTATAGGTTCATCTTAGTAATATGTGCATGTACCTCCTCATGTAGGTTCTTGACATGTTTAGCAAAGTTTTTTGCCTCGACGCTTGTCCTCTCACCTTGGACTACTCCCATACACAATTTGGAATGGTGATTTACTAGTACTCCTATTCACAGAATTGTTGTAAGAAAATTCTTCTTGTGGTAGAATCAAATCCCATCCCTTGGGCTTATCTCCTACTAAACACCTCAACAAATTGCCTAGACTTCTATTTACTACTTTTGTTTGTCCATCAGTCTGCGAATGATGTGCAAAACTGAATTTCAATTCTTTCTTCAAATTCCTCTGCAATGTGCTCTAGAAATACCCAACAAATTTAGTATCTTTGTTAGAAATAATACTTTTTGGGAGATCATGTAGCCTTACCACCTCTCTAAAAAACAAATCTATGATATGCACTGCATCATGAGTCTTGTGGCATGGAATGAAATGTGCCATCTTGGACAACTTATCAACCACCACCAATATGAGTCAGTACCCCTTTGTGTCCTTGGCAATCCAAGAACAAAATCCATACTTATATCCTCCCAAGGCTTGGATGGTACAAGCAATGGCTGATAGAGTCTAGTATTTTGACTAAATCCTTTTGCTATTTGACATACTTGACAACTCTACACAAACTTTTTCACATCCTCTAACAATTGAGGCCAAAAATAATGTTCTCTAATAATAGCAATGGTCTTATCTTGAAAAAAATGTTCTGTCATCCCTCCACTATGCTTCTCCTTGATCAAAGTCTCCCTCATGGAACTCCTTGGAATACACAATTGACTTCCCTTGACCAACATTCTATCCTAAATCATGTAATCTAGCAACCTGGTCCTGTCTAGAGTAATAGGTCCTTTACAAGCCTTCCAAGCCTTTGCAATGTCAAGATCCTCATGGTATAGGTTCATGAGTTCATCAAACCCAACCACTTCAACCTGCATTACTATCAACAACAATTGTCTCCTACTTAATGCATCTGCAACCCTATTAGACCTCTTGCTTCTATGTTTCAATACAAATGTATAGATTTACATGAACTCTACCGATTTCAAATGTCTCTGATTTAATTTACCTTGGCTATTTAGGAACTGCAATGCCTAGTGATCAGCATACAAAACAATTCTTTTGGCAACAAATAATGCCTCCATTTCTTTAAGGCCTAAACTATTGCATAGAACGCCTAATCATAAACAAAATACTTCTTCTTTGCATCATTCAATTTTTCATTGAAATAGGCAATGTGCTTACCTTCTTAGGTCAACACAGCCCCAATAGCACTACCAATAGCATCACAATCCACTTGGAACACTTTCTTGAAATTAGGAACTGCCAATAAAGGTTTCTCTATCATCTTATTCTTTAGTAATTCAAAACTCCTTGCAGCTCCTATAGTCCACTTGAACTATTTTCTATCTCCCCTCATTGTTTCAGTTAGGGGTGCACATATACTACTAAAATTCCCAATGAACTTCTTGTAAAAGCTAGCCAAACCATGGAATGACCTCACCTTAGTGGAAGACCTTGGAGTATGCCATTCCAAGATGACCTTCACCTTCTCTAGCTCCATTTTGAGACCCTCAGCTGATACAACAAACCCCAAATAGCCTAACTCCCTTTTGACAAAGCTACACTTCTTCAAATTAATCAACAATTTCTCTTCCCTCAACCTTTCAAGGATACTACAAATGTGCAATAAATGTTCATACAAAGACTTACTAAAAATCAAAATATCATCTAGATAGACAATAATTTTTTTTTCCATAAATTTTGTTAGTACCTCATTTATAAGCCGCATGAAGGTGCTTAGTACATTGGTTAGTCCAAAGGTCATGACTAACCACTCATATAGACCCTCTTTGGTTTTGAATATAGTCTTCCACTCATCTCCCTCTCGTATCCATATCTTGTGATAATCACTCTTGAGATCTATCTTTGTGAAGTACTAAGCTCCACTCAAACAGTCCATAAGATCATCCATTCTTGGCAAAGGAAACTGATACTTGATGGTTATTATATTTATGGCCCAAGATTCTGTACACATTCTCCACTCTCCATCCTTCTTTGGTGCCAGTACTATAGGTACTACACATGGACTTGGGCTCTCTTGAATCAAACCTTTTATCAACAGCTCCCAAACTTATCTATTTAGCTCCTCAGTCTCAGTAGGAGTCATCCTATGAGAAGCCTTGTTAGGAAAACTAGCTCCAGGGACTAAATATATTTGTTGAACGATTTTCCTTATTGGCAGCAACCCTTTTGGAACATTATTAGAGATGACATCTCCATACTCACTTAATAGACATGAAACTTCAAGTGGAATTTTGTTAGTGTAAATAATTATTATTTACACTTTACTTAAGTTTACTTAAGATAAATGGATTATTTTATTATTTCTTAGGTTAGACACCTAGGAGTATGTGTACTCATATGAGTTGTCATGTTGACAACATAGGAGTATGCAACTCTAAATTAGCACATGGTGTCTACAAAATAATTTTACATGACACACCTATGTAAGCTTATCCTCTCATCATCACACTAACTCCTATGCTTAATGGAGGATAACCCACTCATGGTAGACATGTGCTTATTTGTGAGGCTTATCATATTGCTAACTCCTAGACATTCTAGAAGCATTCTAGAGGTCTTTATATAGAGGCTCTCCTAGTGTATTTGAACATCAATCAATTGAATATCATATTGTTATTCTGATCATACTCTGTTGATCTATTTTGTGCTAGCTATTGTGCTTCTTGGTCTTGTGAGATTTTTCCCTAAGGCAAATTCTTACATGGTATCATAGCTATACCAAATTCTTGCATGGTATTAGAGCCATAGGAGCATCATTTCATAGCTATTGGAGACCATTCTTATTTTACCTCTCTAAGGACCTCGATTCAGATCTAGAGTATTCATAGATATTGGGAGCATCTAGAGCCAAAGCAGACCTCACTAGTACATCCAAAGAGTCAATTCGGTGAATTTTGAAATTTGTCTATGTTGGGCCATAGTCAAAATTGAGAAAAATTTATTTTGCAAACCAACACCCAAAGACCTAATTAACAAATTTGGTATGATCATTTTAGATTTTGGAATCTAATTTTCAAATCTGCATATTTTATTATTTTAGTCACTGCAATTTCTCTGCATTATTTTTTAGATTTGTGTATTTTGTCTGAGAAAATTTTGGCTATCAAGCCAATAAGAGAGATTTTTTGTAGGTGAAGATTGGAGCTTGCTGGTGCAAATTAGATATTGGCATCATATTTAGAAGGTCAAAAGCCCCCCAAATTGACTTTTGTTTCATCAAAATTGGACATCTGAGGTGAAATCTAGAGTCAATTGACTTTTTGGAGGTGTGACGACAGTGATTTAGGAAAAATAATTACAAAGGTGATTTTCAAATAGCGATATCTCCCTCATATGGACTCCTTTTTGCAAGCAATTTTTTTTGTTTTGGGGTAGAATCTCGTGATCTACACATTGGTGCAAGATGTTTGAGACCTTTATTCTTGAATTTTTCTAGAAATCAACAATCCCAATTTTTGCAACCTCAAAAGCTTAGTACGGGCTCATCTTGACACATAAACAGATTTTGTTATTTTTGAAAGCACTTAATTTTTTGTGTACTTTCCAAATTTGCAATCAGATTATAGGCTTGTGTGGACAAAAATATCACTTTTAGAAATAGGTCCTTTCTTTGCATTGTATTGCTTCAAAATTATTGTACATTACTGAGTTCTAGATTTGGACTCCAAAAGGAGGTTGTAAATAGTAAATCAGAAGAGCACTAAGGCAAAAATTGGCAAGTGGCTATTGTAAATGCACTGCTTATAAAGTGCTAAATCATGCATTAGAGGGAGTTGATTGCTTATTTTTGCATTTTTAGGGCTGCATACATTCATTGCTCTCATGAATTTTTTTTCTAGATGGCGATTTGGTGTTAGACCAAGGTTGACAAAGAGGAACTATCAGAAATGGAGTGCCTTGATAATTGATGATCTAAGAAAAGAGCATAAGGAAGTATTTCCTTATCTATGTTCCAACAAACTACTCTCTTCCATTGATCTGCCACCTATTAAAATAATTTTAGATATCATTTATTTCAGTGTCACTCAAACTTGTTTTAAAGTCTTTGACAAGTTCTAGTATCCTTATGGCATTTGGATGCCTCTTTGGAAAGCATATGAAGACCCTATAGTTCCTCCATTTCTAGAGGACATTCTACCTCTAGTCACTCGAGTTATGGTACCTCCAACTCTAGATGAGATCACACATCCTAATACTCCTATTGACTCTAGTGATCCAAATCTAGCCACAAATGCTCTTGATTTAATATAGTAGGGTATACCATGTCTTCCTACTTCAGCTTCATGGGATGACTTCCTTCTAGACATTGTAGGGCTATTCATGGAGTCTCACATTGAAGATGTGGGAGACATCATCGATGCCATCAATCTTCTCTTTGTTGAGGAGATTTCTTCACTCATTGCAAGGGCACACTCTAATCCTCAACCACTTGATCATTCTAAAATGTTTGTGAATATTTATTTACAACAGATGGAGAAGGACTCTTTCACTTATGAGGAGGCATATTAGTCTTTGGAGATTGTCTTCTAGTTTCCTTAGACATCATATTTTCTAAGGATTCTTCCTACCAATTGGGGAGCATTCTCTACCACACCTATGGCACCATTTCTTCCTACAAGGAGGACCATCATTCAGCTTTCATACTGTCGCTTCTTTAGTCATCAAGGAGCTTCTATCATGGGTGTGCATCCATCATTGAGGGGAGGCAACATTGCTTCTCTTCCATTATCTTCCTATCAGGATGCTTCATCATCATTGGAGGTTGATTTAGTTTCATACATGGACAGGTTACCTTGTTTTCCACCTTCTTTTTGGCACCCACCAGATTGGTTCATGGAATCTACATTCATCAAGGACTTGTCAACATATGAGTAGGCTTCAGAGGCTGAATCCACACCATACTACATCTGGATCCCTCTTCCATCTTCCTATCCACTATGGGAAGCATATTTGCACCTATTTTTAGTGTATCTTCTTCCTAAAGGGAAAAATGTTGTTTGTAGGCATTGGATTCTCTTTTGTCTTCAAGCACTCGTCATTCAATGATCCTTCACTAAGGGGGGATTTCATTGAGGGATTATCTATTGTATATGCATGATGTATGTCATAATGGGGGGGGGGGGTGTTCTTGATTAATCCATCCATACATGCATCTTTCTTTATTGTACTTATCTCTCTTTTTAGGGGAGGGTTTTTCCCATGAGGTTTTACATCTTTCTCCATTTGCAGAGAGATTTCATTGTATTTTATTGCATTTATACTTAGGTATCTAACATGGCCTAGTAGCCAAGACCCATTATGCATTTCATCATAGCTTTTGTGAGCTTAAGTTCATTACACTAAGTTGCACTTAAGGGCGGGGGGGGGGGGGAGGTGGGTGGTGTGTTAGTGTAAATAATTATTATTTACACTTTTCTTAGGTTAGACACCTAAGAGTATGCATACTCATATGAGTTGTCATGTTGATAACACAGGAGTAAACAACTATAATTTAGCACATGGTGTCTACAACAATAGAGTATGCATAATCAAGTAAGTTGTCATGTTGACAATATAGTTGTTTGCACTCTTAATTAACCACATGGTGGCTACAACATAATTTTACGTAACACACCTATGTAAGTTTATCCTCTCATCATCGTACTAACTCCTATACTTAATGGAGGATAACCCACTCTTGGTGGACACATGCTCAGTTTTGAGTCTTATCATATTTCTAACTCCTAGACATTCTAGAAGAATTCTAGAGGCCTTTATATACAAGCTTTGTTAGTGTTGAACATTAATCAATTGAATATCATATTTTTATTCTGATCATACTATGTTGGTCTATTTTGTACATCAATCAATTGAAGATCATATTGTTATTCTGATCATACTATGTTGGTATATTGTTATTCTTACATGGTATCATAGCTATACCAAATTCTTGCATGGTATTAGATCCATAGGAGCATCATTTCATAGCCATTGGAGACCATTCTTGCTTCACTTCTCTAAGAACTTTGATTTAGATCTAGAGTATTTGCATATATTGGGAGTGTCTAGAGCCAAAGTAGACCTCACTATTTCATCTAGAGAGTTGATTCGGTGAATTTTGACTATAAATTTGTCTATGTTGGGCCATAGTCAAAATTGAGGCAAATTTATTTTGCAAAGTAACACCCAAAGCCCTGATTCATAAATTTGGTATGATCATTTTAGATTTCTAAATTTAATTTTCAAATCTACATTTTTTATTATTTTAGTCACTGCAATTTCTCTGCATTATTTTTTAGATCTAAGTATTTTGTCCAAGAAAATTTTGGCTATCAAGCTAGTTGGAGAGATTTTTTACAGGTGAAGATTGGAGCCTACTGGTGCAAATTAGATATTGGCATCATATTTTGAAGGTCAAAAAACCCCCAAATTGACTTTTGTTTCATCAAAATTGGACATCTGAGGTGAAATCTAGAATCAATTGATTTTTGGAGGTGCGACGGCAGTGATTTAGGAAAAATAATTACAGAGGTGATTTTCAAACAATGATTTCTCCCTCATACAAACTCCTTTTTGCAAGCAATTTTTTTTTGTTTTGGGGTAGAATTTTGTGATCTACACATTGGTGTAGGATGTTTGAGACCTTTATTCATGAATTTTTTTGCAAATTGCAAATCCCAATTTTTAAACCTCAAAGGCTTAGTACGAGCTCATCTTGGCACATAAATAGGTTCTATTATTGTTGAAAGTGCTTAATTTTTTGTCTACTTTCTAAATCTATAATCAAATTATAGGCTTGTGTGGACAAAACTATCACTTTTAGAAATAGGTCCTTTCTTTGCATTGTATTGCTTCAAAATTGTTGTACATTGCTAAGTTCTAGATTTGAACTCTAAAAGGAGATTGTAAATAGTAAATCAAAAGACCACTAAGAAAAAAATTGGCAAGTGGCTATTGTAAATGCACTACCTATAAAGTGCTAAATCATGCATTAGAGGGGGTTGATTGCTTATTTTTGCATTTTTAGGTGTGCATACATTCATTGATCCCATGGAGTTTTGTTTCTAATTTTAGTTTGGTGTTAGACTGAGGTTGACAAAGAGGAACTATCCGAAATGGAGTGCCTTGATAATTGATCATGTAAGAAAAGAGCATAAGGAAGAATTTCCTTATCTATGTTCCAATGAACTGCTCTCTTCCATTGATCTGCCACCTATTAAAATAATTTTAGATATCATTTATTTCAGTGTCACTCAATCTTGCTTTAAAGTCATTGATAGTTTCAAGTATGACATTTGGATGGCTCTTTGGAAAGCATATGAAGACCCTATAGTTCCTCCATTTCCAGAGGACATTCTACCTATAGCCACTCTAGTTATGGTACCTCCAACTCTAGATGAGATCACACATCGACCTAATACTCATGTTGATTCTACTGATCCAAATCCAGTCACATATGCTCCTGATTCAATATAGTAGGATATACCATGTCTTCCTACTTCAACTTCATGGGATGACTTCCTTCTAGAAATTGTAGGGCTGTTCATGAAGTCTCACATTGAAGATGTGGGAGACATCATCAATGACATCAATCTTCTCTTTGTTAAGGAGACTTCTTCACTCATTGCAAGGGTACACTCTAACCCTCAACCACTTGATCATTCTGACATGCTTGTGGATATTTCTTTATAGTAGATGGAGAAGGACTCTTTCACTTATGAGGAGACATATCAGTCTTTGGAGATTGTCTTCTAGTTTCCTTAGACATCATATTTTCTAAGGATTCTTCCTACCAATTGGGGAGCATTCTCTACCACACCTATGGCACCATTTCTTCCTACAAGGAGGACCATCATTCAACTTTCATTGTGTAGCTTCTTTAGTCATCAAGGAGCTTCTATCATGGGTGTGCATCCATCATTGAGGGGAGGAGACATTGCTTCTCTTCCATTATATTCCTATTAGGATGCTTCATCATCTTTGGAGGTTGATTTAGTCTCATAAATGGACATGTTACCTTGTATTCCACCTTCTTTTCGACACCCACTAGATTGGTTCATGACATCTACATTCATCAAGGACTTGTTGACATGAGTAGACTTTAGAGGTTGCATCCACACCATACTACATCTGGATCCCTCTTCCATCTTCCTATCCATAGTGGGAAGCATATTTGAACCTATACTTGGTGTATCTTCTTCCTAAAGGGAGAAATGTTGTTTGTAGGCATTGGATTCTCTTTTGTCTTCAAGCACTCATCATTCAAAGATCCTTCACTAAGTAGGGATTTCATTGAGGGATTCTCTATTGTATATGCATGATGTATGTCTTAATAGGGGGTGGGGGGGCGAGGGGCAGGGAGGGTCTTGATTAATCCATCCATACATGCATCTTTCTTTATCATACTTATCGCTCTTTTTGGGGGAGGGCTTTTCCCATGAGGTTTTCCCTCTTTCTCCATTTGTAGAGAGATTTCATTGTATTTTATTTCATTTCTACTTGGGTACCTAGCTAGGACCCATTATGCATTTCATCATAGCTTTTGTGAGTTTAAGTGTATTCCCCTAAGTTGCATTTAAGGGGCGGGCGGGGCGGGGGGTTGTTAGTGTAAATAATTATTATTTACACTTTTCTTAGGTTAGACACCTAGGAGTATGCATACTCATATGAGTTGTCATGTTGGCAACATAGGAGTAAGCAACTCTAATTTAGCACATGGTGTCTACAACACTGGAGTATGCATAATCAACTAAATTGTTATGTTGAAAATATAGTTGTTCGCACTCTTAATTAAGTACATGATGTCTACAACATAATTTTACATGACACACCTATGTAAGTTTATCCTCTCATCATCGCACTAACTCTTATGCTTAATGAAGGACAACCCACTCTTGGTGGACATGTGCTTAGTTTTGAGTCTTATCATATTGCTAACTCCTAGACATTCTAGAAGAATTCTAGAGGCCTTTATATATAGGCTCTCCTAGTGTACTTGAATGTCAACCAATTGAATATTATATTGTTATTCTGATCACACTCTGTTCCAGGTCTATTTTGTGCTAGTTATTGTGCTTCTTGGTCTTGAGAGTTTTTTCACTAAGGCAAATTCTTACAAATTTTACTACTACCTTCCTTATCTTTTCTAGGAATTAGATCATAACACATATGCTGATGTTTCATGCCATCCAAAAAATTTCTTTCGTCAACAAGACATACCCTAGCATTACTACATACCTTTTCACCCTCCTTTATCAAAGCCTTCATTTGTGGTGAACTCCATCCTTTTTCAGAGAGTATGTATTTGCATGACCATCATGTATAGCATGCCTATCAAACTACCATGACCAAGTCCCAACAATAAATGGTAGACATCCATCAGGTTGATGTCATACAAAGCTTTGTTATGGTAACTCCTAATCTTGAACTTTACCAAGTATTGCTCTCTAACCAGGACCTTATGATCATCCTACACCCAAGCAATTTGATAGGGTTGGGGGTGTTTCTCCCTCTTGAGATTTAGCTTTGAGACCACCTCCTCTGACATGAAGTTGTTAGTGCTTCCACCATAAATAATCACATCACAATATTTACCCTTGCACTTGCACCTAGTATGAAACAAACTCCTCCTTTGTCCAGGTTTAGTCTCACTGCTCAGTAAGACTCTTTCATTAACTAGAACCTCTCCTCTTTCTACATTGTCTGAATGTGATGATTGTGCATCATCATCCACATGAGCAACCCTTGCTTCACCATCAACTCTCCTATCTGTCCTTCCTTGGCATTGAGGGCATTCGAAGGAATGATCACCTTCTTCATTACAATGAAGACAGGTACCATAGAAGCCTCCTCTTCCTAAACCTTGTCCATGCCCTCTACCTATTCCTCTCTAATCTCCAAATTTTTGATCATGGGAGCAGTTGAAACCCTCATTCCTCTAATTCGGCTAGTACCCATATCTTCATTTTTCTTCTCATTCTCAGTTTAGCCTCCAAATGACCTGCCACCACCCCTTCCTCCTTGACTGCACCTTCTTTTCATTCCATCAAATTTTTTGTTTAGTTTATCCTCAACTCACAAGGTAAACTAGTATGCCTCTTCAATGCTAGCCATTCTAACTAGACTTAACTCCTCCTGAATGTTAGGTCTTAACCCACTAAGGTATGGGAAACCTTCTCCATGTTTGCTTCTGTATGCCCTACCCTAATAAGGACTCAATAAAATTCCTCTATGTATTCCTGAATAGATTTTCCCACTTGCTTTAACCCATACATATTTTTGAACAAATCAAGTTTGTAATCAATAGGAATGAACTACTTCATTAGTTTTTCCACCATGCAATCCCATCTTGTGATTTTCTCCCTTCCTGTTCTATTTCTTTCCAACTAAATCTCTTGCTAATAGATTTTTACATGGCCTTTCATTTTGGCCTTCACAAACTTAACTCTATTAGGGTCCCTGATATCCTCATACTCAAAATATTCCTTTAGCTCATTGATCCAGTTAATCAAATCATCAGGGTTTAGATTTTTGGAAAGCATGCTGATGTGAATTTTAGGTCTTTTTCCAAGCTTGGAAATGGACCTAAAAAGCCTCTCCTTTGCTTGGTTTAGGACTTCTTTGTCTCCTTCCCCTTCCTACCCAATATTTCCTTCTCCTTCATTTTCTTCCTCACTTTTTTCACCTACAACAACATTCATCCCTCTACAAATCTCCTCCTGCAATGCCTGGACTTGTCTCTAGAGGGCTCTAACCTCAAGAGTAACAACTCTGACCCTTCCACCATGCTTCCTTTGTGGAGGCATCTTCTTGTATCAAAACCCAAAACCATAGAGTCCTGGTGCAAACTACCTCATAGTCAATGCTTTGTCTACACACTTAGGAAAACCCACTCAGATACCGCTTGATGAGGACACAACCCAAGACAAAAATGAATGCAACAAGAAAGAGAAAATATTATTATCAGAATTGATATGCTATTACATCTAGTACAACAAAAATAGACTCTACAACATGGCCTATAGACTTATAATGTTATCAAATTTTGGAGAAAACCCTTTTCACAGTACCCTCTCCCAAAATCCACCAAAAATTGCCTTTACAATGCCCAGAATGTCCTTAAGTAACCAAAATTAGTGTTAGGATTAAACGAGGGATAGAAAATAAAAATTACATGAAAATATAACCAATAATAGAAAATAATAGATCACACACAAAGAAAAATACAAGGCACCAAGATTCAACGTGGTTCACCGAATCCTTGGGCTACGTCCACCAAATAGCACGCCCGATATTATTACTATCTAGTGATTATAACCTAATTACAATCTGTAATCCCTTATAGCTCAATACTGCTACAAGAACCAATTTTGCATCACAACTTAATGAAAAATACCTAACCCTGAGCCCTTTTATACAAACTAACAATCTCCCACTTGGGGACTGATTAGACTCCACACTAGACAACAATCTCCCACTTGGAGATTGATCCTATAGAAATTACCACATGGGGCTCCCACTAGATCAAACCACCTTGGACTCTGCTGTTCTTTTATTTAGGTTCAGTCGAGAAGACCAAATAAAGCTAAAGAGGAGTTCAACTTCTCCCTTGTCACTACCTTTGTGAAACTATCTGTGGGATTTTCATTTGTATGTATCTTGTCCAACTTTAACTATCCATCCTTCAAAACTAATCGAATGAAATGGTACCACAATTGTATGTGTTTGGTCTTTGAATGCAGAGCTGAATTCTTCGCAAGATGAATGACACTTTGACTATCTGTAAATAAATAATTATCCTTCTGAGGATGTCCCAATTCTTGCAAGAAGAACTGAAGCCATATCATCTCCTTGGTTGCCTCTATAGAAGCAACATACTCTACCTCTATAATGGATAAAGCATTAACCTTCTATAACCTAGAAACATAGCTCATGGCTGCCCCACCAATAGTAAAGACATAACTTGTAGTACTTTTGGTATCACTATCCCTCACCAAATCTGAGTCAACAAAGCCCTATAAATTAGTAGTAGAGCTCCCAAAGTGTAAACACTTTTTGAATGTTCCTCTCAAATATCTAAGAATCCATTTCACTACATTCCAATGCTCAATTCCTGGATGACTCATATACTTGCTAAAGACTCCCACTGCATGTGCAATATCTAGCCTAGTACATACCATAGCATGCATCAAGCTTCCTACAACTGAAGCATAGGGTACCTTGGACATCTTATCCTCCTCTTCTTGTGTGTTGGGGCACATCTCCTTAGTCAACTTCAAATGACCAGGTAAAGGTGTGCTAACAAATTTAGCATTCTCCATAGAGAAATGTTGCAACACCTTCTCAACATAATCAACCTAAGATAGCATCAATTTCCTATTTTTCCTATCTCTACAAATCTTCATACCAAGGATTTATTTTTCTGCCCCAAAATCCTTCATAGAAAATGCATGTGCTAACTGGCATTTCAACCCCTTAATGTGACCCATGTTAAACCCAACTACAAGCATATCATCAACATATAAACATAAAATAATGTAGCTATCATCATCCAACCTCTTAAAGTAAACACAGTGATCTAAATGACACCTATTGTATCCATACTCATGCATAAAACTATCAAATTTTAGATACCATTACTGAGGTGCTTGCTTCAAGCCATATAAACTTTTCTTCAAATTGCATACTAATTTCTCCTTACCTTTGACCTCAAATCCCTGTGGTTGAGCCATATATATCTCTTCATTCAAATCATCATGGAGAAAGGTTGTTTTAAGATGAAGCTACTCTAAATGCAAATCTTTAGTAGCCACAATACTTAAAGCAATATGGATAGAAGTCATTTTAACAACAAGAGAAAATATCTCATCAAAATCAATTCCTTTTTTTTGTGCAAATCCTTTTACAACTAACCTAGCTTTAAATCTTTTCTTACCTCCTTCCTCTTCTTTTAACCTATAAACCCACTTATTTTGTAAAGCTCTTTTATCTGTAGGAAACTTGCATAAATATCATGTCTTATTCTTTAGCAAAGAGTCCATTTCATCTTTCATTTTAGACTCCTACTAAATCTTAGTATCCACCTATACAGCTTCATCATAACATTCAGGTTGACCAACATCAGTAAGTAAAATAGAATACAAAGAGGGAGAAAATCTTTCTAGAGGTCTAATTTTCCTTGTTGACCATCTAACATTCATTGGTATGTGTGGTATTTGGGGTTGTGGTTGTTCTACATCATGAGGAATGGTTGGAACATCATCTTGTGGAGTATCATCCAACACTACAAATTCATCTTCTTTCTTCTCATGTTGCTGCAACAAATCTTTGTACAACACATTCTCATTGAATATGACATCCCTGCTTCTTACAATTTTCTAATTTTCAAAATCCCAAAGCCTATAACCAAATTCATTAATGCCATATCCAAAAAATACACATTTCTTTGACTTAGCTTCTAGTTTCATTCTATTTTTCAGAATTTATGTGAGCAAATGCTTCACAACCAAAGGTTTTTTTGAAAAGAATAACTCACCTTCTTACCAGTCCATGCTTCCTCTAGAATACCACAACCCAAAGGAGTAGAGGGACCTCTATTAATAAAATATACAATAGTATTCATAGCCTCTACCCACATGTGTAAGGGCAACCTAGCATGCAACCCCATGCTCCTTGTACGCTCCATTATAGTCCTATTCATGTGTTCAGAAACTCCATTTTCCTATAGAGTCCTTGGAATAATTTTTTTGTTTACAAATACCATTAATAGAGCAATAGTCTTCAAATTCATGACTACAATACTCACCGCCATTATTAGATCCAAGACATTTAAATTTTTTACCAGTCTCATTTTCAACCAAGCATTTCCATTTCTTAAAAGTTTGAAATACATCAAATTTCTGTCTAAGGAAATAAACCCATACTTTTCTATTTGTGTCATCAATGAATGTAACATATTAACAAGAGCCACCAAGGGAAGATACTTGAGCCAGTCCCCATACATCTATATGCACAAGCTCTAATTTCTCCTTTTTAGTTTCCTTCCTGGTCTTCACAGAGCTCACTCTCTTTTGTTTTCCATACACACAACTTTCATAGAAATCCATATTAACACATTTTAGACCTGGTAAAACTTTCTTTGAATGAAGTACTTTCATACCTTTCTCACTCATGTGCCCAAGTCTGTTGTGCCACAGTGCTATATCCAAATTTATAGCAGCTATTTGTTCTCCCTACTCAACTGCAGCAACTGTTCCTGAACATTCATTTTTCTCAGAAACAATTAAAGTAGAAGGAAAAATATGACCTATACAAAGATATAAGTTGCTTACTTTCACACCTTTTGCTACTACAAGGGAACCTTTTGAAACCTTCCAATTTTTATCATTAAAAGTAACTACACAACCCTCATCACTGAGTTTCCCTACTAAAATTAAATTCTTACTTAGCCTTGGAACATGTCTTACCTCATGTAGTAGCCAATGATTTCCATTCTGCAACTTAATCTTAACTTTTCCCTTTCCAACAATCTGATAGGGTTCATTATCCCCCAAATAAACAAGTCCAAAATCCCCTTGGACATAATCAATGAAATAACCTCTATGAGGTGTAGCATGAAATGAAGCACCAACATCTAAAACCCATGAATCATCAACACTTTCTAAAGAAAAAATCAAAGCATCCTCTTTGAATTTTCCACTTATCACATTGGCCTCCTTGTCTCCATTTGGTTTATCTCCTTCATTTTTCTTTTGATTCCAAAAATCTCTCTTTTTGTGCCCTAGTTTCCCATAGTACCAGCAATCATTTAGTCCTCTCAATTGAGACCTCCTCCCCTTTGACTTTCCTCTTGGTTTCCCATGATTTCAAGAGTTACTTTCTCTATTAGTCATTTTGCCCTTGCTTTGTGTAGTTAAAGTACTTCCTAATGTAGATCCACCTGAGGTTTCCCTACGAGTTTCCTCACTCAAAACAACACCAATCACATCATCACATTTTAGAGTACTAGATCTAGGAATAGAATTAGACACAACCATTACCAAGCCATTCCAACTCTCATGTAAAGAACACAAAATCAATAGAGCTCTAATTTCTTGATCAAAATTGATACCCATAGAAGATAATTGACTTTTTTTATAGATAGTTAGAGTGCCATTCATCTTGTAAGGAATTTAGCTCTGCATTCATCCTTCTGATAAAGATAGTCTTCCATTTGCATCTTCCATAACTAACAATTAGGTTTAGGGTTAGGAATACATTTTAGAATATGGCATTGGGTATCCACCACCAAAACAAAAGGTTCTAAAAAACTCACCAGAAGTCGGCATTAATTTATAAGAATTCAAAAATGGTAGTCCATTTCTGGAAGGCATAACTTTTGATCTAGGACTCTAATTGATGAA
Organism: Cupressus sempervirens; assembly: GCA_028749045.1. Lineage (NCBI taxonomy): Eukaryota > Viridiplantae > Streptophyta > Pinopsida > Cupressales > Cupressaceae > Cupressus > Cupressus sempervirens. The sequence continues at coordinate 46,820,881 of CM053787.1, forward strand.
CTGTTTACATTTATAGAAAGCTGTCTAAGTGCTCTATAGCCTTATGGACCAGCTTTTCTTGTTCCCCATTTTTTAGGCCTATACGAGGCCTTAGTGCCTCAAATTTGACTTTGAAGTTCTCTTAGGAGGTCTTTAAGAAACTTAAAACTACAATAACTTTCAAACTATAAAGCCTTTTGACCTGATTCTTTTTCTGGAGTGCTTTAAATTACAAGTATAATCATCCCTCCAAATTACACCCTCTAACTCATGATAATAATGGCTCTATTATAAAATAACGTATTTTCTACATTGACACATATCCCAAGCTGTTCAAAAACTCTAACCCCAAAAACCAATAGTGGAGCTATGAGAGTTGGAATCTTTATTTGACCCAAATGGGTATCCAAAAATGAAAACAATTTTTAATAGAAACTAACACTAAGCATAATTTTGGGTGATATAGGCTAATTTTCCTTACACCACTAGATGATCCTACATTAGAAGCAAAGTGGTGATGCCAACCACCATCACTACCACTAGGAGAGTAGTGGTGGAAAGCCTACAAGCATGGGGTATATGAGCAATGGCTAGAAGAGTTGTGCCCTTGGTGGTGGGCCCTAGGCGGCATAGTATCAACCAAAGCATCAGGAGGCAATCTGGAAATTGTACAAGGGGTATTACCCCAATGATTGAGAAGCTCTTGAAGGTGGACCACCTTCAGATCCACCTTATTGGTTTGCACTTAAATTTGCATTATTACATTATTACATATGTACACTTTAGTGTACATATAAGCAACATTTATGTCAAGAAAATTATGAGTGAAAATAACAACATTTCTTTCTTTCCACAGAGTGAACAAAATCTCCATCCTGAAAGTATACAAGATCAAGGAAAATTTTCTAGGGAACCTAGGAGAATCACTCAAAATAACCATATGCCAAGAAAAAGGTTCAAGCCAAAATAGCTTAAAGAAATCATGAATCTAGTGCCAATAGTTTTGAGCAGGTCTACAGAAGCAAAAAGTATGCAAAAAAAAAATTGGTTTCCCACAAAATGGATGTTGAGGATCCAAAAGCCCAATATGCTTGAGCCAAGGCCCAAGGGAAAGACCTTGAAAATCCAGGCACCAAGAAAAATGAGCAATCTTGGGTTCTGTAATGGCACTCCAAATGGTGTCAAAGCTCTTTCTCCACTGAGAAAGGGAAGTTTGCAAATGCCAACACTAGTTGAGGATATCCATAATCAGTAGATCTGGAGAAAGTCATCAATACCCCAAACTGGGCTTATAGCTAGTGAAGGGAGTGGTAGGATACCACTTCCATTCTATCTGGCACCAAGGTTGAATAGACTAAATACCCACCTTGTGAATTAACAAAGCCTATGAAAATATACCTAGACTTGATAAAGCCTATTAAAATAGTATAAGATAAGCAAGATATAATAGTAGAGACCAAGCAATTTAGTGATGACTAAGTAGAACAACACAATAATGACCGAGTGTCAACAAAATTATAGTCTATGAAAGAATTGAGTTTGAGGTCAACACAATTGAATTTTTAGATTAGTCAAAGTGCATGGATGATAAGGATTGATGAGCTAGCTTATTTAATACACAAATTGAGTTTGTTGTGTGATCAAAGGCAAGGATTTAATGATAAGTTTCTAGAAGTATCAAGAAATGAGTAGAAGAACAAAATGATGGATAGATTCATTGAATCTAACCTAACCCTAAGATCTATGATGATTTTTAAGTAGAAAAAGATCAAAGCTACCTATTCAAAATGAAGAATATTAAAATAATCCTTCATGTGTGACTAAATAATTTCACAAAATTCAATAAATATTCCTTCAAATTAAAATATTTGAATATGATTCTTATAGAGCTAACCCTTCTTCGAATTTCCTCAAGTGATATCATTTTCTTTCTTTAAAAGCTATAATAAATAAAGATTAGTTATATGAGGAATATCGTGTATATATATATAAAATTTTAGAATTCAAAGAGTAATGTTTGGTGAGGATTGGTTCAAACGCAATAATTAAAAGGATAAACATGTAAATTATGAAATAGATATCATTTACAATGGAGGTTTCCAAAGATGGAAAATACTACAAGAAAGATTCATCTATACAACTTTATCTGATTAATTTCAAAAATAACCATGGTATATATAATTTGCAAGGAACTAAAAATGTAATAAGAAATTTTTATGGAGTCTTAACTTTTTTTCCACTAGACAATATTTCAACTTCTTGACTATATCAGAAAGATCTCCAAAATATTTATTGATGGAGGTATTTTTTCTCATTCAAAAGAAAAATAGTAGAGACAAGTTCCTCAATAATAACAAAGATATATCTTTCTATGAAAACACATTTCTAATTATCAAACCTACAATAAATGACACAAACACAGTCTTCAAGACTTTATAATCCATTTTGTTTAAAATCTCATTCTGCCTTTCAACCCTACAAAAAGAGAGAAAATAGTGACCACTTATAAATGTATAAATTCTATCTCACAAATATGCTACACATAATTTCATAGACTTTCCTATAGATGGCCTCCAAATCAATACTTGAGGTAAATAAAATAACCAACCTCCTCAATTTTCCTATTGAACATAACAGTTCCTAACAAGAACTCTTAATTTCCTATATATACACTCTATATGAATATATCCATCTTTCCATAAGCCACTTTGAGTGATCATTTCCAGAAAACAAAGACAATTATGGTCCCCCTCTTCTCAATTTCTTGCATAGATTTCTTTGAGAATTGTTTAAGCTTGTGTTCAATATCCACAATTGGCCAGGTGATAGAAAAACCTCCCCCTCCTACCCTTTTCCCATGTTTCTTCTTATATTTAATACTTTGCCTTATTAATTGGCTCTATTATGTTTCCAGATAACATTATTTCCCAAACTATCAAACTAATTATTAAAATAAACAAATTTTTATTCTAATAAAAAATAAAATATAACTAAAAATTTTAAATGGATGAAAAAAAGGGGCTAAATGCCCATATGAAAGGCTTCCTAGGTAGATTTCTTGCAAGCATTGATCACAAAGTATTGATGGTGGAATTTTAATCAACCTTTTATTTTGTTCATGTGACCAATATTTACTTCTCTACTAACGTGTTTTGTGTTCTTGTCTTCTTTGTTGACTAACTACTCTTATTTTCGGAACAATTATATCCATGATGAGATTCCTCTCCACCACCAATACATTCTTTTGGTGTGATAATAGAGTCTAAATGGTATTAGAGTACAAGTCATCAATTCAAGTCCATCAAGCCTTAGATCTAATAGATGATCAACAACAAAATGAAATGAAATAATCCAAGAGAGCTTGCTATGGAAAACAGTTACCATAAACTCAAAGCCAAAGAGAGCACACAATAAGAAAAAACCAAGGAACAACCACAATGAATCAACAAGAGGAAACAAATATTTTGAAAGGGGAAAGAAAAGAAAATCCCTTGTGTATAGTATGAATGAGGTAAAATCCTAAAGAATGAAAGAGAGAGAAAAAGAGAGATGGAGTCATATGCTAATTGAAAAAAACTACATAGTGTACATGTGTTGTAGAGGATGAGAGAGGAGCATCTCTTATATAGAGATGATAAGAGGAGTTATTTAGTAACACCCATGTGAATGCTTTCTATTTTCATAAGTGTGTATATACCAAGTGAAGAATATTAAAATAGTCCTTCATGTGTGACCAAATAATTTCATGAAATTCAATAAATATTCCTTCAAATTAAAACATTTGAATATGATTCTTATAGAACTAAACCTTCTTCGAATTTCCTCAAGTGATATCATTTTCTTCCTTTAAAAGCTATAATAAATGAAGATTAGTTTTATGAGGAATGTGGTTCATAGATATTATTTTAGAATTCAAAGAGTAATGTTTGGTGAGGATTGGATTGAACACAATAATTAAAAGGATAAAAACATAAATTATGAAATAGATATCATTTACAATTGAGGTTTCTAAATATGGAAAATACTGCAAGAGAGAGTTATCTATACAACTTTATCTAATTAATTTCGAAAATAACTAATGTATATATGATATGCAATGAACTCAAAATGTAATAAGAAATTTTTATGGAGTCTTAACTATTTTTCCCACTAGACAATATTTCAATTTCTTGACTATGTTAGAAAGATCACTTATTGATGGAGGCATTTTTCTCATTCAAAAGAAAAAAATCCTTAAATGAAAATATACCTGGACTTAATAAAGCCTACTAAAATAGTCCTTCATGTGTGATCAAATCTTTTCATGAAATTCAATAAATATTCCTTCAAATTAAAATATTTGAATATGATTCTTGTAGAACTAACCATTCTTCGAATTTCCTCAAGTGATATCATTTTCTTTCTTTAAAATCTATAATAAATGAAGATTAGTTTTATAAGGAATATGGTTTGTAGATATTATTTTAGAATTCAAAAAGTAATGTTTGGTGAGGATTGGTTCGAACACAATAATTAAAAGGATAAACATGTAAATTATGAAATAGATATCATTTACAATGGAGGTTTCCAAAGATGGAAAATACTACAATAGAGATTCATCTATACAACATTATCTGATAAATTTAAAAAATAACTAATGTATATATAATTTGCAATGAACTAAAAATGTAATAAGAAATTTTTATGGAGTCTTAACCTTTTTTCCACTAGACAATATTTCAACTTCTAGACTATGTCAGAAAGATCTCCAAAATACTTATTGATGGAGGTATTTTTTCTCATTCAAAAGAAAAATAGTAGAGACAAGTTCCTCAATAATAACAAAGATATATCTTTCTATGACAACACATTTCTAATTATCAAACCTACAATGTATGACAAAAACACAGTCTTCAAGACTTTGTAATCCATTTTGTTTAAAATCTTGTTCTACCCTTCAACCCTACAAAAAGAGAGTAAATAGTGACCACTTATAAATGTATAAATTCTATCTCACAAATATGCTACACATAATTTCATAGATATCCACAATTGGCCAGGTGATAGAAAAACCTCCCCATCCTACCCTTTACCCATGTTTCTTCTTATATTTAATACTTTGCCTTATTAATTGGCTCTATTATGTTTCCAACTAAGATTATTTCCCAAACTATCAAACTAATTATTGAAAAAAAGAAATTTTTATTCTAATAAAAAATAAAATATAACTAAAAAGTTTAAATGGATGAAAAAAAGGGTTAAATGCCCATATGATGGGCTTCCTAGGTAGAGTGCTTGCAAGCATTTATCACAAAGTATTGATGGTGGAATTTTAATCAACCTTTTATTTCATTCATGTGACCCATATTTACTTCTCTACTAATGTGTTATTTGTTCTTGTCTTCTTTGTCAGCTAAATACTGTTGTTTTTGGAACAATTATATCCATGATGAGATTCCTCTCCACCCCCAATACATTCTTTTGGTGTGATAACATAATCTAAATGGTATTAGAGTACAAGTCATTAGTTCAAGTCCATCAAGTCTTAGATCTGATAGAAGATCAACAAAAAAATGAAATGAAATAATTCAAGAGAGCTTGTTATGGAAATTAGTTACCATAAACTCAAAGCCAAAGAGAGCATGAAATTAAAAAAAAAACCAAGGAATAACCACAATGAATCAACAAGAGGAAACAAATATTTTGAAAAGGGAAAGAAAAGAAAATCCCTTGTGTATAGTATGAATGGTAAAATCCTAAAGAATGAAAGAGAGATAAAAAGAGAGATAAAGGCATATGCTAATTGCAAAAAAATACATAGTGTACATGTGTGTTGTAGAGAATGAGAGAGGAGCATCTCTTACATAGAGATGAGAAGAGGAGTTATTTAGTAAATCCCATGTGAATGCTTTCCACTTTCATAAGTGTGTGTATACCAAATGTCATGATCCTCTTAAGGAGAAATAAACTATTTTCCTTAATAAAGTAATTACAAAAATGACATGGCCTAACACATGTGCAAGAGGATAAATAAGTGATAGGACCTCAGACAAAAATTACATAAGGGATACCTTGGTTTATCCCAATTAATAAATGAATACAACCAAGGAATTATTACTGATTCTTGCAGGATCTTTATTCCATGCAATACCATCTTATCCCATGGTACACTTTCCAAAGTTGAAAGACAATATTGAATGTTTTTGTTTTTCAATTTGAAAATATTAGGAGAATTGATACAAATGATATGTAGTTGGGTGAGTTGTATATAACAATTATAACTACATTGTAATAACTATTATGCTAGCTTTCACACCCACCTCCTCCTTATCACATTGATCCTAAAATACCATCAAATACACCTTAGGTACTGCCCTTAAGACTCACATAAAATAATAATTTAACAACATAATATGAATACATATTTTGTGAAAATATTCCTTTGAAGCAATAGATCCTAAACTAAGAAAGGTTATATCAAGTTATCTTGTGACCCTTAGAAAGGTCTAGCTTTGAGTTGTGTTCTTAAGCTACAAAATATTATACATTATTTAACAATGATGTATAAGATATGTAATAGATCTCCCTCATTTTCAAATGACTATGAAAGGGTATAATTCTTAGTTGTATTCTTTGAAGTTCACACAACAATACATATTGAGCACAATATCAAGTCCCAAACCTACCTCCAAAATAAATATTCACAAAATATATATAATTAAATTCTATTAATATTAGAGAGAAGAAAATATCCATGCTAGAAACGCAAAAAATAACTCTCAGACAAGCATCATCTCAAAGGGAGAAGTTAACTTGAGAAGATGGAAATTTGTCCATCTTCTAATATCACCAACCTCTAGGAATGAAGATTCAAATGAAAAAAGTTGGGATTAATAGGAGAATTACTAATAATTTCTCCATCATTTAATGTATCCACATCTTCAATTCAAGTAACATTTCCTTTTTCATTAGATTTCTCTTTTAGTTTTTCTTTGAAAAGATTGTTAGCTCTAGTTCTACAAATGCATATTGTGTGCCCATTTTTCATACAATAAAAATATTTATTGTATCTTTTATTTTTTTCTAACCATTATCTGGTACTTTGAGTGTTTAATGATTTGTCTTTTTGATCATCTTCTTATATAACTTCATTAGTCCACTTTTCATCTAGTATAAGGGCTGAAATCATATCTTCTAAAGTATGTGATTTGGTTTAATAGAGTATATAGACACCATTACTATATTTGGAAGATAATTTATTTTATAGAATGTTCTTAGCATCATCATCATCAAAAAGAGCATCAACTTTGTTATTTTTTCTAATGAGAGACCCTAGGTTATATGATTCAACATTGTGATACCATTCTCCATTTTGAAGCTAAACAATTTAAGTTTTAAGGAAAACTTTGTGTTGATAACTTTTTCTCGAAATAGCTTGTTTAAATTATCACAAATATTTGTAAAAGATTTATCTAAATATACATGCTAAAGCTTATAGGATACAAGAACAATAACAAGGATAGCATTTTCACTGTCATCTTTACTTGTTCACTCCAACAATTTACTTGCATATGTAGGTGGTTTTTCTTTACCACTTACTATGCCCCATAACTATTCATTTATCAATTTCACTTGTATTTCTATTTTCCATGATTCAAAATTGAAGCTAAATTAATTATACAATAGAGTATGCATTATATAAAATAGAAACTTAGAAAAGAATCAAATGGTATTGTGCTCACATGAACTAAATGTCTGCTAGTTCAAAATAAAATTCATTATTCTTTCTATGCATTTCCAATGTTTTCTCTAATAGTTTTCATAAAAAGTATTCATGCATTCTTTCATTTTTTACATTTCAAATGTTATCTCTAATGGATTTCATCATTTAGTTACATGTCTATGCTTGTACTTGTATGAGGATTATTTCTACATCAATTTTGAAAGAAAATAGTAAATACTCCAAATCTCAATAGGGTAACGCACAGTCATATATTATCATGTATGTTATATATGATTTGGAGATCCACAACATGAGAATAAGAATTACTTATCTAGAGGGTATGTCACTCATGAAGATGTCATAATATGAATTAGAGGACCATCATTGAAAATAACCATGAACAATCAGATAGTAGAATACTCTTCTCAAGGATAACACTCCTTCATATTTTATGGTTCCAAATAAATGATATATGGCCTACAACTATACTACAATTAAACATAAAAAGAAGATGTAGTGGGCTCATTATGATGAAAAGGGGAGTTCATAGAATCATTGTGCTCTTAATAGGAAAACTAAAAACCATGTTATAAACCAAGTCACCAAATCTGCATTGGGCATTAAAGGTATGCGTTAAAAGATAAATGGAAATCATGGAGCACCCTCCCACTACATGGATATGAGAGTATAGAAAAGGTTTTAGAGATCAAAATATATATTAGTTAGAAAATTTTAGAACAATGGAAATTCCATTTGTATTTTGCCACACAAGATCAAATGATATTGATATTCCACTGATCATTTTTATACATTGCAAAGAATAATGTCTCTAATGCAGGTTCATTTCTTCTCATGCCATGAAAATTTTACTCCATGCTCTAATATAAAATGAAAGATTTAAAATAATAGATTCAATTTTTTCATGTTTCAATTCAAAGATATCAAGAGAAATTCTTAGAATGATATGTAGTTAGGAAAACTGTATGAAAGTTATAACCATAATGTAATAGCAATTACACTAGAAATGATGGGTGTAAATCCCACATGGTACATTGAATTGTCTAGCTCTATAATATGGGGGTGATCTATCAACAATAAGATCATTCTCTGCCTATAGTAAATACTTTTTGATGTGATGGAAAAATCTACAACTCTATCTACAAATCAATATTATGCATATTATGATGACATTTAGAGGAAAAAAGAAACAATTCCTTCATTTATGTTGTAGCTTTTTCTCTCTCCCTATCAAACATGTGTTCTATACTATTTACCAATCGAAGTTTTCCATTTCTATCAATCATGTGTTAAATACACTATCCCTGCAATGCATGAGAAGGTCTTAAATACAAAATAATGGCTTCTAATATATAAAATTGTGTACACAATAATTGAGTTATGTAACTCAATAAGTGAAGACTATAGATTTAACAAAAGTAATTGTCTCCCCTACCAAATGTATGACCTATTGCAAAGTGAGTGAAAAAATCACTAACTACAATGTAGGAAAATAGGCCACTCTACTCTCTAAAAGTAAAGTCACGAGGATGAAAATATCTCTCCAAGTAATAAAAAACCATATGACTCCCCAAAATTTCCCCTAAAAATGCTCCAACTAATCATAAATACCTTCCAAACTATAGGGAAAAGTCAAATTCAACCCTAAGTCTTCTCTTACTCCCCTATATAATCTCCTCTTATTTGCAAACTAACTAAAATTCATGGGGAAAAGTCTTGTAGCTCATCAATACACCTTATCTACTTGAAAAAAGAAAAAATATCTCCTATATGCACTAAAGTTTATTATTATTTCTTTTCTCCTATGAACTATAAAAATTGATTTATAAACTGATCAATTAATAATTATTAATTTACAAGGAAACATTTTATGAAATGAAATAATAACAAACATGAATTTACTTATTTACCATTTAATATAATAACAAAAGACATATTTTTATATTAATAAGAAAATAATAGAACACTCACATGCTTTAAATGCCAAAAGGTGTTGTAGATTTCAAATGTTTCAAAGAATATAGAAAAGGTGCTTAAAACTTGATTCCTTCAAATATTTTAGTATTTTTTTGAGTTTCCAAATTGGGAAGAGGAATGATAGAAAATTTTGAGACCCCTATAAGCGGCCATAAGTAGAACATGGAATGAAAACTTTAAGCCCTCCATTAATTTGTTGATCATCATTTGCAAATTTTAGAATAGGCTATTTTACATGGAATTGCTTTGAAATATTTTGTTTAAAATATAGAACTTGCATCCTATTGAGCTTTGTGCATTTTTATTTTATACAATGAAAGAGTAATTTATGTGGTGATTTCTCTTTTTAATGGCTTTCCTACATTCAAAATTCCACTGATGGTAACTCCATTTCAGAGCTTTCATTTGGCATCAATTTTTTTCAAAAAACATTTCCTAAATAAACTCCTTTTGTTTTGAATCTACATCAAACATGTGATTGAGAGCTATCAATGAAAACAAATTGATGCAAAATTTATTTCATGAGCCTAACATAGGTATGCATTTGTAGACAACAACTGTTGAATTGCTCTCCTTTTTATTAATGCTAATGCATCTGTCACTATGTTGGTTGATTGAGAAATGTTGGTGTGTACTTTACATTCCCACTACTATGATATTGTCTAGGTCTTGTTTCTCTATTTTCTATCAATAACTATTTCTGATTGGAATGCCACTTTATCGATCTTCTACTAATGTTGAAATGAACACTTTTATTTTTTTGATGATCATTCTTTAAGCTCAGATTACTCATTCATCAAGCTAATTATTTTTCTTACCTTTCATCTCATTGTTACTTGAGAATATAATTAATGTCTCCTTTTTGTCATCCCTAATTTTATGTCATTACATATTCACTATTGATGCAACCACAAAGTATTTATAATCTTCCTATTGTAACAATGGAAAAATCTCACATAGAAAAATAGCAAGACAACTTTCAGTGATGAATTATATGACCCCTTAAACATAAAAATGATTTTTTATTGTAATAATAGAGTTTATTAATAACATATATATATATATATATATATATATACATACATATACATATATACATATATATATATACACATATATATACATACATATATATATGTATATATATATATATATATACATATACATACATATATATATATATATATATATGTATATATATACATACATATGTATATGTATATATACATATATATATGTGTATATATATATATACATATATATATACACACATATATATATGTATATATACATATACATATGTATGTGTATATATACATATATATATATACATATATATGTATATATACATATATATGTATATACATATATATATAAATGTATATATACATATGTATATACATATATATATATATATACATATGTATATACATATATATATACATATGTATATATATATATATACATATATATATATATATATATATATATATACATATATATATATATATATATATATATATATATATATATATATATATATATATATATATATATATATATATATATATATAAAACTCCTCACCAATCTATAGGATCATACAAGTCTATATGTATCTGTACCAAAAAGTTTATTTTGGTTGCAAACCTTGGAAACAAATTCTGGGCAAGGTGTTATCACTTAAAATAGACTCAACTCTTCCATTTCCACTTGAAAATGTGTCAAAATTGATTTAATGAAAGTGAACTAGATATATTTCATTTGAGTATGTTTTCCCAGATTCATGTGTCCATAAAAGTCTATACCATGTGTGGAAAGTGGTTGTGATAGTCAAAACTTAGAAAACTAGTGAAATTGGACACTTACTATAATACCATATAACTTCAAATTTCTTGTAGCCGTATGTACTTTAATGACAATGTTCTTTACTTGTATTTTTATTCTTGAAGTTGTATATTCCTTGCAACGTGTATTTTTCTTTCTTCTCAATTGTTACTTCCTCTACTATTAGATATAATGTCATGTTCCATATACTCCCTCTAAAAAGGAATTATCTTTCCCACTTACACACAATTCTATTTGTCAACCAAATCATTACCATTGCATACCCCTTTAAATTTTATCATTTTTATATATGTCTTGTAGTTATTTTTCAACTACACACTAGGCTCAAACCCTTTTAGGAGCCACATTTACATCCACATGTCACTAATCATATTTTTGTATATGACACAAACTGGTTAGGAAATAAAATAGGGTTTGGAATTTGATATTTTGGATGTATGGGTGCCATTTAATGATAAGATAGGTAAATCATTGTATAGATCGCTTTGATCTAATTTCATGTTTTTGTCATCTTGAGATTTGGAACTTTGAGAGAAGAAAACAAGAGGAGCAAGGTGGAAAGAGTGCACATGGTCAAAACAAATAGTATCACTGCTAGTCATTTAGGCAATGACTAACCCCTAAGACACTTATGCCTTATTCTTTTTCATTTACACATTAATTAATGATATAAATTCATGCACTGAATTTATCATTTTTAGCTAGTTTTATAGCTTGTCTGAAGCAAAATAAATATACTTTAAGGAATAAAGATGCTTGCATTTTCAAAAAATATGTAATGGTGTATCACTTTATAATATGATATTTTCTTTTCTTCATAAAATGTAATATATATGTATATGACTAGATCCAAGTTTTAAAAAATCTCAGTAGTTCATAGAATACAAGATTAGATATTTTGAATGATTATATCTCTTAACAAGCATGGCTCTACCTAATTTGAGCTCGTAGGTGAAAAATAGGTAACATGAATATATTATCTAAGGATTTCTACCTAAAGTAGAATATAAAAAAGATAGCCTAGTGATTGATCAGTTAGATGCACTAGTAAAGGATATATGTGATTAGGACATAGATTTGTAGACTATAGCCATGAGTATCATTATGAACTATATAGAAAAAAATATGTTAGATAGGATAATAGAGAAAATTACAAAAATCAAAGGTTAGATAACAAATTTGGTAGAAGAGGTAAAGGATACATTGACAAAAGTAGGGAACAACTTTTCCAAAATATCAAACCATTTTAAAACCATGAAAGACTCAGAGAAATCTAAATCATTGGAGAGCATGTAACATGATTGACATGTTGCATTCATGACAATGTTTTTCATGGATGACAACATACTATGGTTTCTATTAAGATAGGCAAAGTAGAAGATAGAGATTGAGGTCATATGGATAGAGGTTTGATGTTTACGTGAAGTTTGGGTAAGGACATGTTCTACATTATATCCTGATTTCAAGGCTAAGTGTTCATGAAGTAAGTCAAAGATGCATAGAAGATATGTTTGATTTATAGAGATCAGTATAGAGATAGAGTACCTACTAAGTAGTTTCTGATGATTGGATTGTATATCCTAATAGATAGAGAATTGTGATATGTGAATTTATACAATGATAAAGGTTATTTTGATGATGATTTCATCAAGTGCACAAGATCTAGAGTCACACATGAAAGAAATTTTAAAGACTATGAGTTGACATTGTTGTATGATTGTGAAATAATTAATTATCTTAATGTGGTCCTACTATAATTAATTAGGAAAGCCTCAAGGATGAATCAAGGATTTTTTTTGAGGAAAAGATATAAAGGAAGGATATTTTCCTTTTGGTGAAGTGTGTGTTGGATGTGAATTGTGATTAAGGAGTATGAACAATAGTAGATCATTCAATAAATGCGAGTAAGCAATCCCAGGGACTATTTGATGCAAATTTGCTGATCTAGTATCAGGATCATAAGGAAAAAAAGTCTGGTTAATAGGATAGTGGAAGAGGAAAGAAAAGTATAGTTCATTTCTATTATTCTACAAGGAATAATACAAAGATCATTTTAACAGTGGTTTCAATGTTCTTTGTCCTGAAGTTGTTTTGGCAATGAGTCCATCTAACTTCTACAACTCCTAATAGTGTTGGCACAACTCCTAATAGGGTTGGAATCTCTTAACAGGGATTCAAAGTCCCTTAATAGGGATAGATATGTACTAAATGTATTTCATAGACTCCTAATAGGATCCATCTTCTAACAAGGAATATTTATATTAGTACATCATCTTGTGGGCATCATCCCCATTGTGGTTTTCCCTCTAATCAAGGGCTTCCCTAGTTAATATATCTGGTATTATTGTGTATGAGTATCTTGTTATGGTTTCTTATTATATCAAGCTCATTTAGTTAGAGATCAATAAGGTCGATAAGTGTTGTAATAGTTCGATAACTAATTCACCACCCACCACCCTTCAGTTATATTGGTGGACTTTTGTTGGAATTATTTTAGAATAATTGAGGGGGGAGGGGGGGGGGTGGTGAATTAGTTATTCAAGGTCTAGATGTACAAATATTTTTTTCACAATTCAATGAACCCATAAAACATTCTCAACCATACATGCATTCATTGTGTGTTAACCAAAATTGAAATGTCACTATTAAATCAACATGTACAAACGTAAAGTATAAAACAAAACATATCCATTAGCACACTTGACATGATGATTTAATGTGGAAACCTAATTTGGGAAAAACCACTAGTAACATGCTACTCCTTTTTTCACTCTTCTAAAGTGATGCCCTATTAAAGGACAACCCTATTAAAGGTTACAACACACATTGTTAAATGTGTCTCGGTTAAGGGATTTCAATCACCCTATTAAAAGTGAGCCTTGTTAGATGACTTTAGGCCATTCACTTTGAATGCCACCCTATTAAAGGACTTCCCAATGACTGTTAAGTCAACCTTACTCCAAAGGATTTACCCTAGGCTGATACAATTGTTAGAAAGTAATAGTAGAGCTTTGATCTGATACAACTTACAACCTTACTTGTAGATTACAGATCACTATTTAGTCCTCAACTCTAATTGGATTCCAATCTTTGCAGCTCTGACAGCTTGTTCACCCTTCAAGCAATCATCCTGTTTAAGCCTTCTTGCTCAGTTTTCCATTGTAGGCTTCTTCACTTGGGTCACTTGATGAAGCAAATCCCTTTCCTTCTCCTTGTCAAATTTTTGCATCAAAACTCTCTACCCTCTTTGCTTCATGACTAGACATCTCTACATATAGGAAATTAGAACTCCTTTCTTGCTCATTATCCATCACCAAAATTAGGGTTTCTGATGGATTAGGTTGGATACAATGTATCTACCCCATGTCTTATCTTTTCTAGAAACTTCTCCTAGAATCCATTTGAATTTTCCTCCAAAATGGTTTACATAAGATTATATGCCACTAGCTCATCAATCTTACCTTCCTCCTAATTCACAAGTTCCAAGAAAAAAAACTTGTCAACTTTTATTTGGTGAATCTTTGATCTTTGTCATAATGCAACAGCTCGACATTATCAATTTACTGATGCTCAACACATACTATGTTACTCGGCATCTATTATAAAATCACTTAGCATCAACTAGCTTGCTTGGCACCAACTAACTTGCTCAGCATCCACTAGAATTTTCTTTCACTCAGCTCCAACTAAATTTTTGCTAAACTTGCACTAACTTTTCTTGGCACCTTCTTTCAACTTGGTCAAGCTTGACAAATGAACTTTGTTCAACCTTATTCTTCTAATCTTTTTAAGTGTAGCTAGTCATTTTGCAACCTCAAGTAGATCACAAAACAATATGTTATCACTGTCTTAATTAATTCTTGTACTTCAATACATAATTATAACTCAACCTTTCCTCTAGGTAATTTGGTTACATCTTGTTGATCAAATCCTCCACATCAATCAACTAAGTGATAGTGCTTGAAACATATAAGCAATTGTTTGAATGACATGTAGTAGTTTTGATATTAGTGAAAAAATAATGATTGAAACACACATTCTTCTTCTTTCTACTCAAATGATCTTTTCAATCATATATCAACAATCTCCCTCTTTCACATTGATGAAAAACCAAACTAATCAACCAAAAAAACAAAGGATGAACATCTTGTTCCACCCAACTAACTAGGTTAAAACAATAAGGCAATCCCAAAAAGAAAGCTTGTGATTAAAACATCTCCCTCTATCATCCTTTCTCCCTCTATCAACAACTTTCTTCTGATTAGGTTACAAAATATAACATTATCTTCCTTCATGGATCAAAAGAATATCTCCTTCTTTTTGTTCTGATCCTTCCTCTGATTGCTTTCTGCTTTCTCCCTCTTTCTTTCTTACCAAACCAATCTATAATTACTTTCTCCCTTTGATCATCTCCCTTGATTAGTTTAATGTACTTTCTTCCTCTTTGAAAACAATGCCAAAGACATATACTTAACACTTGACATCTTTTTTGTATGCAAATATAGACTTTTGTAGATTCTTCAATTTTCTCCCTCTGTCACCTTGCTTGTGACTAATTTGTAACCCCAACTCTGTAATTACTTTAGGCAGTTTCTAAAGTAAAATCATCTCCATAAATTTGTATGAAATGAATGTCAACTTGTTTGATGTAGGGTATTCCCTTTGTCTTTTACATAGCCTTTGATAGGGGTATCACCCCTAGTTTACCTCTTAGATACTCATAATCATCCTTAGGTAATGCTTTTGTGAAGATATCAACAATTTTCTCCTTTGTGTCGATATATTCCATCTTCACCTCTTTGTCTTGAACCAATTCCATTATATAATGATACTTTATTACAATGTGCTTTGTCTTTGTATGCATTACAAGATTCTTTGATATATTTATAGCACTTGTATTATCATAATAAAGTGTCACTGGTTCTGTGATTTCTTCTTTCATTCTCTTAAGTAGCTATTTGATCCATACAATGTTTGTACAATTAATAGTAGAAACATACTTTTCTTTAGTAGTAGATTTGGAAGTACAAATCTACTTCTTGCTAGTCCATGTAACAAGAGTTCTACCTAAGAAGAATGCTCCTCCACTGGTGCTTTTTCTGTCATCAATATTTCCAGCTCAATCAACATCAGTGAAGGCTTTCAGTTCAAACTTTTCATTCTTCTTATAGTATAAACCATACTCTTTTGTTCCTTTCAAGTATCTCATCATTCTTTTCACATCCATCAAGTGATTCTCTCTAGGGTTAACAGAGAATCTTGCAACTATCCCCATAGCTAATGCAATATCAGGTCTACTGTGTACTACATATTGCAATTTTCCAATCATGGATCTGTATAATGTTTGATTGACCTCAGCTAAATCATCATTCTTTGATAGCTTGAGTGTTGTCACCATAGGTGTACTTACTAGTTTTGAATCCTCAAGTCCACATGTCTTCAATATCTCTTTGACATATTTTGATTGAGTGATATATACATCATATTTCATTTGATAAACTTATAATCCCACAAAGAATTTAATCTCACCAAACATTGACATTTCAAACCTTGTTTCATCTAATTTGCAAAATCTTTACACAAAGCATCTTGTCCTCCAAATATGATATCATCAAAAAATATTTTAGATAACAATATACCTTTTTCTTTATCTATCTTCAAGTGCAAATTGTTGTTATCATCTCTCCTTTCAAATCCAATCTTAACAAGATAAGTATGAAGTCTTTCATACCATGGTCCTAGTGCTTGTTTCAATCCATATAGGGCTTTGTGCAATCTACATACCATGTTCTTATTTTATTTTTATCAAAAAATCCTTTTGGCTATTCTATGTTGACTTCTTCTTCTAATATGCCATTTAGAAATGTAGACTTGACATCCATCTGATAAACTTTGAAACCTTTGTATGCAACATAAGCAAGCATAATTCTTACTCCTTCCATTCTTGTAATAGGGGCAAATGTTTCACCATAGTCAATTCCATCTTCTTGTGCATACCCTTTGCAAACTAATCTTTCTTTGTTTCTTCTCACTTCACCATTCTCATCTAGCTTGTTTCTGAATACCCATTTTGTGCCAATCACATTCTTGTTTTTTGGTCTAGGAAGTAGACTCCAAGTCTTTTTCTTTTCTATCTACTAATTTTTTTCTTCCATAGCCTTGTATCAGTCATCATCTTCCAATGCATCTCTCATTGTATTAGATTCCTTCATGCTTAATAGACATGATTCACCTCTCAATCTATTTCTTGTCATTGGCCTTACGTCTTTGTCTCCAATGATTTGATCTCTAGGATGGTGTCTTTTGACACATTTGGATAGTTTAGGCTTAGTTCTTGTGGCTACATTATGTCTCTTAGCTTCAATATCACTGTGTGCATCTCTATTAGGTATTTCAACATCTCTTTCATGTGTGCTAATCTTAGAGTCAGATTGTGGATTCTCCTCATTCTACAACTCAACATCTAAATGCAACTCATCATTTATAAGATGTGACTCAATAGTTGTTGAGACTTGCTATTGGTTTGCTGCATGATTTGTAGCATCTTCTTCAATAGGCATTCCTTCATAATAGTATACAAATGATTTGTATGCATTTGGTTCTTTTGTAGGTTTAGCCTCATGTGCTTCTATAAATTCATCAAAATTCACATTTGCACATTCCACAATTTTTTTAGTGTTAGTAATTAAAAACTTATAAGCTTTACTTCTTGTGGAGTAGCCAAGGAATATACCTTCTTTGCTCTTTGCATCAAACTTTCCACTCCTAACATCTTTAAGAATATAACATTTGCTTCCAAATACCTTAAAATATTTCACATTAGGTGGATGACCATACCATAGCTCAAAAGGTTTTGAATGAGTACCTTTCTTTACTTGCACATGATTCAAGGTGTATAAATTAGTACTTACAACTTCTCTCCAATATTTTAGAGCAATACTTTTCTCCATCATGAGTGTTCTAGCATAGTCTTCTTTCAACAATTCCATTTTGTGGAGGGGTGCTAGGTGCAAATGTTTGTCTCTTGATTCCTCTATCATTATAGAACATCTCAAACTATTGTGAAGTGAATTCACCTCCTCTATATGATCTCAAGTATTTAAAACTCTTGCCTATTTCTTTTTCAACTCTTTCCAAGTACCATTTAAACATTTGAAAAGCATCTAATTTTTGTTTTAGAAAAATGACTATCATCATTCTAGAATAATCATCAACAATCAACATTATATACTTATCTCCTTTGTAAATTTGCACCTCAATAGGTCCACACAAGTTAGTATGAAAAATTTCAAGTATTTCCTTAGAGGTATAAGCTTTACTTTTAAAGCTTGACTTTGTAATCTTGCCTAGCTGACATTGTTTGTACATTCTATTTTCTAGTTTCTTCAACTTAGAAAAACCTCTAACTCATTTCATGTTTCTAATACTAATCAAATTATCAAAATTTACATGACATAATCTCTTGTGCCAAGGCCATACATCATCAAATTTTGCAATAAGACAAGTAGCATCTTCTACATCCAAATAGAATAGATTACTTCTAGTTTGATCACCTTTACCAATCAAGTTTCCATTTGTATCATATATCTTAGCTGATTTGTTTTCAAACTCAACTTTTCATCCCAAAATTTTCAATTGTGACACCCTTAACAAGTTATAATTCAATCCTTCAACATAATAAGCATTATCACATGAAATTTTGTCTGTGAGTTTGATAGACTCTTTTTGTTTTATCAAACATGGTGCATCATTATGAAATCTTACACTATTTCCATCATAACAAGTTATGGTAATGAACTTAATTTTGTCTCCAATCATGTGATGTGAGCATCCACTATTAATGTTTCATTTCTCATTCTTGTTCACACAAGTCATAAGTGCAGTTTCTTCTTCCTCATTTGATTCATTCTTCATTGCAACATATACCACTTCATCATCATTTTCATCAGAGTCATGTTCATTAGCAATGTAGCATGACTTCTTTCCTTTGTCTCTGTAATCTCTTCCATCATCTTCTCTTCTATTTTTTTGCTTGTTCCCTTCTCTAAAGTTCTTCTTCTATGTACATCTTATAGCAATATGACCAACTTTATTGTAATTGAAACAAACAATAGGTAGCTTACCTTTGAACTTGCCTTTTCCTTTGTGAAATCTTCTTGCCAGCAATGCTTGCAATTGTTCAATGTTTTCCTCATCTGTGTTACTATCACTAGATGCATACTTTATCTTCCTTTTTTTCTTCTTCTGCTTCACCTCCTCAGAATCCTTTAGTAACAATTTTTCTTTGAAAGCTGATTCAATACTTTCTAGTTTGTAGTTGTCAAAATTAGATAACTCAAAAGTAGTAAGTCTTCCTACCAGGCTTTCAAGCGTTCGATTATTTCCTAGTATACATCTTAACTCTTGGATTGTAGACACTCTAATGGCATACATAGGCAACATTATTCTCAAGATTTTCCTTAGCATAGTATCGTCATCTATTTTACTAGTAGCACCTTTTATTGCACTAACAACTTCTTTTATTCTAGAAACATATTGAGCAATATTTCACCTTCTTCTATTATCATGTCATCAAACTTACCTCTAAGGATTTTTGACTTGGATCTTTGAACATTTTTTTCTCCCTCATAGATGGTTTCTAGGGCATCCCACATTTTCTTTTCACTTTTAAGACCTTTGATATCATCAAACTTAGCATAGCTTAGGGCAAAGGCAATCTCCAACATCACTTGATTGTGTTCTTTCTTTTTCTTCAAATTGTCAACAATTAGGGCTCCTATTGGATCAACATGTTCTACTAAGATATAAGATTGTGCATAATCTCCAAGTCCTCCAAGGTATAGCTTCATCAAGCTTTTCCATGTAGAGAAGTTATCTCTATTGAGCTTGGGTACCTCTCTTTTTCACATCTTGATCTTTGTGCTCTTAGTACCTTAAAACTAATCCTCTTAAGCAGGTGGCTCTAATACCAATTGTTGGAATTCTTTTAGAATAACTTGGGGGGGGGGGGCGGGGGGGGGGGGGGGGTGAATCAGTTATTCAAGGTCCAGATGTACAAATTAAAATTTTCACAATTCAATGAACCCATAAAACATTCTCAACCATACATGCATTCATTGTGTGTCAACCAAAATTGAAATGTCATTGTTAAATCAACATGCATAAATGTAAAGTATAAAACATAGCATATCCATCAGCACACTTGACACAATGATTTAACATGGAAACCCAAGTTTGGAAAAACCACCAGTAACATGCTACTCTTTTTTCACTCCTCTGAAGTGATGCCCTATTAAAGGCCAACCCTATTAAAGGTTACAACACACATTGTTAAATGTGAATTGATTAAGGGATTTCAATCACCTTGTTAAAAGTGAGCCTTATTAGAGAACTTTAAGCCATTCACTTGGAATGCCACCCTGGTAAAGTATTTCCCAATAACTATTAAGTCAACCTTACTCCAAAGGATTTACCCTAGGCTAATAAAATTGTTAGAAAGTAACAGTGGAGCTTTGATCTTATACAACTTACAACCTTACTTTTAGATTATAGATCACTATTTAGTCCTCAACTCTGCTTACTTCCAATCTTTTCAGCTCCGATAGTTTGTTCACCCCTCAATCATTCATCCTCTTTAAGCCTTCTTGCTCAGTTTTTCATTGCAGACTTCTTCACTTTGGTCACTTGATGAAGCAAACCCCTTTCCTTCTCCTTTTCATATTTTTGCATCAAAACTCTCTAACCTCTTTGCTTCATGACTAGACATCCCTACATATAGGAGATTAGAACTCTTCTCTTGCTCATTATCCATCACTAAAATTAGGTTTTTTGATGGATTAGGTAGGATACAATGTATATACCCCATATCATGTCTTTTCTAGAAACTTCTCCTAGAATCCATTTGAATTTGCCTCCAAAATAGTTTACATAAGATTCTGTGCCACTAGCTCATCAATCTTATCTTCCTCCTAATTCACAAGTTCCAAGAAAATAAATTTGTCAATTTTTCATTTGGAAAATCTTCGATCTTTGTCATAATGTAGTAACTCAACATTATGGATTTGTTGATGCTCAACACATATATGTCACTAGGCATCTATTGTAATTTCACTTGGCATCAACTAGATTTTACTGGTGCTCGACATCAACTAAAAATTACTCAACATCAACTACCTTGCTTGACACCTACTAACTTGCTTGGCGTCTACTAGAATTTTCTTTCACTCAACTCCAACTAAGTTTTTTCTTGTCTTGCACTAACTTTTCTTGGAACCTACTATCAACTTGGTCAAGCTTGGCAAATGAACTTTGTTCAACCTTATTCTTCTGATCTTTTTAAGTGTAGCCAATCATTTTGCAACCTCAAGTATATCAACAATACATTATGTTATCACTATGTTAACTGATTCTTTCACTTTAATACATAATCATAACTCAACCTTTTCTTCAAGTACCTTTGTTACATCTTGTTGATCAAATCCTCCTCATCAATCAACTAAGTGATAGTGCTTGAAACATATACACAATTTCCTTACTAGCATGTAGTAGGTTTGACATCAGTGACAAAACAATAATTGAAATACACACTCTTCTTCTTTCTACTCAAATGATCTTTTCAATCATTTATCAACAACTTTATATTCTAAAAATTGGTATCAGAGCATTAGGTCCTTGAAGACCAAGCTTAATAACTTTGGGAATTCAATGGCCAATCACTTCAAAAAATATAGTCCTAAGTTTGATGGGGTTAACTATGACAATTGGAAAGAAAAGATGAAGACTCATTTTCTATGTATGACTTTGGGATATTGTGTTTTGATAAATGATAACAAAACAATTGTGGAAGAAAACAAGTTTGAAGAATGTAGCAAAGTAGAAAGAGATCTAATTATGTGTAATATGTGAGCTAGAGAAACCTTATTGAGAACTCCTCTTTAGAATGAATACAATCAGGAAAAGTCACTAGAATCATCTCATAAGACTTGGAAAGACTTATTATATAATTTTGAAGGAGATAAACATACAAAAAGGCTAAGATTACATAATTAGATATGCTTGTTTCAAGATGCTAAAATGTTGGAAGATGGAGAAGCTATGTTGGTAGGATATCTAAGATTGTTGCAGGAATCAAATCATGTGGTGGTCCAATGAAGAATATGAGATTGTATGGAAGATTTTGAAAAGATTGAAATCACCATTCAAGAAATTAGTACACATGATTGAACTAATGATACCCTATACTAAGAAGTTTACCACAAAAAAATTTCTTGGAAGATTGGAAGCAACATAAGAAATTTTGAGACAATCTAGAGAATTGACAAGAGTGGAAGTAGTGTTTAGTACCTTAAGTTTTCACCTATGCTTATCCAAAAGTGCAAGACCCCATGGAGATTTTGCTAGCAATAGTAGAACCAAATCTAAAGAAGACAAAAGATTGAAGAAGGAATAGCCCTAATTGTAAGCAGAGAACTAGATGGTAAGAAAAAAATTTAATGTTGGACTTGTAGTGAATTTTTTCATTATGCATTTAAGTGTCCTAAAAGAGAGACGTATAAAAAAAATTTCAAGCCTAAAAGACTTAGAGATTGTAAGTATGTTAATGAAGATGATGAATCTAAAGAAATAGCTCAAATTGAAAGTTATGATGAGTTAGAATTTGTAGCCATAAAGGAAGATGATCTTGATAAAGAAATTAGATAAGAAAAGGCTCTAGTTTCCCAAATTGGAAAGAAATATGATTGGATTATAGAGAGTGGATTTTCATATCATATGACTTGTGATATGAACAAGTTTGTTAAATTCAAAAACCATGACAGAGGTATTGTTAGAGTTGGTAACAATGTGGCTTGTCATATCACATGGATATAATCTACTACTCTTGATTGAAAGACTAACACTGATGATGTTTATTTTTTTGATGGTTTAAAGCATAACTTATTGAGTGTTGGACAGTTGGTGGATAAAGGTTATCAATTGTAATTTACAGAGAAGACTTGTACTATCAAAGATAAGGATAGTAAGATGATTGGAACAAGTACAAGATCTAGAGATAATGTATTTCAATTAAATCCTACTGAGATGACATGTTTGGTTTCAAAAGTGGATAACAATTTGTTATGGCATATAAGGTTTTGTCATATAAACTTTGATAACATAATGAAGGTTAGTAGCACATTTGCATTTAGAGATTCTCCTAAGATCATGAAGCCTACTAATTTTGTTTGCAAAGAGTGTTTTATGGCTATGCAGAAGAAGGTATCATTTCCCAACAAGAATTTTACTACTACAAAGAAGTTGGAGATTATTCATACAGATTTTAGTGGCCCCACCAAAATAAGAGGATGGAGAAAGATACTTTATGAATCTTGTTAATAATTTCACTAGAATGATGTGGGTAGCATTTATTAAAGAAAAATATGAAGCATTTGATATTTTCAAGATATCTAACAATAGAGTTGAGAATGAATGTGGCATTAAGATTAAATTTTTGGGATCAATTAGAGGTGGAGAGTTTACTTCTAGAGAGTTTAAGATGTTTTCTGAAGAAAATGGGATCAAGAGATAGTCATCATCACGTAAGACTCCTAAGTAGAATGGGATAGCAGAAAGGAGAAATCATTATCAAAGGCAACAAGACAAATGATGTTTGAGAATGATGTATCCAAGACATTTTGGAGAGAGCCAATCAATAAAACAATATACACCATGAATAGAGTGCTGATTAGAAAAGGTACAATTAAGACTCTTTATGAATTGTGGTTTGGTCATACACATTTAGTAAAGTATTTCATAATGTTTTCAAGTAAGTGTTACATAAAGAGAGATGATGATGTTGGTAAGTTTGATCCAATAAGTGATGAAGGTAAATTCCTTGTTATTCATTAAAAATCAAGGCTTGCAAATGTTTTAATCATAGAGCTAAGAAAATTGTTGAGTGTGCAAATGGAAAAGTTTGGAATTAAGGAGAAAATGAGAGATTACAATTCTTGCAAAGAAGAAGACAATCCTAGAATTGCTAGAGAAAATACAAAAGTTTTCTTTGAGACTAACAATGAATTGAAAAATCATGTACAAATTATTGAGCAAAGAGGAGAATAGAGATCTGAACCAGAAGAAGAGATAACTATTGAGATATAAATTCCCACGCCTAATAGGAACTTGATAAAGAATCACCCTACAAAGAACATCATTAGAAGCATAGAAAAAGGAGTACTGACAAGAAATAGAGTCAATGAGGAATAATGTTTAATTTCCCAAGTAGAACCTAAGAGTACAGATGAGGCATGCAAAGATGATCATTGGATTCAAGCAATGAAAGAGGAACTGGACCAAATTGTGAAGAATGATGCATGGTAATTGGTTCCTAGGCTTAAACACACAAATGTTATAGGAACTAAATGGGTATTCAAAAACAAGATGAATGAACAAGGTGAAGTTGTGAGAAATAAAGCTAGACTAGTATTGAAAGGTTATTTATAGCAAGAAGGAATAAATTATGAAAAGACATATGCACCTATTGCTAGAATGGAAGCAGTAAGAATATTTTTAGCTTACGTAGCAAATAAGAAGTTCAAAGTGTATTAGATGGATGTCAAATCAACTTTTTTGAATGCAAAACTTGAAGAAGAAGTCTACATTAAGAAGATTTGGGTATTTCCTTTGATAGATGACAAGATATAGATGACAAGGATATTGTATGTAGATTAAATAAAGCACTGTATGGTCTAAAGAAAGAACCTAAAACTTGGTATGTGAGATTAGACAAATATTTGGAAAAGCTTGGATTTCTTAAAGGTATAGTAGATAGTATCTTGTATTTGAAATAAATTGAGAATGGTTTGATAATAATAGTGATATTTTTTGATGATGTATTCTTTGGAGGCAATGATGAAGCAAGTGATAAGTTTGTTGACGAAATGAAGAATGAGTTTGAGATGAGTATGATTGGTGAGATGAAGTTCTTTCTAGGTTTGCAGATTGTGGAAAATAATGATAGAATTTTCATATCAAAAGATAAGTATTTGAAAAAATTGGTGAAAGGATTTGGCTTTGAAATTTGTAAGCATGTTAGTACACCAATGATAAGTAGTCACAAGTTATCTAGAAAAGATGAGACACCTATAGTTGAGGAGAAGAAGCATAGATAAAAAATTGGAGGTTTGCAATATCTACCTCACACCAAACCAAATATAGAAAATGTAGTCGGGATTGTAGTTGATCCTAAGGAGTATAGTTATGTAGTAGTAAAGATGATATTTAGATATTTGAATGGAACATCTTATTATGGGATATTGTATGATAGATCAAGTAATTTCACTTTATGTTCTTATACTGATATGGATTGAGAAGGCAGTATGGATGACATAAAAAGCACCAATGGTGGCACATTTTTTTTAAGGAAGATTGATTTCTTGGCTAAGCAAGAAACAAGATTATATTTCATAGAGTACAACTAAAGTAGAGTATGTAACAATAGTGCATAATTGCAATAAGGTCATGTGGATGAAGAATATGTTGCAGGATGTTGAGATAGAATTTTTAGAACTTCTTATCATATATTGTGATAACACAAGTATAGTAAGTATGTCTAAGAATCTAGTATTGCATTCTAAGACTAAGCATATATCTATTAAGTATCAAGTTTTGAGAGAGAAGATTGTAGAGAAAGGGATCATATTAGAGTATGTCAGTAGTAAAGATCAAATCACATATTGTTACGATTAAACCACAGACAAAAATAACAATTACATGCAAATATAACCAACATCAAAAAATAAAAGATCACACAGAAAAGAACACAAGACACCAAGATTTAACATGGTTCACCCAATCCCTATGCTATGTTCACCAAAAAACAAGTCTGATATTATTACGATCCAGTGATTACAACTTGATTACAATCTGTAATCCCTTATAGCTCAATACTGCCTCAAGAACCAATTTTTGCATCACCACTATGAAACAATCCCTAACCCTGAGATCTTTTATACCAATATTTTTACTACTTTAGGGTTATAGTTAATAATTACATGTTGGCCCAAAATCTCAATAAAATAGGGCCCAATTTTTTTTCAAGGCAATGCCCTGAGCCCTAAATAATTTATGATGTATAGTACTTTCCTGATCAGTCACCACAATCTAACAATCTCCCACTCAGGAACTGATCAATTACTTTCCTGATCAGTCACCACAATCTAACAATATCCCACTTGGGGACTGATTAGGCTCCACACTAAACAAGAAATATATATTTATGAAACCTTTTCCTAAAGATACATTTGAGTACTTGAGAGGCATGTTTGGGGTTATGCCCCTAACTACTTCATAGTAGATGATGCAAAGATTGCATCTATCTAGTGGTACAAAGCACTATTATTTGACTAGACTGAATGTTGATGCTTCCTATATGGGGAAGTATCTAAGATGTGAAAAGTCATTTGGGACTCTTGGTAATTGGTCTTCAAAACAATGTCTTTAGACACTTGAGCTAGTTGAAGATTTAGAGTAGATGATTGACATAATGAAGTCTTTGTCATTGATGTCAATGGGGGAGAGAAGTGTGTATAAAAACATCTCATAAGTATGTATGGGAGGAAGAATACTAAAATGGGGAATAGATTGATGTGTGGAGAAGAGATTGAGATCTCCTTTATCAATGATGAGTAACATTGAATGGGGGAGAATTTGAGAGTTTTTTAGTGTGTGAACAAACTGATGTGAGTAGAAAGAGTTAAAAAATAGAGTAGCATTCAAGTGAATTTAAGATTTGATTTATGAAAAGGATTTGAAAAGATGAGATCATAAGTAGCAGTTGCACCAGAGTGTTGTAATTTAGATTCAAACTTTGTTGGGAGTTGTGCCAACCCTAGTAAGAATTATACAAGGTAGATGAACTCATTATCCAAAACAACTTAAAGGGAAAGACCAGTGAACCCACTATCTAAATGATCTATTTATTATTCCTTGTAGAACTATAGAAATGAATTGCACTTTTCTTTCCCCTTCTACTATACTGTTAATCATTTAACTTATGCTCCTTCTTATCTCAATACTCGAACACCAACTTTGCATACAATAATCTCTTGCATTGATTACTTGCATTTACTTGAATTTAATGATAGTAATTTTGAGTGGTGGAAACTCAAGATGGAAGACTTGATTGAAGATCATGATCTATGGGAGGTACCTTTTCTTGATGTGAGACCCACAACAATATAGAAAGATTGGGATCTCAAGGATCAGAAAGCTAAGGGCCTCATTAGACTCTATCAAGCTGATTTAATTCTCTTGAATGTTCTTGACGAGAAGACCATAAATAGTTTGTAGACACAGCTTGGGTTTGTGTATCAAGCCAAATCTTTGGTGAACAAGTTGTTCCTAATGAAGAATTTGTATTCTCTAATAATGGAGGAATGAGGATCTATTATAGATCATCTAAGTGCTTTTAATTTATTGATTGCATAGTTGACATCATCTGGTGTCAAGATAGAGGAGGAGGATCGATGTATGACCCTATTATGTTCCTTGGCAGATTCACGGGACCATCTTGTGATGGCTCTTGGAAGTACTTTAGTCACTTTTAGAATGGATGATGTGGTGTCTTCATTGTTATCTGAGGAGACATGGAGAAATTCTTTAGATTTGGCTAAGGAAGCTCTTGTTCACGAGAGATCCAATGATAGAGGGAAGCAAAATGACAAGAAGTCTAGAAAGGGTAGATCCAAATCCCATGGAAAATCAAAGAATCTTGGAAAGTCCAACTCAAAATGATGGAATTGTGATAAGTTTGGTCACTTTTGTAAAGACTATAAAAAGAAGAAGAAGAAGAAGAAGGCTTTAGATTTAGGTTTAGAAAAATCTCAAGAAGTTGGTGATGCTTTCATTGCAGCCTTGGCATCGCATGCATCAGATGATGTGTGGTTGATAGACTTGGGTGCTTCTTTCCACATTACCCCTAATTGAAGCTAGTTCTAAAAGTATGAATTTTTTGATAGTGGAATGGTGTACTTTAGTGATGATTCTCACCTAAAGATAGTTGGATGAGGATGGGTCACTATTAGATTCTTTGATGGATGAGTAAATGGGATCAATGGGGTAATGCACATCCTTGGTTTGGCACAAAATATATTATATATAAGTATTTTGAATGATGTAGGTGTGCAAGTTTTTTTTTTTTCTAAAGATGGAAGCAAGATGATAAGAGGGGCTATGGTGCTAGCTAAGGGTACTAGGAGAGCCTTTTCTTTAGCTTGATGCATGCATTTCTTAGTGTAATAGTTCTTTTGTTTCATAGAAAAGAGCAACTATCACTTTATCCCCACCATATGAACAAGAAATAAAGAATATTATAGCTATTGGTTAAGATGGAAGTGCATCATGTGTACCTAAGGGTGCAAACACTTTGGAAGCTATTGGTGTTTTATAACTACTAAGCAAAATAATGTTCAATACCAAAGTGATATCACTCACACAATCTAAGGATTAGCCAATTCCTATTAACAATTATGTGTGCAAACCATTTGGACCCAACTTCAACAAAACCAAAGGTGGTTTTCTACTCTTTAGGCTCTACAACACCAGGGTGGGTATACCCAAGGATGATTCAAGACTAGGAAAGACTGTATGAGAATTATTTTAGTTTCATTCTGATTCTCATCTCAAATCCTCAAATACATGCATAATTCTTGAAAATTTGATAAACACATCCCATATAATAGATCTGGCCAAAATTCTTCTATAGATTTGCATGTGTTCTCAATAATAGTGGCTAACTGAAGCTAAAACATTCCATGCAAACAAGTACTGGCCAACTTTGAAGATCTACAGAAAATAAAAGTAAAATTGATTATAACTCTGCATTTGAAAACCATTTATGACATATTTCTCTTCTAGTTGAATCAATTTGACCAATGCCTAATCCATTAGGGCTCAGAGTCTACTACAAATCCTTAGATCTAATTTTTTGCCTTACAAAAAATATTATTTGCAATTCTTATTAGAATTCATCATTTAAAAATCCTTCTTACTATTGTAGCAACCTTATCAAATTCATCAAAGCTTTTACTTAATCCATTGAACTAATAACAATGATGAACATATATACAACCTAACTGGATTGCATTCAATTGCACAAGCCTTTACTCATACAACATCAAGATAACCAAGTAATCAAAAGGAGACAAAATTCAAAAAGAACTGATATGGGGACAGCTCATAATTTGTATTCATTTTCTTTGAAAATTTTATACATTTATAGTAAACTCAGAATGACCTTAGGAAGAAACATAGAGATCATTCTATATTCATGTATTCTCAGGAACTAATAGAGAAAATACATCATAAACTTGCTCCAAACATTGGACTGAAAATAGACTAAGTATCACTTAAGCTTTAAAAAAATAATAATTGGACCCTCTTTAGCCTTGGAATCTCACTTATATAGTGTGAGATGCAACAAGCTTCAGGCTAAGAGAAATTGACAGGTGTCCTTTACAAAAAATATTTACATACACCTATCACAAAATGACAAAATGTGAATAACAAAAAGACTGGTACACTAAAAATCTTTTTGTGGGTCCATTTCTATTATTCCCTTTGGGGAGAGAAAAACACTATGATCAGATTCCTTTAGTGTTCTAGTCCCTTGGGATAGGTGGCCATCAAATGTGACAGTGATGAGTCACCTCCTACCACCTGAGGATTCTCTTTGTCTTTATCATCAGTGGCAGAGGTGGCTTCTACTTTTGTGCCCTCTTCTTTATCATCATTCTCCACCTCATCATCTCCTTCTATCCATTCTTTAGACATAAACTCTTCCTTCCACTTATTATAGGTAGTGTCCTCCAGCCAATCAAAATTTAGAACTTCTCTTTGTACAGTTACTAAAGAATTTGCATTTGCCTCTATATCAACAAATCTTTTCTGATGGAGTTATAAAATATTTGTACTTTTACCAACTCCTCATTTGTCATTGCCCATAAAAAATGGCCCATTTCATTTATAACCTTATTCATTCTTTCATAGAAGACTTCATCTAGCTCCCTCTTCCATTCTTTCTTTTCCTTTATTTTATCAATGTTTTTTAGAGCACAAGGGAATAAATCAATTTTTTTCTCAAAATACTTGGAAAAAAAATAGTTAATCTTCTATAGAAAGAATCTTGCTTATCATCAAAACCCTGCAACTTATTTAGTAAATCAAAAATTCCTTCTATCTGATGATATGTTAGCTGAATAATGGATATACACATAGCAGTGATATCTAAATTTCTCTCTATCCACTTGTGTACAATGGGTCTGAATATAGCTTCATTTTTCTTCAATTCATCTCTAACAGCTGAAATCCTTGCTAATTGATCAAAAAATGTAGGCCATTCTATCTTGTCTATTAAATACATGATACCTTGCCTCAATTTTTCTTCATATTGATTATTAAGTTCTACATGCATTGCATATAACTTATTTTTCTCCTCTTCAAAATCCTTTGTAGTATAGAACTGAGGCCTTTCTAGAGTATCAGGTATCTCAATAATTGGTGTTGATTTAAAAGGCTCAACAGGTGGTCGTGGGGGCTATGCAATCCTGGTTTTACTAGTCTCTCCTATTTTTATTTTCCCAAGAATCTTCTCCATTTGAGTTACTTTATTTTCTAATGATTGTATTTGCATACCCCTCTCCTCATATGCTTTCAAAACTTCTTCAAATCTAGCATTGAGTTGGGAAAATTTATCTTCCTCTTGGCCAGACACCATGCTACCAAATTTTAGCATCTTTGATGCCATCCCAATTATTTGTTTACTACCTATCTCACTAGCCATGAACACTATCAATGCACTAGTATGCTCTACAGTGGGAATCTCATGCATTCTAGTACTGTCCCTTTTTTCCATAGACCATATAACAAGGGCTTGGTAGTCATCACTAAATTTGACTCCTCTATGAGCCTGTAGTATTTCTTTAGCAGTCCTTAGTTGAACATCCCTCTATTTCCTTACTGAATCAAAAACAATGGAATTTGTTATATCCCACTCTGGTAGAAGGAGGACTCCTGACTATCTAATTATTTGCCTCCCAGATTCAGGAGTAAATTGAGAAAAATCATTCAAAAATTTAGATTTCACCTCTTCCTTAATATCTAAATTAGTTTTGTCTAGCTATTCTGCTTTTATCCTCTCACAAGTTTTCTCAAAAATTGAGCAAAAGCCCTAGAATTTACAAAATTCTCATCATTAATAAACCTTTTAGAAGCTTGGGCAACTATTGGATCAATTTCCTTACCTTGGTAATTAGCAATGGTTAAGTCCAAGGAAGGTGTAGGAGGTTCTTGTGGCTCTCCAATCTCCAAGTTTGTAGAAGTAAAAATTACATCCCCTTCTCCACCCATTTGTCTAAGCTACTCCCTTAAAGATGCTTCATCATCAATTTGGATTGGGGACTGGCTTGGGAAGTATTGTTCTACCTGAGAAGAAGAAGATCCTTGTTCTAATTTTTGCCTTTTTGGAGAGCTGGCTGCAAATGGACTTCTTGGTCTTGGCCTCTAATGAAGGGGTGCCTATTGCACACTTTGAACCATTACATAACCTGCCCTTCACTACAAAGTATACTGGCCAAGAGGTACCACATTTCTACCGCTTATCCTTCTTTGTACCTCTGCAACCTTGTCTAGATATGTCTCAACATATATGGCTTTCTTCTCATTCATGGTTTGGATTATTATAGCAAAATTATTCATTAATTCTTGCATTTTAGCTCCCCAATATTTCTTATCTTTCAATGGATCATACTGGGGGTCAAAAGCATTAACGAATTCTAAAGTCTTACTAAATACTATCCATTTTTCTTTCCTCAATTCCTATTCTTGCAAAGTGAAAATATTTTTGATTATATCCTCTAGATAATAAACTTGTTGTACCATGTGAGAAGCTTTCACCCTTTCTCTTAAGAGGTCATAGAATCCTTCAGGATCAATAAATCTAGCATGAGATTCTACCATGTTATATCTATCCAAAAACAAATTAAGGTGCTTCTACCCTTTCCTGACAAAAACAAAATCACACACTACAATAACAATTGGAAAGAAGGTACCCTTCTTAGAAAATTCCCTCTCATCTATAGAACCTATCTGCCATAGGAGCTCAGCTATCCCTATCTTCAAGGGCACATGGAGAGGTAGAACATGAGGCTTTCCTAGAAAGCCATATACTCTTATTACTATTGAGACATTGTAAGGGATTATATCCCCCTAGTTATGACTAACCAATAGTCTTTGTGCATGGTCCTTGGGTCTAACCAATTCTAATAATGCTTGTGGAATTCTAGGGCTATCCCCTTTCAAAAGCAGCCTAAGCTTTGATGCAAAGTATCTATCAAATCTCACATAACTGGCATTTGTAGCTTCTATAGTCATATCTACACTCTACAGTTGCACTAGATTCCTCTCTCCATCCCTAGTTATTTCTAGCTCCATACCCTTGGAGAAGAAGGTAAATCCCTTGTATAAGCATACATGCATGAGCGATGAATACCAACAGAATGGTTTGTCCACTTTACCCCATGCTATCCACACTAGGCCATTGTGAATTTCTTTCGCAAGGAAAGTAGCAAAATCTAGGATAGTGCTCATCCCAAATTGAAGAGTTTGAGCCATGATAAGGACAATAGAGCCTAGGAGTTGATCAACTTCATCTATCCCAAAAATTTTGCAAAGAGAAAAATATAATGCTTGAGCTCTAAGTTTGAAATTCCTTCTCAGCAATGGCTCTAGGGTATTGGCTGTAATCACAGGCAAGGTGCCAATTTTAATAGCATGCTCCTGCAATGGCCCTGTTCTTAGGTAAATCCTTTGTGCATCATACCTTGCTTGAAGGTCATCCATATCAATAGTTTCATGCCAATGTGGTTAGGATTGAGGTTGAAAACCTCACTAATTAATTCAGGGAAAACCCTAAAGAGATTCACTCTAGCATGGTTCTTTACCCACCTTGTAATCGGATCATATTTCTTTGCCAAATCCATCAATA
The DNA here is from genome assembly GCA_028749045.1 of Cupressus sempervirens. NCBI lineage: Eukaryota > Viridiplantae > Streptophyta > Pinopsida > Cupressales > Cupressaceae > Cupressus > Cupressus sempervirens. The sequence continues at coordinate 46,854,421 of CM053787.1, forward strand.
AATCACTATCAAAGAAAACTGTGGGGACTGTTAATTTACCAATATCAAACTCCCATACATTGCTCATAGGAGTGTCCATTTTTTGCTCTAAAAACCATTTCTTAAACAAGTCCAGACCCCCCATGAAAACTTGGGCATCTCTTACCCAATTTGCTCTATCATAAAAACCTTCTTCTATGGCTACTCTCAAGTGTTTTAGAATGAGTTCCCTCCCCTTGGTTATTTCATGTACTGATAAGGGGAATTGTTCAATAAAATCATTGTGCACATAACGTTTCAAATAATTCATTTATTTGGTGAATTCTTTTTGGGGAGGCATTTTGAATAAAACCCTAGAAAATTTATAATAGTAGATACTTGAATTTCTTAAAGAGTCACAGAGTACTTACCCACTAGAATTAGCACTTCTACACTGTGTGATTTCTTTTGTGATTTTACTGGATCGCTAGCCAAAAATATTTGTGCCCTAGCTTTGAGAATTTTGTATGCCTTGATGTTCTTTCTATGCTTTGGTGATTCATTAATGGTGAGATCGTGAGTTCTTTTTATACATTGAAATCACATGAATGAAATCTGAATCATATTTACTCTTAATAACCATTGCCTCCAAATTGCAACCAAATTTGAATCCTATCTATAGATTTTCACCAGATCGAACGACTTTGATTTAAAAGGCAACAAGCTTCATGGATTTAAAAACAAGGCTACGTATTACAATACTGCTTGCCCACATTTCTTAAATTTCTTGCACCTTAGAATTGCAGGGAAGTGCCACTTGATGATCAAGACAAGATCAATGATTGGATCAATTCACATTTGAACAAAATCTAGTTAGCTATTCTGACCTATAGGAAACCTTTATATGAGTTAGTGCCTTCTGAAAACTTCCACACCAGTGGGTCCCATATATTCTTCTAAGCAAGTAGGTTCTTGACGTCACTCTTTCCATATGTCAAGCTGCCATATTCTCACTTTTCTTATCTGACGAGCATCTTCAAATTATGAGCTTGCACTAATCGTTGATCTTTGAAAGATCAATGGTGGTAATGCTGGAAATCTATAAACCTTACAAGATGAGAAAAGTGATGTTACCATGGACACGTGTCTGCATGGCACATTCTCACTTTGTTTAAACTTCCCTCAAGTTCTTTATGTGAGAAAGCATCCTTTTTTTATCAAGATAGGATCAATGGTGTGAAAAATTTCTACACTTTATGGTCAATCATCCACTTGGACCAATGAAATGACCCTTCTCAACCCTCATGCTCTGACCCACCTAACTACTACATTAATTTCTTAGGTATTCATGCCCATAACATAAGTACTACCAACTAAGCACAAGTGGCAGACCACATGGTGTAACTTAGTGTTCTTTCTTAATTTGGCCCCACTGTGACACACGTCACAAAGGTGCATACCTGCATTCCTTATTTGACTAGAATCTTCATAATGTGGGATTACACTAACCCTCAATCTTTGAAAGATCTATAGCCGATGAGGCTTCACTTCCATTTGGTAGAAAAACTTCTTTAGTGGCACATTTGGCAGTACATGTCAATGATCACTTTATAGTGTGTCACACTGCAACATATAGTTAAAATTTCTCAACCCCACCTTGCCACATGTCCAAGAACTACTTGCCCACATTATTTATCTTTCTTGCAATTTCAAAATGTGGGCATGTGCTGGCCTTTGATCTTTGACAAATCAATGGTTATAGAATTAGGCATTTTAAATACCACGTTGGCTATAGTGATGAATAAAATATCTCCATCCATTCTGACTCATTTGACATTTTCCACAGAAGACATCTCATCATCATCTTTGAGAATGGAAGGCCCATCTTGTCAAACTATGCCACTTGTCCCATTTTCACTTCCTCACATTATTTAATTCACGAGCATCTCCTTCTTGGGGGAAAGCGCTAGCCCTTGATTCAAATGAAATCAGTGGTTGATGCTTCTTGGTGATAAAGGCATATCTCTATTAGTAACTCAACCAATGATATCATAGGAAATCCAAAATGTGCACGAAAAGTACTGACGAACCTACAAAAGTTCTGACTAGCTCTGATAACCACGAACCTTTTTCAGTGCATTGGGGCTGAAATGTCAACAGGGGCTACGTGTCAAAAAGGTGCTTGCCCACAATATTTAAAGACCTCAAGCTCCATATTACGGGCAAGCCTCAACCCTAGATCTTAAAAGCATCTATGATGCTTGAAAGATATTTCAACTTGGACCTTTTTTCAAATAAAACAATACAATTTAGGCATACTTTATAAAGTTTATCAAAAGATTAATAAAGGCATCTTTGCGTGGATAAATCTTTAGGATAAAAATGTCCTGCCAAAATTTATTTGAAACAATACTTTCTAAAGTTCTCAAAGGCTAGGGCCAAACAAGGCAAGGCACAAGGTTATTTGGTAAATTTTTTTCCTAGGGTTTTTTGACCAAATTCAAATTATTTGAAGTGTACATTTAGGGTTTTTCACTGTTGAATACAAAAAAACAAGGGTGGTGAAAAACTAGGCCAATAGAAGGAAAGCTTCCTATAGAAAAGACAATGTTGTGGCATATGAGATTTGGCCACATTGGTGAGAAGGGTCTCAGAACCCTAAAAAATAAGAACCTCACTGAGGGGTTAAATGATTGTAATCTCAAGTTCAACTTCTATGCACATTGTGTCTATGGTAAACAAAATTGTTTTCAATTTTACTTTAGTTATCACAAATCTTCTGACATGTTGGATCTTATTCATTTTGATGTATCTGGTCCTGTAAAAGTTCCTTCAATCTCCAAGAGACACAAGTCTTTAGTTAGCTCAAGGAATTTAAAGCCCTAGTAGAGAATCAGACTAGTAAGAAGATTAAGTGTGTGAAAATTGACAATGATGGTGAGTTTTTCTTAGTAGAGTTTGAACAGTTCTGTAAAGAATGAGGTATTGAGAGGCATATGAAAACTCCTTATACCCCATAGAAAAATGGAGTTGTAAAAAGAATGAATAGGAAACTAATGGAGAAGGCTAGGAGTATGCTTAGTGGAGCTAGTCTTGAACATGACATTGATAGAGAAGGCTAGGATTATGCTTAGTGGAGTTGGTCTTGAACAAAGGTTTTGGGTTGAAGCTATGGCCACTACTTGCTATCTGGTTAACAAATCTCCTACATTAGCTCTTGTTGGTAAGACACCCATGGAGCTGTGGTCTAGTAAGAAGCCTTCAATTAGAAATCTTCATGTTTTTGGTTGTGAAGCTTATGCACATGTTCCAAAGGAGAAAAGACCTAAGTTGGAAAAAAAAGCTCTCAAATGTATTTTCATCAGATACAGTGTTACTCTAAAAGGATACAATCTTTAGGTCCCTATGACTGGTAAGGTGTTGTATAGTAAAAATTTCATTTTTAGAGAGCTCACATTTTCTCCTATTGTGCTACAACTAGATGAAAAAGAAAAGAAAGAAGACACTTTTCAGTTGCCTCCTACCCTTAAGAAGAACGAACAAAAAGACCATGTTGGCTCTAATAATGAGGAGAGCTCTAGTAGCTTTGATAGTTTAGAAGAAGAGGAAGAAAAACCTCAACCTCATCCCTTTGAGGAGATCCATGAGTGAAAGAAAATAGCTAGAAAGGTTTGGTTATTCTATGTTAGATTCTAGTTGTGCCTTTTCTTTGATTACTAACACTGGTGAGCCTAGATCTGTGAAATAGACTTTGGATATGGAAGATGCAAATTCTTTTTTTGAGGCCATGGATGATGAGATGGCTTCATTTGATTAAAAAAAACTTGGGACCTTGTACCTTTTCCTAAATGATGAAAACCTGTTGGTAGCAAATGGGTGTTCAAGAAGAAATTTTGTGCAGATGGTAGTGTTGAAAGGTACAAAGCTAGATTGGTTGCAAAGGGGTACTCACAGGTAGAGGGAATAGGTTATGGTTAAATATTCTCTCCTATTTCCAAGTTGATGTTGGGACTCAAATTTTCCTTCCAAATTTGAGTTCGATTTCAAGCTTTGAGCCCTATAAGTACGTTTTAATACATGTTTACCCAGTTATCCATTTGAGGCCTAAGAGATGTTTAATGTTTCTAATGTATTCAGCATATCCATGCATTCCATGAAGATAAATTATCATTCTAAGTCATTCTGTGAAGTTCCATTTTGAGCAATGTTTAGATCTACATTTTTTTCCAAAGTTTCAAATAGTGACAAGAGGCCTTGTTTTCAACTGAATATCTTGCACCTGGTTATGTTTCATGACTCACTACTTCGGTAATGTTTAACATGCACATTAGAGAACTTATATTTCAGATTTCAAGTCATTTTGACATGTTTTGACTAGGTTTGGATTCCACCAAAGTCGGTTATTTATTGTTTTTGTGCCGATGTAAATTGTTCAAAATTATGGGAGGCCCTATTTGAATAGTTATAACTTTGATGCAGTTGATCAAAATGAGAAAATTCCTTTTACATTACATTCTAGAGGTCAAAGACTTGTTATTCGTTAGATTTGAGCTTATGAAGAATCTGTTTGATCAATTTTCAAATGCAATTCCAAATGTAATTTATGATTTTTTTTGGTGTCAAGAAATGCAGATTGATCAGTACCCCTATTTAGGATCTCATAAATTTGAATCCATTATTGTTTGGATCAAATAGATTGTACTTTTTTGTTTTACTCTGAAAATTCTTTAAGTGTGTTAGTTTGCAAGTCTTGGCAAATCCATCTGCACACTTTCCCAAGTCCATTCCATTTATGAAAATCACTTTTTTGCCAATGTTTCCAATTTCACAAATCCAACTAGCCCACTTTGACAACTCACCATTTTCACCTTGTTATTTCTAATAATCCCAAATCCCAAATTTATATTCTCCTTGTGACAATGAACTAATTCGCTTGACATCGTACACCCAAGTGTTAGTTAGACCTATTTCCAAAGCCAAAACTAAACATGATTTACTATTTTCTAACATGTTTGTTAGGTAATTCTGAGAAGGCAACTTGGATGGTCAATATCTTTTGATTTACATGTCATCATGAGACAAAATCTGACAAGGTAAGAGAACATGGAATGGAGAATCAACATGTCAATTTTTAGGGGCCTAGTTAGGTGCTTTGATCAGTTTTTAAAGTTGGTTAGAGGACCCCTTTGCACAAAATTGGCAAGTTGCAGAAAGAGGTGAAATAAGTTTTCAAAGTTTTCTTCAGTGGTCGAGTTTGATTTTCAATTAGTATTTGGTGGTCAATGGATTAGTTTGAAGGATCAAGTGTTTGAAAATGAAATTTTTTTAGCTAGACCGATGACTAATCCCGTCAGATTGATAAGGCATTAGGATATAAAAGATGTTTTAAAAAGGCAGAAGTCATAATGTTTTAAAATCATTACAAAGAAGATTTTGGGTTGAGAATGCAATTACAAATCAATTTTCAAGACCATTTTCCACTTTGTAATTCCAAATATTATAAGTGGATTGTAATGATTTAAATGTTTTTTGAGGAAGCACTAGGCAGTGGGTTATAGTAGGTCACCAAACTAAAAGAGAGGTTGCCAAAGAGACAACCATAAAAGAAGTAATAGATCCTACATATTTTACTAGATCAAATTTCTCACACAGATATTTTTTGGAATATTGAATAGTTTTCTATTGGCATGTGGGAAAGTTTCACTTCAACCCCAAATATAAATTTAAGAGGGAAAGAATACAAAGAAGAGAGAAAGAAAATTGTAAACCAAGCTTTTGTGGTTTCTAACCATGGCATCCCCTTCATCACATTCTCTAACTACAACACAACAAGAGGAAAGTTTTATTTTGGTATGATTTCCTTTCAGCATATACAGTAAGCAATATAGGTAAAAAGGAATTACAAATCCATCAGTGGTGACCTTTTCTTTTAAAAAAAAATTTTACATGAGCTTTTCCATGGTGCGAGCAATTTTTGAAATACATTGTTAATGAAACTAGATGCTCAAGAGAGAGAAGTGCATGTTTCCTACAAAAGGACACCTGCCACTATGAAGAGTAGGAGCAAGCAAAGCTATGGGCTTTCCTACCTTTCAAGTCGATGATCCCAACTTTTGAACCTATGTTTAGAGATTTTTACAGGTGGAGAAGACCATTTTTTTCTATCCACACTCCTCATTTTTCCATTCTAACAAGAAAGTTGAGCGAGATGTAGAGGGAGGTGCAGGGTCTGAATGAGTGAGAGGGGTTGTTGTAGCCAGTGGACCATCTCCTCTACAATGAGCTCATCAAGTATACATACATATTTTGAAAGTACATGAAGATTCATGAGATAGTTGTCCTTGGAGTTCCCATGAAGGAAAATGAAGAAAATGATTAATGGTAAGCTATGTGTTGGATGTATGAATCACCAAACTTTATAAATGATAAGATGGTGAGACCAAGGTGATATCTACATTTTGAAAATAGAGCAATGGGAGGCATACTTATTCAAGCATCCATCTAAAGCTCCATGGCACTATAATGTGTAGTCTTTAGAAAAGTTGAAGAAGTCATCGCTGAAGCTACTAATGACTATAGAAATCATGTGGAGAGAAAGAGCTTGTTCATCACAAAAGGAGTTGCAAATGAAAACCTTTGGAGAGGAGAAGCCCACATGAAATAGAAGAAGAGGTAACAATTTTAAATCCCACATTGGCTATGAAATATGAGTTTTAAAGGTTTAAATGCAAAGGTACAATATTGTATAGTATCTTAAGAGACATGGCCTTTGCAAGCCTAAGGATTCATGCATGGGGCCCATGGGGTCTATTGACTTGGCAACCATAACAAAATTTTGAACCATGTGTGCAAATCCAGATGATGGCATGGACTCGATAGCCAACCAAAATGTGACAAGTGGTAGCTCAACTAGAAACTGCAGAAGGACACATAGCGTAGGTTTCCCAACTTGGCTTAGATTTCAAGGTGGCCACATCAATGAGGATGAAACATGGTGGTTTCCTACATTCCTACATTGATGTGGTAGTTTGCTGACTAGGAATGCGAGAAAGTGCTTTGTTGACATGTGGTAGTCGGTAGCGATGTGGCAGGCCCAAGATGGGCACTTCAAATTTTTCCACATAGCGAGATCTAATGATTAGAACTTCCTCACATTGTAGAGATGTGTAAAACTTAATAAATGTAGGGTAGCACCTAGTAAACATGTGGTAGTAGGCCTAGTCAATGATGATGTGGTAGTGAAGTGGTGCAATGACTTTGTATGAAAGAACTAATGAGAAGCTACCATGTGGAAGCATGTCAAATAATTGGACTAATCAGAGTGTGTCACATGGTGCTTAGGTGGTAGATAACATGGTAGACCATGACCAATGGCATGCTAACACATGTCAAGGCTAATCAAACCAATTTGACCTAGATCAAATTCTAGAGGGAAAAGTTAAAATTCAAAAAAATATCAAAGTTTATTATTCTTTTATTCTCTGAACGTGACAAGCCATTTTAAATATTTTGATTTATATTGTAAAGTTTGAACTTTAGAAGAGATTTAAATATTTGTCATAAAAAGCAGACCGGAAAGGCATGCTAGGAGCCTATTTTTCATTTTGAGATTCTGGGCATCTCTGATGCACCAATATAGCACTATTATATATAGTTAGAACCGAGAGAGAATGAGCTTTCCATTTTTGGAGTTTGTTCTTGCATAGGAAGCCAATAGTTCAATTTATTCAAGGTTTTGTCTTAGATATCCATTTTTCAATTTCATTCAGGTATAGTAGCTTAGATTTGATGTATGATGAAATGATGAACTGGCTGAATGCTAGAGGCAGTAAAAATGTAGTTAGAAACAATTTTTGTCACCTCCAAGCCAGTTTGATGAAGGTATTATCAGCATTTTGGATGCATTTTAGATATTATGGAAAAATAAGGGTTTTCATCATTAAGGAAGAGATATTTCCAAGTTTTTTATAGACAATGATGAGAATCATATTAGATTTTAGTTGTACAAAGATGAGAGATGCATTGCAATAGTAGAGAATGAAGATTCAAGTGGACACATGTTACTTCCAGATCAGATCCGAGATTACATTCCTTTCCTATATCTCTCTCTTTCTCATCGATTGTAAGGGTTCTAGTTCTGGAGAAAATTTCTCATTGTTGTAATACCATGTTGGAAATTTTCATTATGAGACCAAGTTGGTTCCAGTTTTTTTGTGAGACCATAGTGTTGGATCTAGAACTATGATTCCACCATTTCTCTTTAGAATTTCTCTTGTAATGAACAACAAGTAATAAGAATATAGATAGTTTTGATCTGTTAGCCATTTCTATCTTTCAATTTCATGCATCTTATTGCATTTGTTTCAAAGTAATGAATAAGAATGTAGCAAGGAGTTAATCTTCATTCTGATATGTTGTCTCCCATTCATATTGTTTGTGATCTTTTGTGTTTTACAAACAAAGAGTATGAAACTCAATTACAATTTGTTCTAGGTTGTATATATTGATTTGTTTTTCTTATGACTCAAGGAGTCATGTAAATGCTTGGTTTATCATCATAGGATTGCAAATATCATGAAGGGATAGGTCGAGTATGAGGTTTAGAAAGATGCAGATGTCTTATTCACAAGTTGAATGGATAGATTAGGAAGACCATGATGTATGGGATATGTCAATGACTTCAAGGATGTGTGTTAGAGGTTTGTGGGATTGCCCAAAGATGAGGCACTAATTAGCTACAGGATGAAAGTGTTATGTTGTTCATGTCTTGGTTTTGTTGAAATCAACATCATTAATCAAATATATTTTCCCTTTAATGTTGAAGGAGTTGAAAAGGATGCCCTTTCTTAGCTTATCAATTGCATAGGTCACGTTATTATCTATTTCGTGTCTATGATCTTTGCATAAGTATAAAAGATATAAGGGTTCTAATCTACTTTGTTTTAGATTTAGTTGTATGCTTTTTTAGAACACTAGTATCATATGAAGAATCTAATAGGTCCACCCATGTAGGTTTTGTAGAGCCTGAAGTAGGAGAAGGGTCTAGCGTTATAGTTGGTTCGATGTGTAAAAGGATATGTTACAAATGGGAAGTAGTTGTCCCCAGATGTATTATATTCTCATCAGTGTAATTTGAAATCATAACATTTCAAAACACCAACAAAATGACAACTCTATTAGGGAGATGATATTTTTATGTTTGGGAAGGGTAAGGGTATGTTTTTTGATTTTAAATCTCAATTGTCAGCATAGTTTGAGTTGAAAGATCTCGGGGTAGCAAGGTACATCTTGGTTATGGAAATTAGTAGAGATAGGTCTAACAAAAAATTTTGGTTGAGATAGAGTAAGTATGTGAAGTCTATGTTGGACAAGTTCAGCATGGTAGATTGTAGACCATTGTGTGTTCATGTTTATATAACTTTGTTTTGATCCAAAACTTTGATTCCACTATTTCTCTTCAACATTTCTCTTGTAATGAACAAGTAATAAGAATATGGATAGTTCTGATCTGTTAGGCATTTCTATGTTTCAATTTCATTCATCTGATTGTATTTTTTTCAAAGAAGTGAATAAAATGTAATAGCAAGTTAATCTTCATTCTGATATCTTGTCTCCCATTCATGTTGTTTGTAATATTTTATGATTTGTAAACAAAGAGTATGAAACTCAGTTGCAATCTGTTCTAGGTTGTAAATGTTGATTTATTTTGTTTGTGACTCAAGGAGTCAAAGAAATGCTTGGTTTATCATCATAGGATTGTGAATCTCATGATGGGATAGGTTGAGTATGAGGTGTAGAAAGATGTAGATGTCTAATTCACAAGGTGAATAGATAGATTAGGAAGGTCTTGATGTATGGGATATGTTAATGACTTTCAGTGATGTGCGTTAGGGTTTTTTGGGATTGCCCAATAGATAAGGTACTAATCAGCTATATGATCAAAGTGTTATATTATTCATTTCTTGGTTTTGTTGAAATCAACATCATTAATCAAATATATTTTCCCTTTAATGCTGAAGGAACTGAAAAGGATGCTCTCACTGAGCTTATCAATTTCCTAGGTCATTTTATTAGCTATTTCATGTCTATGATCTTTGCATAAATACAAAAGATATAGGGTTCTAATATGCTTCATTTTAGATTCAATTGTATGCTTTTTTCGAACATTGGTACCATATGAATAATCTAATAGGTCCACCCACCTAGGTATTGTAGAGGATGAAGTAGAAGAAAGGTGTAGCCTTATAGTTGGCTTAGTGTCTAAAAGAATATGTTGTAGATGGGAAGTAGGTACCCCTAGATGTATCATGTTCTCATAGGGGTAATTTGAAACTGTAACATTTCAAAACACTAACAAAATGGCAACTCTACTGGGGAGATGATATGTTGTTGTTTGGGAAGGCTAAATGTATGATTTCTGATTTTAAATCTCTATTGTCAGCATAGTTTGAGATGAAATATTGTGGGGCAGCAAGGTACATCTTGGGTATGGAAATTAGTAGAGATAGGTCTAATAGAAAACTTTTCTTGAGTTAGAGTAAGTATGTGAACTTTGTGTTGGATGAGTTCAACATGGTAGATTGTAGACCATTGTGTGTTCCTATTTCTATGGGAACAAAGTTATCTATAGATGATTTTCCAAAATCTCCTAGTGAGGTGGAGGACATGAGTAGAGTACCTTATGGTAGTGCAGTTGGCAATCTTATGTATGCTATGGTCTGTACTAGACTAGCCATTGTCCAAGCAGTGAGAGTTCTAAGCTAGTTTATGGCTAATCCTAGATGGGTACATTGGGATGCAGTTATAGGTCTAATAGAAAACTTTGGTCTAACATAAAAATTTGGTTGAGTCAAAGTAAGTATGTGAACTCTGTGTTGGACAAGTTCAACATGGCAGATTATAGACCATTGTGTGCTATTGTTTCTATGGGAACAAAGTTATCTATAGATGATTTTCCAAAATCTCCTAGTGAGGTGGACGACATGAGTAGAGTACCTTATGCTAGTGTAGTTGGAAATATTTTGTATGCTATGATATGTACTAGACCAGACATTTCCCAAGTAGTGGGAGTTCTGAGCCAGCTTATGGCTAATCTAGGATGGGTACATTGGGATGCAGTTAAGTGAGTGTTTAGATATTTGAGGGTACAACAGATTACTCCATTTTTTTTTTATCATGGTACCTCTTCTAGAGCTCCACATTCAGTTTGTATTCATGGGTTTCTAAATTTAGATTGGGCAGGTGATATTGATAGTAGGAGATCCACCAATGCTTATGTGTTCTTTATTTTTGGTAGTACCATCAGTTGTATGAGTAAGGGACAACTTGTGGTTGCTTTTTCCACTAAAGAAGCTAAGTACATGGCTGCTACTCATGCTTGCAAGGAAGCCATTTGAATTTGGATATTGTGTTGTGATATTGCTATTGATGCAAGAAAGATTACTATTTAGTGCAATAGTTAGAGTCCTATTTTCCTTGCAAAGAATCCAACTTTCCATGCAAGAATGAAGCACATTGATGTGCAGTTTCACTTTGTGAGAGATATGGTGGATGATGGAAAGGTAAATTTGGAGAAGGTAGATACTATAAAGAATTTTGTAGATACATTGACCAAACCAGTGGGTACAGAGAAGTTTAGATGGTGTTCAAAGTCTATGGGCATTTTGGACTATAGGGATCAGTTCCTATTATGTTCTTGTTGCTCTTACAAGGTGTTCAACAAGTGGGAAAATGTTAGGAATAAGGTGTCTCAACCTTGGATAATTCCTATTCTTATTATTTGTTTTGTAATTGTATTTTTTGCAAATAAGTGTGAGTGCACATGTTTAGTTGGCATGTTGATGTGTCACTCCACTTCTATGTATCAACATCTTGAATTGTGTGTAAGGAGATCATGGCTGAAATGGTTATAATAGATTCTTATGATGCGCAAGAGCTATCTTTGGAAGATTTGATGATGAGTGAAGATGTGAAGACATGTGACAATTGATCATTGATTACTGTACACTTGAGTCTCTAACTCATGCGCGGGGTTCGGTACATCAACCCAAAAAAAAATTTAGTTCCTATTTTTTTGAAGAATGGTAAAACTCTAATACGGTTGTTCTTTGGAAGTTTCCCTAAAAGAAAAAGTGCATGATATAAGCATTTTTAGGGTTGTAGATAGGATAGAGAGAAAGTGTATTGTTGGTATGGTATGTTGCTACTAGATTGGTCTTTGGTGTCTTCGTTATTCTGAAAGAACTTGCATTGGAAGTGTGTTGTAACATACTGTGTTGAAGATAATACATTGTGTAGGTTTTGGAGGTGTGGGGTTGTTTTACTAAAAAAAAATTCCACTAGCATATCTTTGTGTTTATGTGTTTTCTTTTTCTATCTATTTTTTTTATTCATGGTTGATTTCAATATTATTGTTTACATAATATAGAACCTGAAATTGTAAGGATTTAATAGGAATTTTCACAATACTTTCCTTAAGGGATTAGTGTAGGAAGCTATTTCTGCACCTAAATTTCCTTACAACATATTGGATGCTTCAATCCTACTCATCACTAAGTCAACAACCTATTAGCACCCCTAGGTGGCCTGCTATGTCAGCACCATGCGGCACTCCCTAATTCACACTCAAGTCCTCATCATCATGCCACATCACTAGATGCCGCCCAGACATCCCTACCATGTGGCTTTTGGAATAGTATGATTGTTTGTGTTGGAGAGGTGCCATGATGATGTCCTTGTCATATAGTAACTTTGACACAACTAGCTTGTGAATTAGCATGATCTCACCACATGGCACCTACTCAACCTCCTTTGTTTTTCATTCTAGGTGGCACATTTTCTCCAGCTCAACCTCCTCTTTTTTCATTCCACATGGCACATTTTCTTTCATCCATCAGATTGAGTCATCGCCATCTTAGATTTTCATGTTTGTTCAAAATTTAACTTTATTTCCTAGGCTAGCTCCAAGTTCCACTTGTGTAAGGCTAGTCTTGCATCATAGAGCATCACTCTTTGGAAACATAAAATCAAAAAAATTGGATATAAAAATAGGTTAGAAGTTTCCTACACAAGGAATGTGGGATATTGCATTGATTAGTGTTTCTAAATGTGCATCTAAAATTTCTTTAGGCTAGACATTTTTTCAATCTAATGGAAAACCCCGCACCACTATCACTTGGAGTATAACAGATTTTGCAATAAGATGAGTGGACATTTAATAGATTGGGTAATCTATTACCATTTTTATGAGACCACTTCCATACAACAATGTTATAGATGGGAAATTGCTAAACAAAGTTCCTCCGAACTAGTCTCCATTCATCTTCTTACTAGTTATAGAGGTAGAAATGAAATGACTCCTCCATGCTTCACTAAGAAATCAACACATTAGAAACCCATATCCACATATCATATCTCGCAAAGAGCAGGTGTGGAAGAAAATTGCATGAAACCCATCAAAAAATCTATTGGTCTAATTGATCACATGGCAAAATTTCCCTAGCCTAGGTACAAAAAATTATATTGAATCCATTGTCTGTGAGTAGGGTTTCTGGTTTAGTCTTCCAAATTTTGTTTGCATTTGAAAAACTTGTTAAAACCCTATGTCTTGTTCATTTTGAAACTTTTGGGCATGAAATCCTTTTAATATTTTGTGAATATTCTATTTTCATTTTAAATTTTCCATGCTCTTAAGTGGTTTTGTTCTCTTATGTTCCTTACCGTCCAATTCTGACAAGATCTATGTTTCTCACTATCTTGATATAGAAAGATGTGCACCTTTTATGTATAGTGAGGTAGCGAATACTGCAAAATTTAAAGATGGGACGATAAAATGAAGGTGCAACGGTTGGAGAATGTGTTACGGATGAATTTTTAGTCATGTGCATATTGTCAATATTGTTAGAGTAGGAAAAGGAACCCATTAAAAGGTGGGTAGAAGAAATCACCGAAATACTAACTTTTTTGATGATTCACTACTTCACTATTAGAAAAACTAAGCATCTTGCCATTAGCAACATAGCAAATCGCCTGGAAATATATTACACGATGCCCTCCAAACTTCCTAGTGATCATAAAAATTTCCAAGTAGCATGATGCATAATAACTATTATTCTTAGAAACATTTAATAAGAGTGATGTTGAATTGACTTGTCTTTATTCTATCGATGCTGAGTTTTTGTTAAGACTCCAAAGCTTGCTACTTCGCTATCAAAGAATTTAGGCATCTCATTGTTAGTGACGTAGTGAGTTGCCATGAAATGAAATGTGGTGGGACCTCAAGCAACATGGAAAGGTGACTAGGATTAAAGTATGGTCTTGTTATGCTAGTTTTGCAAGATTTATCACGTCATCAGTAACTTGGACCCATGCCTCATGCATAAAACATATAAGGAATTTTGATCGTCAGATCAAATGTGGATCAACAATACTCGCTATATCACTATGGAAAGATGTGAAAAAGTTATGTATAGCGAGGTAGCGAGTAAGGGTCCCACCATAGCTTAAAAGATTCATGTAGTTTCCATGCCCTCATATCAACTTCTAATCTATAATCGTTGCTATCTCCCTATAAAGAGTTGCATGAAGTTTATGTCTAGCAAGGTAGCAAATGAGGGACCCACCATTTTTCTCTTACAAGTTGTATCAAATGTCTTCCACATGATCAAGTAGGATCAATGGTTGTCGCTACTTTACTATAACAATATGCTCAAAAGTTATGTATAGTGAGGTAGCGGCTTGATGACACGTGTCCCCAGTCATCAGTGGGCCTAAAATGGAATGTCAGTAGCAAAGGAAAGGTACAGATGGAAGTGCTTCATTGGTTTGACTACCAGTGTGTTAAGAGGAAAGATGATTCAGTTCCATTTTTATCCCTAGATCATAGGATTTTCTAAAGATTGACGGTGCAAATTTAAATGGAAAAATGATGCCACACTATTTTTTCCACTTTGTGCATTTTTGAAGCTTGAAAGCTTCACATGTTAAATAAAATAGAGTATAATGTAGAAGATTTTCTCAGTCTCATCCGACGCAAACAAAGATTGCACGCTTTTCCCTAACTAGAAGCCATTACTAAGAAGCTTGTGAGATAAACAAGAATGTGAAGCAAATTTCCATTGTTCGTGAAGACATTGTAGAGTTACAGAGAGAAATAAGCAAAGCATCAAGTAAATATTTACACTATAACCTCTATAGTATCTTAATTCTACAAATTAAAATTCAAAATGCCTCCAAAGAAAGGATTTTTGGGTTAGGAGAAGTACTTGGACAAGAATGTCCATGATGATTTACTTGAGCTACTTCCCAATTCCACTAGTGAAACTGTGCAAGTAAAAAAGCTCACTACATTAAACCCTAGGTTGAAAATAGTAGATAGATTATATGACAAGGGTAATTGGGCCCGTGATGCTAGTACCTCTCAAACTAGTTTAGAATTGTTTAAAAAATGGTTTTCAGAGAGGAACCTTTTTTCCCCACATGCCAATATCTAGAATTTTGAGCTAGGGAAACTGGTGGTTCCTAGTGTTTTCATGGATTATGATCTTCTTGAAACTGTGGCCAAAAATTACAACCAAGCCATTAGGGTTGTGAGAAGAATTGATGGCCAGGTCCTAATTACAGTCGGCCCAGATGAGATTAGGGAAGTTTTTGGATTAGGGCCTCTCACTAATTACCATGTGCCCATTGATTTGGAAGGATTAGAAAAGGAATACAAAATTAAGAAAGACACCATCAGGCAAGGTGCATTGAAGGCACATATAAGTAAAATTGGAACCCTTCCAGCAATAACAACAACCTCCAAGGAAGCTTTTAAAAGGGAATACTTCAATACCAGGGCTATAGAGATATATAGGACCCTATGCAGAGTTTTTGGGAGAGATGAAGAAGATTTTATGCCTATGGATTTCATGTATATGGTTGTTTAGATTTCATCTTTTGGTGTAGACATCATTTTTTATTTTGCTTCTTCTTTAGCTAAAGAAATTTACAATGGGTTAATTGGGATTGCTAAGAGCAAGGTAGAAAAAACTTTTGGTCACTATTTTTTATTGATGCATATTTTTTTGTTTAAAAGAGCTTCATATTTTGGTAAAGAAATGAAGTTAAATAGAGAGGAGAATGAGGAAACACTGTCAGTCCAATTATGGAGTGCAGTTATGACTTGAGATGCAGAGAACGCTAGTTTTGTCAGATTTGATAGGTATTTTGCTTCTAAATTGAGATGCCTTTTATTGAGTGACAATCCCAGAATCCCCAAGGCATTAATGGGTCTCATTAGAACTATGGATAACACCCATAATTTGAAAGTTTCACATAATTGGGGGGATATTATTCCTTACTCTATTTCTCCTATTTTCAAAATTTATTGTTTTAGGGGGAGCCCTCATGTATTGCCCTAGCAGGTGCCCTAGAAGGTAGGAGTAGCTAAGTTTTTGTGGTAGTTGGGAGGAATAGAGGAAACATTTTTGTTGAAAAGATCCACAGGGTCAATTTTCCCCACTTCCATAGTAGTCCATCATTTTGTAATCACAAAAGGGGGTTGGCTCTCTTTGCACAAAATTTTGGATCCTTTTAAGATGGCTATTTCTCATCCTCATTTTTGTGATTCTGAGGGATTTTTCAATTTGGCCCATAGAATTAAGCTTGGACAAATTGAGCATGAATTTTACTTCCCAAAAGATATAATAAGAAATGAGTACTCCCTACAAGAGCAGGAGACTAGGAAAGAAAAGTGGAGAATCTTTTCTAAAATTTTGGATTTCATTCATTATTTTGATCCAGATTATAGTCCTTTGGATGATGCAGTTACAAATGTAGATAAGATAAGGAAACTTATGAATACTTTTCCTGAAATAATAGAGGCAATGAATGAAAAGAAACAATTCTTTATTAGATTTTACCCAGACAAAGCCAGGGAAGTAATGAGAAGATTGGGTTTTACTCCCAATATAGGGGCAGGTCAATTAATTGTCTAGAAAAGGCCAGGGTACACAATCATTCAGAATCCAAGGCCCATTGTGGATAAAGGAAAACAAATAGTGGGGTCTACCAGTACTGTGTTAGAGGAGAGACCTCCTGAGCCTTCTCCTAAGAGGGGAAAAATAATAAGAGAAGAGGGTCCTCATGTTGAGGAATACTCACCCTCCCAAACCCCTATGAGGATTGAGGAGGAGTAGCTCACTAATGAGCAAGTTGAGCAGATAGGATCACAAGGGGGAGTTTTTGTTACACAAGAAGAAATAGATGAAAGAAACCCCCAAGAGCCTCCTATGCCAAACTTTGAGTTAATAGTTGCAGACTACAAGGGAAGGGAATTGGACCTTGTGTTGGAATAGGCAAGTCATCAATTTTTGTCTAATGATAGTTTTGTGAAATCAAGGGCTTTCCAGCTATTTGCATGGAGGGAAAATATGAGCAATTTTGAGGAAAGATGCAAAAAACTAATAGCAGAGCATCCAAAAATAGATAAATCCTCCATCCAAAGTCAAATAAAGGAACAAATGATTCAAAAGTTCCAAAACATAACCCCTAAAGAAGGGAGGCAAATGGTAAAGGATTCTAATATATTATTGTTTCCCAATTGGGATATTGTTGATGCACTAATTTTTAATTTTATTTCTAATAAATTGGAACTAAAAGACCCCAATAAAAAGGAGTTGTAGGGACTTCATTTAGTGAAGATCAAGCTGCCTTGGTCATGTAGTCATTGAGAAGAGGATCTAGGGTTGTTTCATCATAGCCAAATGAGTCAAGGTTGACAGAAAATATCATTGTGATGAGGGTGGTTGATACCTCTCATGTGTAGGAAGCACATTGGAATGTGGATTCCTCCCAATTTCTTTTGGCTACTGCTAAGAAAGAAGAATAGGGTATGTTTGAACTGCAAAGTAAATATGAAACAATTCTGGAAGCCTACACTAAAGAGGTGAAAAAGAGAATTAAACTTGAGAATAAATTAATGGGAAGGTATACAACACGAAGAATAACATACCCTCACCCCCCAGTTGAACCTTTCAAATCCATCCCCCTTGTAGAAGTATGAGAGACACCCCACAGGCTAGAATACTACATAGCTAATGATTTTGAGTAAGAGAAAAGCAAACTATGGGCATTACATGTGGAGTTGGAGGCAAAATATGAAGATAAAATAAGAAAAGCTCTCACATATTTGGGGTACAAAATTGAATGGCCACTAGTCTATGATCAATTCAATAGGATGATTAGTATCTGGGAGGAATTGAAAGCTAGTGATGAGGCTTTGAAGCCTATTGTGAATAAGAGGGTGAGAAGGAGGAAAGAAATGACATTTTTATGTTACTCTATCATAAAAACTTCCTATGATCAAATTGAGAAAACCTTTGATATTTTTTATGATCTCTCTAATTTTGACAATAAGAGAATTCATTTACAAAGAATAATAGTAGGCTACTTGAACAAGTACAAGAGCCAAAAGTTTAGTTTGTTTCCTCATGCCCTAGATAAGAGAAATAATTTGAAAAATAAAGATGAATGGGACAAAGAGCTTGATGATTTATTTTGTCTAAGGATGAATAGAAATATTAATGAAATAGGGCATGCATGGTGGGCTACCACAATAGAAGAGATAGTGAAAGCACAAATATTCTTTGATTCTTTGAAACAAAAAAATGTTGATATTAACAAGGAGGCTGAATATGTTATCAAAAAAAAAAGGATATTCTACAATTTGATTGGCCAGACAATGCACTTTTTGACAAGTGGATGGAGGATATTGCTTCTGGTGAGCAACCAGAAGAAGTTGAGAGTCTTGATGATGAGATGCATGAAGATGAATTACAAGTCATCGATCCACCTCCATTGGTACCTATAAAAGAAGAAGGGCAGTCATCTCGTGCAAAGGAAGTAGTGGATCAATTAGAAGACTCAACAAATATAGAATCAAAATTAATTGTCCTTGTGGTCCCACATGATGATATGGGTGAAACTACCAGAGTAGAATTGAAGTTGCATGAATCAGAGCCTAACACATCATTGGAAAGTCTGGCAGCTACATATGCTAAAGATTTAGAATAGTAGCAAATCAACAATCAACATAAAAAGGATGTAATAGAAAGGGACCTACAAAAGAATGTTTGGTGTATAAGTCTTTCTGTTAATCACAAATTTGTCCTTTTGTGATAGGTGTATGTAAATATCTCTTCTAAAGGACACCTGTTAGTTCTTTATGCCTGAATCTTGTTGCATCTCATAGTATATAAGTGAGATCCTAGGGCTAGATAAGGGTTTGATTTCTAATGCATTTTAGTATTACACTTAGGATGTTTTCAGTCCAATCTTTGAGTAGAACTTTATGATGTAGTTTCTCTGCATGTTTTCTGAGAATATGTCAATATGGATTGATCTTTATGTCTTTTCTTGAGATCATTCTAAGTTTACAACAATTTTATACAATTTTCAAAGAAAATTAATACAAGTTATGAACTATCCCCATATTAATTTTTATTGAATCTTGTCTCCTTAGCTATTACCTGGTTATTTTGAGACTGTGTGAGTAAAGCTTTCTCAATTGAATGCAATTCATTTAGGTTGTATGCCAATTCATTACTACTATTAATTCAATGAATTAAGTAAATTCTTTTGATGAATTTGATGGGGTTTTCATGGTAATAGAAAGGGTGTCTATAAGAATGAAATTCAGTAAGAATTGCCAATAATTCTTGTTGTAAAGCAATAGATTAGATCACAAATTGAAGAAGACTCTAAATCCCAATGGAATAGGCATTGATCAAATTTTACTCAGTATGCAGAATAGATACATTGTGAAGGAGCATCAATTCTAAAATCACAATAATCTTTAAATTACATTTCTTGAAGATCTTAAATGATGGTCAACACTTGTTTGCATGGAATGTTTTAGCCTTAGTTAGCCACTATTGCTATGAACACTTGCAAATGTATAGAAGAAATTTGGCCAAGTTTGTTATATGGGATGTGCTTATTCAAAATGCTAGAACCATGCATGTATTTGAGGACTTGAGATGAAAATCAGAGTGAAACTAAAATAATTCTCATACGGTATCTTCCAGTCTTGAATCATCCCTGGGTATACCCACCCTAGTTTTGTAGAGCCTAAAGAGTAGAAAGCCACCCTTGGTTTTGTTGAAGTTGGGTATAAACGGTTTACATTTATAATTGATAATAGGAATTGGCTAATCATTAGGTTATGTGAGTACTATCAATTTGGTATTGAACCTTTATTGTTCAGTGGTTTTAAAACACCAACACAATCCTTTGTTTTTTCTTGGCATGCTGTAGTGCAGATTGGGCTGAAAAAATTAGTGACTAGGACCATGATAAGGGTGGTGTGCAATTCCCATTTTGATTTGCATGTGTCATTGCAACAAAACACTAAGCTTCATGTAATAAAATGGTGTCCAAATATCAATTGGAGAAATGCCTCAAACAAATGATCTATGTGTTGAAAGAAATCCATATTACTTTGATCTGTATCTCCACCCATTTACACTGCTTAGAGTATGGTGTCTTTAATATAATCAAATCTTGTAGACATTTCCATTCACATGGGAAAATTTGATAACAATAGGCTTCACTAAATCTTGAATCTTCTCCTTTCATGTTTATTGTGTGTATGACTTCCCACAATCACGTCTCAAATCAGTGCCTTGTGGATAGGATCAGACTCTTTCACAACCACATAGTGTCATCTTTCATGCATCAAAAAACATCCTCCAAATTGATGACTAGGTCTTTCCCTTCATACTCTCATGTAAATTGATAAAATCTAGCTTAGATTAGTAATAAGGTACACAGGTGTTTCTATTTCATCTGTGCTTCATAAACTATGACACTAAAACACCCACAGTCTCAAGGAAGTCTCTGATTCCTTGGACTTACATGCACTTCATGATGGATAACCTCTTTAATATGAATGTATCAATAATTGGAATACAAGTCTTTATTGACTTTACTAATTGGGAAAATTGACTTTGTTTATAATGATAGTACAAGCAATGTAAAATTTCATGTTAGTCGATTAAGGTTCTAATCCACTCAGCAACAACCTTGTAGATACTCACTTTCCTTATGAATGCCGCCCACTCAATATAATGATGTTTCCTTTAATTTAATGATAATCCTTATCATTCCCTTACATCATATTTCAATTTCATATTGGACATACATAATGTTAACACTATTTAATTCTGTCAATATGCATTCCCATATATGCTCCTTTTTCCAGTTGTCATTATCACAACCTCTTGAGACACCATCAATCTCCACAATTTCTTATCAATATGATAAAGTAAGTTGGGCCCAAAATGGGTCTCGCTAAAAAAAAATTGTGTTTTCAAAAAACTAACCTCTCAAAATGATCTGTTGAGCTTGTCATACTAATTGGATTTTAAATCTATCACTATCTAAACCTTTGAAACTCATTTTTTACCTTTCTTGAGAACTATCCATCTTGTGTTGGAAGGCCTTTGAACCAGCTTTAAAAACTAAAAAAACCAAATAATCATGCCCTAAAATTTTGTATTCTTGTTCCCTAATCCACATATTCTCAGTTCGCAAATTCTCACCTCATAATGATCTTTCTGTCAAAACATATTGACTCACAACGTTTCTCTTTTCAATTTATCCTATAAATGACATATTAAATAACAATAAAATTCATTGAGTTTTGGCTTTTAAAACAAGTCAAATAATTATTTGGGAAAATGAAATCTGGAATGTTAACAAACTTTCATATGGAGAATGTGAATGTGCAATTTTCACTCATGACAAGTAACTAGGCAAATTTGGCTTCTAGCAATTACATGACTATGTATACTAATAGAATAGAGATTTTTTTGCATACAGAATGGAATTGGGAAAATGTACAAATGAATTTATCAAGATTTGAAAATTGTCAATCTACAAATCTTGGTTACTAATGAAACTTTAGAAATTGCACTTAGAATTGCATTTGAAAACTTGTCAAACTGATTCATCATAAGCTCAAATCCAAAACATAACACATCTTTAATGAATAGAATGTAATGGAAAAGGAATCTTCTAATTAGGGTCAACTAAGTCAAATTTGTGATTAGTCAAATAGGGTTGTACTGACAAATTGTCATAAAGGACAACTGGGTAGCTTTTAGTTTTTGCAAATGGAATTAGCTTGGGAAACTCATCAAACAGATTTATTAGGGCTTCAAATTGTAAACATAGTATTTCCTTTATAGATACAATGAAGATGTATGATGATTTCTTCAAGATGCTCAACCAATCATAAAATATTTACTGTCAAACAAGGCTTCCTAGAATTCTAAACGATGTACCTCAGCATGACAATAGTAAACAACCAACTTTGGAGAACTCAAAAACCTATAAAAACATATTAAAATTAATTGAAATATGAAAAATAGGTTCTCTACCATGCATACTAAATATGCACAAAGTGAGAGGTCATGAAATGTTACTAGGTGCAAGATAATCAAATGCAAACTATCTCTTTGAACTCTGTTTGACACTTGAGGAAAATGCAAATTTGACAAATGCTAAAAATGACACTTCACAAAATGATTTATATTGACAACTTATCATCATGAGATGCATGCATATAGTGAATGAAAAGTGTAGGACAACTAAAACACCTCATAGGCCTTGAAATGTGAGTCGGTATAGACACATGGAAAGCTCTTGCAGGGGTTCATTTCTAGTGAACATTTCAAAATGGTACTCAAAATGGGCTTTCAATTTTGAGTCCCAATATTATCTTTTGAAATATATAATTGAAATTTTAGAAATACAAAATATAAATCCACATGATAATTTTCCTTACAATGTTATGTAAGTTAGAGTTGCCAATAACCACCTAGAACTTCCCTAGACAACTCTATGGGCCTTCTTTGTATAGACAATTTTCCACTACCTATGAAGGGTCTAGAAATTTAGCCCTAATTCATGAGGCCAACCAACCCTACAATATTTTATTATTTATATTTTATTCATTAGATTTTTTCCACCAATTTTATTTCTATATTTTTAGGTAGCTCAAGTTGCGAAGACCATAACATTTTAAATGTAGTTTTGATTGACTATGATAACAACTTTTTCAAAATGAAACTTTCTAAACTACAATGCCCTAAGCATGTAAGTGTCATTAGATGAGTTTGACCTTGTTTTGAAGCCTCTAAGGTCTTCAAAATTGAGTTCAAAGATTTTGTACCAAAAAATTCTCAAGAACTTCACCAATACATGTGGTATTGCAATGAAACTCAATAGGCATACTGATATATCTAAGATGAATCTCCACCTATGAAATCTAGACAATCTAAGATCAAATGACCAACTTACTAAAAATGGTAAGTTTCTTCAAATAGTAACTCTACATTAAAACACCCTTATTAGAAAGAAAAAATAAAAATTTCATCCAAGATTTCCCTTACACACAAATCATGAAGACTAGAAGATGTGAAAAAATGATCTAAGCAGGAGTAGATCAAATGAAGTAAGCTGAAATAACTCAGTGATCTCAATGAACGTGAGAAGGATTAAATGTTTGAAGGTATCACTATCAATTTTAAATGGGGAGATTATTGAGATAATTTGCAATTTCTAATAGTTTCCTATATTGGAAAGATGTATGTTCATTAGATTATTTTCATTTATGGAAATCATTGGTCAATTTGAACTAAGTTATCCATTGATGTTACAAAGGAAAAAGAGAGACACATGTCACGATTGTTGATCACTATGTTGACTTGCAATTATATGACAAAATGTCAATGATGTGTATAGAGGTCAACAAAAATGTTAGAGAAAGATAGGAAAATCAAATTGGATGGTGTGAATTCAAATAGTGAAGACTATGAAAAGATGCACATATTACTTATCCCTATGTAACATGTTTGGACTCACTGACTAGTCCAAGTAGTGGATAAGAAAACATATAAATAAGAAACAACCCAATAGAGTCGAATCTTCAAGATTTATAAAGTGTTTGAGAAAATTGAGAGGGAATCAAAAGTTTCAAATTAAGGGTCATAATTAAGAGGATAAAATATTATAGATAAACATAAAGTATCTGAGAGAGAGAGAGAGGGGTTTTGATATTGCGGAGAGAAAATCAATGAGGAAGAATAAGATGGTTGGTGAAAGCTAGAACAAAATGATCTAGCGATTGTGATCAAGGTCTAGAGAAGAGAAGTGCACAACATAGAAGAATAAAATTAGATAGCATAAGGGATCTGATACGTAAGGAGATTAGAGATTTAGTTGTTTCCAAATAGTTATAAATGTTGAATCCCTAGATTAGGTGGACCCTAACAAGTCTAAAGTTTTAAATCACCTAACAGGGTTGACTCTCAATCTTGTAAACCCTTGAACAAGGTAGATTTTAGCAGATCTATTTGTAATTCTAACAATGTATAAAATCACTCCTAATAAGATGGCCTCACAAAAATGGTAGTTGTATGCTCTTGACAAGGTAATTCATTTACTATAGTAGAAAAGATTTGTGGGTACCATCCCCACTGCAGTTTTACCTTCTAATCAAGGGTTTTCATGAGACCAAAATCATTGTCTCATGAGTCATATATGTCTATGATTGTATAATCTTATTATATTTGCTAATACTAGTTATATGTTTAGTAATTGAAAGTTAGCATTTCAATTTTATATGACAACAATTAAAATTCAGAATCAATTGGGTATGCTAATTCACAACCCTCCTCCCCCTCCCCCATAGTATTATGTTAAATAGTTATTAAAAAAACTAAAATTACAAATTAAGTTTGAATAGAAACTTATCTTTTAATGTATTGAATAAAATACTCTAAAAATATTTCTTTTCATATTATATTATTGTTTGAATTGTTAGCCAAATAAAACTCTTAAAATTAGAGTAGTATATAAGCTAAGATTGTAGAAAATGGTTCATAATATAGGAGAATACATAAATTATGATTATAAACATTAATAAAAGTCTATAACATCAATATGTGTAGTTATTTTTAACGATAATAATAATATTTTTGTCACTAGATCTAATCTCCACCAAGAGCATGATCAAAGGTTATGTTGTACCAGTCTAAAGACACCATTTTAAAGTTTGAATCTTATTTTTTGCATAATTATAACTATTGTCAAGCCATTAATATTGTAGACACCTAAAAATCCTTTAGAAAATAAAGTATTTTTATTTTTTGAAAATGTCCCTGATGACATCATCATTTATTAATTAATTAATTAATTAATTCATTTATTTATTTTTATGCCATTAAATCCCTTATCTTAATTAAAAATATTTAATTAAGGAATCCCTCCCAAAAATGTTTAAATCTTATTTAAACATTATTTCCTTATTTATTAATTATTTAATTAATAAATTGACCAAAAATCCCAAAATAAATAATTTATTTATTTTTTGCCCAAAACTTGGCCAATTTCCTTAAGACCACTAACCTCTTCCAAAATCTTCTAATCCTTCTTTAAATTTGATTAAAGGCTAATCCCATCATTTCCTACCCCTAATCCCAACTCAAAATATTTAATTAAGATTAAATATTAATCCTCATGTTTATTAAAAATATTTTAATAAATATCTCCTCAACCCAAACCCTTGAAATAAATAAAACTTTATTTATTTCCTAAAAACCTTATTTATCCTCATCCAAAGCCTAGACTCTTCTAGAAGATGTCAATCCTTATCTTTGACTCTAATCCTAATCCCCCCCTAACCTTGTCACATTCCCTAAACATGGGTTAAGACTTGCTAACCCAAGCGAAAGCCAACAAATATCTCCTCCTTCACGCACCCTCATTAAATGCCATCCACTTGACCATCTCTAACATTCCTAATCTAATCCTAAGCCATCTCTAATCCTACCCACAATCATTTGCACATTCCTAAGTCAAGCTTAAGACTTTCTTAATCCAACCCAAGTCAAAATATCTCAACTCTCTCACAAATATCCCAACCATAAAACTTTATGAAGCCCACAAAGAAATAAATGACTCTTACAAGCCCATTCATTGCTCTTACAAGCCATTATGAGGGTCTTTATGAGCTTTGAGCCTCCTTTGTTGACCCCTCAACCCCTCTTGCTCTAACCAATGACTCTGTGACATGTGTCACTCCCTAATTGGCTATAAGGAAGCACAATCCATGTGCTCTCCTCTCATTCAATCTAAACCTTCCATAAGCTTTTTCCCATCCTTGCATCCTAGCCCTTGATCCCTCAAGCCCTTTTCCTATTTAAAGAATCCTCTCCCAAGCCATTTTAACACAATCTAGAAAGTAAAGCCATAATGCCATTTTGAGAAGCAGTTTTTACATCAAATCCATTCACTAAAATCTATCAAAAATCTTCCATTGAAGCCCATTTCAGCATTTGAGCATACATACATAATCAAACCATCTTAACTATTAGACACACCCCTACATCAAGTGATCATCCTCATTGAGAGAGCCTATCCATGGCTCATATTCTCATTTGAGGACTTCACTTTGTCTCTCATGAAGTTATATTAAATTAGTATGCAAATGCTTTTGATTATTTTAATTTAGTATTTCTAACATACTAAAGTAGCATATACATTTTGGCATGCCCAGTGGGACCCCACATGGGTCATCTTCATTAGGTTTTTTAGTCAAGTTTTGTATGTCATTTGCTGATTTTGGTCAATTTTGCTTGTTTTTGTGATTGGTAGGATTGTATAAATTGGTTTTGTAGGTCCACATGAGCATGAAGAAGACAAAGGAAGTCATAGTCTATCTCATAGTGTTTGCAGATTTTTCAAGCTTATAGGTGGACAAAGCACTTGGAATTCTTCTTGCTCTTCTTGACTATATTCTTCTTCTATTCTGTCTACTACTACTTCTTCTTCTTCTTGAAGGATCTTGGCCTTTTTTTTTAAGGAAGCAAAATCAGACACACTTTTTTTTTAAGTGCCTAAAATGAACCCCCAAATCATACTTAAATCCATTAAAAACTAAAAATTTGCAAAAAAAAAATCTTTTAACAAGTGAAACTAAACCAATCCAATCATTTGCATCCTTGCAACATCAAGGTTTTAGATGCATTCATGCAAAGTTAGGAACACTTAATTTTTGAGAATTTAAAAAGAACTTCAAGTTTCCATTTCAAAATGTTCAAAATCAACACTAAGTGCACACTAAAATCTAAATCAAACTCAAAGCATCAATAGAGGATAAAATGAACCTCATTTGCAAATATTTTAAAGTTCTTTTAAAAATCTCATGAAAACTAAGAGTCCTAAATGGTTTCCAAAATTGTCCTAAAAGTTTTGTTATTTGTTCCAAACAAATATCTTGTTTCAAAATCTTGAATGTTTCTTAGGTTTTTCATGCATCAAAACAATCTAGGAATATCATTTTTGGGCTTAAAACATGCAAACTAGAACACAAAATCTTGAATGAAAACCAAAGTCCAAAGGGTCATTTTCACTTTTGAGTCCAAAACAATCTTGAATGATCTAAGTTTAAAACAAAGCACTTCAAAGTTCTTGAAACAACACGCAAAATCTCAATCTTGAATGCTCAAAGGAAAAAACTTGAATGTTTAATCACTTGTCTTTGAATGCATGTTGCTAAAATCACTCTTGAGTGCCATGGATTAAAATCAAGTTTGTTTAATTTTTTTTTTATGAATGCATGATTAAAACAAAAAATCTAATCTTGAATGCTATAGATCAAATAATCATCTTTTGGGGCATAAAAAGAATCCACATTTTAGAAACTTTCTAAGTTATAAAAATAAATAAAGACACTTTGAGTGAATTTGTTGTTGGACTCACCCTCTTTAATCACCCATCATTCTAATCATTGGTTGCAATATCAGTGCCATATATGTGGATGGGTCTACCTAAGAAGGTGTTAAGTGCTCCAAAAAAATAAAATTCCACTCACTTGAGTTTTTATTGGTTTTTCTAAGATAGAAAATTTCTTGAATGCACATTAGTCTCACTAACACTTCATTTGGACATAAAAATTGAACAAATCTTGATGTGGAGGGCCTCCAGGTGTGCGCTTGAAATCAAGCTTTACACACATCTTTTTTTTGGGCTTAAAATAAACTCACACTCAATCTTGAATGCCTTAAAGAAAATCAATCAATACTTGACGTGGAGGGCCTCTAGGCGTGCAAGTTTACTTTTTGTTGACCCTAAATCTTCTTGGTGTATTCATTGTTCAATCACTTCTCTTTTGTTGGCGCATTTCAAATTGGAATTGAACCTTTGCATCTTAAATCATGTGTGTTTTCAAAAGGTCTAGATTAGAAAACTTAAAGTGTCAGTTGGAAAAGAACTCTTTCTTTTAGCCCAAGATCATTCAAGTCTTCTCTCTCCTTGTTGTCTTTCGAGGCCATCTTGGGTGCATAATATTAGTATTCAAAATCTTGTTTAAGTTTTAGGAGGCCTACTCGGGGATTTCATCACCCCTTGGGATGACCTCAACTCTAGCATTTTGATGGAGTACAAAGATTGGGAGGTGAATCCAAAGACACCTCTCTTGGGATCAAAATCCTATCACTTAGGCTAAGCCTCAAGGAAGTTTATACCCTTGAGAAGTGAAAGAGGAGAAGTGGGTTACTGCTCCTCTTGGCTATGTGACATCTTTTTGGTTTCATCTACGGATTTGGGCCTCATACACCTTGCATATATCGAGGACTCCACAGCTAAACCAAATTTCATCCTTGTAGAAAGCTTCCTAGAATGTTGGTGTGTTTGATGTGCTTGCTGCAAAATTTTGTCTACTTGTTTGTTCATAGTTTTTGAATGAATGTTTTCCAACTTTGGTCAAAATCCCAGAAAAGCAAAAATCTCCTAGTTCAAGGCATACTTAGTGTAGTCACTGCCTCATCAGAAAATTATCCAAGCTCCCCTGTTGCAACCAAATCTATCTAGTTCTTTGCTTTAGAACAATCCCAAATCCAAAGTCCATCCAAATCATCCCCCCAGCTAGCCAGCAACCCAATCCAAAATCATCTAAGCCTTTAGGGAATTGTTTTTACTCTGCTAGAGTTTGCTATCTAATCAATCTATCCAAATCCCTCAATCTCCCCAAGATTATCCCTTTGATAGAGCTTTGTCTAGGGTAATCTAGCCTTGTCACTTGTCATCCCTCATCACCTTAAGCTAAAGGTTGGGATCCACAAGTGGTCAATCTCGTGTCATGCCCATAGGATCATTTGTCTATCCTCAAGTAGACACCAAAAGCCACCAATCCTGCACAAAAAGAAAAACT
Organism: Cupressus sempervirens; assembly: GCA_028749045.1. Classification (NCBI taxonomy): domain Eukaryota; kingdom Viridiplantae; phylum Streptophyta; class Pinopsida; order Cupressales; family Cupressaceae; genus Cupressus; species Cupressus sempervirens. The sequence goes on from CM053787.1 coordinate 46,883,636, forward strand.
CTCACTTTTTGACAGCATACCCTTGAAGTCTTCCATCCATAGGAAAGCCAAAAATCTCCAGCATATCCTCCTTAGGTCTATCATGCAACTTTGACTCTCCCTAGGAAATCTTTCATCACCCAATCCAAAATCTGTGCTTAATCCAAATCCAACCATGAGCTGCCATGTTCATCCATATGAAAGACCCCATCCCCATCCAACTCATCATCAAAACATGAAATCCCAACCCTATCATGATGAGTTTGGTCGCATTGTCCTTTCTCCCACTACATCCTATTCCAATGATGATGAAAATCTTGTTGACTATTACGGGTATCTTGAGAGCCTTAGATGCCTTTTGCCAACCATCCCCCAAAATCCAAGCATTCCTCCAAACTATCTAGTCATGCCATCTCATATTGCAGCTTCTCCTCCATCACCCAATCTTCCACCACCTCCACCTCCAACACATGAGTCTCCTAGGAATCTCCTAGAGGAAATACAAGAAAAGCTACCTCCAACAATTGATAATCCATGTCATCTAATCCAACCATGTGAAGTAGTTAGTGATGAAGCTTCCTCATCTATAATATCACCTCCATCTCCCATAACTATAATCCCCATACCATCCATCAAATTGCTTAAAATCCTTCCACTTCCCACAAGCATCAAAATCCCACCACCTGTCAAATCCCTCCAAATCCTATCCAAATCACCTTCAAGCATTTCCCAAATCTCCCGTAATGACCCTTATGCATCCATCTTCTACTCACCCATCTCCACTATCGAATCTCCCATCTATCCATCCGCTACCTTTGAAGAATCCATCCCTTCACCTCCTATTGCACCATCCACTCCAATCCAATCCTATCAAGATCCTACCCAAAAGCATGTTGACATCCCCCAAAGCATAAACAAAGATATCATTGTACCATATCTCCCATCCATAGCGCAGTCACCATCCCCTCCATCTCCAAAATCTCAAGCCATACCTCCTCTATTGTAGGATATTTTTTTGTCCCATCAGCTAAATCAAGATCCTATCCTACCATCTCCTCCGCTCCATGCTTCCATCTTACCACCTATCCAAGCTATTCCACCATCTATAATCTACCCTCTTGGTTCACTTACATTCATCCATGGTGGCCCCCTCTCAGAAGAAGAATTAAGAACAGTATCTCCCTGTTGCAGTACATATAATAAAGCACTTCTACCATTTTCTACAAGCAAAAAGTTTCCTCAGCTCGTTCAAATGCTCAATTGATGACATTATCAAGGTCAAGGTTTAGAACCACAAGAGCAAGGAATCAAAAAGCCTATTATTGCACAAAAGAATCTAGGATTTCATGGTCTTGGATATGTATCCAAAGGCTCACCATCTGAAAGTATTGGTACGCGCCATCCCCAAACCAAGCCTATCTCCAGGCCCACCATGCCAGCCTCCCATCACTCCTTCAAGAAATCTTATGTTATCCCCCCTCCACCATCTTTGCAACCCAAAAACAACCTACCATATCCCCCCTTCATCCGCTAAATCCATTTTGGGTCCCTATGTCCCAAAATCTACCATCCTCCATCCCCCTATCAGCCATCATAAAAATCCTATTCCCTCCATTCCTATGCAAGATCAACAAAGGCACATATCAAGGTGCATCATCCATCATCATCCCCCTACACACTCTTCCATATCCTCTCCATCTCACAAAGCTTCTCCTAACCATCTTCCCAAAGCTTACCACAGCAATGTGAATGCCAACTTCAAAATGCATAAAGCTAAAAATCCACATCCTAGGCAATCATGTCTATTCTAAAAGACATACTCCAAAAAGGCAAAATCCAATCAAAAAATGCAAAGCAATGAAAAAGCCTATGAAAAGAAAATCCAAAACCATGTGGATCCCAAAGAAAAAAGTTGAAACCCAATGCATAATGGCATCCACCATTGCTAATCCCCCATCTAGTGACTCGTGTCCCCCATCTGCTAACTCCATCTTGGGTGCCTATATCCCCAAGTGCGCTTCCACAAATCCTCCATCAAGCCCCCATCTACCATATATCCCCCATATGCTCTTTTCACACTCGTCCCAACATGTGCCAATGTTGATCCTACAAGCATCCCCATCTCATGCTCCTTTCCAATCTTTGCATCCCTCCATATCCTACCATCAATCCCATCTAATCCGATCTATTGCATAAATCACACATTCGGTGTACCAATAGCTAGCAAAAAAATTAAACATTCCAAAAGCCAGTGAAAAATCCCAAAAAAATCCAAAAACAACTAAAGAAAGCCAAAATCATTCCAGCTAAGTCCAAAGTCAAAAAAGTCAAAAAAAATAAAGAAAAATAAAGCATCCACTAGTGAAAACTTGGCAATTCAAGCGCCTTGGCCAAGTACTATGATGAAAACTTGGCAAACAAGCGTCATGTGTAATCTAGCCATCCCCAGCTTAGCCTATCATCCTCGTGCTTTTGGTCACATCTTGCCATCCAGATCCATCTTCCAATTTATACACCTATCTTTCATCCTCCAACTTTTATCTATCACTATCCACTTATCTTCTACAACCTCACCCCATCATCCAAGCTATCATCCATCTCCCTAGCGGCTTCAGCTTTTCCATCCTAGCTTCAATCCTATCACATCCATCGTAAGACCTCCTTTTGCATATCATCTTCTGACTGGGGGCACTATATTCCTTGGAGATCTTGTCTTGTCCATCCTCCCTTGTCATTGTTATCTCACTCTAGGCTATCCTCATTCAAATCCAATGTCATCCTCTCATTAGCCATTCACTCTGGTGCCATCTATCAGCTCAGCTACCACCAACCTTAGCATTGTCCCCATCCTTGGTTGCACATCTATCATCATCATTGGATACATCCTGCCAAATCCATATCTTTCACTATCACCTCATCCTTAGCTTCTGCATCTTGCACCAACTTGAGCCATCCCGCTATCTTATCATTCAGAGCTCCTATATAGCTTGTAAATAATCTTGTGTCCAACACTTGTAACATAGCTTGTATATCCAATCTTGTCCATAGATTGTACCATATTCTAGATTTTAAATAATCATGTATCCTAGTTTGTATGCTATCATGTGCACACACAAATCCTACTTCACTTAAGCTTTTCACAAAACCATCAAATTATCCAACTATCCATCCAACACACTCTAAAACATTTCCATTTCACAAAAAACCAAAACATGAACAACCTTGTACATTTTTAACATATCTTGGTCTATTAGCTTATACATCCTCTTTAGCTTAGTACCATTGTATGTATCTAGCTTTCGTGTCAGTTTATCCTTGATCAGCATCTTGCACACATCGCACAAATCTTGGTTAGCTATTCTAATGCATCCTTTAGCTAGATCTCCTATCAACAAAGTGTTATCCTTCTCAGTTCAGCTTGCCAAGTGCATCACTCATCCAAATCCACCAGCTTAGGTGCTCTCTGATAGATCCTTGCAGGATATAGCTTTCCTCATATCTGATCTTGGTCAGTTAGTACCTTGTCCTACCCATCTCATTGGAAAACGGTTCTCTTTTGGATTCTTTGCTTTCTTTTGATTTGAAATCTTCCCTTTTGGGTCTTGAAGTATCTTTTCCAAGAAATCTTTTTGTTCCCTCCTCAAGGTTGCCACGATCTTCCATATCATGGTATGTTGTGAATGGGGCACTTTGAGCGTATGGTTTTGATCAAGTCTTTTATTTGTTTCTTTTTTTGCTTGAGGGTTACCTAGTGTCAGTTCCATGTTGTTTCCTCTAGGTTTCATGTGTGATGCTAGGGAAATCCTTGTGTGTTTTTTTTGAGTCAGTCTGTTAGTCCTCTGGATGGTTGGTGACGGCCTTGACGTTCTTGGTAACCTTGGCAATTAACCAACAGTCCTATAGAAAATCTAGTGCTCAACTACATGGTAGTACTTCTCTTTGAAGTATCCCCTTGCTCAAAAAGATTTAATGGATTCCCTTCATCTCCATTATCCCCCATCCATATCCAACATATGTCTCTCCTACCCCAGCTTGTGCAACTGTATCTCTCAAAATCAATCATCACTCTTAGCTTTAGGGATCCACAATCCTAGTCTTAGGGATCCAACCATCAAATCAATCCACCAAGCCTCATCTTTCAAGATCCACAATCCTAGTCCTAGGGATCTCTGACACCCATCTTCCATCAATCTAACTCTTTGAAATCTTGTTGCCTCATCTTTATCTCATCCCATCATCCCTTCCCTTATCCTAGATTCCTTTTTATGGCACTCCGCTCCTTCATCCTCCATCTCCCCTGAAGTCTTAAGCTTATTTACTCTTGTGCCTCTGATTATCCATTTCTCATTCTCTCATAGTGAGAGTTTGAGCTAATTCAGCCCCTTCTCTTTGCCAATTTGAGTCTCCTTGCTCATCTTAGATTCTTGTATTTTTCAAAAAACCATCGAGTCTTGCTTTCTCTCCCCGTTACCTTCTTGAGGGGGCATCTTGCAGTCCATTCTCTCCTCTTTTGCTCTAGCCTTGGGCATCTTATTTTCTTATCTTTGATGCCATGCCGAAGCAAAATGTAGACACCTAAAAATCCTTTAGAAAATAAAGTATTTTTATTTTCTAAAAAAGTTCCTGATGACATCATCATTTATTAATTTATTTATTTTTATGCCATTAAATCCCTTTATCCTAATTAAAAATATTTAATTAAGGAATCCCTTCCAAAAATGTTTAAATCTTATTTAAACATTATTTCCTTATTTATTAATTATTTAATTAATAAATTGACCAAAAATTACAAAATAAATAATTTATTTATTTTTTGCCCAAAACTTTACCAATTTCCTTAAGACCACTAACCTCTTCCAAAATCTTATAATCCTTCTTTAAATTTGATTAAAGGCTAATCCCATCATTTCCTACCCCTAATCCCAACTCAAAATATTTAATTAATATTAAATATTAATCCTCATGTTTATTAAAAGTTAGTGGTCTTAAGGAAATTGGTAATATTTATCCTTGAAATAAATAAAACTTTATTTATTTCCTAAAAAACTTATTTATCCTCATCCAAAGCCTAGACTCTTCTAGAAGATGTCAATCCTTATCTTTGACCCTAATCCTAATCCCTCCCCCAACCTTGTCACATTCCCTAAACATGGGTTAAGACTTTCTAACCCAAGCCAAAGCCAAAAAATATCTCCTCCTTTACCCACCTTCATTAAATGCCATCCACTTGCCCATCTCTAACATCCCTAATCTAATCCTAAGCCATCTCTAATCCTACCTTTAATCATTTGCACATTCCTAAGTCAAGCTTAAGACTTTCTTAATCCAACCCAAGTCAAAATATCTCAACTCTCTCACAAATATCCCAACCATAAAACTTTACGAAGCCCACAAAGCCATAAATGACTCTTACAAGCCGATTCATTGCTCTTACAAGCCATTATGAGGGTCTTTATGAGCTTTGAGCCTATTTTGTTGACCCCTCAACCTCTCTTGCTCTAACCAATGACTGTATGACATGTGTCACTCCCTGATTGGCTATAAAGAAGCACAATCCACATGCTCTCCTCTCATTCAATCTAAACCTTCCATAAGCTTTTTCCCATCCTTGCATCCTAGCCCTTGATCCCTCAAGCCCTTTGCCTATTTAAGGAATCCTCTCCCAAGCCATTTTAACACAATCTAGAAAGTAAAGCCATAATGCCATTTTGAGATGCCATTTTTACATTAAAACCATTCACCAAAATCTATCAAAAATCCTCCATTGAAGCCCATTTGAGAATTTGAGCATACATACATAATCAAGCCATCTTAGCTATTAGACACACCCCTACATCAAGTGATCATCCTCATTGAGAGAGTCTATCCATGGCTCATATTCTCATTTGAGGACTTCACTTTTTCTCTCATGAAGTTATGTTAAATTAGTATGCAAGTGCTTTTGATTGTTTTAATTTAGTGTTTCTAACATACTAAAGTTGCATATACACATACTACATTAGCTAAACTTTATCAAAACATGGACTATATTGCTTCTATGGCTTAGAAGTCCCTCTCAATCATTAGAAAACTTAGGTAGAGATGGGAGCCACCCTTAAACATCACACATTAGGATAAAATTAAGATTGGAAAAATAAGTCAACTTTGACTATTTAACCCTTTTAATCTTGGAATGAAACTTAGTGTGCAATGTCTAAGCCATTTGAAATGCTAGTGGCTAACTAGCCAACCAAATCTTTTTTTAAAAATTATTTATTAAATAAATAAATAGAAACCACTTGTACAATAATTTTAAAATTAATTATTATATTGTCCAAAATAAATTATATGATTTTTTTAGTCTACTGGATAGACACTTCCATCTGAGAGAAGGGTAATCATATTGATAATATAAAGGAATAGAGGGAAACAATGTTGACATTGTGCTTTTACATGAGTATTTTTTATAATACAACACTTTTAACATGATGATCAATCTGGGAAGCTATGTTCTCGATTGTATTTTTTTATTATGCTCAGAGTGTATCTGTGATGAACCAAATAAAACAATAGCACAAAGAATAAAAATAGAGCAGCAAAACAAGACTGAATATATCAAAGATGTACACTTTATTATCAAAGCACTATAATTTTTCTTCATATAAATTATAGCTGAGAGGAATCCTCTATTTATAGAGCTTATACATATTTCTAGAGAGTTCTTGAGAAGCTTCAAGAAAGGAAGCATTCTAGAGATTTCCATGTATTTTTAAATTTACATATTACTCAAAGAAAGAAGCTTCATGAGATAAGTATAAAGTTCTAGAGTATGCATTAAATGCATTCCTACCATTGAATAAATAAACATTAATCCAACACCCCCCATAATGTTTATTTGGAGAGAGTAGAAACATCTTTGAGCTGCAATAGATCTCTAAATTTTGTAAATTTGGCTATGGATAATTATTTTGTAAATACATTAGCAACTTGATCTTGTGTTCTACAAAATTGTAGCTCCACCTCCTGACTTTCAATCAAATCTCGAATAAAATGATGATGCATTTCAATATGCTTGGACCTTGCATGATATATTGGATTTTTTGCTAGCTTGATAGCACTTTGATTATCACAAAATATTGTTGTTAGAGAGTCTTGTGGATGATTCAATTCTTCAAGTAACCTCCTAAGCCACAATTCTTCTTGAGATGCCTTTGATGAACCAATATATTCAACTTTTGTAGATGATAGTGACATTGTTGATTGCTTCTTGCTACTCCATGAGATTGGTCCCGATTCAAGATGGAAAATATATCCTAAAGTTAACTTTCTATCATCAATGTCACCTACATGATCAGAATCTATATATCCAACTAAGGTAGGCTCTCCTCCATATTTGTATTCGATGCCAAGCTGGTAAGTACCCTTAATGTATCTTAATATTATTTTGGCTACTTTCCAATGTCCAATATGTGGATCTTCCATGTACTTAGATACAATACCAATCACATATGCAATATCTGTTCTAGTTATGGTAAGATACAAAAAAATTCCAACAAGCTACCTATACAATTTTCCATCCACCTTCCTTTGAGTAGAGTTAGCACTCAACTTTAGTTCTACTTCACATGGTGTATTACATGGTTTACAATAACTCATATTAAATTTTTTTAGCACATCAAGAGCATATTTAGTTTGAGAAAGCATGCTCCTTCCTTTTTCTTGCTATACTTCTATGCCCAAAAAGTAGTGCATTAGTCGTAAATCAGTTATTTCAAAAACTTGTTTGAGTTGATCTTTACTTATCTCAATATCATATGTGTGATCTCCTATAATAATCAAGTCATCCACATACAATACAATGATAACAACTTTATCATCACTATATTTTATATAAACATCTGGATCATCTTTACTTCTTTTAAATCCAACATCTAGAAAGTATTTATTTATTTTTGAGTACCATGCCCTTGGTGCTTGCTTAAGACCATAGAGTGATTTTCTTAATCTGCACACCAAATTTTCTTTACCATATTTTATAAATCTTGGTGGTTTTTGCATGTAAATTTCTTCCTTTAAATCACCATGGAAAAATGCACTTTTTACATCCATTTGAAAATTTTTCCAACCAAACTTTGCAGCTAAAGCAACTATTGTACAAGTGGAAGTCATCTTAGCTATTGGAGCAAAGGTTTTAGTATAGTCTATACCTTCTTCTTGGGAGAAACCTTTAGCCACTAGCCTTTCTTTGTATTTTTCAATAGCTCCATCTGATGTGAACTTGGTTCTATAGGTCCACTTGCATCCAACCACATTTTTGCCTTCTGGAAGTGTTATTAGTTCCCATGTTCCATTCTTTATCAAAGAATTGTATTCTTCTTGCATAGCCACTTCCCATTCATATTTTCCTTTTGTTTCTTCATATGTGCTTGGAGTGTCAATGTACATCACCTTTATCATAAGAGAATAATTAGCAAATATATTTCTAGGACCTTCTTGATAAATTTCTTGGATGCTTCTAAATTTTCTTGGATTTTCATTATCACTTTCATTTGATTCTTCAACTTGAGTTTCTTCCCATGTTGTAGTTTGCACACCTTGGCTTTGACCATTGGTAAAAGTAGAATTTTCTTCATCAATCAAAATTGGAAAGAAAGATAATGTTGGAGAGTTATCATTCTTAACATCTTCATCAAACCATACATTTCTTTTAATATAGATTTCATTTGTTTTGGGAGTGTATAACCTATATCCTTGCAACCAAAAATTCTAAAATGAGATACTGTAGGCTTTCTTCCACTCCATGCCTCTTTTGGTGTTATGTTCAAAACTACCTTAGTAGGTGTTCTATTCAAGATATATATGGCAGTATGAATTGCTTCTACCCAGAATTTAGCTTCTAGATTTCTAGAATGAAGTATACACCTAGCCATTTCTATTATAGTTCTATTTTTCCTTTTAGCAACCCCATTTTTTTGGGGTGAATAAGAGATAATTGATTCCTTCTTTATGCCATTTCCTTTACAAAAATTTTAAAAAGCCTTATTCTTGTATTCAGTCCCTCTATTAGTTCTTATTATCTTTAAACACTTTCCACTTTATTTTTTGGTCAAAGCTTTAAACACCTTAAACTTTTGAAATACTTCATCTTTTTTTTTGTATAAAATACACTCAAATTCTTCTACTATAATTATCTATAAAGGTGAGAGCATACCTTGATCCTCCAATTGAAGGTGTTTTGAAAGGACCCATTACATCACTATGAATTAGATGTAGAGGAGTTTTTGCTCTCCATGATGTTCCTTGAGGGAAACTTTCCACATGTTGTTTTCCCATTGCACATCCTTCACATACCTTGGGACTTAATGATATCTTTGGAAGCCCATACACCATTTTTTATCTCTCCATAAGCTTGAGACTTTGAAAATTGACAAGCTCCAAAGGCTTATGCCATAACCTGCTCATATCATCATATTCGGTAATAGCACACATATGTTTATCTCCACATTTAGAAGTAAACTCTTGAAACTTATATAATCCATTCTCTATCTTACCAATTTCAATAACTCTATAATTATCATTGACATCTTGATTAAGCACTTATCATTGTAGAATTCTATTTTATGTCCTTGACTTGCAATTTGAGATACTGAAATTAGATTTGTTTTTAATTCAGGGACTAACTTCACATTTTTGAACAAACCATTATCAACTTTGACATTACTAGTTCCTTTAACTTCTAAAGCACTATTATCTCTCAAATGTATTTTCTCTTTAGTATTTTCACTTATTAATTCAAATTGATTCTCATTATGAGACATGTGTTGTGTAGCACTAGAATCAATAACCAAATCATCTTTGAAAGTATTATTTTCTTTAAGTGCAACAAAAAATGCATTTCTTATAGAATCACAAAATTTTGGAGTACTATTTATATTTATATTTGTATCTCTCTTCTTCTTGAAACATTATTTTGCCTTATGATCCATTTTACCACAATAATGACATTTCCATTTACTTCTGTTATGATCTATAAATGAAGAACCTTTACTTTCATACTTCAAATTTCTTTCCTTAAATTGATTATCTTGTGACTTCTTATAATATTGTTTTGCTTTCATAACAAATGCTTGAGATTCACCATCAAATGATTCTTTTTCTTTAACTTGTCTCTTCTTGAACTAGCATAGCACACAATTCTTTAGATTTAATACTTTTTAATTTATCCATAGTATCTAAACCCCTTATAAATGATTGATAAGATCCTAGAAGATGTTGTAATATAATTTCCACAAAATCTCTATCATCTATATCTTTTCCAAGAGAAGCAAGCTCATTTTTCTTTTCCTTTAACTTACTTGAATGTGGAACTATCTCTTGCGAGGTTGATAATTTCATATTATACAACTTAGTAGTGAGAGATAAAATCCATACATCATCTAAATTTTGATATAGATCCTTCACAATCTCCCATACTTTGACTCCACTTCTCTCATAACGAACTTCCAAAAAAACCTCTTCTGAAAGTGTAAGCTTGATTAGTGCTAGTGCCTTCTTATCCCTTTTATCCCAATTATCTTGATCCTTTCCTAGATTTGTAGGCCTCTATTCACTACCAGTTACAATATCATAACAATTTTGAAGAGTATCATACTATTTTTTCCCATTTAATTTAACTATGGGCAAAGTAACACCAAGTGATTCCATTGTTAAATTCTCTCCTTTTTGGATGAGAATGAAAGATATTTAAAAAAATTGAATGCCAGTCTTGAAATTGAAAAACTCTCACCAATTTGTTGAAGAAAAACCCTTTTCTCTTGTTGCAATATTCTTCCTTTGTCACAATAAATGTTTGTGCTACTCACTCTTGAATTTTACACCTGCAAGTATAAAAATTCATACCAAAAGCACCATATATACATAGCCCAAAAAACTAAAACAACAGCACAAAGAATAAAAATAGATCTTAAAAATAGAGCAACAAAACAAGACTAAATATATTGAAGATGCACACTTTATTATCAAAGCACTATAATTTTTCTTCATGTACAATTACAACTAAGAGGAATGCTCTATTTATAGAGCTTATACATATTTCTAGAGACTTCTTGAGAAGCTTCAAGAAAGGAAGCATTCTAGAGATTTCTCTATATTTTTAAATTTACATATTGCTCAAAGAAAGAAGCTTCATGAGGTAAGTAGAAAATTTTGGAGTATGCATTAAATGCATTCCTACCATTGAATAAATAAACATTAATCCAACAATCTACCTAAAAATGGCAGGTAGTTCTACATAAGAGCAAGGTGTTGATTATATTCCATATGGGAATCAACTAACCTATTATCCCACTGTTTCCTCAACAAATTCATGTTTGTGTGTTTGGCAATTAATTTCCATGTATATTAATGGTGTCTGTTTGATACTTAATCAACTTGCATCACATTATTGTATTTATTGTAACTAAGCATGAAGTTTTGTTGATGTTTGCAATGCAACAAATAACTAAAAATAATGAAAGAGCATTTGTATCATTTGCTTCATGTGCTTTCCATTCTCATTGGATGCCAATTATTCAAACATAGAATAGATTGAATGCATTTTATGGTGTAGGAGCATTTGTGAGTTTCACACGAAAGGCTATAAGTGAGAATAAAAAGAGAATTTATATAGTGAAAATTATTTTTAGGAGAACTTCACACAAATTCTTTAGAAAACAATTGGACTTCAGTTGAAGAGGAGAAGACAAAGATAGTTTTGGTAGAGTATTTTTTTATATATGTAAAGTTGGTTTGTCTAATGGTAATCAGAGTCTTGGGAAAAAAGAAGTAGAAGAGGGTGTTTGACTAGTGAAGAAGTAAATTTTCTTCACAAATGGATAGAAGTAGACTTGAATTTGTTTGTTGCAATCTTTATTTAGGTTATATATAATGAATTAAGATTTTGATTTTGCTTATTCATTTGAAAATGTTGTGGATTTGGGGCTCTTCCTTGCTCATGTCTCCATATTTTAGAAACAAATATGTAAAGTGTGAATAGCATAAAATAGATAAATAAAATTAAAAACTTGGTAAGTAGAAGGACATTAAGGTAATTTGTAGAGTTATAATTATAGTAAGGTGTTAATTTTTAAATAGTTAATAAATTTTAATTAAATTAGTTTTTTTTTTCATTTGTTTTAACTTGTGTAAATAAATTAGAAGTATTCAATATAATTATTCATAAGAATAATTAGTATTCCTCAAGTTTTCTCATGTATACAATATATTAAATAATTATGTTTAGAATTTAATTACAACTTATATAGTATTTCTTAAGAATATATAAATTTTTGATGTACATTTATATAATTATATGAATTTATATTATGTATATTATTTGCATTATTATGTTTAAAATTTAATTGGGAGCAAGTTCTATGGGAAGAACTTCTTGTTGTAGGCAAGAGGTTGTGAGGTTTGATTTCTGACCAATCCACATTGTACTAACATTTGTATCATGTTGGGATTACTAGGAATCACACTTTGCAAAGGGTCTACCTAGTTTATAAGGGGCCTACCTTGTTCCTTAGTTTTTTTATTTCATTTTAAAAATGCTAAAAATTAGAATCTTAGAATGTTAATCATTTTAAATAAAATAAATAACATAAAATTTCTAAAAACATAAAGTTGATGAATTACATGATAGCATATGCATGGGAAGAATCTTTTAATTATAAACTTCATAAAGCATGATATCAATATATGATACCTAAAGAAATAATTTATTAGAACATAATGTGAGCATGGGCAATTATTTCTCCTTTTCCCAATAGTAACTCTTATGTATGCTAATGAAACTCACCACTCTTAACAAGTGATAGTCTCCGTAAATATAGGAAAATGTATGAAAAATAGTCAAAGTGATCTTAATGAAACTTTTTCAATACATCATTTATAGATAATAAAATAATTAATAGATATTAGACTATATAATTAGTTTTAAGGATGTGGTTGATCAATATATAATAGATAAAATTATAAAACCTTATGTTACAACCTTTATCTTTTGAGGAATATACAAAAATTCTTTCTTGTTGTTCTCATTCATGGCGATGATCTATATTTGTAATAAATGCAATTTTGAGGGCTTTCGAGGCCTTGGATTGGCTCAAAAGTTTGACCAAGTTGTGTCTACACACTCAATTATTGTTAGTTGCCTCACAAGCTTTCCAAGAATATATGATAATGACTTTCTAGAATACAAATATTTAAATTGCAATCAAATAGATAAGTTGCACTCATAATCTATCATCCCACTCACTTTCTTTTGACCTTGAACTATATGAGTATAGCATGCTTAGTTGATTAGATTTTAGCATGTTTCATCATCTAGATTTATTAAATTTTCTAATTTAAGTCTAACAATTTGTTAATAAAAATTTAGTAAGAAAGGACACTCTCAATACTTGGGATCCAATTACAATAGTTCTATCCCCACTAATGTATGAAAACAAACCCTTATGATCCTCATGATAAGAAATCTACTTTTTTCTAATCACTTTATTTATTCTTTTTAATTCAGATTCTTTTTATTAAAATTAATGTATCATTTTCTTTTTACTATTTGAACTTACATACTTTAAGGGCCTATTTGGCTATTAGAATTTGTTATTCTGAAAATTTTTATTCAAAAAAATAATTATTATGAATTTGATATTCTAGATCCATTTGGTTCTACAAATTGAAAATTAGAATTTGACTTGAAGTTAAAGTTTGAATTATTATTTTTGTCCAATTTTTTTCCAAAAAAATAATATGCAAATAGAGCATCCAAAATAGAAAGATACAAAGCAATTGATATGGAGAGCCCAATTATTTTGGTGCTCCTACTTGCATTGGGTGACAAATCTATCACATTAGAAGAAACCAATCAAATGAATAAGACATGGTTGATGAGAGAAGTAGCACTTCATTCCCAATTTACCTCTCATCATCTTGTATAATAAATTCTTAAATGAATTCCTTGATTATTTCCTTTCGAAGGCACCTTAACATGCATACCTTCTACTATGAAACCCTTCACAACTTATGTAGTCAACTCATATAGAGGTTTTTAGGATACATGAGTTGAATCCCATGCCCTCTGGTAGTTTCTCTATCTCATTGAAATCTTCCCTCAACTTTTCCAATGCATTGTAAGATTCAAAAATAGAGTTAATTCATTGTAATATTAGATGAAATTTGAGTGTGCAAGTCAATCACAAATATAGTTAACTTCTTGTAATTTTAAATTGAATTCAATTAAAATTTGAGCACACACATTGTTAAGGTTCTTCTTGGTTTTCTAGATATCTATGTGCAATCCTCATTGTTTGCGGTGATCAAGAAAGCATGTTGTTGTAGACTTCAAATTTTGATCAAATATTAAAAATGGAAATGGCAATCAAAATTGCCAATTCCAATTCCACCTATTTCGGTATAATATCAAATTCTCATTTTAGGTCCAAAATGAGAATATGAATCCCAATTCACAATTCTAATTTGACATACCCAAACTTAGAATTAAAAATTTTAAGAACTTGTTGATTCCTATTCGAATTCAATTCCCTCAAATAAATGGGCCCTAAAAAATTTCTTTAGTACCCTTTCAAATTCTAAAATCATAATTAATTACACTCAAAGGAACTGAGAGGCTTTCATTATTAATTACACTAAAAGGATCCATGAGGCTTGAAAAGACATATTGTTTTTAGATTGAAGAGTTGGAAATTAATGTTATTTTTATATTATTTTTTGGAGTTCTCTATATATGCTCAAAATACCATAATCGAACAAGAAATTGAAGAAGGTCAGTTGATGACCATCAAAAATAGGTTGTCATTGAGTGACATTTATGGTGCTCCATGTAGTAGGTAAGAAGGCTATTGATGCTATGACAAGACATATTGTCAATTAGTGATAAAACACTTAAGTCATCTAGGAAGGTCAGTTAATACTACAACCAAGATTTCCTTTAGTCAACATGCTTCAATGTAAACTGAGTTCTATGTGTTAACCAAGCTAAAAATGTTTTTCAAGTTCTCAAAGTGAACCTTGGTAGGAATTTGAACCGATTTCATGGTATTCACCGAGTTCTCAATGTGAACTAAGCATCTAGTTTTAAGCAAGGCATCCAATGTTACCCAAGTGCCAGAGTATCACTCAAGCTCACTAAATTGCTTGAGCATCAACATAACACCTAAGTGAATAGTGTGACCTAAGCATCAACATTTAGCTGACCTAAAGGTGTAATTTGATTATTGTAAAGACACCTCTTGTTTATGCTGACTTAGAATGAAAATATTGCTCGATGGATATATAAGAAAAGTAAATTGTTTTGTCTAAGATATGGAATGTGAAATACATGAATGCGAGATATGTAAGAAAGTCAAGCAAGTGAATATGGAATACAAGAAGAAGATAGAGTAGATTGAGTAAGTAGGATACCAAGCAATATAAGTGTAGAGTAGAGACATATCTATCATAGTTAAGTGATTACAATCTTCAAATGATCTATATCAGAAAATCAAGTTGCAAACAAGAATCATCCTACTAATTGCATCCTAATAGGTGCATCAAGTAAATCCTCTAACAAGGTGAACCTAGTAGTCCTTTGTAAGATCTCTTAACAAATTAAATACTTCATTGTATTGTAAAATCCTTTCACAAGGTGGACCTAATAGTCCTTCATAATCCTAATAGAGTAGATCACTATAAATGGTCAATTGTAAGCCCTAACTAGCCAACTTTATTAATACAATAGTGAAGTATTATGGGTTTCATCCCTACCCCCACATTTTTCCTTCTCCTTGGATGGTTATAAGGTTACCAAATATTGTGTCAAATTGTTGTGGTATTGATTTCTTTATTGCTTTATGTTCATGCATGATAGTAGGTTAGACTATCTAATAAAGTAAAGAAGAAATATTCTAAGTGAAAAGTTTTAAGTGGTTCTTGATTCACACCCCCCCCCCCTCTCATTCACATGTATGTCATTACATTTATGAAAATTGGTATCAGAGATTGGTTCTCCTACCAAATGCTTAAAAAATTGAGAGTAAAGATCTAAGGAAATGGAAGTATATAAGTTAGAGAAAGTTATTGAGAATGAAAAAACTTGATCTACATATGGCTATGGAACAAGTCAACAAACTCAAGGAGGAACTCACTCACTCTCTAAAAAGAAGAACATGATTGGCTATATAGATGAAGGACAATATATACATAGAAGAAAGAATAGAATAGCTCTATAGAGAAAGAAGTTTATAAGAAGAACATGCAGGGATAAAAGATCTACTAAGAAGGAATGTGACACTACAAGAAGAAGTAAGAAAATTGAAAATAGAATAGGAAAGTCACTTGGTCAGGCTATGTCAAGTCATGGAATAAAAAAAAAACTAAATGACAAAGAAATGGAAGATGAAGATAAAATATTACTTGCAACAATATTAGAAGAAAAGACCATTGAAATCTAGTAGCTATCTCAACATTAGGCAAACATGGGAAATCAACTAGATGATGCAAATCATGAAATCACCAATCTAAGAATAGAGAATGATAGACTCCAAAATGAACTAAAAACTAAAAAGAACTCAATAAAATAAGGTTGAGGTCACAAGAAAGTGTGAATCAATCATATGAAAAAACTTTGACTAGACCTAAAGGCAATATTGGCTTAGGTATGCTTATCAAGGAGAATCATCACATCAAGGAGCACAAAAGAATAAAATGTCTACATGTAACAATAATGGAAAAAAAGTTTGTTCAAAATGTTTTCTAGAGTAATACTAAGCAACCAGAGTTCAAAGGTTATTTCTATAATTGTAATAAGTATGGACACAAGGAAAATGAATGTAGAACTAGATCAAAGTTTGAAGGAAATTATTTCACTTGTCACAAGAATGGTCACAAACCTTCTCAGTGTAGATCAAATCAATGGCATCCAAATAATTAGTATGATGAAACTAGACAAAGAGCACTTATTGGTTGGCACTACAAAACATGGGGAATATATCATCTATGTGTAGAATATAGCCACATTGGATTAACTTGTGTAAGAAAATACTTTAGGAAAAATAATAATAATGTGAGATGTTATGTATGCAAAAATATAGGTCATTTGGAAGGAAACTGTAGGAATGGAGATTCAAAAATTATGGTGAAGGAAACAAAGGGAAAAAAAAGGCAATACAATGAATCTATTGTCATCCAAACCAATGACTTGGGTGAAGAATCCACATTCAACTAAACATTAAAAGAGATGATTATTACTATAAATACAAACAAGATCCTACATCAATTCTAGATAAGCGAGAAAAATAACTCTGAATTTGCATACTAAGGTACATAAGAAGAAGTGGAGGGAACTAGATTTTAACCAAGTTAAAACTCAATTATAATTAAGTTGTCAAGCATCATCAAGAAAAGACAACTTAGAAACTACTTCTAACCAAGCCTCACAATGAATAATTCATGTTGAGCTTATGTTCAAATACCTTGCTAAGTCTTCTCATCTACCAAGTATGAAGTATTTATTAGGCCCTAAAAGTTGAAATTTCCATAAAATATGGAATTGAAAGTTCATTTTCTCATTGAGAATTTAGAGACCAATTTGACCAGAGCAATTTTAAACCACCATGTAATCAAGAGAAAATTGTTGTGTTGTTGGAGCAAATTTCCAAAAGTACATTTTAGGAAATTTATTAGTCAGTATAATTCTTCATTTACCAAGAAAAATGGCATCCACATCTAGTGCAAAGGTGAATAAATTCAAGCTTTATCATATAATTGTTGAGCAGAAAGACCCATTTGGAGCTCACTTGGTCATCCCTCTAGAGGTATTATGGATTCATGACATTAGGTCATTTTACCATTGCACAATTTAGGAATTAGGTTCTTTTGAGTTAAATGAGGCATATAATGCATTGTCTAAGAGTAGAGTGTTGAAACCTAAGCACAAACAATTGAAAGTCAAGGGTTTGACTCATGCATTGTACATGTTGAGGAATTTTCAAGTGAAGTGGATTAGATATATTTTGAGTAGGGTTCATGATATGACTTGCTAGATTTAGAAACCAATGAAGATCACAAAGAAGATGATCCATCAAGTCATAGGTTACCCTATGTTGCATATGCCTAAAGCTACCAAAACCCTAGCTTGAGGTGAGCTTGCAAAGAAAATCCTAGCAAAGTGGTATGGTAGAGGAATAAAGATAAATAATGTCACAGACATGCAAATCAAGTTTTGAATCCATGTAATATTCCACAAGAGCTACAACTCAAGCAAACCTAATAGTGTACCCTATGAGGAATTTGACCTAGCTTACAAGGTTGTGAAGAACAATTTGTCTTCAACCTAGCCGAGTTGTAGCTGAGCCAACTAGGCAAGAACATGGATAGCATTTGGGCATCAAAGAAGAATGTGTGTAAGCTTGATTCTCTTCTAGTACATTTATTTTTCTATGTAAAAAATTTCTTCCCTTCTAAGGGTAATATGGTCTAGAGAAAGGATAGACCTATCATATACCAAATCAATGATTTAGGAGAAAGTTTTTATGGAATTATTAATGCATATTTTCAAAATTCTAAGGCAACGATGTAGAATAGATATATGATTCCTCAAAAACTAGTTGAGTAGTATGAACAAGATATTTTCTTCCTAGTTTACTATGATAACACTCATATTCAAGTAGACATACCTAGGATAGCATGGGTGAAACCTCTAGGATATGAAGTAAACATTGTTGATACTAAGGGCATCATTAGGGATCTACTGAATGAGCTAGCTAACACTAAGGCTACATATTTTGGCACCTACGAGGAGGATAAAACCATAATATCTCTAGAAATAGAGATTCCTCAATTTTTTAAGAGAGGAAAGAAAAGAATGGAAAATATTCAATAGAAATTTGGCAAGAAGGATGATCCTCTTATGCTCGCTGAAGGAAAAGGGGAGGATCAATAAGAAGAGGAGGAAGAAAAAGAAGAAGAAGATGAAGAAGAACCTCGAAAGAAGAAAGGGAAAGTGATTAAGTCTACACCAAAGAAAGATACACCTAAGGAGGTAGCTACCCCTCTTATCATCACTGCCATAAAGTCAAGAAGGAAATTGAAACTTTAGGAGGGGGATGATGAAGAGGAAAAAGAAAATACACCTATCATCCAACTAAAGAAGCCCCAACTATCCTTTGAGAAATAGTTAAAAATATTAAAGGAAGGAAGTGGCATCATTGGATTCAAATATATCAGATATGAATCTAGGAGCAAGGAGGAGTAGTATTAGATAGAGGATGCTTTGGTTAAGAAGATGCAAATATGGAAATATGATCCTAATGAGATGAAAAACCAAGCCCCAAAATTCTTACTTAAGGAAGTGACACAAAGATGGATAAATGTTGTGAAAATAGAGAGGGACATTAGAGAAAAAAATGTTGAAAACTATCCTACCACACTTCACTAACAAAAAAATCAAGGAGGCCATGACCAAGCATGAAAATAGGAAAACTACTAGATTCAAATCTTTTCGAATTTTGTCAAATAAAATAGAAGAGGCTTTTTAGTCCACAAAAAAGTTGTGGACATTTTTATTTGAGGAAGAGAATAAGATGGATAAAGATGATAGACAAGGTGTAAAAACTATTAAAGAATTAGATTTAGGGATGATGGCAGCTATAGTAATAGCCTCTCTACCCACTTCTCCAAGCCAAGCTGATGTTTCATCAAGTACAAAGAAGAATGAGATTAAAGAGAAGGGGAAATAAGGTCCTACATCCACACAAGTAGAAATTGAGCAGTAGACTCTGACTACTTCTGGGCTAAGCATAACCAACCAAAAATTAGACAAGGATGAGGACATGGTTGAAAAAGGAACAAAATAATAAAGAAAGAATGAAATGAGTGGAGAAGAGAAGAAGGATGAAGACAAAGGAAAATAAATTATGCTTTCTCTAAGTTCAAAGGGAAAGGAAAAAGATCAGGTTTTAGAAGAGATTGACCTTGATATAGAGATTATGATTCCAAATTAGAATCGATCTAATCTCTCTACTAAATAGATGGAGATCTTGAACAAGCTATGGAGAAAAAGGGCTCAATAGAGGAAACTCAAGGCATAAAGGTACAAAGGAAAGGCTCTTGAAGATATTAAGGACACATTTTTAGATGTAATGCAATTTGAGGTAAATGATATAGCCCCTATCATTGATAAATTAATTGATGTCATACAAAAATTCAATAAAGATTTAAATGGTCAAGAAAATTTTTTGGAAAGGGAAGAAAGGAAATTTGAGCGTCAAGTTTTGGAAAACGTAGTCAACAAGATTGCTATTGATCAAGTGGAATTGTCCATTCTTATTACTACATTAGAAGGAGCTATAAATATTTTTTTTTTTATTTAAAAAACTATATGATACTTAATTTCATGAAGGAAATAAAGGACAAACTAGCCAAGATTGATGAAGACTTGAAGCATAGTGCTAGTTAGTTAGCACTTGACCCAATTTTCAACTCAAATAATTTTGTGAAGGTTAGAATTTTAATAGATTTATAGGCTAAACTACTCAGGGAGGAAGCTAGGGTTAGGGAAATAGTAATATATTAAAGTATGATAATTCCTCATGTGGATGTAATGCAGAAACATCTTGCACATGCAAAGATACTATTTCCTTATTTAAATATGTCAGTTGTAGATCTCATGATGGAGTTGTTAGCTAGACTTTAGATTGAAATGCATAAACCATGTCTTTAAATGTGAAAGCACATCATGATTTCCTCAATAATATTTGTATAACCTTGTAAAGATATGTTTATGGCATTTGTAACAAAAAAAGGGGGGGAATATGTAGAGGAAAATGTATAGGGAGGAACATCTATGTATATGTAGAGTAATATGTCTAAGAGAAACATATATGTATATGTATATATAAAGAAGATGTACAGATGGACAAAAAAATTTTGAGAAAACAAAATTCATTTAGTTGTGAAGAAGCTAAAGTTTTTTAGTTCAAAATGAGTTGTAGATCCAAGCATATGGAAAGGGGGAGTGTGATAGAAAATTTTGATTAAGAGTTTTTGGATTGATGAAAAAACTACATATGATAATTATTTTTGTCACTAATGCTAAAGAGGGAGATTTTTACCCTATGGCATGACATATTGTCAATTAGTGACAAAACACTTAAGTCATCCAGGAAGCTCGGTTAATACTGCAACCAACTTTTCCTTTAGTCAGCATGCTTCAGTGTAAACTGAGTTCTCAGTGTTAACCAATCAAGCAATATTAGTTGAGTTCTCAGTGTGAAGCAAGCTAGCAGTATGAACCGAGCATCCATTTTAAGAAAGGCATCAAATTTTACCCAGGTGTTATAGTATCTTCTAAGCACACTAAATTACTTGAGCATCAACATAACACCCAAGTCCACATTATGACCCAAGCTTCAACATTTAGTTGATCTAAAGGTGTAATTTGATTATTGTAAAGACACCTCTTGTTAAAGATGTCTTGGAATGAAAATATTGTTTGATGGATATATAAGAAAGGTAAATTATTTTTTCTAATATATGGAATGTGAAATACATGAATGAGAGAGATGTAAGAAAGTAAAGCAAGTGAATATGGAATATACCAAGAAGATAGAGTAGATTGAGTAAGCAAGCTACCAAGTTGTATAAAGGGCAGAGCATAGACATATCTACCATAGTCAAGTGATTACAATCTTTAAAGTATCTATATCAAAAAATCAAGTTACAAACAAGGATCATCCTACTAATTGCATCCTCGCATGTACATCAAGTAAATCCTCTTACAAGGTGGACCTAGAAGTCCTTTGTAAGATCTCTTAACATAGCACATACTTCATTGTATTGTAAAATCCTTTCACAAGGTGGATCTAATATTACTTTATACTCTTAATAGAGTAGATCACCAGAAGTGGTCAATTGTAAGTCCTAACATGCCAACTTTATAACTACAATAGTGAAGCATTGTGGGTGTCATCCCCACCCTTGTTTTACGTTCTCCTAGGTGTTGAAAATGCAAGAGGAGTAACTAAGAGGGGAGGGCTGAATTAGTTATCACAAAAAAATCCAAGTCCCTTAGATGTCAATACAAAGTTTTACTTAACAATCCAAATTATTGCTTTGCTCGGCTAGGACTAGATATTTACTATAACTTGATTAACAATGCATTTTTAATATATTAATATGTATTAACCTTTAGTAACTTAATTGTAAAACTATAAACCATAAATAAAATAACATGAACACATGAGTCAGCAAGATTTAACATGGAAACTTAGTTTGGGAGAATTACCAATGCAACTAGTTACAATTTTTCACTCTTTTGAAGTGAGCCTTATTAGGAGCCAACCCTGTTATAGGTTACAAAACACATAGTTAAGTGTGACCCTATTACGAGTGGCCTTTTTAGAGGTATTTAGATACTTTAATCAAGAAATTCCACCTTTTTATAAGATTTACAGAATGACTATTAAGTCAACTTTTTTAAGAGATTTATTCACTACTACAATTGTTAGAGAGTAACAATGATTGATGTAATTGTTGAAGCAACTGACTTTGCAAATTCAGATCGCTATAATGGCTTGACCTTTGGATCCTTACTAGTTAGATGTTTCCTTGTAACTTAACTCTCACACTTCCTTCCCTACCTTTCCTTTGCTCACATATCCATCTCTTTCATATTCAACTTGATACTTATCATGTCCTCACAACTTGACCTTTCTTATATATCATAAGCTAGAAAGAGTCCTCCTAAAAATCCTTTGAAAACATCAATAAAAATTCATTTAATCAGCTTCTATTAACCAAATAATTAACAAAAGTAATCTATTTTTAGTTGGCTAACACTAGATTGAAAACTCAATTAATACAGAACTTCCTTTGATGACCGACCAAAATTGGTTAACATTATCTACTTCGATGACCGACCAAGCTTGGTTAACACTAACTTCTTTGTTGACTGATGCAACTTGGTTAACAATGCCTTCTTCTTGGTTGATATTTGAATCTCCTTTGGTGCCTAACTAATCTTGGCTTATACTAACTATGCTTGTTTAAAGCTTGACATTTGTGTAACATAAATGACAATATACAATTTAATAATTTTTTCCAACACTTGGAGGATTTCTAGGTTACCAAATATTATGTCAAACTTTTGTAGTGAACTAATTTCTTTATTGATTTATGTTTATTCATGATAGTATATTAGACTATCTAATAAAGTAAAGTAGAAATATTATAAGTGAGAAGTTTTAAGTGGTTCCTAATTCACCTCCCCTCCTCTCAATCACTTGTATGTCATTATATTTCCAACAAAGGCTTCATCATTTAATAATTTAATATGATATATTTAGAATGGTAATAAATGAAGAAAGGTTTGATAAATAGCTTTAACATAACAAAGGATGTGTGTAGCTCAAGTCCCTTCTTATGGTAGGGTAATAGAAAGATGTGTGTCTGTGTGTGTGTGGATGGATTTGGTAAGTTGCAAAACATCGTGGTGTCACTTGTAGGAGATATAATTAATTCAAAATGAAAATCAACATTAGAAGGCTTCAATGAAATACTAGTAGGTACACTATTGTCATATACTATTTGCAACACATGGAAGCTTCTTCGCACCTAACAGATAGTCAAAAGAGAAGTACAAAATTACATGCAATCAAATACATTATTATAAGAAACAATTTGTGGTGGAGAAACTTTAAAGGAATATTATTGAAGTGCATTGATCAGGAAAAATCTAAGGAGATATTAAATTAAATGCATTTAGGAATATGTGGAGGACACCACATGGCTAAGACTATTGCTCACAAGATAATGAGAGATGGATTTTGGTGGCCTACTCTTTTCAAAGATGCATAGTTAGTTGTTAGAAAATGTGATGCATGTTAGAGATTTGCAAGTAAGCTACAATTTATGGAAATACTCCCCCAAAACTAGTTGAAGTTCACATACCTTTTCAGCAATGGGGCATGGACTTCATAGGTGAAATCTCCCCTAAATCAAATACTGGTTACTCATGGCTCCTAATAGCTATAGATTATTTTACAAAGTAGGTGGAAGCCATTCCTATAAGAAATAATACCAGCAAAGTGGTGAATAACTTTCTTTTGAATAATATCCTTACAAGGTTTGGATGCCCTTAGAGAATTGTAACTAATAATGCAATGTGTCTTAGGTCAATTTTTTAAAATAAAATTCTATGATAAATATGGCATAACTAGGTCAACATCCTCATATTATCATCCAAAAGGAAATGGAAAGGCTGAATCTACAAATAAGAGCTTGTTAAAAGTCATAAAAAAAGACTTTGCATAATAACAAAAAGGCATGGGATTATAAATTATAGTTGGCAATGTGGGCTAATAGGATAATAGTAAAAAAAGACATAGGTATTGCATCTTTTCATCTTGTATATGGAATTCAAACTAGAATGTTCCAAAACAATTTAGTAGGCCTATACAATTACATTCAAATGTATAATGAAGATGTCACTGATGATATGCAAGAAAGAATGGATAAATTGGTAGGATTAATAGAGACCAAAAAAGGAGTCTCTCTTAGAAATAAAAAATTACAATTATAGGTCAAACTATTGTATGGTAGAAAGATAGTGAATAAAAGGTTTAAACCTGAAGAGCTAGTTCTAATGTGGAATGCTAGGATTGAAGACAAAGGGAAACATGGAAAATTTGATCCTATATGGTTGGGTCCTTAGTTGATAAGACATGGGGAGAAGATTCTTACATTTTGAAAGACTTATCAAGAAATATTCATGAACTACTAATTCATGGATAATTTTTGAAGAGGTATTGTTCTTGAAAAATACTTGTTTTCCATAAACAATAGTTTAGGGCTTTTTTTATATTCTATAAATTCTTGTAAATCTTTGTGTTGCCCTTGTATAGTGTGCCTTCCTATCTCATTGCTCTCTCAGAGTTGTCAAGAAAAAAATTGGTCAAGTATGTGGTCTGCTTCTTCCAAGGATTTTGAGCCCTTGTATGAATTTTCATATTCATCATCCCTAGGCAGAGCAACTGTTGGCTTGGATTTTCACTTTTATAATTTTGTTGCATTTTATAGTGAAAATCCAGTGAATTAGTGTTTTAGAGGTAAGGTGTGTTAAAAAAAAACCTAGATGAAAACTTTAAATTTTGTGAAACCCTTACCGTTATTCCCTAGTTTTCAAAAAATAAGGAAAGAATTATTTTATTTTGAAAATTATACATGAGGCTTTTTGCTTTAAGAAATTATTTTTACATTTTTGTGTTTATTTTTAAATTACTTTCCCAAAAATATTTTGTCCACTAACCCTTGTTTTAAACTATCATTTTTACTTTATATTGACCCACTAATATTCCTTGAATTATTTTTAACCATGGTGGGTTTTACCTTTACAAATTGTTGATCAAGGAAAGATCAATGATGACCACTTTCCTGCAATTCAAAAGTTCCCAAACTTTAGCAAATGTAGGGAAGTGCCTACATGACATGTGTAGCTAATGATGTCAGTTCTTTGATGAGCCACAAAAGTTGGACATGTCAGAATAAGTTCAAAGTTATTAGATGGTTGTTAGGACATGCTAGAAAGCTTGAGCCATTTCATTGGCCAAACTAGGCGTTGGGATTACTTTTAAATAATACAACATCATGTTGGAATTACAATAGGAAAGGTAAATTTTTTTATTTTTATTTTTTTTTGGGGAAGGGGGGGGGGGGGGCGTCAATCAGTAGTTAAAACTTGAACCCATAAAACTTTCACCACACATCCATCTCATGCATTCAATAGATAAACTGAAATAACTTGTAAAGCACATACATCTAAATCATGTAAACATGTAAACAATCACACACATAACACTAGATATGATTACATAGAAACCCTCCAAGTGAGAAGGTAAAACTGGGGTGGGAATGACACCCACAAATCTTCACTACTATAGTTATGAAGTTTATCCAATTAAGGTTACAATGTTTTGATCATGAATCGTGATCTACTCTATGAAATATCTACCATGTTAAAGGCTTACAAAGACTATTAGGTCTCACCTAAGTGTGCCTTGTAAGAGGACTTCAACTTAAAACTAAGTATGCACCCTATTAAAGGATTTCATACAACCTATTAGGACTACTTTGTTAAGAGATTTGACTAAAATCACATGATAAAATGTCTTAGCATAGATCCTATGATTGGCACTTTCTTGCATGATAACGGATCACCTCTAAACACTTATCTTCTTGATCCTTGTCAACCAGATGTCTAAATGATGTATCCTTTACTCTATCCTTTGTTCTTCTCTAACTGATTTTGTAATTCATTCTTTCTTGATAACTTCTAAGTCTCCACAAATGCTTTGCAAACTATCCTCTTCACTCCTTCAATACTCATTTCACACTCTTTACTCATATAGATAGTTTAGGGCTTCATCCTCCTTAAGAAGAATAGGTGACTTAGGGTTAGGTATAAATCTATGGCTAAGATTCATCCATATTGTCACTTAAACTTTCCCATTTTCTAATTAGTTGCATCTGATTGCATAGGAAATCCAAATAGAGATTTGTCATTATCTCCAAAATATTGTAATCTAATCTTAAGTTAGCTCAAAAATGGTTTACATAGTTGTTTGTTCCATTACAAACAAATATGTCAATACTATGTCACTCGGCATATGAAGTCTCTGATGCTCAGCATGCACTATATATCTATTGTGACTCGACATCTGTATTGCTTGGCATCCATTTTTTACTCAGCTCTTGAATCACTCGGCATGGTCTATATGTTCGATACTTGAGTGACTTAGCACATGAGTGACTCGACACTCATTGTAACTCAACATTATCTAATATTTACATGTTGTGCTCAACATTTATTATTAGTTTAGCATGAACTAAGTAAATGGCTTAAGTGTGTTGAAACTTAGTTGTCAAAACCAATCTGATATCAACAATCTCCCCCTCTGACATGAGTGTCAAAAACACTTGAATATACATTATCAACCTTAATCTCTTGAGCATAACATATCCATAACTCGACTTATATACAAAACTTAAAAATTTCAAAAGTTTGCAATAATTTATATACCACAAAATTAGATAACTCCTCCTGAGTTAATATGTCTATTTTGTATCCAAAATCTATGCTATGCTCTGAGTAAATGTGTCTCTGCTGATACACTTTGACTTCAATACACTGATAGTCTTTCATGCTAGCTAATATCTCTCTTTTCTTCTCAAAAATTATTTCTCCCCCAATGATGTATCTCCCCCTTTCATATATCTCCATAGTCTCTATCTCAATATTCTCTATTCTATCTCCCCCTTTTTGACACTTATAGTGTGTTTGTCTAGAAAAGATTTATGGACATCCATTATGATCTTCAAGGTTTCATCCTAGTTATCACATGCAACATCCAATGATTTAATTTGGATTGCAAGCTTGGCAGAAAGGTGTACTAGACCATCTAAAGTAGAAAGATTGGGGTCTTTCTTAAGTAGAATTTTAGCATAGCCTAGCTCCTTCTAAAATATCTCCATGTGTGGAGTGAGTAATACTTGTATGTAGGTCAATTTGGCTCTTATGTTAGTCTCATTTTATATTAAGGAAGCTAATTGACTTTGTGTCTAAAGCAATGTCCTAAAATACTTCTCACTCTAAGCTAGATTTTTTGGTAGGCTGGCACCTGATGTAGTAATTTTGCATTCCATACTTAGAATGTGACTTCTGGCCTCTTGAGTGAAGAGTGTAGGATCACATAGTTTTTTGTACAATGAGAATATATTCTCAAGTACCTTCTTCACCTCTTCAAACTTTTTTGCTAATGCAATTTGAGTTAGTGCTATCTCACTAGATATTTTCTCATTCACCTTATTTTGAAACTTATTTTCTAACCATTCTAAAAGTTTAGCATTTGTGTCAAGTCTTTATTGTTGACCTTCTCCACTATATCTGTCAGTTGTTCTATTAGTGGCTTGGTCTCTTTAGGATTTGGTAGACTAAATGCATCTAGAAAGATTTCTTTGATATCTTGAAGTGCTTGCTTCTACTTATGTTATCTCCTAAGCATTTGTTGATGGTTTTTCTTTTCTAAGGCTTGCTACAATATGCCTATGTCCTCCAATGTCATAGTATCATAATCATACTTTGGAATAACAATTTATTCATCAAGAGTTATATCTCCATAATATATTACCTTTTCAACTTTTGATGAGCTTAGGCTTGGAACTGAGATTTGCAATGGGATAGCTTTTTTTCTTGGCTTCTAAAGATCTTATGTAGAAGAAATGTCAAATTCTAGTAAGGTTACTAGTGCTTGGATGGCCACTTGTTCCTTCACCTTTGGTGTTTTCTCACTCTCTTCAAGCTTGCCCTGATCTATCACTATGACTTGACTAGCACCTTTTTCCTATAGGTACAAATGAATCTATCCATCCTATTTCCTATTGTCCTATAGTGGTTTCTTTCTCTTCTACTTTATTTTCAATAGTACCAAATTTAACACTTGTATCAACCTTGGTGGATGTATCTACTATTATTTGAACCAAAAGTTGTACATGAGTAACTAAAGGGATGAGAGAAGGTGGTTCTTGTGGATTCACCTTTTCCTTTGTGACATCAGTTACTACCTTTTGCAACTCTTCTACACTAACCAAAACTGGATTGCCATGTAGTTTGGCTTGTAATGTAGATTGATCTAATATCTTCTTTAAATCTATTTTAGTAAGTGGATTGATGTTCTAAGCTTATGGATTAGGAACATCCTTTATAGTTATAGTCTCAGTAGTCTTTGTTGTTTCATGGGAGGACTGACACTTGACACTTGTGTGTCATGCACACTCTATTCTTCTTTTTGCTGTTCATTTCTTGTCATGTCATCTTCTTTGACTTCTATCTCTCCTCTAAATGTGTTGTCTTTTTCATCATCTACTTTATCATCATCTTCCTTTTCATCATCTTTATCATTATCTTCTTTATCATCATCCTTAACCTCTAAAGGATCAACTTCTTTTTTCTTCATAGTTGTCAACCCATAAATGAGTTTCCATATTTGAGTTGATTTCTTAACAACATCCTCAATATTATTTTGGAGAATGTTAAAGGATCTATATTTAGGTGTGAACCTAACTACATATTTCTTGACTACCTTAGCAATTTGTCCCTTTGTTAACTCTAACATTACTTGGGCTAGTTGTGTCTCCTTGATTTGTCTTTCCAAATTTAGACAATAATGTCATTTTTGCATAACTATGTCATATATATTTTTAGGAACTGAGTTGAAAAATTCTAGTGGAGCTATCTTGAACTTTGATATCATGGCATACAATGCCTCTACCACTTGGTTTTTCTCCACTTTACCCAATTTTTCAAAATCAACATGTGAAAATCCCAATAGATCTGCATTGTACTTTACATTTTCACATAAGTTATCAAGATCTAATAGAGGATTATGAATCACCACCTTGAATTGGATGTTTTCATTTGATTCTATCTTCTCTTCATTAGAATCTGGCTATGTCACACACTTCCTTCTTTGTTTCTTCTGCACTTGGCCTCCTTGTTTTATTATCTTTGTCTTTTCCTTGGCCTTCTGAGTAGTTGCTCATGTACTAGCTTTAGTGGTAGGTGTAGTGGGATTTTCTTAGCTAGGTTTGAGAATTTTCTTTGCCCTTTCCATAGGTTGTGCCTTACCCTTCCTTTTCTTTGGTTCAGTAGGAGTATGTGCTTTCTCAACTTCTTCTCCCTTGGCACCTTTGGTCTCCTCTTCTTCCTTATCTTCTTCCATGCCCTGTGTCAATGCTAGAGGTGTTTGAGCTTGAGGTTCATCTTCCTCTTCATCCTTAGCACCCTATCTAAATTTTTCTTTCAATTCTTTACCAGCTTATCCTTCTTCTTAATTGCTAATGTAGTTGTCAATTCCATGGTAATCTTGGATTTTACCATCTCATAGTTTCCAAAGACTTTTGCAGTCTTATTTACTTCCTCTTCTAGTAGAGTTGTTATAGCTACTAAGGCTTCATCTACATTTATCTCATACCCTAAGGTTCTTAACCATCTTACCCTTGGTGTGGTAGCTTGCACAAAAGTGTAGTTAGCATCAACAAGAAAACATATATCATTATAATTTTTCTCAATTAAGTAAACTAAAATTCTAAGCTTGTGCTTCATTGACTTCTTGAAGTCTTCAAAGTAACTAGTCATTAAGGATTCAAAGTTTTCTCCTAGTTGCTCAATATATTCATTAATGTGCACTACAATTGATCTATTGGTATTCCATCCTACAATGCCAAATGAGGTGAATGTGTTTTGTACATAAAAGAATATACAAACTAGTATAGAACCAAACTTGCACTATGCAGTCTTGGTTTTCCTTATTGCTCCAAGGTTCTCCATCAGTTGTTGCAATTATAACTCTACTAGATCATAAGTATGATCTTTCTTGGCAATCTTGTAACTAACATCAATAGTTGTATAGGGTACACTATTCAATCTATTAGATTAATACTATTTATGTGAGATTTCCCTTACAAAAAATTTGATAAGAGGATCACTAATTGTATCTATTGTCATACCTCTCTTATTCCATTTTTCTCTAGTGTTCTTCTCAATTACTTCCTTGGAATCACTCGAGTGTCTTAGGCTAATCTAGGGTTGGGTAGCCAATAAACCTATGAATTATTCTCTTGGTTATTTTGATAGGTCCTCCTTCTAGCCAAAAGGAACCATCATGAATTTGGCTTAGTACTATTTGTATCCACTCTATCTTAAACACATTACAAAAATTTAGGGCTCATGTTAAACCTCTTTCTCTCTACGATTTGGAATTCTTACTTCAAAAAAACCATTATCACATAACTTGTTATATACATTCTTAGTTTCCATGTCTCTAGTGCTACCAATTTTGCAGTTATAGCATCTCCTCACATCTTGCACCATTATTACATTTGGCAGGATCATTGACAATGCACCAAAAGGGTCTTGTTTATAACCTATGTTAGGAATGGCTTTAAACACAGGTTGCTTAACTTCATTACTAACTAGCTAAACATTTAAAACTTCCTTCCCTTCAATATTTTTTGAACTTGATGCCATTGTGTCAAACTAGGGTTTATGAAAATTGAAACTGTGTAGCTCGACTCTTGATAAATACCTTAGAAATCTAATGAACTGACATGAAATCATTGTTAAAGTTTTTGCAAATTCTTTGAATGGGTTTCTAAATTTCCTTATGCTCTTCTCACTCTTTTTCAAATTTTAAATGATGAAGAATGAGCAAAAATCAATCATATACTCTTCGAAAACCTTGCATTTAATGTTGAGTTCTTACATAGTTGTTAGATCAGCATTAACCAATTTTAGGTACGATTAGCACCCATTGTTATTTCCATGACTTAATAGCTATTGTGAGCTTGGAATTGACTAGCTAGACTACTAGCTCAACATCAATGTAATGCCCTAACAAGGGATCCAAAAGAATTAACCTAAAGTTTTACTAAGTTTGCCAAACAAATTTTTTTTTTAATCGTGAAAGATAAACCATTCATATCACTCAGATAGTAGAAGAAGCAATAACATACAATCAACTATAATCATACATAACAGGTTACATTCCTTAAGGATCCCAAGATGTTGAGTCACATTTAATCTAATTAATACTAAGTCTATCAACCACCAAATCCACATGAAAGAATAATTAAAAAGTCCAATGTCCATAATATACATCAACCAATTTCAAATTCACTTAGCATCCATTAATTTTTCCATCACTCAACAAATACTATGAGTTTGGTATCAAATAGCTAATCTGGTAGCTCAACATCAACTAGCATTCCACTCGGCATACATAGGAAACATTTCATGCTCGGCAACAACATGAAATTTTTTTAAGATTTAACTTGGATTTTCAATAACATCTTGCATCTTTATTTATGCTAATATATCCTTTTCAATATTGTCTCCTTTGGAACTAATGTATGATATAATACTTGAATATCAGTCCCACATACCTCTTGATTGCCTACTTTGATGAGGTGTGATCACCTAACCCATTGGGTGAAGTGATCCCTTCTCCATTTGATGTGCTGCAATCATCTTTCTTTTTCCATATTTTATTCATCTCATCTCTGATGTGTTGAATGTTTGTCTTGTCTTTGCCCTTATCAAATTCACAACTTGGTGCTTTTGACCTAGTTGGACAATATTTATTAGTGTGACCAATCTTCAAATAGCTAAAGCATGTAGTTTGACTCAACCACCTTTTGTAGTTGCCACTAAAGTTTGTCCTAATATAATTATTTGGAACATGTTCATATTCTTGACAATACTGACATCTATATCTTGTATTATAATCCCAATTATAAGAGTTTCCATTCTTCCTTACCTTTGATTTCCTAGTTCATGACCACATGGATTTGGATCTTCATGCAAAAGCTCTATGTCCATACTTTTGATAGTTGTAGCAATAACCTTCAAATATTTGTGCATTCATGGTCCTAGTTCTACATCCATGTGCTTGATGACCTTGGTTGTTGCATTTATGATAGTGAGTAATGTACTTAGGCTTGGCATTCTCATTTGTAGTTTTTCTCCTACACACATTAGTAGTATGTCCTTTCTTACCACAATTATGACAAGTAGGTTTGAAGTTCTTAGCTTTGTTGCTCCTTTCTTCTACATTTTTGGATGACTCCCTTTCTTTGGTGCTTGCGTATCCTATTCTAGATGTATCATTATTAGATCTAGGGGATCTCAATAATTTATTAAAGTATTTGATGGCTTCATTTGGTTTGTTGAAACTTTCAGCAAATTCCTTTTCTCTTTAGGTCACTTTACTATTGTTCATTCTGCAACTTCAATGTAGTTATCTTAATGTCCTTGACATTTATCTCATAGTTTTCATTTATCATTTGACTTAGAGTATCCAATTGCATGTTGGAAATCTTGGTTAGTTCTATTGACTTCTCTTCCAGTCCATTGGCCAAAACTCTTTTGTCTTCTTCAATCATGGCTTTATATTCCATTGCTTTTTTCTTTTCTTTAGTCACCTCACATACTAGTATGGCTTGTGATTCTTGTTCTAACTTGAGATTTCTTATTTCCTTAGCTTGGATTCTATTCTTTTCCATTAGATTTGCAACTACTACATCAAATTTATTTGAGTCTCCATCTACAAATAGCTTAGTAGTGTTTATCTCTTTGTATTGTGTGTCATTCTTTGCAATAGAAATTTTTTTCCTTCTCTTCAAGGAACCCTTTAAAGCTTCTCTTGCTTCATTTAGTTGATGTGATATAATATATATTTCAATCTCCTTGTTCTCAATAGTCTTTTCCAACTTGCAGACTTCCATTTCAAGATCTTTTCTCAAAGCTACAAAGCTTCTCTTTTAGAGAATGAGGCTATGATACCAATTGTTGGAATTACAATAGGAAAGGTAAACTTTCAAGATGGGGGGTGAATCAAAATTTAAAACTTGAACCCATAAAAATTTCAACACACATCCATCTCATGCATTCAATAGATAAACTAAAATAACATGTAAAACACATACATCTAAATCATGTAAACATGTAGGCAATCACACACATTACACCAAATATGATTACCTAGAAACCCTTGAAGTGAGAAGGTAAAACTGGGGTGGGGATGACACCCAAAAATATTTGCTACTATAGTTGTAAAGTGTATCCAATTAAGGTTACAATGTTTAGATAATGAATCATGATCTACCATGTAAAGGTCTACCTAGTTAAAGGCTTACAAAGACTGTTAGGTTTAGAGGATTTCAACACCCTGTTAGAAGTGTGTCTTGTTAGAGGACTTTAATTTATAACTAAGTAAGCTCCATATTAAAGGATTTCATACAGCCTATTAGGACTACATAGTTAAGAGATTTGACTAAAATCACCTGTTAAAATGTCTCAACATAGATTTGGTGATTGGCACTTTCTTTCCTGATAACAGACCACCTCTAAACACTTATCTTCTTGATCCTTGTCAATTAGTGTCTCAACGTTGTATCCTTTACACTATCCTTTTTTCTTCTCTAACTGATTCTACAATTGACTCTTTCTTCATAAATTCTAAGTCTCCATGAATTCTCTACAAACTATCCTTTTTGCTCCTTCAATACTCATTTCACACTCTATACTCTCATAGATAGTTTAGAATTTTGTCCTCTTTAAGAAGACTAGGTAACTTAGCGTTAGGTATGAACCTACAATTGAGATTCATCTATACTGCCACTTAAACCTTCCCATTCTCTGATTGGCTACATGTAATTACATAGGAAATCCAAATAGAGATTCATCCTTATCTCTAAAATATCGTAATCTAATCTTATGTCAGCTCAAACATTGTTTACATAGTGTTTGTGCCATTACAAACAAATATGTCAATACTAGGTCACTCAACATATGAAGTCTCTTATATTGTGACTCATCACTTGTACTACTCAATGTCCACTATTTACTCAGCTCCTAAATCACTTAGCATGGTCTATCTACTCAGCACTTGAGTGACTCAGCACTCATTGTAACTTGACATGGTCTAATATTTACATGTTGTGCTCGACATGTATTACTAGTTTGGCATGACCTAATTAAATGGCTTAAGTGTGTTGACATTAAATTGTAAAAAGAAATTTGAGATCAACACATTACACCATCAATCATTTGAAGATCAATGGTGAATGTTTCCCTGCAATTTGAATATGTGCAAGCTCTATGAAATGCAGGAAAGTGCCCTATTGACATGTGTATTTGATGAGGTCATTTTATTATGGGCCCCTAGTTAAAAAAGGTGTTGGAAGAGTTGGAAAATGTTAGGACACGATGGAAAAGATAATTCATTTTTATTGTTTATTTTTTCTAACTAGGTTTCAAATAAGATAAATCTTATGGAATCATCGATTGTTTGAAGATCGATGGAGAGCACCTTCCTACTTTATGGAGATGTCTGATGTTTAATGAAATAGGGGAAGTGCTTGAATAACATGTGGACAAGTGAGGCTAGCCATTCAAAGGGTGGCCTAGTAATACTGAGTTGGGATGCATGTTGAGATGTCTTATGCCAATTTCTTGAGTAGTCTATGTGTTTAATGAATTGGACGGTGACTACATAAGTAGGCCTAAAATATTAAAAGCAGACATAGACATTCTAAAGGTTTTTGTGATCGTTGATCTCATGAAGATCAATGATCAACATTTTCCCACAATTTAAAATTTCTCAAACTTTAGAAAATGAGGAGAAGTGCCTTGTTGATGCGTGGCTAGTTTCACAAAAGGTAATGTAGTCATTCTGAGTTTAAAGCTAAGTCATCTGATTTGTAAAGATTGATAGTTGAACTTAAAATTCCATTGCAAGTCATGAAATATGACTATTGGGGCATTAATTCTAATCAATTCTATTTTGTGTGAGGTTAATTTGGTAATAAGAATTCCAATTTTCCATTATTAAACACTAAAATTATAGAATTCTCACAAAGTGAAGATTTTCAGAATTTAGGGAAAAAATTTTATGAGAGTTTCGATTTGCTACTAAACGATTTTGAGAGGAGGAAAACAAGAAAATCGAGTGAGTGTTTTGGGTTTCTAGAAAATTGAGAAAAATATTTTCACAGTAAGTTAATTATCAAACATGACTCTACAAAGGGATTTTTCAAGGAAGGTAGATTATTTAAAAAGGGTTGTGCATGATGATTTCATAGAACAAATGTCACAATCCATCACTGAGCTTGCTAAGGGAAAAGAATTGATTCCAAAAAACCCTAGGTTATTGGTCAGTGAGGGTTTTTATGACAAAGAAAACTAGTTGAGGGATGCCAAAGTATCTATTGGAGGATTAGAGCTTTTCCAAAAATGGTTTACAAAGGGAAGACTAGATACTCCCTTGAATAATGTATGGGAGCTTTTCTTGCAATAACGTCAAAGAAATATGATCCAAAAACTAGGATTGTGAAAAATCATGCTAGTGATAATCTTTTTAGGGTTTCACTAGAATTGATTAGAGAGGTTTTAAAATTAAACCCTAACAATGTAGTCCATGAGAAGATAGATATGGAAGAACTCTAGGCTAGGTATGATGCACAAAGGGTATATTTAAGGGGAGGACCATTGCAAGAGCATTTTGTCAAAATGGGATCATTGCCCCTAGTTTACACCAAACACTCTAGAGCCTTGGTTGAATACATATTTCAACCCTAGGGCATAGGCATTGTATTTCTCTCTTTGCAAAATCTTTAGCATGGATGAGCAAGACCACATCCTAGGTTCCATTTTCTTCATCATTTCTCAAACCCTTCAATATGGTATAAGTTCTATTTTTTACTTTGCTACTCTCTTGGAGAAATAAATTCATATTGGGTTAATAGATATTGCAAAGGCTAAAGTTAATAAGCCCTTTTGTTAGTACTTCATGTTGATGTACATATGCTTGTATAATGGAATTACTTTTTTCTCTAAAGAAATGAAGTTGTAATCAAAAAGAGATGAAGAAAAGCTCCTTGTCCAATTATGGAGTGTAGAAATGACATAGGAGTTGACTAATGCAAGTTTTGTTAGATTTGATAGGTATTTTTCCTCTAGGCTTAGAATGTTATTAATAGGGGATAGCCCTAGAATACCACAATCTCTATTAGAATTAATTATACCAAAAGATCATGCTAAAGGGTTGATGGTGAGTCATAATTAGGGAGACATCATCCCATATTGTCCACTATTTTTAAAGTGTATGGTTTTATTGGAAAACCACATGTGCTACCCTATTAATTGCCTTTGAAAGTAGGGATTGTTGAGCTTCTATAGCAGAAAAGATCAATGGAAGAAAGAGAATTCTCGGGAAAATCTAAAGGTACTTTCTTTCCCCAAATTAATATTGTGCACAACTTTGTTTTTATCAAAAAGGGATGGAGGCACTTGGAGCATTTTTTAGAAAAATATCAAGTGGCTCAATCTCATGCCTATTTTATAGACTCTAAGAGATTTTATGACCTATTTAGAGAAAGGAATAAAGCCAAATCTCATAAACATATGGTATACTTTCCAGAGGATATAGTTAGAAATAATTTCTCATTACAAGAGTAGAAACTTAGGAAGTAGAATTGGAAAGCATACAACAAGGTCTTAGATTTTATAAATACTTTTGAGCTAGACTATGATCCCCTAGCTAATAAAAAATACTTGGATATAAAAGTAGATATGTTGATGGATAAATTTTTTGGGATTAAGAAAAATTTGAATGAGAAGAAGGAGATTCTAAAACAAACATACCCTGATAAGGCAATTGATGTTGAGAAAAGATTGGTAAGTAAGATAATTTTGAACCCAAGGCAATACACATTGTAGAAAAGAACTAGGTACATAGTGGCTAGGAGTGTATAATTTGTTCCTCAATATAAAAGATTACACTTTGAAACCCCACCTGCTACACATCACCTAAGAAACAAAAATTTGAGTAGGGATCATCTTCTAAGGTTGAAGAATATTTACCTACCTAGACCCCACTTAGGATAGATGATGAAGTATCCTTAAGAGAATAGTTGAGACAAATGGAAGGGGAGAGGGATATTGTAGTTACAACTACAAATATAGAAGGAGTACATGAGGAACCTCCTATGCCAACACTAGCTCTCATTGTGGGGAGATTATAGAGTTAAGGAAATAAACCTTGTAATAACATAGGCTTCTAAAAAAATCATTGATGATGAGAATTTTCTCAATTCTTATGAGGAAATATTTATAATTTTGAGGCCAAGTGTAAAATGATCAAAGCAAAGCAGCCTAATAGAAAGGACTCTAAAATTGAAGAAGAAGTTAAAAATAGTTCCATGGAGGAATTTGCACAGATAACCCCTGAAGGGGGAAGACAATTGTTAAAAGATTTTGGAATTTTGATATTACTTGAATAGGGAATTGAAAATGCCATGGTTTTTTATGTTGTGAGGAAGAAAAAGATATTCAATTCAAAACTAAAGAAGAGGTCTTGTAGGCCCATAAAGGATTGAAGTATAGTAATGATCATCAAGCATTGGTGATATGGTCTATTCAAAAGAAAGATAAAGCTAGGGTGCAAGAATTCTCAAATGCCGAACATATAGGTAGCCTCATGGTGTATAGGGAAGAAGAGGTAGATAGTGAAAAGGTATCACTCATGACCAAGAAAATGGTGGATTTTGGAGTTGTTGTTGCTGCAAAAGACAAGAATAAATTGTTGGAGCTCAATGCTAGATTTGAAGAGACACTAAAGGCATATGAGGATAGAGGAAGTGGGATACATCAATTGGAGGTTCAGGTTGCCCAAATGGATAAGAAACTTGGAAAAAGAATAGTGGGAAAATCTAGCCAGCCTAGGATTTCTTATCCTCCTCATGCCCCAATTGAACCTTTCAATTCAACTCACCTCATAGAGCTACTAGACACTCCATGAGCTACTAGACACTCCATGGAGACCACAATTGTATATAGCTAAGGAGTTTGAAGAGGAGAAGAGAAAACTTTGGGTGTTACATGTGGAATTGAATTACCAATATGATGACAAGATTAAAAATACAATTATGTATCTCGTAGATAAGATTGACTAGCCTACATTTTATGAGCAATTGGTAAAGATAATGAACATGTGGAATGAGATAAAAAGTAGTGAGAATGATTTGAAGCCAATAGAAAATAAATGGAATAGCAGGAATAAAGATGTCACTCTTTTATGTTTTTCAGTTATTAGTCTGTCTTGTGAATAGATAGAAAAAACACTTGACATGACTAATGATCTCTCTGATTTTGATGATAATAGGGTTGCAGTATAGAAGAGAATCATGATCTATTTCTCAAAGTATCTTGATGAAAATTTTTAACTTTTCCCCCATGCACTCAAGAAAATAGATAAATTAAAAGACATGGAAGAATCGGCCAAAGCCTTAGATGATTTTTTATGCTTTAGAATTAATGGGGTCATAAATAAAAAGGGGCATATATGGTGGGAAAAAAACAACTGAGGAAGTTGTTAAAGTTTAAATATTCTTTGATATTCTTAGGGAAGAATTTTTTGAAATAAATAAATTAGGAGAATTTGTTTTGAAGAAGAAATGTGAAGTATTGAGTTTTAATTGGCTAGATGACACACTTTTGGACAAGTGGATGGCATATTTTGTACATTCAAAATAGTTAGAGCTTGGTGAAATCGATGAAGATGAGATGGGCCAAGATGAGCCACAAATAATTTATTTATCATTTAAAGTAAAAGAAGATAAAGATAAAAAATCAATTATAGTAAGAGGTATATAAATTCAAACTGATTACTTGGTCGTAGAAGAATCAAGTGTAACTATTAGTTTTCCAGTACATGATGACCCGGATGGAGAACCATGAGTTAAACTAAGTTTACAAATATCAGAACCTCGTCCATCACAAGTAAGTCCTATGGTCACACACTTTGAGGAATGACAATTATATCAAAGTCAATTACAAACTCCTCAGCAAAAAAGAAGTTGTAGCAAAAGTGATCCCACAAAAGGAATATTCATGATGTAAATCATTCTGTTGCACCAAATTTAGTCTTTTGTGATAGTAACTTTTTTGTAAATATCTCTTTGTATTAAGGACTGCTCTCATTGTTCTCTAGGTGTGAAGTTTGGTGTATCTCATGCTATATAAATGAGATCCCAAGGCTAGAGAAAGGGTCTAAACTATTATGTAATTTTTAGTTTTTTCTAGGTGTACTTTTGGTCTAGTTTTCTTGATGTCAATTTTGTGATGTATTTTGTCTGCAAATCTAAGGATACATTAACATTTTATGGATCATGCTATCTTTTCCTAAGTTTTTTTGAGTTTTATTCCAATGTTATATGATTTTGAATGAAACTTAATACAAATATGAATCACCATCATATCTATTTTCTTTGAATCTTATCTCCATTATTACTAATTTTTTATCTTGAGGTTGTGTGGGAAAATCTTATTCAATTTAATGCACCTAGGATAGGTTATATATTAGTTTTCTATTACTTTTAATTTAATGAATTATGTAAATGCTTCACTGATATGATAGGGTTTCTAGGAAGTAAGAAGGATATGCATAAGAATGAGATTTAGGGTAAATTACTGATAATATTTATTGTAATGCAATCAATTAGGCCAAAGTAGTTGGATAGAATTTGAATCCCAATGAATGAGGCACTAATCAATTATTTTAGTTTACGTATGAAAAGATCATGAGTAATCATCAATAAAAATCTCAAAAAATCAATTAATTTATATACTATAATGGGGATATCACAAAATTGATTTTATTTTTTGAGATTTTTGATTTTTTGAGATGTAAAACATTCTTGCATTTATTGATTTTGTAGATTGGTACAGTTACTATTAAACAGGATTGGATCTACCATGCGAAAATGATTGAAAAGTTGTGACCATTCAGTCATAGACACTGCTAAATACACGTTGGCATAAGACATCCATGAAGAATAGAATAAAACCAATATTATTACCTTTGATGGATTCCAATAATATATGGAAGATTGAGAATAGAAGGCATTGAAGCAAAGAATAAAATATTTTTAATGCACAGTCGTCTAAGATATTGAACCCCTAAAATCACTATCATCATAAGAGAATTAAGAGAGGATATCATATGTAGATAAAGGAATAATTATCAAGTTACAGTAGCCATGGGAGCATCTGATATTTTACCAAGGGTAGAGTATTGGAGGAACATTACAATTAGAGAAAGGACAATTGTGAATCAGAAGAACACCAACAGACAATGTTAGACATCCAACTTAGTGTGATAAAAGCGTATATACTGAGCATGTGGATAAATCTATTCAAGAATGAAGAACTCAAAAGGGACTAAGTGGATATAGAAAGCATAGATACATAGAGAAACCAACACTAACCATCCAACTTTCTTGAGTAGGAACACATCCTTGTTATAGACAGAGCAAGTATCATGTGTAAGGAAATTGTCGAATGTCAGAGCATGCACGTGATAACCCCTGGCACCAATATCTACAAGTACATAAGTCCATCAGTAGACATATGTTATAGTTAGTAAAGGAATAGCACTGCACATATAAGGGAGGATCATCATCAATATTGATACAATCCATTTAGGATAAAATGGGGACATCTGTATTAGGAGGGAAGCCGAGTATTAGTAGATTAAGAAGAAGACTAGAATTGACCAGGATGAGATGCCCAATCCATGCTCACATTTGAAGATAGAAATTACCTCCATATATGGGATGCAAAGAATGATCATATTGAAATATTATAATGGGATACACTAATCACACAATAACCTAGGAATTCATCATGATATTGATAGAGACATGGTCACCACAATCAATGATATTACATAATGAATGGAAGTGATACCATGAATTAAGGACAAGCTTTCACATACAATAACTATTAATATCAAGAAGAAAGAACACCTCTTATATAAAGAGACAAACAATAAAAAATGAGAAATACAAGCTAAAATCTGAGCAGATGATGACAAATGTTAACATTAGATGTGAATGCACTGATGCAAGGGTGAGTTTGTCAGCTATTAATCGTTCATTTCCATAGAATCAAAAATGATTGAAATGAAGAATAGATGAAAATGCACCTTTAGTTGAAAAATTCTCAAGGACAAAATAACTAGAAGAATTCAAACCAATTCTTATATATATGAATGCAATGACAACAAAAATATGACATTGGTCATTGATGACAAATACAAATGACTTCAATTCAAAATAACTATCCTCACATGCATGGACGAGTGAAGATGAGTATATTACCAAGTCATATACTTAATTATTATAACGATAGTTGAGGAATGGATACTACAATTTTTGAGGTGCTAGAACCTGAACCACATTCATCAGACATTTATATGTAAAGAAAAAAGAATCACCAGTTTTATCATTTTTCTTGTATCGCTGTTTGAAAATGGATCACCATAAAACAAAGGAGAGAGATACATTGTTGATGTCTCTTGAAGACCACTTCAAATTGATAAGGATGAAGTCAAAACAAGAAAACAAGGTAAAAAAGAAGAAGTAATGAGGTAAATTATATGGTTTTTTCATATATTATGAAATAATTGTTACTATCCTTGTTATTATTTAGACATTTGGATACTTTGATGAATATTGAATAGTTTAAATATTTACTATCAATAATTCTAATCAAATAAGGAAATGACATTGATTTTTAAGTTGATAATAATCATCATCATCTTCCAAGATAAGGTAAGGGCTGTGGTGGAATGGACTGGGTAACATCACTCGGGGTACCGAGTAAGGCCTTGATGATGGGATATCTCAGGGTACATCATACAATGGTGCTATCTTGGAGATGATGGTTGGAGAGAGTTAAAAATAATGAGGGAGAATAGTGAGGCCCACTAATTGGGTAACAGGGCACCCCATAATGGTTTCTCCTCCTATAATTGAATGATAAGATTAACTATCTGATATTTAAAAGATTATGCTTTAAAAGACTTCTCATTGGAAAATAGTAGATAGAATCACCTTAAGATCATGATTCTCCAAGTCGAGATAAGGCCTGCGGTAGAATGGACTGGGGGACATCACATGAGGTACCAGATAAAGCCTACGGGTACCAGGTAAGGCCTCGGTGATGGGACATCTTAGGGTACATCATACAAAGGCACCTTCTTGGAAATGATGATCAGAGGAAGGTAACAATAATGAGGGAGAATGGTGAGGCCCACTGGTTGGGTAATAGGGCACCCTATTATGGTTCCTCCTCCCATATTTAGGAAATGACGAGACTATAAACACCCTGCGAGGAGATTGATTTATATATAATGTGTACTAATGATTTTTTTGGTTGCAGGTTCACAATTAAAGAAATGCATAATGTGTCTTATGTGTTAGCATCGTGTTTGCTTCATGTCTTCATTTGTTTGCATCATGTCTACTTCATGTTTTCATGATCTATCTACATCGTGTATGCTTCGTGTTTTCATTCAATGTATATTTCATAAATCTTTTTGGTATTTTAAATGCAAGAATGTTTTATGTCTATGACAAAGCTTGCGTATGAATGATTTGCTTGAGGACAAGCAAATTCGAGAGGGGATGGCTATGATATACCCATTTTAGTATATAAATTAATTATACATAAAGGGTATAATATTAATAATTGATAATTTATATAGAATAAATTATAATTATTGTAAGTTACAAATATAAAATGTTATATATTATACAATTATAAATATTAATTATATATATGAATATGTGAATATTATTATCTATATATATATAATTAATATATACATTAACTATTTTATTTGCTATAGTATATGACATTATGCCTATATTAAAATAATATTATTATAAATAATTAAAGTGATTCATATATAATATATAATAATAAATAATTAATATAATAATATATAATCATATATTATTATAATCATATATAATTGATATTAATATATATTATTAATATGTAATCATATATAATTAATATTTGAATAGACAGACCTCTATAAAATATATTGATATATATATGGTATATCTCAGGCTAAGGTAATCATCATACGAAATATTATAAAATGTATACTATTCAAGAGGAAATTATTTAATGTCCTGAAACAAGACATTACAAATTTTACTTTAATGTATGAAGAGTATCATAGTTGGCTAGTACTTAGTTGCTTTTAATTTTTGTGTTTTGGTTAGCTATTGTTACCAAGAATTGTATGTAAATCTGAGAAGAGTTATGACCGAATATTTTTTGTAAGGGATAAGTACTATGAATGAATATCATTAAGAGAATGAAGTCTAAAAATGATATCTAGTTTTGAACCATTTTATCCCTCAGGTGCACCCATCGTGGTTTTGTAGAACCAAAAGAGTAGAAAA
Source organism: Cupressus sempervirens (assembly GCA_028749045.1). Lineage (NCBI taxonomy): Eukaryota > Viridiplantae > Streptophyta > Pinopsida > Cupressales > Cupressaceae > Cupressus > Cupressus sempervirens. Next base: position 46,927,502 of record CM053787.1, read on the forward strand.
TCTTTATGATTTTGTTGAAGTTGGGTCCAAATCTGAGGACTTCTTAGTTGACCATAGGAAATAGCTAATCCTTTTACTAATTTTCTCTTCACCATCTTGGTATCAAGTATTTTGTTTCTTGGTAGTTTAAAACACTAACAATTGGTATCATTATTATGATAACAAGGTAAATATTTGAATAATATCTAGAGGAAGCAAATGATAGAGGGTAATATCGATTTCCAAAGTCTAAACATAGATATTAGTGGCCAATAATATGTCCATAGTAGTGCCAAATTGAGAAAACCATGATTTAAAAAAAAAACATTTTGTCAAAATTATTTATCATTTGTAAATATGTTCTTTGTTAATTACAATCTTAGTCACCATGCAAAATGGTTGGACAATGTGTAAACACATACTATCAGAAAATCACTTCCAATTACAAACAACCCTTTCTCAATTACATAAAACCCTCCCTCAACATGTTTGAGGATTTGTTAATTGATTAGAAGTGAAAAGATAGACTCACACAAATACTACTACTATATTTGTAAATATATATAGTTATATATAGAATAACATAGTCATTCTAAAGAACTCCATATTTACTCATAAGCCAATAGCTAAGATTCTTTTAAGAGAACATAACTATAGAAAATGACCCTTTCTAAATTACATACAAGTCTTTTTTAACATGTCCAAACCAAATACTACTACTTTATTCATAAAAACATATATCCTTATACATAAAAATCCTACTCCAATTATTTATATTAAAGCATATACCCTAGCATTTAAAATGAGCATTGAGCTATATAATATAAAGCAAATGCAAAATCGTATTACTATAAAAATGTTTTAAAAAGTTGTTAAGCACATATTACATAATAAGTTGTATGCAAATAGAAATAAATGAAAGTGTGTAATTAAATATTTTTCTCATATTAGTGGGGACAAGTGACCTAGAAATAATGAAAAGTATAAGTTGAAAAGTGTGTAAAAGAAAAACTATCAAAGCACCTTAATTCTCATATATATCAAGAATAGCATGAAGTCGGATATTCAGAGACTAGAGCATAAAGTAAGAGTTATTATGTCAAGGTAAATTTTCTACCATGAACTCACAAGTGAATTTTTTTTTACCTCTAAATTAATTAAAAATTCAATAAAAATTGATCTCATACAATGGTCTACTAAGACCTAGAAATGCAATTCATGATAATTAGAATAAGATTATATTTGCACTAGACATACTATTAGTTTTCTTGCAAGAAATTTCATTGTCATTTTATAGTTTAACCAATTACTCATTTCAAATGAAGCAAAAGAAGTTCAAAAAATGTGGCATCTCATAACAATTGATCTTATTATATTTTTAAATATTAATTAAAGTAGTAAAGAGTTAATATGGTGACAACGACTTATCTATATATGAAAAAGATGATATATTATGTAAATGTGAGTATACATCTTTATATAAATATATAAAATCCTTATTATAAAGATAATATATTTTCATATTGCGCCATATAAAATTTAGCTCATTGTTTAACTAGTGCCCAAAAGAGTGGTTATTTTTTTCTCACACCAATGTACTATTAATCTCAGATTGGTTTTGAAAAGGTAGTGATAAAATAGTTAGTCATTCTTTATCAATATTATAGTGGAAGCTGAGTGATTAGAGTGAGCCAAGAAATCAGTGTGATCCAAGTGATCAAAGCATGTTGAGTAGATAGTATGTGTCAAAAAGACTATATATATATATATATATATATATATATATATAGAGTGATTCAAGAGCTAAGTAAAAATTATATGCCAATCCATTTAGAAGTTGAGTTATAGCATTGAGAATGTATTGATGGTCAAGCATTAGAGCCTTCAGATGTTGAGTGAACAATTTTGGACATAGTTGTTTATAATGGCACAAACTTCTATATAAACCATTTTGGTTTGACATAATGATTGTTTTATGATTATAGAAGATAAGTATGGAGGTATATTATGAATCAATATACAGTACATGCAACCAATCAAATTAAGTGATGATTTAAGTGGCAATATGGATCAACCATAGCCATTGATTCCTACCTAAACCATTCCACCTATTTCTCTTTAACAAGGAAAACCCTAAAGAGTTTATAGGCATGAAGGAGATGAATGCTAAGAGTAGAGAGAGAATTCATGGTGGCTATGGAGGTTGTGACAATGATCTAAATTGCATAATTAGTTAGAGAGATTAGAGGAAAGAAGAGAGAGGACAAATGAGACATATCTGATTAGAAGGATCAAGGATTTATTAGTAAAGAGAAGGTGTGACATCTAACAACAAAGTGCTAACCAAAGGATCATGTTGTTTAATCATCTTAACAAGTGATGTAGAGTAAATCTCCTAATAGAATAGTCTTAACAGACTTGTGTAAATCTCTTAACTGAGTGCCCTCTTTATTGTAAGTTTAAGGCCTCTAATAAGGCACACTTTTAGTAGGGTGTTTGTTTAACAAGGTGAGATTAACAGTCTATGTAAGCCTTTAATAGAGCAAACCCCTCACAAGGTAGATGATAGTTTATGGTCAAACTTATTATAACAATAATTGGCTACACTTTATAGCTATAGTAGTGAAGATTTGTCGGTGTTCATTGTTGGAAATATTATGATAGGCTAAGTTACTAACAGGGGCGGGGTGAATCAGTAACTAATAAAATTTTATCCTTCATTAGCAGTTAATCCTTAATGTGAATTGTGATCTAATTGCATGCATGAGAAATTGAAAACATTAAAGCATACATAACACTTTTGACACAATTTTGGTGACCTAGAAACCTTCCAAATAGAAAGTAAAATTGGGGTGGGGATGATATCCATAAGCTTTAGTACTGTAATATAAAGTTGGCCTATTAAGGCTTACAATGATCACTTTTGATGATCTACTTTCTTAGGAATAATAAGGATTGCTAGATCCATCTTACAAAAGGATTTACAAACATACAATGAAGTATGCAATCAGTAAAGAGATTTACACAAGATTGTTAGGTATTCCTTGTTAAAGGATTTGATTGATCCACCTATTAGGATGATGCAGTGGTTGAGATTTGATTTGCAACTTGGTTTGCTAAATGAGATTCCTCTAAGTGTACAAATCACCTTGCTATGATAGATAAATCTTCGCTGCTCCTTATACTATTGTAGCCTTTTTAATTCACTCTTCTACTCTTCTCTTCTTATTTCATTACTTCTATTCTTTTTTTTTTGGATGTGATACAATATATTACATTTATACCAATCCAATTAAAAAATTACAAAGTAGGCCACAATACAAGTTTACACAAATATTACAAAGTCAACCAAAGTGTGGAAACTAAGTTCTTAAGACTAACTTAGTGAGGTTTTGATACTCCACATCCATTGTCAATGCTCAACATTGTCATGCACTTAGTAAACATAGAAGCTTGATCCATACTAATCACTTCCAAGTAGTCTTGAACTCGGTCTACACTAGTGACTTAGTGAATACTATGAAACTTAGCATATAGACTGAATCACTTCATTCACACTACATAGCTCAGCCAACACTATCACTAAAATCTTGGTATAAACTAAGTCACTTGGTTAACACTGAGTAGCTTGGTTAACACCAAACTCACATCACATCAACTATGAACTTGGTAAGCACTGCACAACTCAGTTTACACTATTAAACTTGGCATAGATTAAGATGCTTGATTTACACTGTTGATCATCACCATAGTAGTAACTGCTCGACACAAACTTAAATCTATTCAAAGGACTTGGTAGCAACTGTAGAACTTGGCAGAAACTAAAATTCTTAGTTAACATTGTTAACTGTAAAATATACTTAGTATATACTTACAATCTAAATAAGTGTATGTCACTAATAACAAATATGACTAGAATGTCAACAATCTCCCCCTTTGGCATTAGTGACAAAAACACTTATCAATCAAAACTGAATTCAAGAATGGTCAAGAATATTATTATCCATCACCTTATGTCTCCAACTTAGTAGAGTATATTGTTTTTGAGAATTTTCAAAATTGGTTTTGTAAGAGATATATTTTTGTACATGGTAATGCTCCCTCATAGATAATTTATAGTATATTATACATACAATATACATTTTCTATACAATCCTTCAATCTTTGTTCAATTTTCTCCCCCTTTCTCCTTACATCTTCTTACATCTTCTTCCCCTTTTTGACATTAATGCAAAATATGTATACAATATGTATTTACACAGTAATGCCAAAATGTGACAAGAAGTCTGAGTCTACCTTCAAGATAAGCACCAAAGTCATGTCCCAATTTTCTCACAAAACCTTGCATGTGTGCAATGCAATTTACACTTCTGCTAATAATTGAATCATGTGGTCTACAATGGATAAGTTGTTTTCATGGATGGGAATTTTTTAATGTGCAATGTACTTCTATAATGCATCCATGTTTGGGAGAATAATATTCTAAATATCTATCAAAGTTGATTTGATTCTTGCTTCTTCTTTGAGCAATTCTGCCTACATGTCTATTAGAAATCTGATCTTATTGAAGTGGGTAGAGCTAGAACTTAGGTCAAGCTACAACTGTTGTGCACTTTCCTTTAGATCCTCATCATTTTTTGAGAGTTTATCTTTTATCTCTGTTGTGAAAACTAATGTATCATATAGCTTACCAAAAAGTAAAGATACATTGATGCATGAGGTCTCTAGAGAGCCTAAAATAGTAGATAGTTATACTTGATGAATGTAAATTTGTTGAGAAGTAAGATCCAAAACTTTATTCTCAAACTTTTTCTTAGCTTTCTACAATAATATATCTCATCATCCAAATCTTCATTATATTTCTAGACTGCCTCTACCAACTAATACAAAATTGGTTGAGAAGTATCAACCTCTATGCCTAGAGCCTCTACTAGAATGTTCTTAGCATCTTTAATAATCTTAAACTCTTTATTTCTTTCCTCTCTAAGCCTTTGATGCTTGGCTTTCTTTTGAAGTAGTTCACCAAAAATTTGCATCTGATTAGGATTTAGACTTGAGATGTCCCATTTAGCAGTGACAATCTCCTCATCAAGATCTATAGCCTCTTCCTTTACCCAAAAATTTTGTGCTCAATTGAGGCTTGGTCTCAACTATCCTTGCACTTATTGCTTGCATACTAGGAATGGAAAAAATTGTTGAAATGGTAGGACTCACTGCAAAAATGGATACTACACTCATTGAAATAGTAGTAGTAGAAATACTTGATGTAGCCAAAACTAATGTAGAGTGAAGAGTTTGCATCTCAGTACATGAAGTGTTTGGCACTACTATCAATGAAGTACTGAGCTAGACTAGTATAGATATTGATTGAGTGCTTGTACTTTAAGTGTTGGTCACAATAAATCATGTTGAGACTATATCTAGGCTTGATATTATCAATGATTTGCTAGGAGAATGAGGAAGTGAGGCTATGACCACTGCAACAACCTTCACTGGGTCGGTCTCCTTAGTATCTTGCACTTCTTCCCCAGTAGCTTCTTGCCCTTGTTCCTCTTCATCATCTACATTATCAAAATGAGTCACCTCTTCATCATCTTTCTCTTCATCTTTCTCCTCCTAATCATCATCATCATCCTTATCACTTACACTAACAACAAAATCACTCAGTTTGTAAAGAACATAAACAGTCTTCCATGTATTTGTAGCATTCTTCACAACATGCTCAATTTCATTCAATAGTATAAGACAAGTATTCAATCTTAATGTTAAATTTTCTTCATTTTTCTTCAAAGATTCTTTCACCTCCTTGTCATCCAAATTTGGCATGAGTTACCTCAAGGTCTACTCATATATCTTTTTCATTTTGCATGGCATGCTCCCATCTTGGCTTAATCTTGTCCATCAAAGCATTAGGAATCTACTGAGTAAGTTGGTCAAGTGAGTACTTCCACTTACCCATCTTAGATATTAATATATCTTCTATTTTCTTCTACTCATTATTAGTCTTGGTCTCATATTCTAGTGCCTTGAAATTTGTAATGCTAGAACCTCATTCCAACTCTTTCATTCTTTCCTCAAATGTGGGTGGAGACCTCTTGAAGATTATGTCTCCTCCTTCTTTATCTGCTTTCTTTCTTGATGATTTCCTTGTGAACATGGTAGTGGATGTTTTTGTTAGCATGTATGCTGATTCTATGGGGGAGTATTGCAGAACATTTTTATGATAACTATGTTTGTCATTGATGAGAACATAGTAATAAGTTTGTGAAAGACTAACAGAGCAGTAGACTATTTTTTTGTATTAAGGACAATACATTGTGTATCTACTTATGTGCAATTACCAAGACATACTACAACATGTATTTGCCACATGAGCAAGTGTGTAGAACTTGAATCAACATTGTATGGAAGATAATAATGATTTGCAGAGAATTACATGGAAACAGAGCATTGGAAAAATAGTTTTTGTTATAAGATCAATATAGAGCATTGTATCTATAATAAAGGGTTATGAAGTTAACTAGAGGTAGTACACTAACTATTGATGATGTAAGTGAGTGTGTAGGTATGAAAGTTGCACGTGTGAAAGATTAAGTATAACTATGAGCTGAAAAGATTAATTAAATATGTTTTTCATTTAATTAACATATGGTAAAGTGTGAAGCTGACTCAAGGATTTAATATTGAGTATGGGATAAATGAAAGATGTTTTCTGAATTTTATACATGATGATTGAGATCAATGAGTAGAGAAGAGTTGCAAATTGTGAAGTAGTAGAGCATCATGATTTGTTAATGCATGTAAGTGACCTTAAGGGTTACTATTGATGGATATAGAGTTTTAGATTTGATTGCATGATCTAAAGGGTAAGAAGTTTGACATACTAGATAGAGGAAGAAGAAAAATATTATTACACATCCATTATTCTAAAAGGAATAGTACCAAGATCAATTGGATAGTGGGTTCAACTACCTTCTACAACTCCTAATAGGGTTGGAATCTCCTAACAGGGATTCAAAGTCTCCTAATAGGGACTTCTTGCACTAAGTGTTGTAAAAAACTTCTACCAAGGTCTATCCTCTAATAAGGAATATTCATATTAGTACATCATTTTGTGGGCATCATTCCTGCCAGGGTTTTCCCTCTGATTAAGGGTTTCCCTTGTCAACATAGCTGGTGTAGTTGTGTATGTGCATTTCTTTATGGTTATTGTTTTATTTTGGTTGAATGGTTGAGATTGATTTAAAAGATTAAATCTTTATATAACTGATTCACCCATCCCCCCCCCCCCCCCCTCCTCTTAGTTATATTGGTGAACTACTATTTCTAATAATTGGTATTAGAACCTCAAGTCCTCAAAGGAAAGTTTAACAACTTTGGGAGTTCCATGGAAAAAAAATTGAGTAAGGAAAGTCCTAGATTTGATGGCACAAACTATTACAGCTAGAAGGATAAAATGAAGACTCATCTTTTGTGCATGGGTCCGAGATATTGGGTTGTAACCAAGACATCTAAAAACATTACAAAAGAAGACCATATTGAAACTTGTACCAAGGAACAAAGAGAAGTATTTATGTGCAACATAAGGGAAAGAGAAGCAATATTGTCAATGCCACCTAAAAGTGAGTACAGTCAGGTAAAACAACTCAAAAATTCTTATAAAATTTGGAAAAGTTTAGAGGCTAATTATGAGGGTGATACACATGCAAAGAGGGTTAGATTGTAAAACTTGTATTGCACATTTCAAGATGCTAGAATGATGGAAGATGAATCTATAAGAAGCTATGTTGGTAGAATATCTGAGATTGTTGCAGGAATCACATCTTTGGATGGAAAGAAATTTGATGATGAAGTGATATGGAAGATCTTGAAAAGTCAAACACCACCTTTCAAGATAGTAGCACAGATTATTTAGCTAATGATACCCTATACTAAAAATTTCACCAAAGAAACATTACTTGGTGGATTAGAAGCTATAGAATTTGATCTAAATTAATCTAGAGAACTAGCAAAAGTTGAGACAACATTTAGTGCACTAAATATCAAACCTAGTTTAGCAAGGAACACAAAAGCACAAGGAGACATTGCTAGCATCATCAAGTCTATTAAGGAGAAGATTCAAGAGGGAGTGGCTCTTCTTGTGGAAGGAGAAAAAGATGGTAAGAATATCTTCAAATGTTGGACATGTAATGAATATGGTCATTATGCATCTAAGTGTCCTAAAAGAGAAAGAAAGTACAAGGGAAGGTTCAAGTCTAGAAGATCTAGAAATTTTTTATATGCTAATGAAGAAGAAGAGGAAGAAGAATATGATCAAAACATGAGTGAAGATGAATTAGGGTTCATAGCTATAAAGGAGGATGATCTTGATAGAGAAATTAGAGAAGAAAGTGCACTAATCTAAAAAGTTGAAAAGAAAGATTAGATCATTTATAGTGGCTATTTGCATCACATGACTAGTGATATGAGAAAATTTGTCAAATTTAGAAGCCATGATTGAGGAATTATCAGAGTAGGAAACAACGTAGCATGTCACGTTATAGGAATTGAATCTATCACACTTGATGGAAAAACATATACTGATGATGTTTATTTTGTTGATAGACTAAAACATAACTTGTTAAGTGTTGGACAGCTCATAGATAAGGGTTACCAATTGTAGTTTGGCAATGACACATGCATCATCAAGAACAATGAAGGAAAACTACTTGGTACTGGCACAAGAACTAGAGGTAATGTATTTTAGTTAAATTCTACTAAAATAACATGCTTGGTAACTAAAATTGAAAATTTTTGGTTATGGCACAAAAGATTTTGTCACATTAACTTTGATTACATTGTGAAAGCTAGCAATACACTTGTTGTTGGAATTATGATATATTTTTCATTAGTGCAAACACTTATTCAATTCTAAATGCTTATCTAGCTCATCACTTAGTCTATAGAATATACTGATCATTTAGTGGTTACCTTATAAGTTTAGCAGGTAAACAGTTCTCACCAAGCATTACTAGAGGATATCAAGTGAATGAGAAATTTAGCAATGTTTACCAAGTGAAAAAGGTAAATGAAGGACTCAGTGTTTACCGAGTGAAAAAGGTAAACAAAGGACTCAGTGTTTACCGAGTGAAAAAGGTAAATGAAGGACTCAATGTTTACCAAGTGAAAAAGGTAAATGAAGGACTCAGTGTTTATCGAGTGAAAAAGGTAAACAAAGGACTCAATGTTTACTGAGTGAAAAAGGTAAATGAAGGACTCAGTGTTCACCAAGTAAAGTAAGGTAAACAAAGAAGTTAGTTTCTATCGAGTGACACTATATCTACCGAGTCACCAATGGTTATCAAGTTTCAAGCAATGTAGTGTGGCTAGTATGAACCGAGCCTCTACTCCTACTGAGTGCATAATGATGCCAAGTTATGTAGTGGATGCCAAGTATCAGAAGGTCATCGAGTCAGTTTAGTGAACCTGAGTTATTTACTATTGGGTTGACTCAATAATATTTTGTTCACTTGTTTTTTGGTCGACCTTGCAATTGTAAATATTGGAATGGTATATATGTAATATATGATATCATTTTTAGTATGATGAGATATATGAATATAAAAAGAGAGTGATGTTTGCATGTAAAGAAGGTATTGCTACATTTGAGAAAAGTGAAAGCAAATCAGCAGTAGAGTGAAAGGAATACAACAAGGTCAACATAGGAGCAAAAAAGTTATATCTATCACATTAGGTGATCAGTGCAAAAATGATCTTATCAGCAATCAGTTGTAAGTAGATCCACTACTTCATCCTAATAGGTGAATTAGTTTATAAATCCTTTAATAAGGTAGACTTAACAGTCTTTTTGTAAATCTCCTAATAGAGTGCATACTTCACTATATGTTTGTAAATCCTCTAACAAGGTGGATCTAGCAGTCCTACTTGCTCCTAATAGGGCAGATCACTAGAAGTGATCATTGTAAGCCTTAATAGGTCAACTTTATGCTACAGTATTGATGTTTTGTGGGCATCATCCCCACCCTAGTTTTACTTTCTATTTGGAAGGATTTTGGGTCACCAAATCTCTATGTACATGTGCAATGAATGTTTGATCTTTCATTTATGCAGTAGATTAGATGAATGAATGATGAATGGTTAAAATGCTGAATTGTTTAAAAGTTTTATAAGTTACTGATTCACCCCTACCCTCTTAGTAACCTATCTTATCTTGAATATTTCCAATAATTGGTATCAGAGCTTTGTGGTTCTTAGGATAAAGTTTGACAGCTTGAGCAAAGATCAAGGACTATGGAGATATTCAGATTTGACAAATCTATTGAAAATGAAAAGGTAGATCTAGAAATGGCCATGGCTCAACTCAAAGAAGCAAAGGAGCTTCTTTCTCAATCTCTAAAAAGAAGGAAGGAACTTGCAAGACAAATGAATGATCATCAGTATGTTGAAGAAAAGATTGAAGACCTTTTACCATCAAGCAGTTCAAATGAAGCTAATGAACCGATCAAGGAACTCCTAGCAAAGAATGGTTCTCTACAGAAAGAAGTAAGAAAGCTTAAAAGGGAACAAGAAATCCAATCAATCAAGTTATGTGACATTTTGGAACAGAGAAACAAGGAAAATGAAGACTTAGAGGCAAGAAATAATCAATCCCTTTAGCCTGAAGATCTTGTAGGTCAACTATCTAATGCAAATGAAAAAATTATGAATCTAAGATCTGAGAATGAAAGTTTGAGAAATGATTTAATCACTGAAAGACAAATCAATGCAAGCTTACAAAGTGATCTGAGATCTGAAAGACAAATCAATGAAAGTTTGGAAAATGACCTAAATGTTGAAAAGCAAGTCAATGAAAGGATGATGAAATCTCAAGCAGACATGAATCAATTAAATCAACAAAATGAGCATAATCTTCATAAAAAAAAAGGTAAAGTTGGTCTTGGATATAAGGAAGAAGGTGAAACCTCCAAACAAGGTGCCCAAAGGAATCAAAGACCCACTTGCAATCACTGTGGCAAGATAGGTCATACATCACACAAATGTTGGAGTAATGGAAAGACAAAATTCAATGGTAAATGCTTCAATTGCAATCAGCATGGTCACAAAGCTAATGAATGCAAAGAAAATTCAAAATTTGAAGGCAAATGTCACAAATGCAAGAAACAAGGTCACAAGGCATCTTAATGCAAATAAAAAAAATTCAATCTAGCTGAACAAATTATCAAAGCAATATTTGGTTGGGACTACAATACTTGGTGCAGGTGTCACTATTGTGGAGAATATGGACACATTGGGATAAACTGTGCATGACATCACCTAAGAAAGAAGGATACAACTATAAGATGTTACACATGTACTGAAATTGGTCATATAGCCAAGAATTGCATGAATATTGGAAGAATTGAAGATGAAAAGAAAGCTAAAGCTGATAACATTTGGAAGCAGATGAGACAACAGTGGATTCCTAAATCTACCAAGCAAGACAGTTCAAATGATGGTCATGTCACTCGAGAAATGGGTGACTTCACCATTTCCAATTAGATTTAAGAAGAATCAAGAACTGCATCTTCTAGCCATATCTTAAGCAGTTCTAGAGTGAAAGAGTGCAAATGATAAAATTAGTATTTCAGATACAAGGATCAAAGAAAATTTATCATTCACTGTGTTGCATCTACCAATCAAGGTTGGCTAAAAACCTTACCGAGCTAGGTTAGGAGTATCAAAGATTTTGTTTGACCACCGAGTTGCAAGGTTTTACTGAGTAAATCAATGATAGACTAGCAAGCACTATGTCATCTTAGCCACCTTTGTACCGAGCATTAATGATAGTATTTCCAATTGTGTGCCAGTGATTCCACGCGATTTGAAGCAAATTTCCTACGAAGAATTTGTTTTAAGAATTTATCATCCACTGAGTAGTAATGGCATCCACAAGCACCAACAGTAGCAAGACGAAAAGGGGTTCTAAAATGCTCGTGAAAGGAGCCAAATGGAAAGCCCCAAAATTCAAACTAGTGCCCGTAATTGCTAAATCACTTGACCCACACAAAGCTCAATCGCAAATTCCACCTAAGGTACTTCTTATTAATGATATTCACACTCATTTCAAATGCACTATTCAAGAATTTGGTACATTAGATATGGACAATTCCCTAGGACAATTATGTGTTGATGGAGCCCTAAAACCTGAGCATAAACACTTAGAAGAAAAAGGCTTGAACCACATTCCGCACCTACCAAGGGATTTCCAAGTTAAATGGGTGAGATATGTTTTGAGACATGTACACAATGGTTAGTTGTGGTTGGAGCAACCTGTATTGATAACCAAGAAGATGATTCATAAGATCACAGGTTTGCCTATGCTCAGCAAAGCCAAAACCACTAAAACCCTAGGTCAAGATGAGTTGCACAAGAAAACCCTAGCAGAATGGGACGAAAGAGGACTAAAGCTTAACAATATATCTGACATGGAACTTAGGTTTGGCATTCATGTAATTGCATATAAACTATATAGTTCTAGCAAATTGAATAGTGTACCATGTGAGGCTATGGATTTAGCATTTAAGATAGTAAAGAAAAATTTGGAATATGACTTGGCAGACTTACTATTGAAAAAGTTAAACAAGAATATGGAAAGTATTAGGACTTCAAAGAATAACCCTTGTAAATTTGGCTCATTGGTAATTTTCTTGTTCTTTTATGTGCGAAAATTCTTTCCATCAAAAGGAACGGTAGTATGGAAAAAAGACATTCCAATTCTATATAAGATTAATGAGTTTATAGTAGAAATGGGTGAAAATTTTGACAAAGTCATGGATAACTATTTTGAAGACTTCATGGAAAGGATGAATAACAGGTTTAGAATTCCTCCTAAGCTTTTTGAGGATTATAAAGATGATATATGTTTCATGGTTGACTGTGATAAAGTGTACATACAGGCAGTCATACCCCGAGTGGCATGGGTAAAACTAGTGCCTTATGAAGTAAAACTAGCTATTCCTAACATCCCTACCTTTGGGACTTATGATGAAGCAAAGGCCAAAATTGAGCTTGAAATCAAGCTACCATAGGCCATAAGAAAATGCAAGAGGAGGATAGCTAAATTGAAAACTGCAATCGATCCTCTCATGCTAATAGAAGGAAAAGGTGAGGATGAAGAAGATGATGAAGAAGGAGGAGAAGAAGAAAAAGAAGAACAATAATATGAAGAAGAACCTCCAAAGAAGAAAGGTAAGGCAATGATTACCAAACCTAAAAAGAAGCCTACTGTAGTATTCACCAAAAGAACCAGAAAAGGAAAGCAGGAACCTATACTGGTTAGGCCTCCACCCACATTTGAGGAAAGGCTCAAACAATTGGAAGAAGGAGCAAGCATCACAAATTTCAAGGCATTGAAATTTGAAACAAGAACAGATGCTGAGAAAATGCAGATTGAGGAACTGGTACTCTCCAAGATGGGTAAATGGAAATACTCCTTGGACCAACTTGCCTCTCAAATCTCCAAAGAACTACTGGAGAGATTGCAACTAAGATGGGAGTTAGCCACCCAAATGGTAAAAAGACATCTATGAGCAATCTCTGAAGAATCTTAGACCAAGTCTCACTGGAGTAGAAATAAAGACTAAAATGAAAAACCATGAAGGTAAAATGATGATCAGATTTCACACCTATTTGATTTTAATCAAAGACATTTAGCATGTGGTAAATGATGCAAAAACCATGTGGAAAAAAATCTATTATCTGCATAAGCCTAGTAAAGACCCAATAGAAATCAAGGATGATGATAGTAGTGACAGTGATGATATTAATGGCACTCCATCCATCATAGACTCACCAGGAAAGCTCCATGCACTAATGGAAGAAGACAAGGAGGAAGAAGGAATGGAGGAAGAAGCTGAAGAGGAAGATAAGGAGGAAGATGATCTAGTAAAAATTGCAGTAGTAGTTATTGCATCCCTTCCTCACTCTCCACCTAAAACTATCACATCATCAAGGTTGGAGTCAGCTTCAGTAGGTTTGATAGCATCTACATCAGATTTATCATCTACACCTACCACATCACAACTCTAGGTATCATAAATGGAAGTGTCTACCACTTCATCTACTAAGCTATAGCCCTCTTCTTTAGCTACTAAGCTAGCCTCCTCAGCTCCATCATCATCAGTCAGTATAATAGTAAGTTCCAAAATTTTGTTAGTTCTAGCTTGTTCTACAATTTTGTCAGCATTATCTACATCTACTTCAAATCCAATTAGTTTAGATACTACTATACCGAGTGTATCATCATTTTTGGGAAGTATTCTAATTTTTGATCCGGTAAATACTTCTATTAGCATTCAATCCTCAAGTCCTATCCCAATTTTTACTGCTAGTCCTTCCATCTCCACTATTGTGTCTATTCCTAAGATCAAACAAGTCATCATATAAGTCAAACAAAAGAATCCATTAAGACTTCTGATCACTAGAAAGGAAATTCCAGAAGATATTGACTTAGACATAGAGATAGTCATTCCAAAGATTGACTATGAAAATTCTACCATTGAAGAGATGAGGTTTGCTAGTCAACTAATAGAGATGAAAGCTATGTAGAAGTAGTTAAGGTTTGAAAGGGATAAGGAATACAGAATAATTGAGAATGCCAAGAATATAATTACAGATGCTATAGGTGTTGAAGTAGATTCTACTCAACACATTTTGATTTAGTTAGAAGAGGTTGTAAATAAATTCAATGAGGACACCTCTAGTCAAGAAAAATTGATTGAAACGGCTGAAAGAAAATTTGATAATAAGGTGCTTGAGCACATTGCTCAGCACATTGCAATAAAACAGATAGAATTGTCCACAATTTTGGCCAATCTTGAAAATTCCTTTAATAATGTAACTTCACTTTTTGCCAAACTACACCAAGTACACCACGGAGATCAAAGAAAAATTGAATAAAATTGATGAGGATATGAAGGTTAGTGCCCAAATGCTGCAACTTGACCCCAATTCAAGTTCATCCCATCATTTCATAATTAGATTTTTGTTTAAAAAGTAGGAAAAATTTTTGAGAGAGGAAGCAAGGATCAGGTCTACCTTGATTGACATTTAGAATATCATCCTTCCTATCATGGACACGATGCAGAAACACATTGTCTACTACAAAGCATTGATCCAAGACAACAATTTTTTAGTTGTAGATCATATGATTGAACTTTTAGCTGAAGTTCAAATAGCATTCTCTAGCTGCACAATTTTGCAAGAAAATTGGGATAAGACTTTGGCTCTTATTCTCAAAGTACACTCTGAGTTTATCTCCCATTTTGGTGTCTCTATGTAAATACATACTGTGTAATTTGGCATTATTGTCAAAAAGGGGGAGATACATGTAAATAAGGAAACCATATGTAAAGATAGAGATATTTGTAAATACTTTGTGCATATTGTATGAGGGAGATATATGTAAATCAGTACGTCAAATTTTGCACATAAGTTTTGGCTCATAAGTGTTTTTGTCACTAATGCCAAAGGGGGAGATTATTGGAATTATGATAAATTTGTCATTAGTACAAACACTTATTCAATTCTAAATTCTTATCTAGCTCATCACTTAGTCTACAGAATATACCAAGTATTCAGTGGTTACCTTATAAGTTTAGCAGGTAAACAATTCTCACTGAGCATTACTAGAGGATACCGAGTGAATGAGAAGTTCAGTAGTGTTTATTGAGTGAAAAAGGTAAATGAAGGAGTTAGTGTTTACCGAGTGAAAAAGGTAAATGAAGGACTCAGTGTTTACCGAGTGAAAAAGGTAAATGAAAGACTTAGTGTTCACCAAGTAAAGAAAGGTAAATGAAGAAGTTAGTTTCTACTGAGTGACACTATATCTATCGAGTCATCAATGGTTACCGAGTTCCAAGCAATGTTGTGTGTCTAGTATGAACTGAGCCTCTACTCCTACTAAGTGCATGATGATGCTAAGTAATGTAGTGGATGTCGAGTATCAGAAGGTCACCGAGTCAGTTTAGTGAACCCAAGTTATTTACTATTGGGCCGACTCAATAATGTTTTGTTCACTTGTGTTTTGGCCGACCTTGCAATTGTAAATATTGGAATTGTATATATGTAATATATGATATCATTTGCAGTATGATGAGATATATGAAAATAAAAATAGATTGATGTTCACATGTGAAGAAGGTATTGCTGCATTTGAGAAAAGTGAAAGCGAATCAGTAGAAAAGTGAAAGGAATGCAACAAGGTCAACATAGGAGCATAAAAGTTATATCTATCACATCAGGTGATTAGTGCAAAAGGATATTATCAACAAACAGTTGTAAGTAGATCCATTGCTTCATCCTAACAAGTGAATCAGTTTATAAATCCTTTAATAGGGTAGACTTAATAGTCTTTTTGTAAATCTCCTAACAGAGTACATACTTCACTATATGTTTGTAAATCCTCTAACAAGGTGGATCTAGTAGTCCTACTTGCTCCTAATAAGGCAGATCACTAGAAGTGATCATTTTAAGCCTTAACAGGTCAACTTTATGTTGTAGTATTAAAGTTTTGTGGGCATCATCCCCAACCCAGTTTTGCTTTCTACTTGGAAGGTTTCTGGGTCACCAAATCTCTGTGCACATGTGC